>OZ014530.1:35802474-36516370 GCA_963966105.1 Volucella zonaria | reverse complement strand
TAAAATTATCTGTCATGTGTCAAAATTTGAGCTCACTGTCATGAACGGTTTGGAAATTATAGCAGTCTGAAGTCGATTGCAGTTCGAGTCATTCAGGGTGTAGAATAGGACTAGGGAAATTGTTCATGAACGGCTTCACACCATAAAGTATTGAGCGTCTCAAAAATAACTCCTAAGACAACATCCATAATCCGATAAGGCTCAGCTATATCATATAGCAATAGGGCAATTCTAACCACTGTCGGTTTTCTCATCAAGGTCATGGACTCCCATCACAAGTTATCGCAAGTCCGTCATCAATATGTAGACGCAACCATTCGATTTTTCGTTGTAAGCGTTAGCTAATTAGCTTTCAAACCTCCCAAGTTTTGACGTACTTATGTACGTACTTCAGTAAACAAAAATGTAGATGACGGTTATGGATTGCGACAGATGTGTGTTTAACGAACCGCAAAAAAAAAATTTAAGTAGCTGCACTTTCGCTTGACCTTAATGTCGATTTTTCCAACTCTGTGGACTAATTGGGAGGTGCACATGTATTTACAAAATTACTCTTATCTTCATTTAAGTATCCGTCAACTTAGTCATTAGTTTATGTCTCCATCAGTACATCCGACAAGCATCAGATACATTAGATATTCCCACAAAAAGACCATAGTGGATTTTCTCATCCACAAATCAAACACTCAAGCTGTTCGCAGAGAGAAGAGCACTCATCGCCTTCGTTCGAGAACTGCATCTCATCAGTTCTGGGGAACCCCCACGTATGTATCTACATTCTATGAGTATGATACGAGTACATTACCATGCGTTGCATTCACGCAAATATGGTATGCCATCTTTATGATCACCATCAACAGCAGAGCAACAGCAAACAGCAGTAGCTACTATGTCAAACCGACCTATCATCGTCACCACCATCCTCGTAATAACCAGTAGCAATATAAATTAATTTAATGAATTACACGTAATAGAAAATTGGAAAAAAAAAATTGCAACAACATTGAACTTAGAGATACTCGTACGTACGAGTATACGAGCACATTCATACGAGAACGACACATTGAATGGTGAACTTGTGTAGAATGCTTCGATGTGCAAGTACGAGTATCTACGAGTTGATGCACTTGTGGCAAAACACTAAACCGCATATACTATACTCACATAAGTCAGTTACTTAACTTTGAAGACTACGAAGCGATGTACGAGTATCGGGAAGGTCAAGTCCAATGCCGAAGCCTTGAAAATGCTTTCCAAAGTGCATACATGTTTTTTCGTCGCACGAGGTTGTGAATAAGGAATGAGCATTTAGTCCGACGATGTACGAGTAAATTTATTTTAAGAAGAACGTTAGATGATTTTTTTTATAAATTGTGGGAACAAGATTTACTGATTTTCGATGGTAGATACTCGTACTTGACTTTGCAATTTCGGTTGAATCGATACTTTGCAGAAGTTTCGTTAAGGGGCTAAAAATCCGAGCATGCAATAAACTCTTTGAAATTTAAAACAACCTTTTATGCTGGAGAACTGGAATTCTTTTTAAGATTTGAGCAGTTCAGAACACTTTCGATGCCGAAAGGCGCAATTTCACCAAATTTGGGCAAAATCCATTCACAGCTGTCCGCTCCAAGTGGATACGAACATATGCTCATACACTCCACAAAGCACTTGCTATTTTGCATCAAAACACACTTCGTCGTGATGGATTCAAAATCACTCTGGTGCGACTTTTATTAGGTGGTAAAAGCGCACGTTTTTCAAATTACCACGCAAAAACCATTGCTCGAGATCTAGATTTTATTTAACCGGCCACTGGAGATTAATAACTTTTCGGATCAGCTACCAATTTTGCGATTTTTATTTTACTAAATGAAACGTGTGTGAATTTTTAATTTGTAGCTATGACTTGGCTTCCAAGTCAAGTAGGATTTTTTTAGTGTTTGGTAATTTTGGAATGTCTTTTAGAAGTCGCGCGATCTTTTCACATGCTCAATAGATACACATCTGTGATGTCATAAATTATTTTTATATACAATTTACATACGTAACAATTTTTTTACTGAAATCGTAGGCATTTTGGATTGATTTTGAATATTTTCTTTTTAATTAGGAGCAAATCACGCAGCGTTGATCATGGCCTGGCGGCGCCATTTGATTTGGACTCTTTGCGATCAAAGGTTGAGGGACGTTTTGAAAGTGTTGACCGTTTAACAAGTAAGTACTTGGAGTTTATTTCTTTTATTTTTAGTGGACTCTCTGGTGTCATCATTAACATTTATGAGTCAGCGGGCAATGCCCAATCTCGTCATGTACAGATTTATAAGCCTGGCAGTGATGTACAAATTATACGTGCTTCTATAAATCTGTCGGAATCTTTTCGTAGGTATTCGTATACGTGACAGCGGAAACTTGATAACTATCGCGGCTAAACAATCATTCCAGACAGACTGAGTCTTCTACTATGATTGTCGGAGAAGGCGCTCGTAGGGTTCATGAGTATCTCTTATCTTTCCTGTCAGCGCCTTAAGGTCATTCTTCCTTGTGTGCCTATCTAGGAGAACCAAGCACATGAAATACGGCGTATCCGATAGCATTAGTAATGCTCTGGCGATTATCCTCTGAAGCTGAACTTTTGAAAGACTCGATAGGAAATAGCAATCTTCTGGAATCTCCCCTCCTGCAACCTTGAACTTTTTTGCAGTACTTCCTTAGTATTATGACGTTGCAATTAGGTCAATGTTGGCATTTGGGATCACTCAAATATCTAGAACACCGATTTATCTGGCATCGCCTAAATGTCGTAAATCTGCTTAACTTACTTAACGGGCTCCCGACCCGTGAAGAGTCTCAATCTGAGGCCCTGCAGCATTCCACACTCTTCGATCCCGGCGACGCACGCTACTTCCAGTTGTCTAGACTAAGCGCACTGGCATCCACGATGGCTTGATTGGTCTTACTTGTCACCTCGAACCTGGGAACTGTGATTCGAATACGATCTTTGCTGGAGCATTATTGTCCATTCGCTCGATGTGGCCGAGCTAGTTTAGTCCACGTGTGATACAGCTCAGAGAGTTCGCGGTTGTAACCTCTCCTCCAATCGACCTCCTCGCATACGGGACCAAATATTCGATGAAGAATTTTTGCCTCGAACGTGTTCAATATCTGCTCTGCTTTCCGACTTATCGTCCAGAACTCGGCTCCATGGAGTAGAATTACGAGTTAAGAGTTTTGAACCCATTTGCTTCGTTAAACCGAAGTAGCAGGGTAAGTCTTTGCCGAATCTTCACTGAGTTGTCATTCGTGGTGTTGACGTTTACTCTGAGGTAGATAAACTCGTTAATCACTTCGAAGTTACTGCTGGCAAACATGACGTTTTGTCATAGGCAGCGGAGGGAGGATTCTTTGTTTTTTGGCAACGTGTAGTTTCGTTTCGCCTGTCCTTCGATTGTCATAAAGACCTCTATGTCGGCGCGCTGAAGGTGACCGATGACGACGATCTCATCTGCGTCTAGACAGATTTGTTGAAGATAGTGCCTTTCGTGCTAGCACCTGCCCCTCGCACTATCTGTTCCAGCGCAAAATTGAAGGAATCATATGACAGTGCATCTCCTTGCCGAAATCCGGTACAAATTTGGAATAGTTCGGAGGAACACAGCTGGATCAGTTTTTCCGTGATTCCAAATTCGGCCATCACAGTGTAGAGCTCAAGACGATGAATGTTGTCATACGCTGCTTTGAACTTGATGAAAAGATGGTGAGTCTCGAGATGGAATTCGTTGGTCTTTTTTAGGATTTGCCTTAGTATGAAAACTTGGTCGATTGTCGATTGTCCATCAACCGGGCCGGAAGCCACGGTGGCACGTGCGTATTAATGTGTTGCAGAAAGACTTGAGGCGTTCACATAGGTCTTATACAAGGATGCTACATTTAGCAGGGATATGCCTCGATAGTTCTTACAAAACAGGATCGTCTTTCTTGAAGATGGGGCATTCGAGTATAGAGCTGATAGTCCAGTTATCGGCCATGGCTTCGTCCACCCATACCGGGTTGATAATTTGATGCATGCACCCTACCAAGACATCACCTCCATATTTGAAAAGTTCCGCTGGTAGACCATCAGAGCCGGCGGCCTTGTTGTTCTTCAACTCTTTGATAGATGAGCTTGAGATAGCTAAATCGGTTCTCTTCCTGCTCTATCACTCTCTCTATCTGCAGATCTAAGTGCTGCTTATACACATTTACTATTGCCTGTACCTCGGTGACTTCGTGAAGTCAGCTGCCAGTCGCTTAGCTTTCCTGAAAAACATTCGGATGTTATTTCTATCGCGGGACTCGTCAATATCCTTGAGCTGGAGGACCGCGTAGGCCCGTTTCTTCATACGAAAGATCTTCACCTCCTTTTTTCTGGCTCGATACTCTTTGCTTGCCGTCCTTGTTTTGTGCTTCAAGGTTTGCAGGTCTTCATTTTCTGTCATCTTTTCCGGCGTACGCACTCATCGTCATACCAAGGGCTTCTTTTCGGTGGTGACTGGTAGCGTGCCGTAATCTCGGCTACCTCTTTGGCAATTTCGCGATACTGGTTCCACAGATTGGTGGCGTTTGTGAATGGTGAATGCAGGCTCTGCTAAGGCTTCCAATATTGAATTTCTTTTCCAGGGCGGTTCGCAGTTTCTTCTTGTTGGTTAGAGTCATCGTTTACCTCTCTGAATCTTTGCACATTCAGAATATCACACATGTGCCTCGTTCGACCATCTGGACTGCGACAGGTTGCTGTCTGTATTCGTAGTCTTTAAAACCTGGTGCTACATATCTTCGTATTATGAACTTCTGCAAAAAATCGATTAGCCGGAAGCCGTTGTCTGTTGTATCGTGGAGGCTGTTTCATCCGACTAATCCGCCAAAAATGGTTTCTTTCCCGATTTTGGTATTGAGGTTCCTGAGTTCAATTTTGTCATACACCCCCAATGCTCCATAAAAATCGCCAGTAGCATTCCGCCCCTTCAAATTTTTAACCGTAACACCCGTCTCCCTATGAATGCTGATCAGCCCACTTTCGGACGCACACTAAAATATCGTGATTCGTTCCTAAACCGTACAACTCGCTTATGGAATACCCTGTCTAGCTCTTTATTTCCTAGTCATTATAACCTTCAAACATTCAAAACCACTGTTCACCGGTACCTCTCTTTCTGTCTTCTCTGATTTTTCTGCGTCCGCGCTGTGTGGAAGCATTTTAAGGGCACTTAAATCCCTTGAGCGCGCGCAAATTATAAAAAAAATACACTGGACAGGCTCCGTAGGTCCATTTCTGCGGATAAGGTCATCACCGAACTTGTAAAATGACACCATCCTGTTAAAACATATCCTGCAGGCCTTTCGATTCCAGTTTATCCCAAGAAAAAAAAATGGTTAACATGGTGCGATATCGGGTACTTCCTGCATGACAACTGTACCTCATGATCTCATTTCTCTCCGCCACTCTCTTAAGATGTCCCCCAATACTACAAGACTGTTTAAGGGCAACCTATGAATGTCGGAATATCTTTTCGCGTGATTGAAATAAGTTTAGGATGACATTGGCACTGCAGTCATCAGTTTTTGGATTGCTGTCTGTGGTATATTGCTTCAGCAATTCAAGAGTGTATTCCATGCATTTATGGGCGTTGATCCTGGACACTTCTATCCAGCTCCTCCCATAACAGATCTATAGAGTTTAAATCAGGTGATTGCGGCGGTCACATCATGATTTGTAAGATTTTTTCATCAACCGCAGGTGATCTTGACAAAGTCTTGACGCGTGTTCAGGGTCGTTATCCTGCTGCAAATCCTTCCCAAATTAATCTTAGTCCAGATTTGCAATCACTCGAATCAGATATCCCAGCCCCATTTGAAGAGATACATTACCAAACCATAACAAAACCGCCTTCATGCTTGACGGTAACAACCTTGTGTTCAGCGCTGCGTCGAACATAATCTTTCCATTTTGTGCCTTCTGCTTGAATGCAAACATTCTCTGCTTTGGCTAGATCCCACAGGTAATCGACACAGCGTTTGCACTAAGCGTCGTTCAGACTATTGTCATTGTCAGCCTTCCAAATTCGAACCGCCAGAAAGGAGATAGCAGCATCCTTATAGGTGCGCCGATCTCATCCACTTTCTTTTCCAGCGACTTGCAAGTTGCGTCCACCAGAACTGCAACTTGTGCTGGTTGTAGCACCGGTTTCAGCCGGATCTTGAACGCTGGGAAAACCACCACCAGAGTTGTTTTTCAGCGTGGATTTCACCGCATTAGCCTAGCCGTCTTCCACCGACTAGAACCACGACGATTTCACGAGTGTGAAATCGCCGCTGATTTTGTTTTCGTCGATTGGTTTGACCGCTTCATGCGATTTCCATTCACTGGAACTGCAGCATTTGTTGGTTACAGCGAACATTTTGCCTCTTGGTCCCGTTCGAGACAGATATTTCGTTCGTTTTAAAGTGAACTTCTGACAAAATAAGCCTTAATTCCACCGAATGCCTAAACATTCACGGGAACAAGGATACGTCTTGCCATCGCTCTCCGCAAATCCAATGATTTCAAAGCAGAATTTATGTTGGAGGCACAAGTTCCACCCTTTTGATGAGTCGAGGCAGATCTAAAACCTCTTGCTGATCTTAGGATCACAGCACCCAGTACTTATTGCAACTCTACATCGGGTCGAGACCAACTAGAGAACACTTCCTACGGTTTTAGGTTTAAGCGCTCCAACAAGAAGGCCTAAATCTTCAAATCTGGCCCGAACCGAAGTCCGGGTGGCTTCTAACTTCCACGGTAAGTTTTATCCTGGTATGCAGTATCGGTGGTCCTGCCAACAACAGGATCTATGACCGGCAGCTTATAACTGGTGAAATCGTATTAACCTCCAGAGGTCCTAATTTCAGAAAACCGTTACGATAAGGCCAGTTTTGCTCTACTCTCGCCTTTTGTTAGGCAATTTCATTGATAGAACAAGCGTTGATAATTGACCGAGGGCTCCCTGTTCGGGATAGAAGAGAGAACGCAATTTCAGATCCGAGAGATTGGTCGGTTTCAGCAGATGTCACTTTCATCGTTTCGTCTTCAACTGCTCCGTAGATGGTAATCTTTCAGAGTGTTTCTCTTTTGGAGTCGGTTTCACCTTTTAAGTCAAAAGCAGCACTCTGACCAGCCACTGATCTATTCTGATGGAGTTTAATAGTAACAGGAGAGCCTCTCCGGTACTCTCATCTTCGTTTCAGCTCAATCTACCGAACATGTCGTAAAAAGAGCCGCAGGAGTCATCACAATCAAGTGATCTAGCAGCTCCTGGGTCAGCGCCTAAATCGGCGTAGGGTTTTGGAAGTATGATGGTTGGGGCCTCCAGAATTGACAATCTGTACAAACAGTGTTGCCAATTTAAAAACCAAACCTCTAAAAAAAAACACCCTTTAGAAATGACATTTCCCGCCATTTGCAAAAATTATACCATCTTCCGATGATTGGTGATGATTTTTGCCCCACCTTGTAACCAGATTAAAACGGTAGGAAATAGAAATTTAAATAAAACAACAAGAGTGTGAGATATAAAATTGATTCTGGCTTTATTTTGAAGCTACGTTCATGCCATCATGTGTGGAATAGCACATCATTCAAATGGCCGCCTCGGTTTCGCTGGCAGTGCTGCAAGCGTTCGGTCCAATTTTTAATGACTTGGTCCAATATGTGCGGTGTTATTCCGGCAATAGTGTGTCGAATGTTTGCCTCGAGCTCGTCCAAAGTGGTTGGCTTGTTAGCGTAGACTAATGACTTGACGCAGCCCTAGAGAAAATAATCGGGTGGTGTCAAATCAAATCGCGGCAGCCAATTGCTGAACGCTCGCCGTGAGATGACACATTCGCCAACTTTCTCCTTCACAACTTCAAGCGTTGCGTCGCTTGAATGGCATGTAGCGCCGTCTTGTTGGAACCACAGCTCGGATATATCGATGTTGTCGAGCTCTGGCCACAGAAACTCGGTTGACATAGCTCTATATCTGAGACCACTAACAGTGTCTCCTTCCTCATTTCGAAAGAAATAAGGTCCGATTATGTCGCCTTGCCATAAACCGCACCAAACAGTCAATCTTTGTAGTTGCATTGATGCTTGGCCGAACACTTCTGGCCAATGGCAATTTTGCTTGTTGACATAGACGCTGTGCCAAAAATGGGCCTCGTCCGAGAAGATGATTTTTTGGCCAAAATCCGGATCTCCGGCCAACATTTCCAGCGCCCAATTAGCGAACTCACTGCATGTCTATGGTCGTCTGGCTTCAATTCTTGCGTCCACACAATCTTACACAGATGTAGGCTCAAATCCAACCGCAAAATAAGCCGGGTTGACTCGCTGGTGATGCCCAATTCAGCTGATCGGCGCCGAATCGACATTTCTGGGTCTTCTTCGATACTGGCCGCTACACCGGCTATTATTTCTTAATTTTGCACCAATCTGTACTAACGCTCAAACTTTTTCACCACAAATTGCGTGCAAGCTGAAGTCATGATGACGACCGATCTCACGACGAAATTCACGTTGTGTATTCAAAACTGAGCCGGAATTTCGATAAATTTTTTTAATAATTTCTGCACGTTCGGCAAGCGTAAAACGATGCATGATGAAGTGGCAAAATTTACTGAATATTTTGACAGCTGGATGTCATTTGCAACTTTGACAGCTGCTGGAACATAACAATTGGAAGAACTATCATTGTAATCTGCTCTCCCAGATTGTCCAGGTACAAAATTTAGGTAAAAAAAACGCAATGCAATTTATAAAATTAAATCTCCACGAATGAATGAAGTCAGTTGCCTAGATAGGCGTTAAAATTTCGACCTCTCTTTCGAAAATGTGTAAAATTTACTACAAACTTCCACCAGCGTGGTAACATTGTTCTGTTAAAAGTTTGCTCCTACTTAACAGAATATAACTACGAAAAGTAGTTGCATACTTTTGGGCATAAATAAAAAAAGCTTAATTGCTAGTATTTTGTATCTAAACGTGAAAATGGTTTTTTTTTTCGTTCCACGTCTTGATAAATCATTGTAGCTCAAGAAAAAAAGACAAAAAGTCAGTAAATAATGCCCGCACATACTGTAAGTGTACTTATCCATCTACCAGCCAGTGGGTGGCCTCCGCCACACTCTCTCCCAAAAGAAAACAACCCTCCAATATTGAATCACTTTTTAACTTTAACGAATCGATCCATTAGTTAAAATTAATAAAATAATAAATCTCATCACCAGCATACTTATAAGGAAGACCAGTAAAAAGATTCTCCAATCCGATATCACCTACAGTATTCGATGGGAATCTCGAAACTAGGAAATAAAATGGCAATTTGCATGCATCTAACGATTTATAATGGCGAAACGTTCTCAACGCGCAAATGAATATTAATTGCTGGCAATTGAAAGCCGTCTAAGCATACATACAGATGGATACATTCTACTTCTATTTGTTTAAAATTATTCCGAGAGTGTGTTTGATCATTTTGTTGCCTGTATTCAGGGCTTGTGATTCGATTCCCGGGCCACGGATGATTTGTTGCTCAACATATTGTACATGCATCAGTGATAGTAATTAAAATTAAAATAGAAATCACTCGTCTGCATTTATTTGTCGGACCGGGGTACGCTGTAGCATGAAGGCAGTTACAATTCTCATGAACAATTTGCAGTCGCAGATACTCGCACAATGCTTAGATGGCACTTTTAATTGATTTGTTGTCTACGGAATTGAGTTTTGTTTTTCTTTTGGGGGAATTTTACAAACGTAGGTAGTTTTCAATTGATGTGATCACTTGTAGATGCATCGAACAGACACTGGATAGTGGGCGACGCATTGTGGTAAATCACGAAGTATGTCAAATTTTTGTGCAATTGAGTTGAAGGAAGTATAAATTGGTTAAGTAGTATACTCTCGCAGATGGGCCGATATTTGGGTCGTCCTCCACAGTCAATTATAGTTAACCCGGTTTTCAGATACATAACTCACTCCAGCTGGCACTCCAAGTTGGTTGAGATTTATCTGCATTTATACGCGCCATTTAAGACAGGACCGTCCTTTACTGCGTTGACCATGTGTGTTGAAATTGAAGTCTTTTTCTTTCTCTAGAAATCTAAACGGAAGCTAATGACTTCCGGGAAAACTGTCTCTGAAAACAGGTGAGGATATCTTCATCCACTTTCAGCACAGCCCATACTTTAGTGTCGTCATAGAGCGAGGTGCTCTACTAAGCATTAATGCTGAGCCCGAAGAAACAGGCCTGCTCTGGCTCTGTTTTTATGACTCGTGATGAGGTGTAGTTTTTGGAATTAATAACTGAAGATAAGCACTTTACTCTTCTCGTTCCGTATTTTTGCCCACAGAAAAGTCGAGGACTCCGCTGTGTTACTTACCAGACACGTTGTTTCCATCGTTGCCAGTAGTCATCTGCTTACTGAGACAGATTTTGCTGATAGAGTAAAAGATATTTTATCGACTAAAGCATTGGCAATCTCTTGCGATGAAATACCAGGTAACCAGAAAAATTCGTCCAGAGCAAGAGATATATGGTACATTCCAACTGGACTGAGTACGGCGATGGTCTGGCCTCTTGACTGTAGTTCAATGTACTATCCTAAGCATATCCTTTTATTGGCAAAATTTAGTTTCAAGATCAATGGGAAAGCCCGATTTGGTTACAGTCATTCCAGTGAATGAATATCTCACGCTCCAATTGCGTTGGCCTGATTTATTCAGCTTCCACATCTTGCCATGTCGGTGTGCGTTAGATAGGAAGGATAAGTCTGTGAATATCTAGGCACTTCTCACTATGCCCAACGTTTGGGTTTATAGTTCACATTTTTTGGCTTTGCCTAAGAGCTCGTAGAGGCTGTGCAAGTAAGGATATGAATCGCAGAAAGTTCTTCAGGTCAACTTTGCTGAAATCCTCGTCGAAGAAGTAAATATTTAGAGAGAGCGCACTTGCTTCTTTCAGCAAGGGCAAAGATTGTCACACGTCAGGTGACAAAACAAATTTAATTTATCCTTAGTTCCTGTAGCTTCTGCCGTTCTGAGTCGCATGAATACAAATAGCATAGTGTCCAGTGAAATTGTCCGTCCAGTTTGGACATTGCCTATCTTAATACTTGCAATCAGAGGCCATGGGGAAGGGAAATGCCAACTTATTCTGTGGGAATTCATCGGCTCTTTCAATGTCTGGCATATTCGTATGATCTGGCACTCAACATGGGGCACCATATTATCTTGGATGTCTTCAACATTTACTTACTAGCCTTCACGTTATTGCTATGGAGGCCAGGACCTTAATCGCCCACCAGTTGCGCACACCAAGTCGGTTGAGGTCCCCTTCTACTTGTGCGTGCCATCTATGATGAAATCTTCCTCTACTGCGTTGTCCTTCGGGGTTAGATTCAAAAACTCTGCGGGCTGGAGCGTTTCTATTCATTCGCTCTACATGTCTTATCGCTGTACAGCTCGTATAGTTCCGGGACCGCATATTTTGCGAACGAATTTTCTTAGTTTTTTGGAATAGAGCCGTACTACTCAATTGCTTTCTTAGACCAAAGAAGCGATTGCCAAGAGTGATCCTTCGTTTTGTTTGACTGTGACATTCTGTCCAATTCGTCGATGTTGCGTGTCAATGCAAGCGCCATTGACAGCCCCCCGTGTGCTCCCAATTATGTCGATATCATCTGCGTTGCACAGATTTTTGAAAGATTGTGCCTCCAGTGTTCGCTTGTGAGTTCCGCAAAATGATGTTAAAGAAGTAACATGACAGCGCGCAAGCTTGTCTAAAACCTTTTTTGACATGAAAAGTCTCGGTTAAGTCGTTACCGACCTTGACGCAGCACCGAGCGTTCTTAGTCATCATTGGGCGTAGACGGACGAGTTTGGCAGGGTTTGCAAAACTGCAAATGGCTCTATACAGCCCGATGCGGCCTTAAAATCGATGGAAAGATGCTTGGTTTAGATTTGGACTTTTTGAGTTTTTTCCAGGATTTGCCGGATTGGTCTGAAACTGCACTGATAGGGGCCAATCAGGTTGTTGCCGAAGGGTTTCAGACGTTCACACGATATAGCAGATAAGATCTTGTGCGCGATGTGAGGAAACTTATGCCTTTATAGTTGGCGCAGCTGATGGCGTTTCCTTGTTAGTAGATCGGGCATACGGTGCTAAGATTTCATTCATCAGGCATCAGTCTTCTGACCAGATCTGAGAAATATGGTGGTGCATGCTCTCCACAAAGTCATTCCTAGCAGCTCTGAATACCAGCTGATCTGTTGGATTTTTGGCTTAGATATTACACTCCTTACTTCGTTCTGGTTAGGTGGATTGAAATTTTGAGTGGTCTACTCTACTTGACGGCGGGACGTTGGTCTTCGTCGCCGTTATACAGTCTGCAGAAAAAGTTGTTTCGCATATTCTCAGCACCGACTCTGACTCTACTACGAGGTATACTTCTTCATCTCTACAGTTTTCTCTACAGGTCTTCTTGCCTTGACACGTTCTTTTTACCTGTTGCTAAACTTTTCGTACGTTGTTCCTAGAATACAACTCCTGAGTATGTTTGACCGCGCGCTTCTCCTGCTCTTTTTTCTTCTTCTGGAGAAGCCGATGTTCTTTCCGTCTCTTTTGGCCGTAGAGCTCACGAGTGACTTTCTTCCTTCGTTTCAGCGTCGCTTTATACGCTTCTTGTTTAATTGCATGTGCTAGCTGGCATTCTTCATCAAATTCTCTCCCATTTTACACAAAAAACGTCATCCACATTACACACACATAGTGAACTTGAGAGCAAATCGCTCTCATTCTAACAAATTTTAGCAATTTACTGGCTTGTACAATGTGTTGGTAATTCACTTACAGTGTGCCTCTGCGAAGCTTAAGGGTTTGCAAAGTATTAGTAGAGTTTGACATCTAATTTAGTTCATCTAAGGCCGGATTTCACTCCTCGTTAGGAGAACTAGCGTCTGTCTTCCAATTGGAAATATGCGCAATCCTGATGGCAGCGAACTATATTACGAAGCATTTGCATTTGTAGCGAAAGCCAAGTTGCGAAATCCTCTCACGACTTCTAGGTCTAGGTCGAGAATTGAACGCAGTCGGAAGGCCTTGTAGCGACAGCCGAATTGCGCTTACATCCCTGCTGAACCCTATTGCAGGTTCCAAGCTAATTCGGGAATGGAAAACTTCACTGAACGCAGTTGGAAGGCTAAATTCACTGAGTCTTATCTCGATTCTAAGTCACAATTAGATTACAGGAAATGAAATCGCGAAGAACTTACTAGGCAAGGCTCAGAGAAGAGGTTTTCAGGATCCGAACTTACGTTTGGACTGGCTGCTTCCTCGGTAAAGGCTTCCATTAACAGTTGGGTTTCATTTGAGCACAACTGTAGATGGCATGACTCTTCACATTGCCGGGGGACCAAACGAATGCTTCTCAACGTCTCTAAAAGGTCAGCGGCTGTCCTGGTGTCCCTCAGTAGGAAAGACGGCAGAATGCAGTTGCTGGTACTGAGCTTTTGCTAACCATTTAAACGTGCTGGGCATAAGAGATACAACATCCGGCAATGCTTGCTGTAAAAATGAGGAGTACGTACACAGCGGAGCACTATCTCTGTGAGTATCCGCCCTGTGCTCGCATCAGGCTGCAGGTACTCGGCGCTAATATGGCAGGTGCTGGTTTTATAAGCACACTGAAGCCAATACTCATCTTTCTTCGAAAGGCTGCGAAATTCCAGTAAAAGAAACATAAAAGCAGTACAATGGACTAGTCCTTTGTCTAAGTGCTCTTTTCCGGCAGAAAAAAAAGCTTAAGCTCTAGATGCACAGGTTGAAGATGCAGAAAAGCGGTATGCGAAAGCCAAAGAGACAAGAATTGCTAAACAAAATACAGACAAAAAAGCCTAGATAGCCTATTGTAGATGACGGTCAGCTGTGAAGAAAAAAGGAACACTTCGCGATTGTTTTCAACCATCCAAACAACCGTGCCATGGTCCCGAATATAAACCGGAGCAACAAACTCCTACATATGAACCGGCGTCCATAGTAATACAGAGATTGTAACTGCGATTAATAAGAACAAGGTCATGCCCCAAGTTCATCGGCAGAGCTATTAAAGACCATCATTCGAGTAACAAGTGCTTCTGGGGAGGAGTAAAATGTCGGAACGATCGCCAACTCCTATAGAATAGACTTCGGACTTCGTCTACTATCAACACCACCCTGGGTAGTATGTATCAATCTCAAACAAGTTATATATCTACTATATACCGTTCTATATAACGGTAAGAACACTTTTCAAACCAAAAACGGATTGCCACAGGGGTCCATTCTATATCCGTTTCTTTTTTTGATGACTCAGACAACGGACACCCTCGAACACCGACGTAATGTCTCGTGTCTCACTCTGTTCTATCGCTATTTCCACTACCAGTTCTCCATGGACATTACCAGTAGCATTCCGCCCCTTCAAACTTTTAACCGTAACACCCGTCTCGCTATGAATGCTCATCAATAATGGAGTGAAACGTGACCTCCTTGACCGCCAGAATGCGCTGCTACTGCAAAAAAGGTTATGGTGCCTTGAAGTCCGTTCATATTTAGGCAGTCATGCCAAATTTCAGAGCGATACTGTCTTTAGTTTTGTTTTGACAGCTGATTGTTGTTGACGTTTTTGGCATCATGTTGAGTATGAACAAAAACGATTTTCGTTCTCTCATAAAACATTATTTTTCGAGAGGCAAAACGGCGAAGGAAACAAAAGAAAAGTTGGATAAATATTATGGGACTAATGCTCCGTCAGATTACACCGTCAAATATTGGTTTCGAGAGTTTCGTGGTGGCCGCAACTCCACTACCGATCAAGTCCGCAGCGGCAGGCTCTCCGATGCGGTTACAGAGGACAATGTCAAAAAAATACATGATATGGTGTTGGCTGACCGGAAATTTAAGGTGCGCGAGCTAGCAGATACCACAAAGATTAGTACTGAGTGCACACGCCATATTTTGGGCAATATTCTGCATAAGAAAAAGTTATCCTCCCGCTGGATGTCGTGAATGCTCACTCCTGACCAGAAACACGAACGCGAGAGCACTTCGAAAGAGTGTTTGGACTCACTGATGCGGAATCGGGCGGACTTTTGGCGCCGATTGGTAACTTGGATCCACTATTACACACCAGAGAACAGAATGAGTGTCCGGCAATGGACTGAAGCCGGCATGAGTGCTCCGAAGCGGCCGAGGGAGGCTCCATGGGTCGGAAAGGTTATGGCGTCGGTTTTCTGGGATTGTCATGGCATACTCTTCGTGGACTACCTCGAAAAAGGAAAAACCATCAACAGCGAGTATTACTGTGCATTATTGGAGCGATTGAAGGCCGAAATCGCTGCAAAACGGCCTCACATGAAGCGAAAAAAAATTTTGTTTTTGCAAGACAATGTGCCGACGCACAAGAGCATCGCAACCACGGCTAAAATCAATGACTTACGGCTCCAATTCTAGTCGCATCCACCGTATTCGCCCGATTTGGCTTATTTCTTCCCAAACCTCAAAAGATGGCTCATCAATAAAAAATTCAGATCACGCGAGGAGGAGTATTTGCAGACCTTCCGGAAAATTACTTCTCGGACGGGATCAAGAAGTTGGAAAATCGCTGGAATAAGTGTATCAAACTAAAAGGGGACTTATTGAATGATATAAAAAACTTTTAAGAAAACAATTTTTTTTAATTCCCAAAGCGGTCACTTTTCACTATCTAGTGCACCCTCAAGCCCACTTTCGGACGTACTCTAAAATACCGTGATTTGTTCCTAAGCCGTGCATCTCGCTTATGGAATGCTCTCCCCAGCTCTTTATTTCCTATTCATTATATCCTTCCAACATTTAAAACCACCATACATCGGTGCCTCTCTTTCTTTCCTCCCTAATTTTCTTTCGCCCGCGCTCTATGCAAACATCTTAAGGGTACTCAAATCCCTTGAGCACGCGAAAATTATAAAAAAAGAACTAAAATAAGCCATGTTGTCCGTGTAGCACTGTCTAAGGCAATCAGGAACCCGATGGATGAGGACATCATACGTCAAAGAGCAGAGCTACGCTGATGCTGACTGCTGTACTTCACATCGGGTTATACTATATACCTTCAGGTGATGGTCCAAAACTAGAAATCCGAGGCTAGCACAGTAGGGCTGAATACAAGTGCTCCTTTCAATCAACCTTATGTTGTTAGACAGGAGGTAGAGAAAGAATAGTGCTTCTTTCGGTTGTGTGCGGCCTTCAGATAGACATGGGAAGCGGGAGTGTGGTTGGAAAAGTTGCATTAGCTATGCTGTAGTCTGAAGACACAATTTTCAGAGAACTAAGACTGAGGTGCGACTGTGGGGTGCTCAATGTTAACAGATCTCATCACCTTTTGAATCCTATGCCCACACCGGATCTCAACTAAATAACTCCATATGAGAACAGCTAAAAAGCCTATGGAGACGACATAGGCAAAGGGATTGGTCACACCTTAAGACGCGAAGACAACTCCCCAGCTCCATTATGGAAGTACGGCATGCAATGATTATCCAGACAAGAAGAAGAGCAGGTCGGACAAACCAGATGTGGCGCAGAGCAATTGAAGGGAAGTGGAGGACATTTGAGATGAGTAAACAAGAAGGAAAGCGAACATCGCGCAAGGAAATCCGACGCCTTATGCCCCACAATGGGCTTAAGAATAAAGTAAGTCCGACTCTTAGTGACAGACGCAAACTTGGATCATAATATAGTTTGGACCAAAGATGAGAGCTAATATGGGGCACATCGAGGATATCCAAAAAGATACTCCAAGAAGGTTTGACATATTTTTGAATTTTATCTGTCTCATCACTAAGCCCCGTCAATTATATAAAAAAAACACTGACTATAGAATCGATTAGAATTTTCGCAATTTTTTTTTTTTTTATATATATATAATTTGCGTGCGCTCAAGGGATTTCAGTATCCTTAAGATGTTTGCACACAGCGCGGGCGAAGGAAAATCAGGGAGGATGGAAAAAGAGGTACCGGTGAACGTTGGTTTTAAATGTTTGAAGATAATAATGACTAGGAAATAAAGAGCTAGGCAGCAAGTTGTACGGCTTAGGAATGAATCACGATATTTTAGAGTACGTCCGAAAGTAGGCTTGAGGGTATACTGATGAGCATTCATAGCGAGACGGGTGTTACGGTTAAAAGTTTGAAGGGGCGAAATGCTACTAGCGAATTCTATGGAGCACTGGTGGTGGAAATAGCGATAAAACAAAGTGAAACAGGAGACATTTCGTCGGTGTTCGAGGGTGTCCATTGCCTGAGTGATATTGGTATCAGCTATGAATTTCATCGCACGGTTTTGAATCCGGATGCAGATGCAGAGATGTTTTGGGCGCTCCCGACCCGATGTGGGCATTGTATTCCAATTTCGGGCGGATAAGTGTCTTATACATATATTGAGGCCAGATCAGAGGGGGTAAAGTATTTCTTATACATTGCTTGAGCAAACCTACACATTTCGCAACATTTTTGACGACACCGAATATGTAGTCATTCTAACGTAAGTTGTCATTGACCGAGAATGGAAAGTTTATCGGTTTCGACGATGCAAGTGCCATCCATGGATAATGGCTGGGTGTTTAAATATCGTTTTAACGACAGCGGATGGCATTGTGTTTTGGAAGCATTAAATTCTACTCTGTTAGTGGTTCCCCAATTAGTTACGCTATTAATATCAGAATTAATTTGTCCCGATAAAGAGGAACAACCAACAACAAAAACGGTTGCACGATAGCCAGCATTTTTATCCGAAATGCAGAGTGACGATAAGCCGCATGTGACTCTTATACAATTATGCTGGCTGCACATGGCCTTTGAAGAGTCATACTAAACCAACAAACATGAAAAGTTTGTATGTTTGTACAGGCTAATCGCGAGAACTAGTTAACGCATTACGATAACAACTGCGACACTTGTGAGCTTAACTCTTTAAAGATAATATGGATTATTTTTTTTTAAAAGTACACAATTAAAAATGAAAAGAAAACCAGGAACACTCATTCATTATGTCGCCATTCTTACACATTAGAGAATCATCGGCTCAAGAGTCGATCGAATTGAATTTTCTAACCAAACAGATACATTTCCATTGAAATGGCAACACTAATCACGCCCACCTTTGAACCTCACCTGTATCGAATCAAGTTACTTAAAGTAGCTTTTTTTCAACTACGAGTATTTTCACCGTCTGTCGTTGTGTAATTTTACACTTTTGCTATCTCAAGTTGCATACACCGACGAACCACGTATCTACAGATTACTGTCAGTATCTACTGATTACTATGTTGAGCACCACCGACTTTAGATAATCAACCTCACAGAGCATTTAATATTATTGTTTTCCGTTGCCCATAAAATTTATTGACGCTGATTCCAAATGCGAATTTCGAATTTATGATTACTCAGTCAGTTGTTGCAAAAGCACATGCTCGTTGGAACTTTATTCGATCAGCGGCACAGTGTTGGTGTGCCTTACAATCATTATTAGCAGCAAGTTATCAAACCTTGTGTTATCATTATCAACGAACTGTGAAACTTCGATAAATTTTATTCGCGCGAATGCTAAATTTCAACCCTTTGGCTTATTCAACGAGCAAACCACATTGTGAGCTCTAACAGAGCAAAAGAAATAGAATCAACAAAACAAAAGTTTAACTTGTCGTTGTCGCTACAATCCTTATCTTGGATTCTTCTAACTCAGCATCATTCTGCAAACTCAGCGGCATTCTGCATATCCAAGCGCTGAAAGCACGTATCCGAGTATTTCGAATAACTCAGCGAATCTCAGTTTGGCTTTTGTGATGTAGTCGTTATAGCAATGTGTCGCGTCATTAGTGATCTGCATTCGGTTGTGCTTGGATCGCGACTAGTTTGAGTCATCTCTACATGGCGACCTCCCGGCACGATCTTGAATCGAAAAGAAAAAAATGGAAAACATTGAAATCTACCGACACGTGGGACGCTGTGAATTTCTCGTATTTGTATACAAAAATAATATCTACGATGCGAATGACATTGATGTGGCATTTGAGGAATATGCTCGTTTCGAGCAAACTGTTAAGATTATCAAAGGTTTCGTAGTTTATTTTGATTTTAGCAATTTTTATTACTCCACTCTACTCGTATGTATTGACTATTTCTAAATCTGTTTGGTTTTGTTTTGTTTTGTTTTTGCAGATGAACGAAAGAAATCATCGCTGCCAACCATACCGACAATGTCGTATACAGTTGGTAATCGTGACACATTGACATCGGTTGCTGCCCGCTTTGATACTACACCATCTGAATTGACACATATAAATCGTTTGAATAGTTCGTTTATATATCCTGGCCAACAGTTGCTGGTGCCAGATAAAACGGCTAAAGATGACATATCCACCGGATCGGGAACTGGCGATGAGAAGGCATCAACTGCATCTGGTAAATCAAGCCCAGTGGAGAGGAAACTATCTACCGAGGAGACTGGTGAAGAGAGAGGTGAGTTTAATAGATAACTGTGTGAAGGATTAGGCTTAAAAATGTCTGCTGCTGTTTGCAGAACAATGTGTCTACTAAATTTGTGTAACATGCCAATTGTCACACTATTTGCGTGGAGTATAATGTTGATATGCCACAAGGTTCTATTGTGTCGCCGATACTATTTCTATTTTTTTTTTTCTCGGACTAATGTTATAGAGGCATGATATTTGTTTACGAGGCTTCATAATATTTCATCATATTTCGATATTTATCATATGGAAATCAAGATCAGTCCGGCAGAAGCCGGCATGCGTCATTGAATCGAAATCTCTTACGATATGATTCATTAATGGATGGGTATACTACTTAAAAGCTTGCATCTCCTTGTGTGTGTAGCGTGGCGTTTGTTATGTCTAATAAGCAATTATCTTGTCTTCTTAGAAAGCGAACGAGTAATTAGCAATTTTATTTAGCTTATGAGCTTACCGGCATGAAGTTCAGGTGAGCCTATGTCTCAGGCGAGATGGAAAAAAAAAACTGTGCGAGTAAACTGTGCATCACCTTTGTTTTTCATCTGACGTCAGATCAGAATCGTTTTCCCCATTGCTTGGGTTATAAAAGCTCTAACAAACTTATCTTTTAGTCATTTGTTATTATTGGATTTCCTACTTGCTCAACTCTGAACTCCAACTCACGAATTGCTTCAATTCCTGGCGAACTGCTAACTCTAAGTTGATAAATATCTCTGCACAAGCGACATCTAATTTGTGGTATTCCTCTACGATATTCACCCTCTGGGATGCAATCAAAGTCATAGGCGTCTTAGACGTCAAAAACTTAGTAATCCCCCTCGTCAACGCGAGCAAGACCGAATACTCGTATTTCCTGAAGCGATTTTCTCTCGAAATGCCTGAGTATATTTGCAGCCATTTTTCATAGATTTCAAGTTTCAGCGCAACGGAGTGGCACCATAGATCAGGACCGAGGTGTCAAGTCTTGTGTAATGATAGTTTGATCTAATGAGTGAGGACTCTGTTACTTAATTCCGTCCCGAATTCGATTGACAAGAGTAATTCAGTGTCTGATTTCTGCGCTGTCAAAATGGACATGGCGTTGCGTAACTCGTCCCTATGCACGCTGTCATATGCAGTTTTGAAGTTGACAAGTGGCTGGTCAGTATCAATATGAAATTCCCAAGTTTTTTCCAAGATCTGTGGTAGTTTGAATATTTGACCGATGGTCGACTTTCCTGGTCTGAAACCGCATAGGTATGGACCAAAAAAAATTGCAGGTTAGGTGAACAAAATTCTCTGTCTGGTTCATTCTGCCTGACAGCTGAATTTTGATCATCATCCCCTTACACGGTCTGCAAAAGTAAGATGTTCCTCCTTATTCTCAGAACCGACTGGGACTTAACAACTTGTTGCCAATGCTCATCTTTGCCCGCTTCTATTCTGGCTGTTTAACCCTTTCCTGTATGTTTAGTTCTCTTTCGAATGTCGTTCGTACAACAACATCTTTCCATTACCTTTCTCGTCTTCTTTCCAAGAAGCCCGTGCTCTTCCTGTCCTTTTTTTGCTCGTAGAGCTCACGAGAAGCTCTCGTCATTGATACAGCGTTACTTTTTATGCTTCTTGTTTGGGTGCAGGTACCATTGTAGTAGCTGCGCGTTGAGACCAATCACATCAGAAGCAGCTTCTCTGATATTCATTTGTTCTATGGTGCTCATATGTATTTGGACACTAGGATTTTGAAAGAGCTTGAGTGAAACGCGATCGGCAAAGATTCTTGCGGTCTCTTGCGATCGCAGCTTTTCAACGTCTAACTTATAACTCCGTTGTACCTGTGATATCAGCATTCGTCTCCTGACTGCTATGTAATTATCAGAGTGCGGACGTTCGGACTTCCAGAATGATGAAGTAGTTTTTGGCATTGATCGCATTATGATCAATCTGGCTGACAGTTGATTAAACAGAGGATAGCCAAGTCTTTTTATGGATGATAACATGAGACTAATACAATTTACGCCCCGTTACAAAATAAAAAGCCTGAAGCCGTTGTTGGAGGTAGTGTTATGCAGGCTGTGTTCTCTAGTGACCCGCTCAAAGACGGCTTCCTTATCTAGCATTGCGTTACGATCTCCTTTCCCAATTCTGGGGTTATAGCTGATGCACTGAGCATATGCTTGATCTTCGTCGTTGATGCTCTCATACTTACTCTCGATAGGGTTATGAACGTAAAGCAGTCTTATATTTCCGAATTTGGTATTTATGCGGATTGTTATGATGCGCGTTCGCTTACATTCCGAAAGCTTAAGACTTCTTGCCTGAGTCTCTCTCGAATAGCAAATCTACATCTGGAAAAACGTCCCCTTCCTACTTTGTAGCAGTCGCTATAATACGTGTCCTAGTTTTTCATCCACTTTTTGGCTAGTCCACCACATCACACTTCCTGGATAGCGCTAATATCCGCTTTATAGAAATCCAAAGCCTGTGCGAGTTATTCGGCGGCAAGTGGTCTGTTGCTGAGGTCGTCAATATTTTATTTGTTAAAAAAATTTACCCCTACATGCAACCCCCAACATAGGTTTTTCATGAAGCCACTGGGCAAAGAGTCCGTACCGAATAGATCAAGGTTCCCCTTCACTTGAGCGCGTTACCTGAAATTTGATGTTTCTCTATTGCACTGTCCCTCCAGAGTAAATTTGAAGATTCTCCGAACCAGAGCTGTGACGCTCATCAACTGAATATGACCTAGCGATCGTAGTTTTAGTGGATTCAAGTTCGTGCACTGTGATCAATCTGGTTAACGTTTGATTGATCGAGAATCATCGATGTTCCTTGAAAATATTTAGATGCAGTAAACTCGTACTAGTCTTGACAATGTTTTCCTC
Source organism: Volucella zonaria (assembly GCA_963966105.1). Lineage (NCBI taxonomy): Eukaryota > Metazoa > Arthropoda > Insecta > Diptera > Syrphidae > Volucella > Volucella zonaria. The sequence goes on along the minus strand of OZ014530.1, from coordinate 36,493,903 downwards.
TGTAAGACAAACTACATAGTATCGCGCAAACCACCTAAAACATCCTCTCTCTTTAGCTTTGCGCTGAAGTCATCCTAGACAATTTGAAATGCATACCTGTCGCACTATTCGTACGTTGTGTCTAGGAGCTCTTAAAAGCTATCGACGTCTTTCTTTTCTGTACGGACAAGCGCGTAAATTAGGTTAAAATCTGTAAATTTGCAAATAAATATTGCCATAACGCGCAATCCTTTTTTCATTCTCTTCTTTAAAGGACCTTTAGAATGACGATCTGATCTGCTATAAGCCGGCTTCTGTCCGAGTACAATCATTAATTTGTAGGCTTAAACCCTCTTTCAATCCCAGTTGACGCTTGCTTCAGTATTCCAATTCCCAAACGTGAGCTGTAGCTGATGATCCATGAAGAGCTAATGTGCCCTCAACCTTTTAGCCAGGACCCTATTGATCACTTTTTCAATTACCATCCTGTAATTAATTAGCCTTTACAACAGAAGATTAACCGGATTGGACTGTTTTCTGATGTGATTGATAATGAAATATCAATCGCTTCTACTGGACGATATCGAAACACACTGGTGGGTATGCCGTCGGTCTGCTCTCCACTAATTTCTTACGTCTTGGTGATTTGATAATCAAATTTCTGGAAAATGACGTTGTTAGCTTTGAAATTACAATATTAGCTAAATTTTCGGCATTGAAGTCAGTGAAACTTAAATCCTTGAATTACTACTTCAAAGGTAGAAATAATAGAAAAGGATTCACCTTGACCTTTTAGCCTTGTCATCGCAAACAGCTTCATTTGGGTCTTTGCTCTCTGTTACCATTATCTGTTCGTTATCCGTCGTTCAGACGAGCTTAAGACATGAAGGTTGCAATATAAACTTCAGTAGCTCTGTAATTGTCTTTTATCAATGTTTGGATATTTTTTAACAACGACTTTAGTGTCATGATCTTCGAGTTATGACTCTCAGATACCCGTCTGTACAAGGTTTTTGGTCTTGACAGCAGTCTACTTTTAACAACCTATTTTTCAATTGCGTTTGACAAGAGAGGTTTTTCATTTGATCGCGGTGGTGATTGAATTTACAGCGGAGCTCGGGTAGAGAAAGTATTTCACCACCTCAAAGTCATAGTTATATCCGCTGCGACTATGGACTACGGACTATATTCTGCCTAATCCTGTAGCATTATTAGTCTTTATATTCTAGCTCTCTTCTTAGTGGGTTGTAGAAAATTGTTCTCTATCATCATCCATAGTTATAGCTCATCCTGCGAAATGTTGGTCGTATTCGCAATTCGCAGAGTACTCCTTTCAAGTTTTTAGTGGCTCTACTAAATTATTATGTTATCACCCTTATCTGTGCATGCTTCTGTTAGGTGTTCCTATCTTTAGGAAGTTCTTTTCACATTTTGGTAGAAGTTCCAAATATCATTCCTGCAGAAGCATTTATCTGTGGCTCCCGTCGAGCGCTTTTCTGTTTTGTTTTTTTTTTTTTTGAGAACCCGATGTTACTCCTGTCTCCTTTTATCATAGAATTTGTGATCGGCTTTCGCCCATCTTTACAGCGCTACCTCTGTCTTTTAGTTTGTCAAAGCTCTTGTCAAAGTTGTGCATAAATGACGCATAAAATATTAATAACGAAGAACATTAAATTTACTATTTCGTTTTGGTAAAAATTAAAAACAGTTTCAGAAAACGATAACCCGCAAATAACAGTTTCAATCACATATGTACGCTTAAAATGAGCATTCGACTGAACTTTAAGAATTTTTTTTGTTCAATAACTATATTAGTTTCAGCTTATGGATGAGCCTTTATCTGTTTTGTTGGGTCATTATTTAACATCTATTCAACAGTCACAGGCGAGTAGAAAATGTTCCTTATACACATACTTCCAGATATAAATATGCAATGAGAAAACCTGGACAATCACTTGCTTAACACGAGTCAGAATCTTTTGGCATAAATTCTTTAAAAGGACCTAATTTGCTATTGCCTCTTACCATCTCTGACTTTCGTTTATCCAGTCCACAATCCCATAAAATTCAACACCATATCTGTAATCTGAAAGCTTTTTCTGCTCCCAACTTCCAGTTGTCATTCCAGTCATGCCTATATCCATCTCTTTCACACTTTTGGCTTTAACCCCAGAAGAAAAAAATCAAAACCACTTGCTGTCAAAGCAACCAAACTACTAGTTGTGCAAAAGAAATTTATTTTCAAAACAATTTTGAAAAATTCTCAAAAAAAACACAAAATTTCTGTCAAAAATCAATTGGAAAATAATTCGAAATTCTATTTTAATGTGAATTTAATCCGCTCACATCGATTCTATTGAACGGCAATTCAGATTTTCTGCAAAAACAAGATCCAACGTCGCACCAACAGCAACAATGCATACAGCCGTATTCTGGAGAGATGGAGGTAAAATTTTGTTTTTTTTTCTTTTTTCTTCACAAAAAATTCACGAATTTCAAGTAATTCTTGGTTTTGAATAATTAAATTTGATTAAATTACTTTGCTGTTGTTAATTATAGTTTATTTATTGCATTTGATTCACCTGAAAAGGGGGAGGGAAACGAGTTTTTCTTAATTCACACCGATCTAATCCCATCATCATCGTCAAGATTCTGTCATGCGATTTGGGTTGTGGTTTATTTGTATTCTTATTTATGGTATTTACATGCTGAAAATGTAAACAAAAATCTATTTAAATTGCCACCAGAGATTATGGCTGTTAGCTTCTTGTTATTGTTATGCAAAGAGAATTACTCGTGATGTGTTCATTTAAACAGAGGGAAGTACGAGTACTTTGATGGCTTTGGATTGAATTGTCTGGGTGATTATGATATCAATTCCAATTAGAGGTGCTCTAATGAAATTCAAGTTAAAGGCTGAACGCAACGATAGTGGGAGTTACTGTATTGAGTTGATAAAAATTAATTGCCAAGTGATAAACGTGCCACTGGCCAAGAGGCTGATGGATTGTGCGTATTGAAATGCGGTTGTTGTCACGAGGGGTTAGTTTTGATGGCAGGCGCCGACGTTTTGAAGTGTATTTGGTCGGCATTATTACGTTAGAAATTGCACAAGTTGATTTGGAACTCTTGGAGAAGATATAGCCTGGCTACCTACGTCTGCTTGTCTTATCATTTATCAGCGCAAAGTACGATAAGGCGTGAGGGACCAAAGTTGTTCAAATATATTTTGCTGTTCTGTGTATTTAATTGTGTTATCTTGGTAAAAAAAAAATCTTGCCACTTCTGTTCTATTTTCTTTGAAATAAATAATAGGAGGCTCGTTTCTTTTTAGCTGAAGATCAGGGTTAGCCAGGTGAAGGGCAAATTGCAATGAGGCTTGCGTTTGTGATTATACGAACTTGCAATGGATTTACCAGTTACACCGGTATTGTTGGAGCTATTGGAACAGTACAAAGTCGGGGAAGAGTAGTCAGAGTACACTTTTAATACATCGATCAGTATTTTCAAATGGGATTGGTGCCGTGACGCAGCAGTTAGCTCATCGGCTACTGCGTTGTTTTCTGGCGATACATCCCGAAAATACAGAAAAACTTATCTTCTGCCGTCACAACGATCTCGGTTCACTCTGCTGAAAACCGCCTGCAAACGACAAAGTGAATTAAAAGTCAAACCCTGCTGCTCATCAGGAATCTTCACTGCCACCTTTTTCGTTCGATGGGCTTCTACCAGGGAACCACAACGTTCTTGCCTCTTAGACTTGCTCGTCATTTACCCATCACTTTCATTGATAAATGTCGTACAGCTTTAGCGATCAGTATCTCCTGCCTAGCTCACAGTGTGAATGTGCTTCGCAATGTCATCATTATGGCAGCCAGCGTCGCTAGATACCACTTCTGCTTTGCATGTAAGGATATTTAACAAAACACTCTGCAATCTTTGTTGCTAAGAGACAAGGAGAGTGCCATGACTTTTAGCAGACGTAGGGAAATAAACGTTTAGTTTGCCGTCTACGGTTGTGCTCTCAGAAGCATGTCAAAAACCATTCGTAACTGATGCGCGGGCACTCCCGGGTTCTTTTGCTGAGAAATCTTTCTTTAAAGTTTTACTAATGAGCTCATCGACCTTTTTGAACTGTGTTAAGAGCCGAATTGTATTCTCGGTCTAGCTTGCAAGTAGAGGGTTCAAAATGACATAGAGTGTAGCTTCCATTTCTGTTCTTAAAACATAACATATTGCAGGTAGGGTTGGGTATATTTCCGCTTGAAAAACACGATAGTTTACAAGCAGCGAAGACGAGGGTTTTTGTTCTCCAAGAAAACGCCAGCACGGCATCCTATGCAGATTGGTTTGGGAGTGAATATTGGGCCACATTCATTTCCCAATTCAGATTCTGGCTGAGGCTGGGTAAAGAAAACACAAAAAAAATTAGGGAAAAATATGTTTATTTCTCTACGTAGTCTCTTTTTACTTCAATACACTTTTCCCAGCGATCTTCAATAGCTTCAATAGCCTGTAATAGGCATCAACCGCAGACTCCATCTCTTTACTGTTGGCAAATCTTTAACCACCGAGCCATTTTTTCAAATTCGGAAGTAGAAAATATTCCGAGGGGGCTAAATCTGGCGAATAGGGTGCATGAGGAAGCAATTCGAACTTTAACTCATTGATTTTGGCCATCGTGATGACGAATGAGTGAACTAGTGTATTGTCTTGATGAAACAAGACTTTTTTCTTCGCCAAATGCGGCCGTTTTTTTCTTGATTTCATCTTTCAAACGCTGCAATAAGTTCGCTAATGCACGCCGTTGATTGTTTTTCCTTTCTGAAGATAACCAGTGAAAATTATCCCACGCGCATCCCAAAAAACTGACGCCATGCCCTTGCCTGAAGATGGAACTGTCTTAGTCTTGGAGCCGATTCTCCCCTTTGAGTTCATGGTTTTGACTGTTCCTTCGTCTCAGGTGTGAAGTGATGGACCCATGTTCCGTCCATGGTTATGAATCGGCTTTATTACTGTGAAACTTAGCCAAACACTCGATTGAAACGTCTTCACGATGCTGTTTTGCTTCCATTGTGAATAATTGCGGCACCCATCTTGCGCACAGCTTTCTCTTGTCCAATTTTTCAATCAACATGAGATGTACGGCGCTTTTTGAAATGCCTACCATATCTGCTAGTTCACGCACTTTCAATCGACAGTCATCCAATATCATTTTGTGGATTTTTTTCAACATTTCTGGTGAACTCACCTCATTTGGTCGGCCACTACGATGTTTGTCTTGGCACCTCGTGGGGCCTCGCCTTAAACTCTGCAACCCAATGTTTTACTGTTGTAAACGAAAGAGCAGACTCCCACAGAGTAGAATCTCGTTCCGTTTTGATGTTTTTGACCAATTTTTTCCATATTTAAAAATTCATTGAGAGCGTTCACTATTGGTTCACAACATAGTGTTGTCAAACTTCAAATTTAAGCTTTATAAGGTTGGTACTTTCTACAATAGTCATTCTTTTTAAACAACAACCACCACATATACGTCAGGCCGGGTATTCTGGGTCTACCCTCGTATTTTGCTTGTCACTGTGTACCATATAGTCATGGTTCAGTACTCGAATGGGCAGCGATTACATATGATTAAAATCGTCGAGTCGGTGGACTTCACTCTAAGAGGGCTAACGCCAACTTTCGGTCGTTATAATCTCCCCACCCGAGGTCCGTAAGTTCATCTGTTGACAGCGACCAAGATCAATCCATTCCACGCCATTCGCATGAATTGCGCATCGCTCAAACAACATTGTGGCGAATTTTGCAAAAGGATCTGTGTCTGCAGATGACCATTTGAATCGTCGATCTTTCTCAAATTGTTCTCTGGAGATGGTTGCAGCCGATTCGGAATTTTATCGTAAAATCATCTTCAGCCATGAAGCTCATTTCTGGCTAAATGGCTTTGTCAACAAGCAAAATATGCCCAATTGGAAGGCTGCAAACCCACATGTGCCTCATGAGATGCCACTACATCTACAAAAATTGACTGTTTGGTGTGGTTTTCATGCCGGTGGTGGTGTCACTGGGCTGTATTTTTTCGTTGGTGATGATGGCTGTGAAGTTAGAGCCAATGGAAATCGCTGTCGCGAAATGTTGGAACGTTATTTTTGGGCGCAGTTGCATGCACTTAACATTGGTTAGATGTGGTTTCAAAAGGACTTCACTACTAGCCACACACTGGGCCAAATGATCGAGCTGTTGAAGTCAAAAACAAAAATGTATAGTCCTTAATGGAAAACCCGATATCATCGCAACAACCTTAGTTCCGGTGTGCTTATCGTCATGCCTTTTGACAAGATATAAAAGACTGCCGGCGCGCATGGTTTTAGAAACTCCACTTCTCTTTTAACAGTAAATGGCTTTAAAAGAGCAGCAATGATCTGGAGAGGGAAACCAGTACGGTTAGATGAGGTAGGCTTGCTATAGAAAGTGTGGCCAGAGCATCAGTAACGTTTTTATGTTAACGGTTAAAACAACAACTGACGCAACTGAGGATAGTGACCGTGTAAATCCAGAGAACATTCCAAATCCAGAGAACCCGACAAAACTCATGTTTTCGCAAAAGCTTCGTTTCACTGTCAGAAAGCCGACAGTGCTTGACAGTCTTTGACGCATATTCAATCCAAAAATGCTTTAATATTCATGATGATGATCGTTGGAGTGTCGTCTTCCGCCTTCTTGCTGAGGGGACAGCTTCAGTTTTGAGAGGATTGGTTGAAAAACTATTTCCAGTGCACCAATGCTCAGTCTAAGACTGTTAACGCTTTCGGCAAAACAGCCGCCAGTGGTGCTTCCACAGATAGCAAAGCTATCATCTGCATAACCCAGCATAACCTAGAGCGAAGACGTGAGACCTGCAGAGAGCTAACAAATATATACCATCACCATTGTCATCAAATTTTGACTGCGGCCAACATCCACCAACAAGGTTCTGTTCTAAACATTTTTTTAATTCGCAATACTGGTGATATGTCTACGACGCGTTTTCTGGCCGACTACTAGTGATGGATATGACCATACTCCTTGTTGAGTTTTCACACAATTCTTCCTCTAGATCTTCGGCGTTGGTATGCATGCTGCATTTTAGACCGCGATAAAGCTGCAGCTCTATCATGTTCTCCATGCTCCTTAGCACAAAGGAAATCAAACGCAATGGCTAACACAATAGTGTCGCAGTCGTATGTCGTAAACAAATGTCAATCGCGTCGTATGTCGTATGTCTCTTCGTCAAACTCGTCTGCAGTGAATTAGTACGGTAATGTCAATTAAATTTGATTTTATTCCAGATTCAAAACAACAACAACAGCAATAAAATCCACAGCATTTCAACACATTTAACGCTTTCTATTAATTTGTCCACATCAATCTGGTCCATATTGTTTTTTTTTCTTTTTTCAAAAATCAACCGCCGCGCGACAAATCAAAAATTGGGCAACTCTAACGACTACTATTGGGATATACGACACCGATTATGACCTATTATGGTCAAATGCATGTATTTATGTAGATTTCAACTTCTGACAGCTCATACGACTACGCCTACGATTGCGATTACGCGTCTATTGTGTGCAAGCAGTAAGATCTGACGAATTTGTATTGTAGTCATCTGAAGTAATTTGGTATAAAAGTTACTATCAATGTGCCCCAAAGCTTGAATATGTAAAGTAGCAATCAAGATTTTGTAAGGAGTTGCCAACAGCTGGTCTGTATATATCCTATCGTTGGAACGTAATTGAATATACGCCATTGGTACGAGGAAAGTAACAGAATTATTAACAATGAGAGACAATCGAATGCCTAACCAGTGGAGAAAGAGCTTTTTTTGGATTGTATAAAGGTAAAGGCGACACGAGAAATTGTAACCAGTACAGATCCGTGAAGCTGGCGTCGCATTATGTATTCAAGGAAATTCTACACAGTCAGTACCGCAGTGTCCTAAAACTCTATGGAAGTTAATATGGCCCACATACGACGCCATGGATGATAGAGAAACATATGTACTCTACGATTAATCTGCATATAGTCTCCATCGATTTAAAGGGTAAATCCCACAAAGAACTCGATAAATGGTGTTTTAACAAGAGGCCTATTATTTTAGAGCTGACGCACGCAGGGTTGGTATATGGCGACAGATGTCATCAATAAATTTGAGAAATTCACCACGGAACGCTTCACAGTGTGAAGATAGTGTCGAAAACGACGCAAACACCTGTATTCGTCATCGTTTTCAGGAGCTTACCTATCCACAGCCACACTGCACCAAATTTTGGTGCGGTTTATGGACCGAAGGTGTCATAAGGCCGTACTTTTTCGAAAAGCCATTACTGTCAATGTAGTGTGATCGGAGCTTGAAGATACGGACGACCTCTAATTTTAACAGGATTGTGCTGCATGCCATACAAACCGCGAAACAATGGAATCATTACGTACAAAGTTTCCAAGTCGCATAATTTCGCATTTCGGAGACACTCATTGGCCGCCAAGATCGTGCGACTTAACACCGTTCAACTTCTTTCTTTGGAGCTATGTTAAAAGCAAGGTTATGTGAAAGAGTGATTTAAAATGTCGAGGGTCTACAAGCGGTGTCTACTTTATAAAGCAATAAAGCTTTCAGAGATATCTCAACAATTGTTCGTTTTTATTCAAAAACCAAATCCTACACCACTTCCTGAAACATCCTTTGTAACATATTACTTAATTCGTATGATGATGTAACATGAAAATAAAGCCGGTGACAGATACAATCTAGGGCGTCTTGTGTCACATAGCTGATTAGCCGTACCAATGACCGAATCTAGGTATGACGCAATGTTGATCTGATTAAGTGGAAAGTGCGTCTCAGTAACGAAACTTGGATTCCCTTCTTTCGCATCGATAAAGGTATGAAACGATTTTCTGAGGGTTTCTAGTCCTTTGCCTCTTTTAAGCACTTTCGGAATTTCCGGAATTTCTTTGAAATTTCTACAGATCTACGTTCCGTCATAAAACAACTGATTTGTAGGTGATTTTTCTAAGGAAACACTAAAGGTCAAAATATTTAGTAGGACACCGTTCATATTCTAAACATTTTCCTCTACCTTCTATCTTGTTCTGATATAAGGTGGATTTGCCATGTTCAATTAGTTTTTTTTGATTCCTTCCTTCGGTTCCAGTTCTTTGGAGTTGAAACTTCAGATCCAATTTGGAGTTCGATGTTAGGTTAGGTTAGGTTAGCGGGTTGATGAGGTATCTGGAGCCGAGTCCATTCTATATCTCCTCACAATTAGGTCTGTGTAGGGATTTGATGGCGGTTACTAGTTCTGCTTTCTTTTTTCCATCTCGGATTGGTTGTCGTTTTGACCCTAAGGGGGCTTATTCCATCTTATTGCATCCGCGAATCTGAAAAAAAAGTAAGTGAAGTAGCAGATAGTTCTAAGAGGTCGTGGAAGTAATAAAAGTTTCTGCCTCAAATTACTGAGACTGGGACGAAAGCACAAGAAATGGAGGGTATCCTCCCGTGAGATTAGGTCCCCATAGCCTTTGTATAGGTCGCCGGTAAGGCGCAGCTTAATTGAAGATTATGACCTGTGAGCAATCCAACTAGCGTAGATAGTTCACCTTTGCTTTTTGTTCTGGATTTACTAAGTTCCGGCCGTAGTTGTCTGGAGGTCTCGCAGTTTGGAAGGTTTTTCCACCTTTCATTGCCTTCTATGTGTATCGTTCGCTAGATTTGTATTCTCAGAGTGCAGAGTAGAGGTTTGATACTTTGATCTACCAGCTCCCTTTCTAAAAAGAATACTTTTTGAGCTAGCTGGTCTGCACGCTCATTGCTTGTCACTCCTTTGTGGCCAGGGACGCATTATAGTGTAACTGGCTGTCAATAAATATAGTAATTTCCTCGCTTGATATTGCCTTTGTTACCGTTGATTTGGCTGCTTCTGCTGCATCCCGTATCACAGCCTGTAGTCCGGAAGGCGATGTGAGTATCGTAAATTCAATTGATCGGAGAAGACCTCAGCGCCGGTTTCTATTTCCATCCTTGATCTATACCCATGTCCCATTCCTCTCTGCTTGAGTAAATGGAGACGAATGATGTTTCAAAGTCGTGGTGGGGTATCATATAGTTCGCATTGGAACATAAACCCAGTTCAATTCTTATAAATCGTGGCCTTTCGCGTTTGGTTTCCACCCAAACTTAGAGCGCTTTTTACTGCAGATTCTTGCTTAGATCTAGGAGCAAGAGACTAAGTGCATTTTCTAGTCCCGCCGTTTCCGTCGTTCTCATGGCAGGAGTTGTGCCTATATGTGCAATCCTCTGTACCTTTGTCATTAACCAACATAAGGTTGCTAGTTTTATTTGTGGATTGGATTATGATTTGGATTCTCCCAAATATACGGTTGCAAGCGTAGAAGCCGGTCATTGCTTTCTTTACACGTTCTTCGGCATTGAGCTTCCAACTCAGCTTACTATCTAGTACGATGCCTAGCTATTTAGCAATGTGGAATAGTCGGAGGGTTATCCCATCTTTGGAAGGAAGGTCAAATTGTGGCATTATAATTTTCATGTGTGAATAGAACAAGTTCTGTTTTTTGGGGGGATTGATTCCCACAGAGCTTGGCTCAGTCTCCAAGGATTCTAAGGCCTGATCTCTTTTGGATGGCTATGGTTGGGCTTACCTGCCTTGGAAATGAATACTACCTTTACTTCCCTCCAGCATTTTGGCACATATCCATACTTGATGCTACTCCTCAATAGTCCTTTTAGTAACGATATCACAACCACTTCGTCCAGTCCAGGGGATGGGATTTGTAAGCGGAGAAAAGGTCTTTGGCCCAGTTTATTTTGTTTCCTTCTATTGTAATATCCCCTCTGCGATTTCTTATTGGGGAAAAATGTGTCTATATCTACTACTGGTGTTGAAATAGGAGTGCATAGAAGAAAGTGGGCTTCTAGCAAGAGCCATAAAGCTTCAGTGTTGGATTTCACGCAACTACCACTTGATAGTTTTAGATCTGCAGCTACTGTAGGTTCCTTTTATATGACTCCTTAGTCTGGCACACTCTGTTGTGCTTTCAAAGCTGGAGCAAAACTTCCTCCATGTTTTTCTTTTAACGCTGCTGGTTGTGCTCTTGTATTGCGTCAGACTGCCCTTATATTTGTCCTAGTCGGAGCACAGATTTGAGGTTTTGGCTGCATTGAAAAGTTTTCTTGCCTATTTCCAATGCATTGTAGTTTCTTTAGTCAACCAATGTGGGGAATTTTTGGAACTTTTTGATCTTCGTAGTACATACTTGGTTAAAAGCCTGAGTGAAAATCTTCCTCAGTTTTTCTGCTGCATAATCTACTCGTATTTGGCGGAGGTATCCGGTTTGAGTTCGTTTAGGACATACAGTTTTTGATCCAGTTTGGGATTTTTGCACAGTAAAGGAGTATGTCGTTGACATTAAACTTGATCATTCTATGACCAGGGAACGATATATCCGACGATACCTTCCAGTTGCATTCGGCAACTATTTTTCATAGTTCAGTTTTTCAGTGCCCACCTTAGTCATTTCGTTCTGTAGTTTATGACTGCAGCAACAAGATCAGTACAATAAGACAAGGGATGGTGAAGACTGGTCAGATGTAAGCGATGGCGAGTGTCTGTTATTTAATAACACCAGCTGATGTTAGCGCATTTAGCCTTGATGCGGATTGTTCGGAGGCGTTCGCCCGCGTGCCGAACTTTCAAAACTTCTTGCCTTAGATTGCCGTTTACAAAAAATCTTTTATTCTCTTTAGAAATGAACGTAGTAAATGTAACACGCACTCCTGGATGATGGTGATATCTGCATTGTTCGGCTGCACGTGACCTATTCGAAACCCTAACATTCGACTCACGAATTCACACGTCATTGGCCTTGTTTAAGAATTTGCCAACAATGAATCCGTGCATAATCGAGAATTGTTGTTAGTTCACAACAGTATTAAGTGTTATTACGAAATAGGTTATTTTTTGGGCCAAAGAGGATGGGTATTCTGGAATCAGTAACCATCTTCGAGTATATGTCAGCTTGCGTTCTCCATTTCAGCATTTTGACCAGTCTTATTCCTTATTGACCTCAGTTCTAAATACGTTCAAGTACCTCAAAAAAAGAATCTGGCATGCTGACTGCTGACGCCACCTTCTTCTCCTGCTTCTGTCATTTATTTCAGACAGTTTATTAAAGTCTTGTCCAATATCCGCGTCTATAAGTGTAGTAAGTCAAGTCCGGATGGACGAGACCAATACACAGCACTGAACATCTTCATTTTAACGCCACTCAGTGCCCACCTTAGTCATACAGCACCTAACCAGCGTCATTAAAACTATTTAAACGAATCAGTGAGGCAAAACCATGGTTCGTAACAAACTTACATGCTTCCAAAGAACTCACTTAGCTTGAATATCCATGTAACTCCTGCATATGTCAAAAATTTCCATCATTTGAAAACGTATGTATTTAAGCGTTTACAAACTCTTGAAAACTTTATCGGTCCACTACTTTAGAGGATCCTTCCTTGCGGTTACGCCTACCGTATTTCGAAAATGAGCTACGTCAGTTCAAGCCCAACCATAGAGCGGCATCACACTGCTAGTACAGCTCGCGTAACACCATTGTACAACAGTCTTCCCGTACGTTAATCAGGAGAAGTTTTAAATTGAATTAAAAAGTTTACTGCAATGAAGTCTCAGTCTTTCTGATCATTTTGAACATGGAGATTAGCTGAATCATCGATTTCTGTTAGTGGCCAAGCATATGTTGTCTTTGTGATCTGAGGACTTCGTAAGATGAAAACTTGGTCCATGGTTGTCGATGGCAACTGAAGTGTACCTTCAAGATTCACATTTCTCGCGTTTATACAATATCAGATATTGCTCGAACTAGAAAAGACCGGCGATGTTTGTAAGAGGTAGAATAGTGTTATGATGTGAGAACCATTGCCATAAAGAATATATATTCTCTAAATGAAATAGCGGTAGTTTCGAGTTCTGTTATACATACATTCGACAAATAGAAAACGGGTGACTCATGGTTTTCATGTTGGCAATACGGTTTCCCAACCAATTCACACATCAATTAGCTAGTTCAGTAGTCCAAGGCTATTTTTTCGGTTATCAGTTTTTATCTGTGCAACAAACAACTGACAAATTGCGTTGAGTTAGGGAGTTTTTCAATCAAAATTTGATTGCCCAATTAAAGTATTTTACCGTTTGATTAATGGCTTACTCAAGAAATCAATCAAGACAATTGAACAGCGTTATCTTAGTACACAACCCATTGACTAATAAAATTTTTTTCTACTCTTTTTCTTTTAGATATCCTCGATGGCCTCCGACCGGGATCCCCAAAACCGGGTCACATTGAACGCATCTCACCGAAAAATGGTTCCGAATCAACAGGCGATGATCCAATAATCACTCAACGTTTCCTTAAGATCAATGTACGGCATATAACCGATGGTCAAGGTGTAGTTGGTGGTGTCCTACTTGTTACTCCCAATGCGGTGATGTTTGATCCAAATGTTTCTGATGCTTTGGTAATTGAACATGGCCCAGAAAGTTACGGTGTTATTGCTCCTATGGAGTTGGTTGTCAATGCTGCCATATTTCATGATATCGCACATATGCGTGTCGCTGGTGGTGATTCCACCACAACAGAAAAAGCAGAAATCTATTATCCAAAGTCAGTGTTGGAGCAGCAACAACCAACATCATCCAGTCATTTAGAAGGTTAGTACAAGATCAGTTTCCTTTTCCCCATCATTTGATAGTTACTTATTGATTTCGTTTTGCATAGGTGTAGGATCGATTGAAACATGCGACGATCAGGAATCAATTTGTTCAGGTTCTGGTCGTGAGGGTGATGCATTTTCCAAAGCCTTCGATAAGGATCGTTGTACAGACGTGAATATTTGAAAGCACACCTTTGTTTTGTTTGAATTTAATTCAATTTTATTTGTAGAAGGATGAGAAAGATGAGAAGGAAGAGAAAGAAGAGAAGGATGAAAAAGAAGCTGAAGCCAAAGAAACGTCAAAGACTGAATCAAAGTCGGAAACTGAAAGTGATGACGCTGAAGATAAGAAAAATCTGTCAATTACTGACAAACGAACTACTCTGGAGGAGAGACGAAAGAGTCTCTTAGATCATCACTGGGCTATACCCAGTAAGGACCGGTAAGGAAGTTGTTTGACTTACAGCTTTCGTCTTATTGTTCTTTCATTACTAAAACGAAACCATCTCTCATGACTATTATTGCCTAACCCATTACCTAATCATGTGTTTGTTTTGTTTTAAGTTTGACAATAATAACTTGAATGCGTAATTTGTTTTAGTGTTGCATGAAGCTGTTGAAGTAAACTACTTATTAGGTTTTGTAGAAAGTGTGGAAATATCTTTTACTGAATATAAATTGAATAGAACGTACATGATTCCATGAGCCCTTTATAGACGATAGACAGACAGATTGACAGCTTCAATTGCTTATCGGTTTTGCCCATTTTCTTTTCAATGTTTCTATTGGCATCCGGCAATTTATCTTGGCAGACATTGACATCAGAATTGTTTTACTTTTCTTAAGGGAGAATATTTTGTTTAAAGAATTCATTTCCTAGTCGAAGTGAATATCTAAACAGCCTCGTGTACTGATCAAAGCTCCACTAAGTCTAAGTCTTGAATATGATGTGAGGAAATTGTGTAAGAGTTTCTAGGAACTATCCACCCAATGGTCACTTAGCTTGGATCCGTTTTCTTTTACTTCGATTGAAAACTTAGCACAACCTGCGACAAAAGTGTCCTCACTAGATTTCTTAAGGCGCATAACATAATCTGGCTGCCACTAGAGATCTAGCTCGTTTCACAGCGTTCTTCATGACTTTATTAAAACTTCTGGTGATAAATTATCCACTCTTTGGTTTGTGTTTTCCATTAGGACCGCCAAAGTCTGTGGCTCTGTCGTGTAGGCTCGTGACTTCAAGTAAATCTGAAATGGTCAAATCGCGATATTTTTCGTGCCCGCGTAATTGTTCAAACGGGGAATTAAATAGCCGGCGAACAGTTGTTACAAAATGTCCTCTGTCGCCTGGGTTGTATGTGCGGTTATACCATTTTGCTGAAACCACATGTTTCCAAATCCAATAGGGCAATTCCCGGTAGTAAGAAGTCGTTGGTCAAGATTTTAGTGTGCCTTAGTAAGAGTATTGCCGACATTTCGAAAAAAAAAATGTTTCAATCATCTCTCTTCCATAAATGCCCCGCCAAGCGGTGAATTTTCAGTTCCCGCATAAGTGGGATTGCATACTCAACGCAGTCGAAGCTTAGGAGGACTTAACTAAAATTTACGTGGAATTGACCATCTGCAGGCAATAGTTGATCATTGTTTGCACTTTTTACGGAACTTTCTGCAAGTATTTTTCCAGAATACTGTGTTTCGAGCAATATTCATGGTCGAACCGTTGCTCTGAAGCCAGCCACATTTGCTACTTGTTCCACGTTGTGTGAGTCCCATGAGGGCAGATGTAAATGGGGCAGTGTTTGCCCATTTTTTGTCACACGCTCAGGAAATCGACGACGCATTTCATGTTGAGCAGGGAAAAAGCATTTCGCGTTCTTAGATGTATGGTTTGTCTACGTGTATTCTCCTTCTGTTTACTGAACAAAAGTCACGTTGTCATAAGACGACTTTTGAAGAATAGCGAATATCTTCTGGTAGGTGTGATAAGTTTTGTGCTATTTTCTATTAAGGACCTTGAAGATCCTATCTCTCCTAGCTGCTTTTACCAGCGTACGTTTTGTGCTGTTTCCTATGTGACAGCTTTAAGGTTCAACGGCTCTAAGTACTATCCTATCCTAATAAATGACTGCTGGTGGTTTTAAAGATCCAAAGATCATTGGTCTCATTTTGTCCATCTTTGATGCTTTTGATTGGTGTATGTATGAGTAGGGTTAGTCAACATTACACTGCAGAGTCCAAAAAACAAAAGCAGCAATTTATTAGAGATTTATTACTTCTCTGGGTACATCCACATATAAAAACACAGACCGGTTGTTGTAGCATTTAGCAGAACCATTACAAGTGAATGCTCTTAAACTCCACAGATCGTGATGTGTAATTAAAAAGCACATTCAACTTGAGGTTGTCAAAATTGTATCTCGTGAGGCTAATTAGAGAGATTACTGCTTTATTCACGGCAGCTAACTTGGCCATTGGCAGATTCGATCATTGCATGCTCATTCTGAAATCATTACCGCGATCGTTTACGCCAACCGGAGCAATGTGTCTTCAAATTTTCGTTGCGAAGAACAACCACATAAAGGGTGACCAGATAAGAACGATAGAAAAAAAATTTAAATAAAACCATAACTATGTGGGATATAAAACTTGATTCTGGCTTTATTTTCAAGCTACGTCCATGCCATCATGTGTGGAATAGCACATCATTCAAATCGTCACCTCGGCTTCGCTGGCAGTGCTTCAAGTGGTCGGTCCGGTCCAATAGCGTGTCGAATGTTGGCCTCGAGCTCGTCCAAAGTGTTTGGCTTATTAGCGTAGGCTAAATACTCGACGTATCCCCAGATAATATAATCGAGTAGTGTCAGATCGCATTATCACGGCGGCCAGTTGATGAACGCTCCCAGTGAGGTGACTTACTCGTAAATTGCTACTTTACAACTTCCAGCGTTGCGTCGTTTGTAGGGCATGTAGCGCGTATTGTTGAAAATACAGCTCGGATATATCGTTGTTGCCGAGCTCTGACCACAGAAAATCGGTTAACATCGCTCTATACCTGAGACTATTGACGGTAACGGTGTCTGCTTCCTCATTTTGAAAGAAATAAAGTCCGATGATGCCGCCATGTTATAAACCGCACCAGCCAATCTTTGTGTATGCATTGATGCTTGGCCGAACACTTGTGGAGTGTGTTCACTCCAATAATGATAATTTTGCTTGTTGACATACCCGGTGAGTAAAAAATGGTCCTCGGCCGAGAACATGATTTTTTGGGCAAAATTCGGCTCTACGGCCAACATTTTCAGCGCCCAATTAGCGAACTCACTGCGTGTCTATGGTCGTCTGGCTTCAATTCTTGCGTCCACATAATCTTACACAGATGTAGGCTCAAATCCAACCGCAAAATAAGCCGGGTTGACTGTCTGGCGATGCCTAATTCAGCTAATCGGCGCCGAATCGACATTTGTGGGTCTTCTTCGATATAGGCCACTACACCGGCTATGTTTTCTTTATTTCGCACCAATCTCTGTCTGGTTGGTGATTTAAGATCCAAAAAAGTGTACTCACGCTCAAACTTTTCCACGGTGCAACGAATTACCTGCACACTGAAGCCATGATGACGACCGATCTCACGACGAAATTCACGATGCGCATTTAAAACTGAGCAGGAATTTCGATATTTTTTAATAATTTCCGTACGTTCGGCAAGCGTGAAACGATGCATGATCAAACGGCAAACCTTACTGAATATTTTGACAGCTGGATGTCATTGGTAACTTTGACAGCAGCTGAAACATAACAATTGGAGAAACTATCATTGCCATCTGGTCACCCGCTAAATCCAGCAGATACATATAAGCAGAATTTACCTGACGTTGGCAGCGGGAATCTGGGCTAGGTTTTAGCTTTTTAAGAATATTCGAATTAAAAACAACCTCCTAATACGATTTGAACTGTTAAAAAGATATAAAGGCTAGACGAGAGAATTGTATTTGATCGGTCGGATTATGTACAATGATATTCCAGTTATCAGTTCTTTGGAAAAGGTATATGTGCTTCGGGTGGAATTCCCTTTCAGCCCAACGTATACAAATTTATTCAAAATATCCGCTTTCGCTCTCGTGTAGTAACTCAAATACTTTGAGAACTCAACATACCAAAGTCCGTTAACTCAAATGGTAAATCTAGCTTCGTTCAAGTGAGGGTTTTATTTTTCAAAATGGCACAACCGCCATGAGTTCCTTCATCAATTCCTTTGCTAAAAACTCTTTCCGACCAAATAAAGAACAGCTCTATATTTCGTCTTCGTTACAACCAGCAAGCATGTGCATGGGCTTTCATTTTGTTCCTCCCATTTCTCTGGTTGGCAATGTTTATCTTCAACCCGATGGTGTTTGGTTTTCTCTCTGAATTAGCTGTTTTTAAAGGTCCATTATACAATATGATGTGATAGTAAGCAAACGTCGTTAGCGTAGTACAAATGTTTGAGCTGATGTTAGAGTTCATCAAAGATCCCTAGTTCTGGTTTATGGCATGACACATTGCTAATCGCCTGCTTTACAGTACTTTGGATTTTGAGATGTTCCTATACCTTTCCTCCAACTTAAAATGAGACATTTTGATTCGTCGTAGGTTTCGTTAGCAAAATATCAATCTGCCCCAGGAAACAAGGCAAGATAAACAAATTCTCTATTGACACTTATCAAACCCTTTCAAAATTAATGAATACCAGTTGAAGTGTTGGAGAAAGCGCTTGCGCTTGCAAATTTAACCTGCTAGTCTAAGGATTTGTACATGTAGTATGCCGGGATTACATCAGGTAGTTTATGGAAACATTCCATTACTATTGTTATACTACTGTCAAAATCAAATATTTAATTGCAATTCGTTGCCCCATCATATGCCAGAGATGATACTGAGAAGAAAAGTAGTTATGGGTTCGACAGAATCTTGAACAAAGGCCGATTCCGTAATTTCGACTACTAGGTACAATGATTCAGAATACACATAGAATGCAAGCAACCACAGAATTCCTGGCGCTGCTTTGCTTACCAGATTTTGTAAACTATTTCCCTTGTATTTGTCTTCTGGTAACCTTCTCCGAAGTATTTTCATAGCGATGGCAGTATAAAGTAGTCTAATACATGCTTTTAATGTTACACTCCATGACACAGCCATATATCATTCAAAACTGTTTGATCTTGGCATTTGATATCTACGAATGTACATATGCATGGTGCTCGCAATGACGTCTTATTATTTTTCTCTGAGACCTCTAATGTGGTTCGGTATTCACATAAACTGATTTCGAAGACTTTGTATGAGCTTAGGACTGAATGTCTACTTTCTTAACAGTCATTTCAACGATCTATCTAATCCAGTGGTCACGGTATCTAACTGAAAAGAAAGGTTTGTGCGAAGTTTGTTTCACACGCGCTATCAGACGACCAGGAACAACTTACTTACTTACGTAGGCGGCTCTACAGTCCGGGGTGGACCTGGGCCTTAACCAATAAGCCTCTCTAATTAGCGCGGTGTTTGCCTAACTACCTCCAGTTGCGCACTCCAAGTTAGTTGAGGTCCCTTTCCACTTGCGCGCGCCACTTAAGGTGAGGACTTTCTATACAGTGTAGTCATTCCGGATTAGAGTCGGAGATTCTGCGGGTAGAGCGTCGCTCTACATGTCCCAGCAATCTCTATTGGCCAATGCGCAGTTTTTTGACCAGGTCGGCGTCGCTGTACAGCTCGTAGAGTTCATCGTTGGATCGTCCCCTCCAGAACACGACAACGTATACGGGATCAAATAGCTTACGAAGAATTTTTCTCTCAAAGCGACGAAGGATATCTTCATCCGCTTTAGAAAGAGTGCATGCCTAGGAACCATAGAGCAGGATTGGGATTACAGGGGTCTTATATAGAGTTTCATTGGTGGTTGGAGAGAGGGCCTTTCTACACAGTTGCATTCTCAGCTTAGAGAAACAGCGATTGACATGCGTTATTCTTCGTTTGATTTCTGACGAGATATCGTTCTCCGATGTGATAGCAGAGCCGAGGTAGACAAAGTCCCTTACTACCTCATTCGATGTCGATTGTGATATTTTGGTCGATTCGTCGAAGTTGGGTGCCCCTTCTTGTTGACAGTATATGCTTTGTTTTTCCCTCGTTTACCACTGGACCCATTTTTGCCGCTTCTGTTCCTATACTCGCAAACGCATCAGTGACCGCTCGCTGTGTTCTACGAAGAATATCAATATCGTCGACGTATGCAAGCAATTGAAAATACTTTTGAAAGATCGTATCTCGTGTGTTGGCTTGTGAGTTTTGCGCAATTCTTTCAAGTATGATGTTAAAGACGTTACATGACAGCGCGTCGCCTTGCTAAATGCGGATATTTATCAAAATTTTTTTGAATGAAGATGACATTTTTCGAAATAAAATTATTACGGGCGACAAATCTCGGTGTTTCCAGTATAATCTTTCCACAAAGCGTCAAACCACAGAACAGTGCCGACTCAGTAGAGGGCAACAGGTTACAGTTCAAGCTGATTTCTTTTTTCAATTCCTGCTGTATTGTTCGTACCTCCCGGCCAGGTAGTTAATTGCAAATTGCACAAGAGTCGCGTATACTCTTATCTCTCACATTTTGGATGCAAGCATTTTGTTTCCAACTGCATGTTTAAAATTACAGAATAGGATCCCTACTGCAGCATCTGTCTGGTTTAGTTGAGTGGATGAACGGTTTCAGCTTTTTTGTTTCACAGCAGACCTCTCTTATCTGGGAACCCACTAGTTTCATATGTTGTGTCAAGAATAATTATGAAGAAGCCTAGGTATTCGATTTGCAATTTGAAAACTGTTGCAATATATTTTCATCGTTGGTTATCAAATGAAGACTCCTGTCCAACGAAGTTTTTGTTTTTTTTTTTTGATAACTTTTACGAATCAGTTACTGTACTCGATGTTTTTCTGTTAAAAAATAAATCAAAATAAAAATCTGTTTGCATGTGGGTCTGTAATTTCTGAACCTAGGTTGTCAAGTTATTGGTCAATCGTCTTATTCTCTAGATTTGTTTGTATCGACTGTAATGTTTGTTGTTACTTCATCTTCCGTACTAACCAAAATGTAGCTTTTGCAACAGATAAATCTCTAATCCGCATGTGGTATCATATTTACTACAAAGTAAACAGCGAATGCGAATGCAGTTGTAAGTTTTGTCCTGCAATGAAAAAAAAAACAATTAGAACTACTAAACCAAGTTAAATAATTCAATGTTCAAGTTATTAAATAATTTTCTGTTTATTTTTCATCTTCTACCTTCTTCTTACCAAACCGAACAAAAAAAAAATTCATTTCACTTGTCCCCTTTCTTCAAATCCATCATTTTCCTATTCCTATTTCCTTTTCAACATCTCTTTCATCGTATCACATCGTTCCAAACCAAAAATAAATGAAAAAACAAAACAAAAAACAAAATCAAACCTACTCGTACTCGTACTTCCAAAACAAATCGAATCGGCAAACAAACATCAATCTAGATTTTCTTTATCTATATCCCGAAGATCATCGGACGAAGAAGCCGATAATGAATCAAATACAACAGTTGATAGTGGTGCACGTGCTCAGGATCCTCATTCGGCCACATCATCGATAAGTGGTGTAGGTGGTGGAACTGGTGTTGGTGCTCTAGCCGGTGGTATAGCTGCTATTGATTTAGAAAATTTGGAAGAACTATCAAAGCAATCACGCTACGATTCTGGCATTGATATACGTGACTCAGTTCCAATTGTACAACCCATACCAAAGAAAACCGTCTACAGTGACGCTGATATTGTATTAAGTTCTGACTGGGTACCACCGAAAACAATTTCACCGACAAATGTCAGTGAGACAACAACATCATCTAGCTTGGATGCAACATCAGTTGGTAGTCGTAAAAAGACTTCCAGCGTTAGCTTCAGTGTAGACGATAATGAACCTCAGCACATGCAACAGCCATTAAGTCAAGCTGATAAATCTGGCGACAAGAAGAATAAGGTAAGTTTCAAAATAAGTTCAAGTCCGGTTATAGTGAATGTCATTTGTGAAATTGAAATTTTCTTTTTTTTTCTTTTGTCATCGATTGGCCAACCACCAATCCCAAAAACAATTTTTAACTTTGATCTACATGAGAATATGATATTGTGCCGAGTCGTTTTGATCTTCATGAAGCAGAATACTATTTTCGATTAGATCAAGTGCTTGTTACAAGCGATTGTCTGTAAGACCGGTAAGCTCTTTGAGTCAAAAAATGTATGTGACTCAAAGAGGATTTCTTTAGTTCCCCTGACAGAAAACCGTCGTACTATTGACTCGACTAACATAGTGAAATTCTTTTAGTTCCTAGGCAGTAACTGAAAGAATCGTTAGTATATGATCCCAGTGGTAGAAAAGATACCAACTGATAATCGATTATTCTTGCGAAGATCACCAGAAATTCAATCAGAGCATCGGTTGCCTTTGTCACTATATCTGTGTTGTCACAAAGATGTCGCATATTTTATATCATTTTCATGATGTTTTTGTTCATAATCGCACAATATCATTTTACGAATTGTTGCATAGAAAACGAATATATTGCAACTCTTTTAAAATCGTATACACTTCATGCACGTTTTTTCATTATCCTTCCAGTCCGAGATAGATTCAAAAAATCATCATTGGTTTGCTTGATCTCATAAGTGTGTTTCTTCGTTTCGTTCTATTGATTGATTGTTCATGACTCAGAGGCAAGCATCCACAAAAATTTAACAAACAAACTGTCTGATGCGTGTGTTGGTGGCATTAAACTTTCGCTTGCAATCATTGCTCCTTTTAAATCGCCTATTAAATCTTACTCCAGTCTATTATGTCTTAAAGGAACGTTGTATTTAGATGGCGGACCGTCGATACCAATATCAGCATGCTGTTGGCATTTGGAACCCATGGAGTACAATGGACCAGTTTCGTGTCTGAGTGCCTACCGTTCCGAATAAAATGTTGCGAATATTGCAAAAACGTCTTACTCCCTATAACATAATCTTATAACTGATAACCTTCTGTATCTCTGCATATTTCTGCTCAAATTATGTGCCCATGGCATACGGTATTAAGACTATCATACCAGGCCTGTGGTGTAAACTGTCTCAAATGTCTGGGTTAGTAGGTTATGTTTTATTCTTTGTTTCGCGAGAACCTTTCGGATATTTTATAAGCATTACTCCATATAAAAGTCAGTTCCACAGATTTGCATTTATTACTACATATTAGTTCCGCATATCTGCAATTCTACTGGCGCTGCTTCCTGACCTTACAATTCTAAAAGAGGATCACATCTTTTGTGAGAACAAGTGTTTACTGATTTGTTTTTTTTTTTTTTTTGGAATTGAGCGATCCAATTACTCTTCTTTCGGCATCTTCTTCGACTCCCTGCTGAAATTTGATCCTCTATTGCTTTTTGAACCAAATTTTGTACAACCCTATTGTTCATGTCAAAAGCGGTTTACTTGTTCAGGCTGCAGTTTTTCCACTATCGATTTTTTAATGTAGAAACTTCTAAGGATATTCTTTTTACGCTTTGACTCACGCGTTGATATTCATAACTTTTTTTCCATTTTCGTTAATACTTTTCGTAATTCGTCTAAGATTGCGATCTGTATGTTAACATCGGACGCGTTCTTATTGCGTGTACCAAACTTTTAAGCGTTATTTTTCTGTCACAAAATACTGCGGAACTATGTGCGACATCAATTCAATTCAATTACGACAGGGCCTTAGTAGTTAATTTTTTCACATTTAAGCTTGATGACTCCTTCTAAATAAATATCAGAAATTTGGCTTACGTGTTCGGAAAGGGGCAAGCGCCTTGATCCAATTATCACACCAATACCAGATGTTGATAATCATACCGGCAACACCCTGGACTTGTTTTTAACTTCTCACTCTGATAAGCACTCCGTTGATGTGCTCTCCCCTCTAGGCTCCTCGGACCATTGTGACATATCAGCTAATTTCTCGTACACCCACCATTTGGATCCATTTTTCATCACCAGTAACAATCCGATGCAAAAATGACTTCCTTTTGTGTGTCGTTCCAGCAGCATTTCGGACATGCAAAACCGCCTTTCGACGTCTCTCGGCTTGAGTTCATGTGGAACCCAATTTCCTTGCTTTTGAATATATCCAGCTGCTTTTAAACGTTTTGAAAGATTCTGCGAGCTCTTCTTGTGTTTGGCAACAATCTTCATAGAGTAATGCTTCCAGTTCTTCATCTTCAAACTTTTTTGGCTGCCCAGGACGTTCATCGTCTTCAAAGCCAAAATCACCACTTTTAAATCGTGCAAACCACTTTTGGGACGTTCGCTCAGCTAGCGCATGTTCACCATAAACTTCCACCAAAATACGATGACTTTCGGCAGCAGTTTTCTTCATATTAAAGTAATGAAGAAGAACTCCGCGCAAAAACACTTTTTCAGGCACAAAGTTCGACATATTTGAGTGAAAAAAAATTATTGTTGTTTACGATTCAAATGAATGACATATAGTGAAATGACGTACAATGACAGTAGCTTTCCAACGCATGTTCCAATGGATTAATACAAGTTACGCCATCTCTTAGTAAACCGCGCGAATTAAGTTATAGACCAATATATGCAGATTCGAACATCGTTATCCTTCTTTCGTTTTGTTGGGACGTCAAATCGGTCCTAATCCGTGGATGCGTATTAATGGGCAACAGTATGGTGGCCTTCAATAGCATGTTCAAAAAAACTGTCTTCAAATTGCAGATTGTAGGACGTTTAGTAGTGCAATTATTATCTAAGAAAACCGTCTCCGTATCCTCCGCCTTAGACGAAAAAATGTACTTATTTCCGTATCAATTGAAATCGTAAATTTCCAATGACATTCTCCAAGCATGTTTTACTGGTTTCTGTTTCTTATTGTAGTCCCTTTTAACACTTTTTTGATTTTCAGATGCTAAAGAGATTATCCTATCCCCTCACCTGGGTGGAAGGTCTAACCGGTGAAACTGGTGGCAGCACTGGCGGCGTCAGTGGCGTTGGCAAGTCAAGTGACACTGAATCAGCTCCAAACACAGGCGATTCGAATCAGAGTGTCTTTTCCAAAGTTTTCTCAAGGTAAGTTGTCACTTCGATTCCGTTTCTAAACGATCAATCAAAAACAAAAAAAATCGTAAAATCAATGTCTCGTCTTTTTGATAAGTTTTAGTAATTGGATAAATCATTTTTCTTTTATTTTTGAATGCTCACCCTGGGATTTGGCTAAAAAAAAATTTACCACACACTTATTCACACACTTATTCACTCAAAATCTTTCACACCACTCTTCTTCTACTCTGTCTTCCTTTTTTTTTCTCATTTTGCAAACATGAAAACACGAAAAATCAAAATTTGTTTTTTTTTTAACAAAATTTTATACAAAAATAAAATAAATAAATAAAGTTCACCCATTACTCTGGTATCGGAGTTGGGTGGAAATTTGTTTTCGAAAACGCCATCTGAAGATTCAGGAGGTTCGCCAGTGCCTCCATTAACTCCACATTCGACACATTCCGAGGGTCATGGTACCCCTGGGTAAGGGATAATTACAATTTTTTTTTTTTTTTAGTTCAATATTTTGTGTCCGTTTCTTTGGATAGAAAATGCAAAAATTGAAAGAAGAAAAAAAAAGAAAAATAAAAGAAAGCAAAAATAAGCAATGTTGTGCCTTCTCGATGTGTGTAGGGAATGATTTTCGTTTTCTCTTACCGTTAATTTGTTGTCATATTTTACATATTTTTCATTTTGGATTGATTTGATTTAGTTTCCTGTAAATAATTTGGTCGAAAACTTATTCGTATTCATTGTTGCTTATCCTCTTTGCTAGGTCTACCTTCTACAAAACTTTTGTAAAATCGTAATCTATTTGATGTTACTTTTCAAAATATTAATTAATTTGTGTAAGAGATGTAAACATTTAGTTTTTGAGTTGGAACTTATTGTTTTCTTTGCTGTAAGTGAAGTTTCGATTTTTATAAAAAAAAAAACAACGACAGTTGGAATCGTTTAGTAATTGCACGTAGTGAATTTAGTATCTAACACCTCCTTTTAATTTGTCGTTGGTTTTTCATTTCTTATGTTCTTAATTTAAAAAAAAAAAAAAACGTTAGTTGTAAAAATGTTATTTGTTGATTTTCAATTTTTTTTCGAATCGGAGTCGGTGTCTATGGATCTCTTTTTCCATACGGTTTGAGCCAAACTTTATACAGGGTGTCCCCTAATTCGATGACGATAATGATAATGGGAAATGATTCCTGGGCATATTCTAAGAAAAATATCGTTCTACAGTAAGGGTCTATCCCCAATGTTGACATCAGTTATCGAGGATTTAAGAAAAGGCTTACTTTGGTGTACCCTGACCCATGTTAACGGAAATTGCTCTGTTAATATTAAAGGTAGAAACTTTGTTTAGGACATAATTTTTAGAAGAAATACTAGCCTTTATAACTGCGTTTAAATGAAGTTGATATCTTGTTTCAGTCTTCAGATATCCAATTTCTAAGATTGTTCTATTTTTCTTGCCCATGCAAATTTTTGACTTTGAGATCGCTTTCTGGTGAAAGAAAATGCGTAATAAACATAACGTTTTACTAATTTTTTCTTGTGAACGTAACAATAATAATAAAAAAAATTATCATCAAGTTTGTACAAAAACCCATAGTTTTTATGTTACTTGGGAAAACCTGGTTTATCCATAACTTTTTTCCGTTTTTTTTTTGGTTTTTTTTTCATAAATTATATGAAATATGGGCGAAATGTGTAGAAGCCGAAAAAAAATACGTAATTTTTTTTATTCAAAATATTGGCCATCGGCTTCTACACATTTCGCCCATATTTCATATAATTTATGAACAGCATGCCAGAAAAACTGCTGGCCTTTTGCCGCAAAGCATTCGTCGAACCATTTTCCAATTTCCTCGAAATCGTTGAAGTGCTGCTCTGCGAGCTCGTCCCTCTTTGATTCGAAGAGGTGATAGTCAGATGACGCCAAGTCTGGGGAGTACAAGCGATTTAAAGGTGTCTTTGACTAGTTTTGCTATGCGTTGTCGTGTAACAAAATCACTTTGCCATGTCTTCTGGCCCATTCCGGTCGTCTTTCGATTAATGTGTGGTTTACCATATTAACGGGTTCGCCGGGCTTCAAGAGCTTATAATACACAATATCGCTCCGGTCCCACCAGACACAGAGCATGGTCTACTTGCCGAAGCGAGTTGGCCTTGGTGTTGATCGCTTCGGGTTTCCAAAATAAATCCATTTTTCGTCACCCGTTACAATTCGATGCAAAAATGATTTCCTTTCGTTGCGTTGAAGCAGCATTTCACAAGTGACTTTGCGATTTTCCACTTAACGTTCGGGACTTGACGTTGCGGGACCCATTTACAGAGTTTATTGATCTTCCCCATTGCTCGTAAACGTCTGCTGTTTGTTTTTTGTGACACATGTAATGCTTCTCCTAATTGCCGTTGAGTTTAAAGTTGGGCCATCATCCAATAACTCCTGCTCCTCTTCGCATTTTTGTGGTCTACCAGAGCGCTTACTGTCTTTCACATTGAAGTCACCACTTTTAAATTGCCGAAACCATGTCTCACATGTTCCAATTGATGGAGCGTGTTCACTTAATGTTTCTACCAGCAAACCATGACTTTCAACAGCCTTTTTCAAATGTTCTTTTTCAGGCACAAAACTCGACATGATCACTGAACGAAATAAAGACGCTAGTTTTTGGCGGACTCAACTTGTGTGTGTTTGTAGTTAAATGTCAGACGAAAAAAATGACGTATGTGTGAAATTAATACGCTACGTACTTTTCGCTAGCGCCAGCTATTAGTTAAACCGGAAAAAACTTATGGATCATTCTACACGACAACAAGCTGCTCATGGTTTGTGTCCTCTAGCGTATTCTCTATCAAATCTTTGATTCTACTCATACCCAAGAACATTTGCTATAACTTAATGATGAATTCTTACCAGACCCAAATGGTCTCAGCGCCATATTCCTTAAGTGTTCGTTCAACCTTGCTTTGCTTAGAGGGAAATTTCTCCAAGTTTGAAAGATATTTTAATCACAACCCCGATACACAAGAATGAAGTAACCAACTATCGTTTAACTTTCTCATATACCATAACTCTTCGAAAGTATTTTATATCAAGTCTTTAACTTTCAGTGCAAATCCCTTATTTCCTGCTGTCAGTATGGTTTCCTGAAATGTAGATCAACTCCTGCAATCCTCGATGAATTCCTGTCCTACTCTCTCTCTCATTTCTATGGCAATATAATTAAAATATATATTTTGTTACCTGGAAAGCTATTATTAAAGTGGTCAACTGGTTTAAGATGCATTCTTCCAGCCCCCTTTTCTGGCCACCACTGGTGTTCCACAATGCAGCCACCTTGGTCCTCTTCTTTTCGCCCAAATCATAAACACTCCTGCCTCTCGCTTTACTCTGATGACACCAACTTTTTCAAAACTTTGTCCTAACTACAAGGCACTAAATTTCTTCAAAGTGACCTCGATAGAATGCTTGACGCCGTCAAATATCAAATATCAATCTCTTCCATGTTAACCTGTACCCCTTGTTCAAACCCTTCGCGATCTTGGCATTTTCCACCACAAGGATCTTTATTAAATGGTGGTACAAAGGTTCAATCCTCACGTGGCCAGATCCCTCTACATTTCCTTTGTTAGCCCAATACTTTAGTACACCATTGAAGCGTGCTCCCACTTTCGCTGAGTTCATGTTTCCATTTGAATACCCTCAAGGAATCCAGGGGTTCAGCAGACATTCTGTTCTTTCATCAACGCCTCTCAAGTTCTGATGGTTGCGCACCTCTTAACAGCTCTATTTCAGTTAATACAAGCTGGCGCAAGAGTTGTCACCCGGTCTGCTTTGGCTGTAATTTTTTTTATGAATTTTCATTTCATTTCATTTACATTTATTTGTATTCTTATTCATATAAGATGTATAACATACATCTTTTAACTTATTGAACAAGCTTAGGATAGTTACAATTATAATGATTTATACAGTCTGTACATAATTTGAAGAAAAGAAGAAAGGTTCTGCTTTTGGATTCTGTTAATTTGATGTCGACTTTTTCAATTAAGTTGAGAAAATGATATCGGCTAAGTGACCGCCGCCAGAACTGATGGTCATTCGCGTCCGATTTGTGGCATTTTCCATCACTCTTGCCAGAACTTCCGACGATAGGTTCTCGCATTCTTGACGGATATTCTCTTTGAAGGCTTAAAGAGTCTGAGGCGTGTTGACATAGACTCGTGACTTCAAAAAAACCCACAAAAAGAGGTCTGGAACGGATGGCGTTCACACTACACCATCACAGCATCAACGACCAACACTAGTCCAGAAGAAATCCAGGTTCGACAGAAACGGTCAGATAGCGAATCAAAGTCGCAATGCAATGAAAGCCAAAGTTGTAAGCACGAAATCAACACGAATACAGAATAATGCGCTGTAAGCGAAGGAGCGTAACGTACTGCAGTATTGAACGATGTGCCTATTCGTCACTGCTTGACAAGGGTGGCATCTCTATCTGTTTCACTCACACTATTCGAAATGGCGTGTTTATCCGTCGCAATCACGCCGTCACTGTCTGTCTCGCACACACTTGGTACTCATTTTAACTTATTAAAACGAATTAACTATGAATCGGGTTTGTTTAGCAAAATATTTTTGTTGTCTTCAATTAAGCGTTAGTCTAGCAAGTGTCATACCATTTTGGAATCCAGACTAAATAGGCCATCTTTTAAAGTTACTAGCCCAAATGGCATAGTAGATTTTTTTGTCAGTACGGTCAGTTCAAGTTGGGTGATTAATTATTTTCAGATACACGGATGGATGGAGAAAGAAGCAATATTTTAGTCAAAACCATTTTGGACTGTAATTTACAGAAGAGTTATTCAGGGTTACACGACAAAAAAAAAATCGCAGAAGAGTAAAGATTTGCGGTTACAGTACTTTAAAGATCGTCACAGGGTGTCAGATTTCTCGATTTTTTTTTTGAGTGCCTATAATATTAAAAGTACATGACTTAGATTTTTTATCATAATTTTGTGATAACCGACACCACTTGACCTACCACCCGTTTCCGGCTTGATGTTGATTTTTGGGACACCCTGTACATGCTGAGCGTTTCCCCAGCTGGTTCTAGAAAATGTCTTGCATTTGTTTAGACAGGTACAATTCGATTTTAAAGGGAGCTGCGGACGCAATATGAACAATCATTTTGTTCGAACAAGCACCAGTTTATGCTTCGAATATGACGAGTTCAGACAGAATTCATTTTCTTAACAACTGCATCCTTTTTGGAGTTGGCACCAATTTATTTATAATTTCCTAATAACATGTAGGACACTGCATCCCTCTGTATTATCATATCATGGAACTCTTTGGGGTTAACATGTCTAAGACAGAGTTTACTTTGACAAGCTCCCATAAAATCTTTAATATTTGCTTATCTGCATTTCATCAGATCGCTAGATATGATGTAAATAGTGTGAACCTAACCAATGACTGACGTTCGTTTCACATCCTCGGTACATTTACAGTTTTGTTGGTTTGTTCAATCCATTAAATCTGCAAGCAGCTTTTACAATTAAAAAGCAAAATCATCTCATAGACGGTATACTTTCAGCAGGAATTTTACTGTGATTTCTTATTGGTTTGTTGGTAAGGTAAGCTTCTGATTCTCTTAACGAGTCACAGAAGTGCCTACAATTGTGCTGGGTTACTTTTGCATTTGCCTTTTACGATTAAAAAAATTGAACGTCTTTTATGTACATCAGATACATGGAAATTGAAACAAGTAGGAATTTTCTCCAGGTCGTCCTAAAATGCCTTTGTTTTGAACTCTTAGCAGCTTGAAGCAGTGTTTTGTATGAGTAAATGTTTGTTTGAATTTTTCGCTCATCTGTTGATTGATTGTGATGACTGCTGAGTAAATGTAAGAAAAAGTCCTTTGCGCCGTCAAAGGTTTAGCTGTTTACTTTTAGGTTTCTCTTTAAATTGTCCAATTTCATTTATCAAAGATTTCTGTTTACTTTTTGTTTTAATTGACTTTACTTTTGTTGCTGTTCGGTTCTGCCTTTTTACCGTTCATGTACAAAAGTTTATATAAATGTTACAAAGAAAACAAACTGTTAAATGGGCGTTTAAACTTTATAAATCCCTATCCACAAACAAAAAACCTCTCTTCAACAAATAATTTTTTGCACAATTCTTTAAAACAAATTTACTAATCTTTTGATTGTTTGTAGACGTTCATCGATTGGTACATTTATGCGACCACACTCCTCAGAAGGTACCCAATCGACAACGAAATTAAATAAGGAGAAGCTACCAGCACCGAAGTTAGACTACCGCTCCATGGTGTCCATTGATGATAAACCGGAATTATTCGTTTCTGTTGATAGTAAGTACACGTCATCTAATAATTTCTTATATCATTGTTTTTGTTTAACTAGCTAAAATAGAAGTTATGTTAAATCGCACTAACAATTTTCTTTGTTTTTGTTTTATATTGTTGAAAAAATTCACATTCGTAATTTCGTTACAAAAAAAAAAAAAAAAACAAACATCTACACATCAAAACATACAATAAAAATGTAATCAAACTAAAAAAAAATATATATATATACATATATACTAAAACATCACTATGTAGTACGGGCACCATATTTTCCAAATCTTGATCAAGTTGGTATGTTAAAATACTTGTGCACTAAACTAATAACTGCTCGCTCTATGTACACCTTGATTTGTATAGCCAGAGAATTACTGTTGTCTAAAGTCCTCTCGTATTTGTATGTCCTCGTATTTGCTTCCCAAGTGCTATTCCCGGATGACTTGAAATGCTTAATGCAGTAAATGTTCCCTATTTCCATAATTTTTTTTTTGAAAATCTAACAAGCTTCCAAAATTTAGTTTGAATTCATTTGTAAAAATTCTGCAATGCTATTTAAAAAGATATCACATAAAGTGAATCCTTTTTGTGAAACTCAAAATATAAAATGATAACTGACGGGTTTGGGTTACTAGTGGGAGCTAACTGGTGGCTAGGGTGGTATAGCCGAATTGGTATTTGTTATGAAATTTTTATACAAGTATTTTCCGATTGTCTGCTTGTGCGTCTCATCTAACAATTTGTCAGGACTGATTCTGTGTCATAATAAAATCCCCTACATACTACCAAAAAGTTCCCGGAACGTATTCAGAAAATTTTAAATACAAGTTTATTCATCTAAATCTATATTGCCCCCTTTAAAGTAATCCCCATCGACTGCAACACACTTATGCCAGCGCTTGATCCAATCCTCGAAACACTTTTTATATTCGGTTTTCGGTTTACCCATCAGTGCTTCCTGCGATTTTCCCATTCCTTTCTCTCGGCTGCTGAAACGCGTTCCCCGTACTGGTTTTTTAACTCGATCGAACAGAAAGAAGTCACAGGGAGCCAAATCAGATGAGTTCGGTGGCTGTTGGATGGTATTTGTTGCCTTTTTCGTCAAAAAATTACGAATAATGATGGCATTGGGCGACGGTGCGTTATCATGGTGCAAAATCCACGAGTTTTCTGCCAACAATTTTGGTCTCTTGCGGCGAATTACTTCACGCAAACGTCTCATGACGCCTAACTAATACTCTTTGTTAACTGTCTGGCCTTCTGGCAAAAATTCATGAAGCACTACACCGTTGTAATTCATGAAAACCGTGAGCATTGCCTTCTTTTTTGACTGAAAACGACGTGTTTTTTTTGGTCTCGGCTCATTTGGTGAACGTCATTCACTTGCATGATGTCTGTCGTACTCATCTCGTCTGCAGTAATGATCCTTTTGATGAATGTGGGATCGGATTCAGCCTCGCAGATCATCTCTTTTGCGACGTCAACACGGTCTCTTTTTTGCATGAAATTGAGGTCTTTTGGCACCAACAAGACGGAAACCCAAAGCATTAACTAAAATGTCTTGGACGGATCCATAGGCAATGTTCAAGTCCTCCGCTATCTCTCTGATAGTTAATTTACGGTTATTGACCAACATTCCTTCTACTTCATCAGTGTTTTCGTCGATTTTCGATGTCGATGGTCTGCCACTGCGTTCGTCATCTTCGATTGACTCACAACCACTTTTGAACCGCTCGTGCCACTGGTTAACGACCGTTTTCTTTAGAAAATCGTTGCCGAAACACTTTTCCAACATTTCCAACGTTCGCGCACCATTAAATCCGTTTTTTACGCAAAATTTAATGCTCGTACAAGTTCGTTGTTGCAAATTTAAATCCATTTCTAAAATTGTAAAAAATCGCCAACACACACAGAAATAGATGTACTCTTGGCTATGTAACTTTTGCAAATGTCAAGCTATGACGCTAAGATTTAGAGGGAATGTCAACAACAGATTTACCAACTTAAAAAAAAAAACAGAACTCAAATCGGAACAATGGGAGCGCCACACTGTGGGTGTGGCCGAGAACTTTTTGATCAAGGTGGTATTACGATTTTGATTTTTTCACCACTTAAACCACTTCTTCGTTTCTTAAATGGGCTTCTAGGGAATGTGTCCTAGAATTTTTTTAATTAATACCAGAGAAAAATCCTTGAAAGCATATCTCAAGACTTTATTTTTAATCTATCTGAAAGTTTAAATCACTCTGCAAATGTCTTCGAAATACAAACTTTGACCGAAAATGAAGTGATTCATTCTGTTGCAGCGATAAAATTTAACGCTATTCCTGAAGATGGGGTAGATATGCGATTTATTAAGCTGATTCTTCAATTTATAGTGTCCAATTTAACCCACATTCTCAATCACTGCATTACAACATCAACCTTTCGCAAATCCTGGAAAACTGCCCGAGTTGTACCTGTTGCCAAAAAAACTAGTCTGGTATCCGCAGTAGATTTTAGACCTTTAAGCATATTACCCTGCCTATCAAAAGTCTTTGAGAAATTAATAACTAAACAGCTAAGCCAACATCTATGCATTAATGAGTTGCTTTACGAGGGACAATCTGGTTTCAGATCTAATAACAGCTTCTCCACTGCAATGGTAAACATTTTTGAGAAAATAAGACAGGACTACGATAAAAGTTATGCTACGCTTCTTTGCATGCTTGATTTTTCAAAGGCTTTTGATAACGTAAACCATAAAATCATATGCTAGAAGCTGAAAAATATGTTTGGCATTGGCGATAGTGCAGTGAGGCTATTTAAGAGTTTTCTGTCTGACAGATTCCAGAGAGTTTTTATATGTGACTCTTCCTCAGCACTTTTGCCTGTAAATCTAGGTGTGCCGCAAGGATCAATTCTTGGTCCGATTCTCTTCTGTATGTTCGTCAATGACCTTCTTTATGTTTGTAAGCACTTCTCTGTCCACCTTTATACAGATGATGTTCAGCTACATGCCGCAAAATCTATTAAATATATATCTGAACTGGTTAGCAATCTTAATGAAGATCTTGCCAGTATTTTCTCTTGGTCGGCAAACAATGGATTGCTTTTGAATCCAAATAAATGTCAGGTTATTCCTATTTCTAATAAAACGTTATCCCTTAGCACCTTAACAGATGTCCCACTCTCTGCCAATAAATTCAAAATTGTTAACAGTATACGAACATGTTAATTATATTATAGGACGAATATATAGATATCTTCGCAAACTCTGGATATCTGCAAGTTTTACTCCAACTAATACCCGACCAAAACTAGTCAAAACTCTAGTTCTACCTCTTATCACATATGCTGAAATGGTATACACTTGTAATGACTCTCTGTAACAGCGTAAGCTACAAGTAGCATTTAATGACGCAGTTAGACACATTCCGAAGATATGACCATGTTTCGCAGTACTCAAAGTGCTTGCTAATGATATCCCTCAAACACTACATTGACGCCATGAATAGCATTTGTGTACATAAAATTATAAAAGATAAGACGCTTGTGTATTTGTATGAAAAACTTATTTTTTATCGTTCACTTAGAGCACCTACTCTAATACCATTACAACATCGCTACCTTAATACATCCCGGTTATTTTTTATTCACGCTATCAAAGTGTGGAACTCTCTACCAAAAACTATAAGAACTATTTCTAATGTCACACGCTCGCCATTTTTCTTCCCTTAGTTAGATCCCTTACACATTTGAAAAACAGTCTCTTAAAGTACTGCAGTGGTAAAGCATGTTGCTCTCTTGTTCTCCGCTCTTAAGAACAGAATTTCCAGCATATTGGCATTATAAAACATCGTCGCAGGAGGTCTTAACTATAATTATGAATTTGTTTTTCAATGAAAGTTAATATTACATTTTCAGCTGGCACAGTTCTGTAACGATCCTCCCTTAAAACATCTACCTCGAGAGCCGAGAATGGAAAGATTATCTGTACTAAAATATTATGGCACAGAAAGTCTACCGAAACATGCTATGATAACATTTGAAACTCCGCCGGACAATACGGAATAGATGAAGCCTTATGATGGTCTTGTAAAAAACCTCCTTTTTTAGACAAAAACGTGCAATCCGAGTCGATTACGATGAATATGGTCTATCGTCTACCTCGACTGTCATGGTGCGTGGTTCTCAACTCTGCGCATCGCTCTTAGCATTTATAATATATACGCTCATGCTTTCTGTCGGTTCACAACTAATTTTTGTTTGCACCAAAGCGCAAAGTCTTAATTGACTAGAAATATACTTTCTGTTCTGACTCAATTAGTTCTTAAAAGTATCAAATCCTATTCTCGAATATAGTCCTATCTTCTTTAGTCAAAATACATCAAGACACAGCCCACCAAAGCGTTCGCGACCTTTAGGTGTAGTTGCTTTTGGCATGTCATGAGAGTCATTATAACATTGATAAGACTAATTCTTTTTATAAGCATCAATTGTTTGGTCGAACAGCTTACTTACTTACTTAAGGTGGCGCTACAGTCCGGAGTGGACTTGAATTTCAACCAACAAGTGTCTCTAGCCAAGCTCGATCTTTGGCTAGCTGCCTCCAGTTTCGCACGTTAAGTTGACAGAGGTCCCCTTCCACTAACGTGCGCCACCTGAGCTGCGGGTTTCCTCTACTACGGGGGCGGATTCGAAGAATTTTTCGGAGCTGAGAATTATTGTTCATCCGCTCTACATGACCCAGTCGTTGGACCTTCACTCTTCTGGCTAAGTCGATGTCGCTCACTCATCGTACATGCAGACGGGAATGAAAAATTTTTGGGGCAAGAGCATCCTTATATATTTTTGATAAAGTCCATGCCTCTGCGCCATAGAGCAGGACTGGGATTATTAAGGTCCTATATAGAGTCACTTTTGTTGTTCGAGAGAGGTCTTTGCTAGTCAATTGCGTTCTTAGCCCAAAGAAGCAGCGATTGGCAAGAGTTATTCTTCGTTTGATCTCAGCGTTGGTGTCGTTGTCTGAATTGATAGCGGAGTCTAAGTCTTTAGCTAGCTCAAAGTTATATCTGTCGAGACCGACGTTCTATCCGTCGGTGTTGGGTATCTCATGGTGTTGAACCCATCTTCGCACCCTCAATATTCGCGAAAGCGGCACTGACATCACGTTGTTTTCTTCTGATTATGTCAATATCATTGGCGTATGCGAGTAATTGAACGGACTTTTGAAAGATTCTGCCTCTTGTGTTGGTACGTGAGTTTTGCACTATTCTTTCAAGAGCCTTGTTTAAATCCTTTGTTGGCATCGAAAGTCTCGATGAGTTCTTTGCTGACCTTGATGCATTCCCCATCGTCATTCAGCACAAACGGATGAGTTTGGCATTGCTCTGTATAGGTTGACTCGATGAATAGGTGGTGTGTATCGATTTCGAGTTCTTGGGGTTTTCCCAAGATCTGCCGTAATGTGAATATTTGCTCGAGACTTTCGAGGCCTGAAGCTACATTGTTATGGGCTATTCAGATTGTTGATGAAGGGCTTCATGCGTTCACACAATACAGCATATAGCATCTTTTAGGCGATGTTAAGAAGAGTGATTCCTCTGTAATTGGCGGAGTTCAGAAGATCTTTTTTCTTGAGTATGGGACAAACAATGCTGCCGCTTTGAAGAGCTCGACATTCAAGCAGTCTGCTGCACCAGCTTTGTTGGACTTAAGCTTAGTTATGGCTATCTTCACTTCAGGTGATATGGGCAGGATTTTTTGCCTGCATCGTCCAGGTTGAAAGGTTCATTCTGCCTGACTGCAGTATTTGGTTCGTCGTCACCGTTATACAGTCTATAGAAATGCTCTTTCCAAATTCTCAGCATCGACTTCAGCTCTACTCCTATGTTGCCTACATCATCAACCTTGGGTTCGGAGCTTATGGCCGAGTCATGTTTTTTTTTACCTTTTAGTAAAATTTCGGATTTCAATGCTGGAGTAGCATATCTCAATTTCCTCGAGCGCGCGCTGCTCATGCTCCTTCTTTTTCCTCGTGAGAAGCTTGTGTTCATCTCTCCTCTTCTGTTCGTAGAGCTCATGGGCAGCTCTAGTACTTCTTCTTCTCAAATAATTCTTGGTGGAATAAGCTTTAGCATAAATACGTCCATATTTTTCTTATTAGAAAAGTATACCAGAACTCTAGACGTTTTACTGGTTTATCAATAGCTGTGCTCAGACATAGACCTAGAGAATAGATGTTATCGAATAACACACCCGGTCCTGTTCTAGATGCTTTGACTTAAAGGAAGTGCCAGCACTTTGTTTTCTTGGGAAAGTGTTATACGATTCATATTTTTGATATACCTTCTGAAGCAAGTGTCTGCTGAGAATGATAAGATCAAAGATTTATGTAATTTTAATGGACGTGCGAAGTATAAGTAAAAGCATGCGTCCAGATATCTATCAGAAATTAGTGGTTTTTTCGCTCCAACGAACGATTGTATATAGATTAGTGGTGTCTTCACAGACTAAATTTGTTTTAGCGACAGTAGTATCTGCCTTAGAAAAATCACTCGCATCAAGTGGCAAATATAGAGCTAGAGTGGGTAGTGGCGATTATTCAAGCCCTTCACCGGAGCGAAGAATGAGTGACTAGGTCGGTTGATATGGGTACGTCTGTTAGGTCTTACGCTTCTCGTTTACATGACTCGGAACTTTAAAGTTTTATCCTTTCTAGGCCCTCTCAATACGTAATAGTATCTACAATAAGTATATTAGTCACTCCCTTGCTGATGCACTAGCGTATGTATCTCGCAGTTTAATGTTGGTGTACGCGGTGTAAAAGACGGAGGAGATGAGTACTAAAATGTTCTATTCAAATTATGAAGACTGTAAAGCAAAAGTGGTGGCTAAAATTTAGTATACTGGACTCGATAATTCTGTGGTCGTCTTTATAATAATATTTGGCTCAGCCAATATATTAGGCTAGTTGACTCCAATTGTTACTTTTGGTATGCATTGGACCATCTTTCTCATTCAGCTCTGTGATGTGTAGGTCTATCTCTTCGTGGACTTATATTAAAAAACTTAATCTACCAAATCAGCATCTATCAAACGAAATAGACGAACAAAAAATCACAATCTGCCAAAGAACAACTATTTCTTTGTGATTTTATTTTTGTCAGAAAGTGTTTTATAAAATGTCTTACCCTAAGTCTTTAATCTTTACGGTAACTGGTTAAAGTAAAAAATGTGTCTCTCCTTTCAGATCTCCTTTTAGATCAGCCTTTTTGTTTTGTTTTTGTTTTTGCTAAACAAGAACCCATGCTGTTCGGTATATGTAAATAAAATCGCAAGCTTTGATCAATCGAAGTAAACAATTTAAGAACTCTCAGCATCTACACTAGCACTGCGAAATAGCTGATGTCATTTTTGAATTTAATTCCGTTACATAAACAGCGTCATACCAAATATTGCGTTAGCCATCTCCAATTTGGTTCTATGCCTTTCGAGGCTGATTAGATGATGCTTCTTCAATTCACCAGCAAAAAAATCCAAATAATAATGGGTGTCAATTGGAAAGGTTATTGTTATTGCAAACTCGTGCCCAGTATCATACATTGTACTCGTATATATTGTATTTTGATGTTAGAATATACAAAACAATATTTCGTCAACAAGTGTTTATAAATATACATAATACACATACTCGTATGTACGAGTATTTCACGATTTCATGGCCCTTTGACGTTGGTCGATATACGAGTACTCGTACATGCATACAAAAAAACAAAAATCATTTTTGGATCCAATGGCCATACATAATGCATTGAAACTGACTCACATTGGCCTGTAAGATATTTTTACACAATAACATGGTGTCAACATTTCGTAATTTTCATAAAACACAAAACTGAAAACCGATTGTCAACAAACCGTTGTTGAGATATGTTAATTTAATTATCATTTTCATGGTTGTTTTCTCATTGACAAAAAGTCTTTATTTGGTTTTTGGGGTGGACACAAATAAGTTGAATGTAAGTATTTGCTTTGCTTACTTTTACTGATCCAGATTTTGTATTTATACCTTTCGATTGGCTGGGTGTTTTTTTAAATAGAAATCGGTCGTTGGAGTACGTGTCGTTATCAGATATCAGATAAAAGTGCAAAGGACATCCGGGCACATAAAATACGAGAATTCGAGTAATCTTATGGAGAAAAAAAATGCCAATTTTGGTGCAGATTATACAATTCGGTTTTCGAAACGTGTGCAACAGAGTCACAGAGATATGAAAGACAAAGAGAACTATGTATGGTGCACAAGTCAGACTACGTTTGTTGTTTTGCTATAATTTCAGGACTACCTCAATAATTGGTATCTCAGCTGCTTACTGCAAGCACGTGGGTCGGTTTTAGGATGTAATATGCATGATAAGACTAAACTATAGATCGCTACCACCCGTCTTTTTCTATACTAGAAATTCTGATAGAGATTGGTAGTCTGACTTAAGTAACACTTTATATGTTTGTCCACCGAACTTACTGAATGTAAAGGGTCTTTCATTAAGCGCTTCATATCTTTAAGTTTAAATAAAACAAAGGATGTGTGAGATATTTTTTATTCATTTGGAAGGCCTATCGATGCCATTATGTATGGAATAAACATCGTTCAAATGTCCGCCGCAGCTTCTCTGAGTGGCACCCATCCGAAATGTCCAATTTTCCATGACTCTGTCGCATAAATCAGGCTGAATTTGACCGATGACATGGGTTATGTTGGCTTTCACGGCCGCTGTGGTTTGTGGCTTAATCGGATAGACCTCCGACTTCAGGAAAAACCTCACAAGAAAAAGTCTAGCGGGGTCAAATCGCACGATCTCGGTGGTCAGTTCACATCACCTCCACGTGAGATGGCAATGCCCTCGAATCGCTCTTGCATAATTTCCAAACTGACACGTAGTCCTATTGAAACCACATGACCAATTTGACAGATATAGCTCCAACAATATGGCCGTTATCAACTGCCAAAATTCGGAAGATCCTGTACTACGACAAGGGAAAGAACGCTGCGCTGTTTAAGACGAAATAACTTTATCAGGATCCGTAGCACGAAAATGGTTCGCTAGCTTTCGTTCTGGCAATGTCAAAAATAAGCCACACCCAAAAAACCGATGGAGTTTTTGATTAAATCGAGCAGGACAGGAATATCAGCACAGTGGAACTGGATATAAAAAGAAGCTCGATATATGGGTTCCTCATGAAATGATCGCCAAAAATCCGATAGAGTTAACGTCGGCGATACGCCGCGCCCTTGAAGTGCAATGAACTCGAGCCAATGCGTTACGTACATTGGATAGGTCAGATACGTGGCCGTTAAACGCGGTGATGTGTTGGAATACAAATCCTTCATTTCAGCGCGGCGCTGATATTGGTGCTTTTTGTGAAACAACGACAATGTTAATGGTATTTGTGCATAAATAACAATGTTTATACGACCAGAGTGATAAAAACTACTACAAGAACATTGTTTTACGCACCGAAATATGGGAAAGTATTGGGAAAGATTTGAATGAAATTTGAGCTGCTTGACATTTTGACAGGTAATGCAAAATTACCTTCAATTTCAATTAATTTCAGCTTTAACTGCCAACACTACTGTGAACAACTCGAAAGATTACACCAGGCAATTGAAAGAAAACGGCCCGAATGACCAACAGGAAAGGTGTTTCTTCCACCACTCATATAGTCCTCTCCGTAGGATGATTATGGCGAACATAAAATGGGCGAAGCGGTGCCCGATCAGAACACTCATTTCGATAAAACAATTTTGTCATTTGCACGTGTTGTTAAACAGTATGTCCGTCCCTGGTGATTTGGCAATACAGACTGAATAAATCACAGCCAATTTGACAGATGTAGCTTCAACAATATTGCCGCTATCAAGTGTCAAAGTTCGGAAGTCCCTATTGAAAGACTCTGTGGTTGATTTGATTTAATCTTTGTACTTCACCACATCTTGATATGTTATTTCGTCTGTTCATCGAGTACCGCGAAGACCTCTAAAGCCTTTTGGAAATAAACAACGATGATGTCATGCGTTTCTTAGCTTGGCTAAAAGACAATCGAAACCTGGGATCTTATATATATGCCAGTTTATTTACTCGTAAGATATTACTTCTTTTCCTAACTGTCGACTGTGTGTAGGCATTTTTGAATCATTTGTTATGTTGACACTCGAAATCTTGACTGTCAGTGAGTATCAGACCTCCGCAGAATGAAATGAATCGCTTTACGCTTGAACAACGTTGGGAAATATTGCAAACTTTTTTCAAATATGAGCGCTGTATTGCTCAAACAGTGCTTTTATTAAAAATAAGCTTTGGCCGAAATGAAGCACCTACCACCGCGCCTGCTGTAGGCTAGTGTGTGCAAAAAGTTCACGAGACTGACTTGCTTGCGGACAACACTCACGGTCTCTACCGATAAGAATGTGGCTGCCGTGGCCAAGAGTGTTCGACTGAATCCAGACACCGATTCGCCATCGACCTCAACAACTCAACATTTCACGCACCAGCCAGATGAGAATCTTGTACAAAAATCTCGGATTATTCCCTTACAAATTCCAATTGAAGGCACACGAACATTCGCTTCGTTATCGTTTCTCAATTTGGGCCTTCCAGCAGCTCGAATTGGACGTCGAATTTAGTCGAAAAATAAGTTTTTTTGATGAGGCGCATTTTCATCTCGTCGACTATGTTAAGAAACAAAATTGCCGCATCTGGGGATCGCAAAACCCCCACGTGATTGTCGAGAAGCCACTGCATCCACAGAGAGTGACAGTTTGGAGCGGATTTTAGAGTGACGGCATCATTGGCTCATTTTATTTCAAAAATGCTAGTGGAAACGCCATTTTGGTCAACGGTGAACGCTACAGACTTATGATCACTGAATTTTTGTGGCCTGAAATTGAAGACATGGACTTGGATGATCTTTGGTTTCGGCACAATAGCGTGTCATGACTCATGCCACACAGCCCATCAAACAATCGATCTTTTGAGCTCTAAGTTCGGCACTGTGATTTGAGCTAACTAGACTTTGTTTTGAGGGGTGCCCTTAAAGATCGATGTTTTGCGGACAATCCAGAAACTCTTCAAGCCCTTAAAGCGAATATCGTCTGAGCCATTCGTGAGATAGAGCCAGAAACTATCAATAAGGTTTTGTAAAATTGGGTTGACAGGATGAGCCACTGCGAAGCCAGTCGAGGCAGCCAAATGAATGAAATCGTATTCCATAACTAATGGGAACGTTCGCCTTGTCTAATGGAGCCATAGCATACTGAAAATAATTGATTTTTGTTCATTTTACTTTATTTTTAAAAATAAACTTGTATTTAAACTGCCCTGTACATATATCCTTCCTTCTGAGTTGGCTCATCAGACGCGTCATTACTTTCAACACCTCTGTAATTTGGTACCTATTAAAGAGTAACCTTGTTGGACGAGCAAACCGCCATAATTTTTGTGTTGATACAATGTGAAGACAGAGCCTTAACTGTTGCTTGGCCGTCAGTGAATATACACATTCCTATGTCTTTGAGCCATTTGGTTAATTTGAATTTATTGATACCAGTCAGTGACGTATTGTAATTCAATTTGTTTATTCTCGTATACTTTGCGTTCGTGTGTATAAGTCATCAGAATATCCAACGATTATACACTCAAAGTTATTAAGTTCATTAAGTTGGTCACTTATGGCCACATATTTAGCCGGTGTTGTCAAAAGCTCCTCTGACATTTATCTTCGATGTTAATCTGGTTGGGTTTCTATTTATTTTCTGTTTGACACACCAAATAACTTGCCTCCTTCGGTAGGTTGTCTTTGGCTACGAATATTGATTAAAAAGCAATAGGATGTTGCTTTCAAAAATATGTGTTACATGAACGCTAAGCAATTTTTCATTGTTTGTTATTTCCCGCCAACATTGCGGTATGTATTCATTATTTAATCTTGTTCTGAATAAGTGAGGATAGAGGATCACAGCTGGTATTTCTCTGGAGCTTTGAATGGTTTCAATGAGCCTTAAATAACTTTGTCTATCGTAAAGAACTTGCTACCGCACAAATTATGCTCATTACCATCTAAATTGATGTAGTTTGAAGCACGCTGCATGGTAGAGCCAGGAGGATGCACATTGAGCAAAGTCTTCTTTGGGTTGGTGGTTTGTTTTATTTTTTTTTTAAAGTAGGGCTCGCCGTTTCAGTATTCTATGGAGAGAGAGAGA
Organism: Volucella zonaria; assembly: GCA_963966105.1. Classification (NCBI taxonomy): domain Eukaryota; kingdom Metazoa; phylum Arthropoda; class Insecta; order Diptera; family Syrphidae; genus Volucella; species Volucella zonaria. The sequence continues at coordinate 36,450,402 of OZ014530.1, read as the reverse complement.
GAGAGAGCTCTGTGGATTTGGGTTGCAGTTGTCAGAGAATCACTATCCTCGCTGCTTTTCTTTCAAGACATGCTTCACACACGCTAGCTGGTTGATGTGTAGTATATGCACTAAGAGCGCATATAGTCGTACTACTCCTTGAGCCAGCTTTCTCAGATCGGATACAGTTTCTTCTATGTCCGGTGGTCATTCATGATTCCCACTTAACAGCTGTTGGAAGTGCTAAACAATTTCTTGGTTAACTTTTCTTCTCTATAACGAAGATCTTGCTTTCCGGGGTATAAAACGGAGTTGCTTATGTTTTCTCTCGGAGTAACATTCAGGAGACAAAAATGGTAATGCTATTAGGTACATATGCCGCTCATTATAGCGAAACGGTTAAGGAGTCTCTTCGAGTTGTATGTATCTTTAAGGTTACCCGAGTTAAGCTGTCTTTCTATCATTCACACACCTAAGATCAAGTTGATTGTACTCCTTATGTGTTGCTTTTGTTAAGAGATCTGTTGTTCTTAGGTGCGCAAAGTAATTCAAGCATGATATATTATAGGCTTCCCTCTTCAACCAAATGTCAACCAAATGTATAAGAGTGATGAGTTCTCGTGAAAATAGTGAATCTTCTGTGAGCTGTAGCTACGATCTGATTTTTCATGCAATTCCTGTTCTAAATGCACAAAGCAAAATTGATGCGTTTAGAGACTTGTTTGTGGGCTCTCACGTAGATGTTGTTTGTGTTTCGAAAATATGGTTTTTAGCCAGATGTAGTGATGGAACGTACCACTTAGTTGTATATAAGAAACCCTACCGAGCTGGCAGGCATGGCAACGCTACTTTAAATGCCGATCTGGTGTTGGTAGTCTCATAGATTTTGTTTTTGTTGAGATAATTTCCGGTGAAGAAAATCTTTTAATAGATGCAGTATACCATATAGACCTATAATATCATTTATTAACCCCTCACTACTTTATGAAATATTTAAGGTATTTCCTGTAAATAAAACAAGACCCACTCATTTTCTCAGGGATTCAAGCACACCGTTAGTCTTCTTCTTTGTTAGCAACTCCAACCTTCTGCTTTTTGTCATCATGAGCTTATATACCTAACTTATAACTTTCATGTTAAAGTTCCGGTAACTTCCTTCGTATACCGTGATTTTAAAAACATTGACTTCTTCAGCCTAGAACAAAGTATACGAGGTGTTGATTGAAAACAGATTTACTACTTAACCTCTACCATAGATCAAAGCGAGTTTTTGAATCGTAACATTGGACATATCTTCAATAATTCCATTGGCCATATGACCAACGTCCTTAGTTCAACAGTGAAGTTCGCCAGCTATCACTGCAACGCGGCCAGGCTTACCAACAATAGAAGCACTTCAGACTATATTATCACCATCAGATGTATCGTCAGAATCACAATTTAATTCTTTCATCTTTGGTGTCCCGTCAAGTCTGCGGAGGAACAACAAGGATGCTGTTTTTTTGTTTATTATTCAATTTCGTTATGCACGTTTGAATATGTGTCTATTTCCCACAGATGCAGTATATCATTTTCAGTTTCTCGAGTTATATTATTAGCAGTAGCTAATCGTTTAGCAGAATTTATGCCATTCGTTAATCTCGAGTTCACCACTTCAATTTTTCTAAATGAGGAAGACCAGCTGTTTTGGCACTTAGTGAAACACAGGTAGATCCCCGCCCACACCTCTCAGATCACTCTGATCTGAAGCTACCTGGCTACGAACTTCTCCCCTCATCGCGGTCTCGCTATTTATGTGCGTAGTGATGTAGCTTACCAAATTCCACCACAATGTAGTCCCTGTTCCAATCCGGAATTCAATTTAAATTTCATGTGGTTAAAATTCCATCTCCGTAAGCAAATTATCCACTACTGCTTTATTTACAGAAGCCCTAAACTGGACAATAACTCGACCTTTAACGGGTTTGATGCGCTGTCTGACTCCATATAAAGAATTGTATCCCTGTATCCTCATACTGAAATCGGGCGATTTCACTAATTCTGGTTGGCTTCGACATTCTGGATAGACAAAACCCGAGGGACGGTGTGTTGAGATCTTCGCTGCGGAAAATAATTTAACCCAGCTTGTAAATGAGGCCACACGAACACCAGAAGTTGATAGTCATACCGCCAACACCCTGGACTTGTTTTTAACTTCTTACCCTGATAAATACTCCGTAGATGTGCTCTCCCCTCTAAGTTCGTCACACTATTGTGTCATATTAGCTAATTTCTTGTACACCCACCATACAGTTAGAGAAAGGATTCCTAAAAGAACCGTATGGCAATACGAGAAAGCCAATTTGAGCGGACTTAACAACTTCTTTAGGAATTTTAACTGGTCGTTATGTTTCCTCGATAACGAGGTGGATGCCGCTGCTGACATGATCACAGAAACTATTCTCTTTGGAATGAGAAGCTTTATCCCTCATCGGATCAAACCAAAAGAAAATGCATGGTACGTCTTTCTCAAGCGTGTGAAATTCCAGTACGATCCAAAACTGAGGCAACAAATACTGCAATGTCCCAAAGGCAGTAAAAATGTTTGGTCGTACGTCAAAAGCATTAGAAATTCTGCCTCATCCTCCATCCCAACGCTCATTTACAATGACATTCCGGCTGTCAGCTCTTTGGAGAAGGCCAATCTGCTTGCTGCACACTTTGCGGCCAGCTCAACACTCCCAGATTGTGCTTTGTCTCCGTCTACAGCTGAGCGCGTCGAATCTTCAATTACACAAATCCACTTTCGCACTCGTCTAGTCGCAAGAGTTCGTCAAGATCTTAACATTCACAAATCTGCTGATCCAGATGGTATATCTCCCCTCCTTCTGAAGAAGTGTTCTTTCTCGATGGCAAAACCATCGCGTAAGCTTTTTCATCAATCCTACTCTTTAGAACTCTTTCCGAGCAAATGGAAAACAGCATTTGTCCCTAAAAAATACGAATCTTCCTCTCTCTTCTCCTACAGACCTATTGCACTTCCGTCCCTTCTTTCCAAGGTCATGGAAACGCTAATAAACCGTCAGCTCATGAAATATCTCGAAATACGAAAACTTCTCAATGACCGGCAATATGGTTTTTGTAGCAACAGGTCCACTGGTGATTTGATAGCATGTCTCACCGAAAAGTGGAACCAAAGCGTACATCAATCTGGCGAAAGGAAGATAGTTGGACTTCTTTTTCAATGAATTAGAAATTACCTTTCGGTAAGTTTAATCCAAGTTGTCTTGGATGGTTTCAAGTCTGATGTTCACAAAATAAGTCCTGGTGTGCCCCAGGGCTCCGTTCTATCTCCGAAACTCTTTTTAATTTTCATCAACGATCTCTTCGCTGCTACCTCTAATCCAATATATTCCTTTGCTGACGACAGTACTCTCTGCTTTTCATATTGGTTCCTGGAATCACGTCCCTGCTCTTCGGCTGTAGAACGGGAATGGCAACGTATCCATGAATGGCACTTACATCGACGAAACCGATAAACTTTCCATTCTCTGTATGTGTGTCAATGACAACTTACGTTGGAATGATCACATATTCGGTGTCGTCAAAAATGTTGCGAAATGTCTAGGTTTCCTCAAACGATGTAAGAAATACTTCCGCCCAAAATAAAGGAACATTGTCCACTTCTGGTCAGGTGCTCCTAAATCATCTCTGCACTTGCTAGATAGGATTCAAAACCGTGCGATAAAATTCATACTAATATCAGTCAATCAATTATCACCCTCGAAGATCGACGTAATGTCTCCTGTCTCATTTTGTTTAATCGCTATTCCACCGCCAGTGGTCCATTGAAATCGCCAGTAGCATTCCGCCCATTCAAACTTTCAACCGTAACACCCGTCTCGCTATGAATGCTCATCAGTATACCCTCAAGCCCATTTTCGGACTTACTCTAAAATATCGTGATTCTTTCCTAAATCGTACAACTCGCTTTTGGAATGTCCTGCCGATCTCTGTGTTTCCTGGTCGTTATAACTTGCAAAAATTTAAAAACAATGTACATCGGTACCTGTCCTTTCTTCCTTCGTAAATTTCCTTCGCCCGCGTTGTGTACGAACATTTTAAGGGTACAATAACCCCTTGAGCGTGCGCTGATTACAAGAAAAAGAAAATTCTTTTTCGAAGTTAGTAATTTTGTGGACTACTGAACCGGTGTCGAGTTTAGTACATTTAGGTTATCTTTTCCTATGAAGATCCTGTTTTAAGTGTTGCAATCTCTTTCCCTAAACAAAAGGAAGAGCAATGAATAGGTGTTGTGATAATAGACCTACAAAAACTCAGTTTAATGTTTAATGTACCCTACTACCGGCTGTACCTACTAAATACGCATTTGTCTATCACATTTCATCCTCGTTATGTATATATGTCCGCTTATATGGAAAGCCTATATGTAAAGCAAAACAGAAAAAAGCATGAGTTGTTTACGAAACCGGCGACTACTGCTCATTTCAAATTGTTTTCTTCATGCATGATTTCCTGCCTACTTCACAAAAAGCTTTTATACAATTTGCATGCGCCTAACCCACAAAACAAAAAACCAAAAATAAAAAAATACAATCCATAAAGAAACGCTCGTAAATTAGCTTTATTGAATTTGTGCAATCTACCCACAAATGTATCCCGGTTGATAAACAATATTGTATAAGTATCCCTCTCCTAACTACAACTTCCACTACTATTCGTATCAACAACCTCCCGTTGGTTTTATTGTTCTAATTTTTTGTTTTCTTGTTTTTTTTTTTTTTGCATTCATTTCGTTTAATTAACAAAACATTTTATCTTTTCATTTATTCCTTTAACTTCAATCTACGAAACGAAACAAAATAGAATTGATTCCAAGACCAGCTAGAGCCTGTGCTGATCCACCATTGTATCTGCGATTACGTATGGGCAAGCCAATTGGAAAAGCTATCCCACTACCTACGTCAGTGATGTCGTATGGAAAAAATAAATTGCGACCAGAATATTGGTTTAGTGTACCTAGGAATCGGTAAGTGTAAATGTTTATAAAGCAATTTGTTATTTCCTTATTTACTAGGTTTGACTTGGTTATGATTTTCAAGTATTGCGAATGGATTGATTGGAATGCGCACTTGAATGGGGTTAGCTTGGAGATTTGTGTAAACTGTAATTCCAGCAATATTATATAAAATCGAGGATAATTACAAGTCAAGACGAACTTAGTCCATCTTGAGAAGTTCTTATATTGTACAATAGAAAGATCTTTTTTTAAATGATTGAAATGAAACGTCGTACCCACGTTGCTGATACTCGTCTATCATATATCAATTTTGTCATGTGATGATCGTTCCAATAATTTGTTACATTTCCTCGGGTAACCATCTGCTTGCTCCTGGTCTGTACTTCTTTTCCCAAACATTGTATAGAACTGAAGTCGCCCAAACATTTATATATAAAAAAAAAAAGAAAACTAAACTCGTAGCGATAGCCAGAATTAGCTTCCATTTGTTGTTGTTCTGAAAAAAATCAATCCGGTTGTCGTCCATTAAATTGCAAATAAGTTTAACCTGCGTTGTGCTATTATTATTTAGAATGCTTTATCTTTCGTTTATTGCTTGATCATAAAATTAAATTTATTTGGTGTTTAAATTTGGAGCAGATTCGTTATTTTGTCATACGAAAATGCATCAAAACGTTCCTCCATATATTAAATTTTACTGGGAGGACATTGACGGAGTCCTTCGTTTGTCTTCTTCCTTAATAAAATCAGCAAATTCAATATAATGATATTTACATCGATGTACCATTGGTTTTTATTATATGAAGGTTGTCCAAAAAGTTATTTTGGTTTTTTTACATTCAAATGCAAATGCTCATATCTCAACTTAGATTCAACTTTTTTTAGTCGAGATAAAAGCTGTTTCAATTTACGCACGACGAGAAACAAGTTTATTTTTTCCAGTAACATCCGGATTTCTAGAGGCGACAATCACTTCGCAGGCATTCTATATGGTTGAACAACCTTGAAACCCACAAGAAGTGATCGAGGTGCTGGTGAAAGGTTCGATAAGTTGTGTGGATGCGGTAATGTTTTCTAGTTCAGTTGGACTCATTTCTGCAGCACTTGCTGTACTATGTATGATCGGAGATTGGATTGGAACTCTCCTATTGTCCAATATCAGACATAGACATAATACTTCCTAGTTTAGTATGTGAATTTCCTCACAGTACTTCTTTGCTGTGTTTGTCAATTTTCTAAAAACATTTCTTTGCTGTGATGTTTTCGCTTGAATTAAGGAAACTAAGATGAATGGCGCTTTTGCTTTCCATCTTCATCGAATCCATTGCACTAGACGCCATTTGTTGTCGTGCAAAACCGATTTTTCATCGAACGGATGTTTAAGAAATGGTTCATTTTTATAAAAGATGCAGAGATGCTCATTTCTGGAGCTCTACATTATCAGAACCAAGTGATGTGATTACACAAAGACCTCCACTCTTCTTCGAAGGCTCTCAGTTATTACCACAATTAAATTTTCGAAACCAACATTGCACTGTGCACTTAATCTTACAATACGCACTCTTATTCTTTTTTTTTTCTAAAGAGCTCTGTCCTCGGTATTTGCTCATGTTTGGCGCTGCAGCACATCTTAAAATGTTTTTTTTTTCTACAAGCACCAGCTGCACGAATATGTGGCCTGTTGCCAATACTCATTGACGCTTAAGTCCTTAATGGACCTGTTCCGCAGTCATAGGATCTTTGTATAACTGTCTCCAATTGCGTACCCCAAGATGATTGAAATCCTCTTTCACTTAAGCGCAGCCTCTTCTTCCTCCGGATTGGAATCGAAGGCTCTTCACGCCATTATCAGAGTTAATAACGCAATCGAGGTAGATAAAGTCTCTTTCTATGTAGTTTGATGTTACATCTGTCTTCGTTCTACTGATTCGTTTATATTGTGTGATCGATTGTGTTAATTGCATAATTTGGACTTGCGTTCATTCGTCTAAACTAATTTCTCCTGCCTTTGTTTCAACACTTGCATGCGCACTAGCGACAGTTGGTTGTCATCTCCCGCTTAAATATCACGTCGGACACCCTACTTCTCCTATTGGAGTTATTTTTAGTTATTGCTTACAAGACTTCGTTTTGGTATGGTTTATCAAGATCGTCTTCGATGTTCTTTTTGGAGTTACTATTTCATTAATCCTGCTGTTCTCATAGTCTTTCTTTTTCCTCCAGAAAGGTTGACCTTTTTCCCTTGTTTTTGTTTGTAGAGTAAACGAGGTGCTCTTGCACCTCATTCCTATTAAAAAATTCTTACAGCAAAATCTTAAAAGGTTAACCCTTTGGTTGGATCGCTGTGGATTGGAAGTAAACCCCCATAAAACTAATCTTGGCCTCCTTTCCAGGAAATACAAAATTCCAATCGCAGACCCTCCCTCAATCATCTCTGTTGCTGCGAGATATATGGATCTTATTTTTGACAGGCAACTAAACTGGAAACCTAATATTCAAGAAAGAGTAAAGAAGGTTACAGTAGCTATATTCTCTTGCAAAACGGCCATTGGGAACAAATGGGGTCTTAAACGTCGCATTGCCCACTGGCTGTGTGTCTCGGTTATAAAGCTGATACTCGCCTACGTGGTGGTTGTGTGGTGGACGACCTTAGACAGCGCAGTCAACTGCAGCAAATTAAACAAAATTCAAAGGACAGCATATCTGTGCATAAGTGTAGCCTTACGCACTGCTCCCTTCGTGGCACTGGATATTCTGCTTCACTGACGCACCTCGATATTTTCAACAGGTGACGACGCAGTGAACAAATAAACATTTTAGCCACGCTAATATTCTTAATACATTAGAAATCCTTGCAGAGAACATCGACTACATTATGCCCTAACATTGATTTAACAAAGACCTTTATGTAAGCGTCCCCTCTAGAACTTATTGCGTTGAAGATGCTTTCATGGACAACGAGTCAATCCACTTCTATACGGATGGTTTCAAGACTGACAGCGGGGTTGGTGGCGATGTTTTCTCAGATAAGCCTCTCCTTCCGCTTTCCAAATCACTCTAGCGTATCCAGGCTGAAATTTTGATGATTGAAGAAGTCCTGCCCTGGCTGAAGAAAAACGTGATATCTGCAAAGGATATCCGGATCTTTTCAGATAGTCAGGCCGCTTTCAAATCCCTGGATTCAGCCTCACAAAATTCTACAACCGCCCTCAACTGCCGATTATCTCTCAGAGAGATGGCAGAGCAGTTCAACATCCACATATGTTGGGGGCCGGGCCACAGAGATATTCTAGAGAATTGAAGGGCTGACGAACTCGTCAAAATTTGAACTATTGTACCTAGTTCTGCCATACGTTCTGCTACAAATACAAAACGCTATAAAAAAAAAAAACAGCAAACATATTGTATTCGAAATTGTTTCATTTATTAGACCACAATATTGATTGTTAAAAAAAAATAGATTCACTCGAAACTGCCTTTTGATTCAACACAAGCTTCCAAACGGTGTGGCCATTGGGCAATAGCGGCACGTACGGTTTCCATGGAGATCGTGAACGCTGCTCTGGTTAATGCTGTTTTAAGGCTTTCCAAATTTCGGTGGCTAGTCTTGCAGGTCATGTTCTCCAATTCTGACCACAAACCATAATCCAGTGGATTCAGATCTGGATACCCCGACAGCCAATTTTCTGCTGCTATAAAGCTAGGAATATTGACTCTGAGCCACTCCTGCATGGTTTTGGCTTTGTGCGCTGGAGCAGAGTCCTGTTGGAAGATCCATCTGTACCCATTGAAAAGGGTATTATTCAAACCTTTACTACCTCATTCGTACGGAGGACGCGTGGGCGACCCCTTCTTAGCTTGTCCTCTACTCCAGACAATTCGCCGAAGTGAGCAATATCCCGATAAACGACCATTCTCGATATTTCGAGTGGTTTTAGCAACTCAAAAATTTGGCCAGCACTCTTTCCGAACTTATGCAACGCTATTACTGCGACTCGATTCTCTTTAACACCGCACTCCATGTTAATAGTTTGCAAACTGAAATCAAACTGACTAGTATTCTTCACTGATCAGTGCATGTGTTTCGATAAAAAAGTTGACGGTTCCATTCCCGCAAGAAGTTTTGAACGATAAGCCCTGGAAATTGTGTAACAGAACTTATGACAGGACTAAATAGTTGTTGTCGGCTTGCGTAAGTATTTTGTGGATAAATATTCAACTTATACCTTGTTCTATAAAAACAAAACTCTTACTTAATCGGATGCCATTCGGGGTCCGGGCAAAACTGTGAACAAAATGAAAAGACGAACATTACAGTAAGTGAAGAGACTAGGCATTGATCCACACTGGACTGTTGAGACATCAATTTGTCATCTATAAATTTTTCATCAATGTTCTTTGGCCAATGAATTCTTGAAGATTCTTCATTAAAAGTCGTGTGTGCTGCTGTTTTGTCAATGTTGATCCATATCTTGCCAAAAGCATTTGCTGCTTATATTTTAATTGTGATCAGCCATCTGTCATCAGCAAAGAGCAACTGAATTTCTTTTTAAAACCGACCTTCTCTGATCACCTTTGTGCCATGATTGATCATTTTTGGACACGTATTGATATACTACCTTGATCAAAAGGAATTTATTCAGAAAATTGGAGATATAATTTTATTCATCTAAATCTATATTGTCCCCTTCAGAGTAATCCTAATCGACTGCAACACACTTATGCCAGCGCTTGATCCAATCCTAGAAACGGTTTTTATATTCGGTTTTCGGTATGTCCATCAGTGCTTCCTGCGATTTTTCCATTACTACCTCTCGGCTGCTGAAACGCGTTCCCCGTAGAAGTTTTTTACGAGTAACTAGATTGAACAGAAAGAAGTCACAGGGAGCCAAATCAGATGAATTCGGTGGCTGTTGGATGGTATTTGTTGCATTTTTCCTCAAAAAATTACGAATAATGATGGCTCTGTGCGACGATGCGTTATCATGGTGCAAAATCCACGAGTTTTCTGCCCACAATTCTGGTCTCTTTCAGCAAATTGCTTTACGCAAACGTCTCATAACGCTCAAATAATACTCTTTGTTTACTGTCTGGCCTTCTGGCAAAATTTCATGATGTACTACACCGTTGTAATCCATGAAAACCGTGAGCTTTGCCTTATTTTTTGACTGAAAACGACGTGGTTTTTTGGTCTCGGCTCATTTCGTGAACGCCATTCACTTGCCTGATGTCTGGATTGCGTGTCGTACTCATAAACCCACGTCTCGTCTCCAGTAATGATCCTTTTGATGATTGTGGGATCGGATTCAGCCTAGCAAATCATGTCTTTTGCGATGTCAACACGGTCTCTTTTTTGCATGAAATTGGCAGCAACTTTGCTGCTACACGACGGAAACTCAAATCATTAATCAAAATGTCTTGGACGGATCCAACAGTACTTCATCAATGTTTTCGTCGGTTTTCGATGTCGATGGTCTGCCACTGCGTTCATCATCTTCGATTGACTCACGACCACTTTTGAACCGCTCGTGCCACCGGTAAACGACCGTTTTCTTTGGAGAATCGTTGCCTAAACACTTTTCCAACGTTGGCGCAACAATTAAATCCGTTTTTTTCGGAAAATCTACGAGTTCGTTGTTGCAAATTGAAATCCATTTCTAAAATTGTAAAAAATCGCCAACACACACAGAGATAGATGTACTCTTGGCTACGCAACTTTTGCAAATGTCAAGCTATGACGGTAAGATTTAGAGGGAATGTCAACAACAGATTTACCAACTTAACAAAAAAAACAGAACTCAAATCGGAACAATGGGAGCGCCACACGGTGGTATGGTGCGGAAACTTTTTGATCAAGGTGGTATATGTAGGCTGATTATTCCTCATTTAAGGTAAACATCCGTTTTAGAATGATAAAACCGCACGGTTTGAGATGAGTTCCATATAAAGTTGTTAGTAAGCTATAGTTAGAGTTAACTTCTGGCCGAAATCAGTCTCTAAAGATTTTATTATTTCCGGAACTATTCATTAAATAGTTTTTTAAAGAACACCATTATGAAAAAGATTTCTTCACAGCGAATGTTCGAAAATTGGTGTCCCGGTTTGTGTCAAAAGGTCTTTAAAAAAGATTCAAGAATAAGGGGTAATACTACTACTATTTCAGACCTCAAATATTGTTCTTGTTAACAACACTTGTTTCATATTGATATTTTCCTGCCGACTGGACACTTTCCCTTCAAGTTCTCATTATGTATAGTTGGCTATAGTCATTGAATATCAATCGTGAACAATCAAATCATTCGACAGTTTTCGACAGTCGACTCAACATGTTTTCTATTTACTATATATAACTTTTTTTTTTTATTTTTTTTTTTTTTAGTGTCGATGAACTATACCGTTTCGTCAACACTTGGGTTCCTCATTTGTACGGTGAACTAGATGAAGAACAAATCAAAACACGTGGCTTCGAGCTAATTCAACACGACACCGAATGGACAAAGGGCGGTCAAAGCAAAAACGGTCGCACCGGCAGCGAAGATGGCGAAGAAATAACCGACCTAACACGTGAATCATGGGAGGTAAGTTATCATTTTCTATACTCTTCATCATTCCCCCCTTTAATCAATGGTCTAGGCATCGTCATCGTGTAAACATGATGTCCGTTTCAAAAAAAATAAAAAAATGAGAATTTTCTTTGAAATTTTTTCTTTAAATTTATTTTTAAAAAATATTTTTTCGTATATTTCTTTCGTATATGTTTTTTCTACTCCATCGAATTAACTCGAAAATCGAAAAATCAAATTAATCACAAAAAAAAACTGTGCTCAAAAAAATCACAGCTAATAAAGGCGCCGTACGTTAAAATCTACAACATAATTAAAACTGCCGGATCCCATGATTTGGATTTGTTGGGTGGCGAGGTTAGGATTTGAAAATTGTATTTTTCCAAAAAAAAAACTAAAAAAAAATAAATACTAAAACCAAGCTTGAAAACAAAAAAAAAAAACTCAAAATCCAGCTGAAACATAAATATTTGAAAATAATAACTTTTCTGTTAGTTTTGAGTTGTAGTTGAAAGCAAAACGCATGTCGTAGATGGAGGAGTGTTTAATTAATTGAAACGCAACGTTAACTGTGGACTATTGTCCTTAAGTGCTCTATTCCATCATCGATTGTGTTATGTGTTTCTGTTTAATTTTTATTTGAGTTCTTTTTAGTTCGAAACTGTTTTGTTTTTCTTTTTAAGAAAACCCACCACTGAAAGTTTCTACTGAATGTTAGACAGCACAGTTGTTGTTGAGTTTTAAATTAATTGTTGAGCCCCAGTAATTTATCTTATTGTTATTTTTTTTTATTTTTTTTTTGTTTGTTATATGTTCTTTTATTTTATTTTAAATTTCCAATTGATTTCGAATTGACAAAAAAAAAAAAAAAACGAAAATTGCTTTTATTTCACTTTTAGTGATAATTATTTGATTTGATTTTGTAAAAAGAAAAGAAATTCATTTTCGTTGTTGTTGTGTTGGTATACATATTATAAATTGTTTGTAGCGTATACATTTGAACCTAAATGAACAGATATTCAAATTCAGATCAATAAACATGATACTGCAGAAAACATCGCTCAATTTAATTAAAATTTACATACACAAGGTAGTTACGGTTTATTTTGATTTGTTTTGAGGTGATACATTGAAGTAGGTTTTTATTTACCCACATCTGAATTTAATTAAACTGTTCTGCTGACTCTTGTTTATTTCTATGGGGAAGAGGAGAAGGAGTGGTCTATGAGGGGTACCATTAAAACGATGTTTTTTTTGTAAATAAATTGTAAATATTTTGAAGATTCGCATTTCACACATTAGCAGTGCATTTGATTAAAAGATTTATGGAAAGTACAGCGTCAGTACGGTACTTGTTGGTACGAGGACTGGCAACCTTATAGCATACAGATGATTTATGCAATTTTTATTTTGGGTCAATATTTTTCTTTCAATTAGTATTGATGCAAATATGTTTGCTTTGTTGTGTAGGGAGTGGTTGGATGCAATCTTGGATGATTTAATTTTATTTTTGATAATGTATTGACTATTATTATATGGCTTGCAGTTAACAATTGTCTTACGTTTGTCTGTATCACGATAAGAATGAGTCTGAAAAGACCGAACAATGATACAAGACAATTTTATTTTTCTATTGTACATAGTCTCCTTGTAACTCTACACACTTCACCCGTCCAAAACTACTTGGCGTTTTTCTCTTTGCAAAATAATTGTTCACGAAGGTGATTTACTCCTCATTTGAGGAAAATCTCTGTCCTCCGAGCGCAGTTTTTAGATGAGGGAATAAAAAGAAGTCGCTGGGGCTAGATCTGATGAATAAGGCGGATGGTCAAGCAGTTCAAACCGTAATTCATGGATTTTCGCCATGGCAACCGCAGAGGTGTGAGACGGCGTTTTGTCTTGGTGAAACGGGATTTCCTTTTTCTGCAAATGTGGCCGTTTTTCCGCATTTCTGCCTTCAGCTTGGCAAGTAATGATGCGTAGTATGGTCCTGTAATGGTTTTTCCTTTTTGAAGATAATCGATTAAGATAACTCCTTTACTATCCCAAAAAACAGTCGCCATCACTTTTCTAGCCGAAAAAACAGTTGTTGCTTATTTTGGAGCCGGCTCGCCCTTTGCTGTCCACTGTTTTGACTGCATTTTTATTTCGGGCGTATAATGGTGTATCCAAGTTTCATCTACAGTAATTAATCGGCGCCAAAACTCGGATTGATTGCGCTTAAACTGCGCCAACAGAGCGTTGGAAATGTTCATTTGAACACGTTTTTGATCTAACGTAAGCAAACGCGGCACCCAACGCGCGGACAGCTTTCTCATGCCTAAATCTTGATTTAATATGTAACAAACACGTTCTTTGGACATGTTCATAACCTCTACTATCTCTCTCACTTTAAATCGGCGGTAGTCTAACACCGTTTGGTGAACTTTAGCAATGTTATCGTCAGTGGTTGCAGTTTTTGGACGTCCCGAGCGTACATCATCTCCCAAGCTCTTACGGCCACATTTAAATTCAGCTGCCCAAAATTTCACTGTGGTAAATGATGGTGCAGAGTCCCCATACACAGAGTCCAACTCATTTTTGATTTGCGTAGGCGTATTGCCTTTCAAAAACAAGAATTTAATAACAGCTCGATACTCAATTTCTTCCATTTTCACAAAAAATACTCACATCGACTCACTCAAACGACTGTCAACTAAAAACTGCGCGTCCAAAATGACTGAAACTTCGGTAAGTAACTGTCAAAAGATCCACAACTAGCATTCACTAGACGAGTGCCGCTATCTTTACGTTGCGGTCGGAAACTTCAGACAACTCTCGTGTCTTCATTTTTCCGTTAATTCTTTACCGCACTTACTCAATTGTCAAGTGATTAGGAGATCTCTGTCTTACTGAATAAAAGCTGAAATGGTCAATGGATGTGTCAATTATGCGACTGGTGCCCTTATGACCAAATTTTGCCAGTTTCAGGCGACTTTTATTTACAAATGTTTCTGGATTATAGGGCAAAAATTTAATGTTTTCCTAAATAAAATTTACCTGAGGAAAGGCTTTATTTGAAATAGAGAATTTTACTGACTTAAACGTGAAAGATTTCATCTCGAATATCTAATTTCCAAATGTGTGGTCTTTTGAACACATTTTCGTGCTCTATCCCAGAATTCCAGATGTAATGACATGAATTTCAGAAATTTTCAGTTGAAGAGTGGTTGTAAGCTTATTTGCGTACACTCGCGCAAAGAAATCAATCGATTGAAGTCGCTAATCAAAAATGTACCATTGTGTGCCTTGGTGTGAATTCATTGCTCAATTACAATATCTATCACGAAAACTCCAACGGATTTGTTAGTAGCATTCCCCTCATTCAAACCTGGCTCGCTTTGAATTCTCATCATTGTCCCCTTAAGCCCACCTTCGGGCATGCATACTTTGAAATATCGTGATTCTTTCCCTAGCTGTACAACTCGCTTATGGAATGCCCTGCTGAGGTCTGTTTCCTCGTCATTGTAATCAGCAAACATTCAAAACCAACGAACATACATCGATATATCTCTCACTTTATTCCCTAATTTTCTTACGTTCGCATTGTGTTCGCACATTTTAAGGGTGTACCAAATTCCTTGAGAGGGTGTTAATTATAGAAAATTGTGGATGGTTTTGCATAGCTGTCCTCAAAAAAAATTTCAATAATGTCCGATATTGAATATTTGTAGAGGTAACTATGTCAGCGACCGGTGATTTCCTTCGGGCGCTATACAGCACCATATAGTACACTCAGATGATGGGTATGCGTAGTTTATATTCTGCAATAATGTTTGTTAACAAAGTTATTTAATTGAATATAGGATTCAATGTGGATCTCAGCTTCATTGTGGATGAAATCGGGATTTTGCTCTACTTTTTGCTGTAACGAAATGGAACAATCAATTTCAATTCTTCTGCAATCTAGACTTAAAACATGTGCAGTGTGATCAAATTCCTCTGAACGAGCCCCAATGAGAGCCCTTCATAACTGAGCTGAACATCTCCTTGTTGATATCCTGCGCATTACACGTTTGAATGCTTTTATTCATATGTCCCGTTGTCTGCCGATGCCAAGGTTGTTTACTGATCTTTTGTTGCCGAAAACGTGAAACCAGACATCTTATTGTTGGCATAATAAAATCGATCCGCATATTAAAATATCGTTGATATGCAGACTGCGTCAAAACAATTCTCCGTTGGTTTTTAAAATAGAATTCGGTTTGTTGCTCTTTTGTTATGTATTCTACCATGTTAATTTTCCCGAGTCTTGTATGCAAAATTAAAAAAAATTGAAATAAATTTAAACCATACAGCATGCCACCTTATATGTGTATAACTCGACGTGTTGGCACCCATACCATGTGCTCCAGAACAGCTTTATTCAAATTTGCAAATAATAAACAGTGATTTGTGATTATCACTTTGTAATGTCTGCCATTATTGGATTATATTTGAAAAAGCACGGATGTCTCAAGCATGCAATTCATGTCGTGCTATACATCGTACGCGGAATGGTTTCAGAATCTTGCAATTTCGCCGTTGCTTTTAAAGTCACACAGATTATTATAGCTAAATTATAGTCTCCTTCGTGTAGCTTTTCAATCAATTGGATCTTGTCAAAATGCATTAAAAGATCTTTATTTCGTAATTCACACAATTATAATCGGATCGGATCAGATCATTCTTACTTAATTAAAGTTGCAAAGATGATCCTAGAACTAAGGATATTTTTCCATAAAAATCGTTCATTAAGTGGCTGCCTCTATTTTTTTTTATTTTTTACTCTCAGTTTTCTTTCTGATTATGTACACCAGTAAGAGCAATATATGCCAAGCGAGATCCGCATAGACTTTTAAAAGTTAAAAGTATCTTTGTGTTCTCTTGTTCGTATTTGCAGTACTCAGTTCTAGCTGTTTAGTACTAAAATAGCTCTAATCTCATAGCTGTAGTAGCATCTTTCCGTTGATTCGATCAAAGATTTCACAAATGTCATAAATGGCCTCTTCTTTCCAGTTCTTATCATTACAGGCAACACTTCAAGAAATAATTTTACTAGTTATTGAGAGTTAACAGACACAATATCGGCACTTCTGATTCCTACTTGTCATCATTTATTCCGAGCAAGACATAACTTAATTTCTTCTACGTAGTTCTTATTATCTTCTTGCAGCTTGGCTTGATATATCTGCATATGGTGGAAAGCAAGTAGTTCAGATCAAAAAAGTGAAGATTTATTGAAAAATATTTCTCGGAGTTTTCCCATCTGTTGTGAAAGGCACAAAACTCATCTTGTGACGTACCTTCATTATTTTTTTTGGCTTCCCACTAAAAAGTTGTATTGTTAACGTTTGCAACTCCCTCTAGTTTTTTAACTTCAGAAATACAAACTCTTTATAAAAATTCGTTTTTAAAATCCTTCAAATGTACTCGAATTTATATAACGATTTACAAAGCAGGTTATATCACTGAAACATATGCCATATAACGTAATAGACATAAAACTACGCTCTTTTATTCAGGGCTCCACGATTATTATAAGGAACTCTGTAAGCACCAACACCCTGGACTTGTTTTTAACTTCTCAACCCGACGAATACAAGGTCAATGTGCTATTCCCTCTAGGCTATTCGGACCACAGTGTCATATCGGCTAATTTCTCGTACAGCGACTACACAGTTAGAGAAAAAATTCCTAAAATAACCGTATGGCAATACAAGAAAACCAACTGAAGCGGTCTTAACAGGAATTTTAACTGGTCGTTATGTTTCCTCGATAACGACGTGCACGCAGCTGCTGATATGATCGCAGACACCATTCGCTTTGGAATGAGAAACTTTATCCCTCATCGGATGAAAAGTATCAAACCCAAAGAAAAGGTGTGATACGACTCGAGCTGTAAAGAGGCTGTCAGGGTTAGAGAAATGTTTGTTTGGTCCTTCAAGACCAGCCCAACAGAGGAAAACCGAAAAAAGTTCAAACGAGCCAGAAATGACTGCAACGCCTTTCTTAAATTTGTAAAATTCTAATACGACCAAAAAATGTCCCAAAGGTAGTAAAATTTGTTGGTCGTTCATCAAAAATAATTAGAAATTCTGCCTCATCCTCCATCGCAACGTTCATTTACAATAACATTCCAGCTGTCAGCTCTTTGGACAAGGCTAATCTGCCTGCTGCACACTTTGCGACCAGCTCAACACTCCCAGATTGTACTTTGTCTCCGTCTACACTTGAGTGCATCGAATCTTCAATGGCACAAATCCACTTTTGCACTCCTGTGCGAACAATCCCAAATCTGCTGGTTCAGATGGTATATCTCCCCTCCTTCTGAAGAGGGAGGCAAAACCACTGCGTAGGCTTTTTCATCAGTCCTACTCTTTAAGACTCTTTCCGAGAAGATGGAAAACAGCATTTGTCCAGCCCGTCCCTAAAAAAGGCGAATCTTCTTCCCTCTCCTCCTACAGACCCATTGCACTTACGTCCCTTCTTTCCAATGTCATGGAAACGTTGATAAACCGTCAGCTAATGAAATATCTCAAAACGCGAAAACTTCTTAAGGACTGGAAATATGGTTTTCGTAGCAATAGGTCCACTGGTGATTTGATGGCATGTCTCACCGAAAAGTGGAACCAAAGCGTGCATCAATCTGACGAAAGCAAGGTAGTTGCACTTGATATTTCTATATTTGACAGAGTTGGGCATCAGGCTCTATTGTCGAAAATGCGTGCTTTTGGTATCGATGACTCTCTTCTTCAATGGATTAGAAATTACCTTTCGGAACGTTCAATTCAAGTTGTCTTGGATGGTTTCAAGTCTGATGTTCACAAATAAGCCCTGGCGGCTCCGTTCTGTTTCCCACACTCTTTTTAATTTTCATCAACGATCTCTTCGCTGCTACTTCTAATCCAATATATTCCTTTGCTGACGACAGTACTCTCTGCTTTTCATATTCAGGGAACTATCAACAGAGTGGAATTTAATGCTTCCATAACTCAATGTCTGTCTGTTGTCATTAAACTGAAATTTAAATGTCCAGCCATTATCCATGAATGGCACTTACATCCGGTATGTGTGTCAATGACTATCTACGATGGAATGACCACATATTCGATTTCGTCAAGAATGCTGCGAAATGTCTAGGTTTCCTCAAGCGATGTAAGAAATATTTTACCCCCTCTGATCTGGCCTCAATATATAAGGCGTTTATCTGCCCAAAATTGGAGTACAATGGCCACATCTGGTCATTTCGGGTGCACCGAAGACATCTCTGCACCTGCTATTGTAGATAAGATTCAAAACAGTGCGATAAAACTCCTATGTGATACAAATATCAGTCAATCAATTTACACCCTCGAACAGCGAGGGAATGTCTCGTGTCTCACTCTGTTTTATCGCTATTCCCACCACCAGTGCTCCATAGAAATCACCAGTAGCATTCCGTCCCTTCAAACTTTTAACCGTAATGCCCGTCTCGCTATGAATGCTCATCAGTATACCCCCAAGCCCTCGTTCCTAAACCGTACAACTCGCTTATGGAATGCCCTTCCTAGCTCGTTATTTCCTAGTCATTATAACCTTCAAACATTTAAAACCAACGTTCACCGGTACCTGTTTTTCCATCTTTCCTGATTTTCGTTCGCTCGCGCTGTGTGCAAACATTTTAAGGGTACATAAATCTCTTGAACGCGCGTAAAAAAAAAGCTCTCCCTAATTGATGGAATTGATTTAGTTCTAGGGATACTTGATGATGCTTCGTTTCTTCAATAGTTCTATGTAGGGGTTATTATGGCATTTACTGGTTGAATAGTTTTAAAGCATTTATACTCGTATAGGTCTGTAGAATTGTTTTGCAGGAGCCTCCTTACTCTTTGACGATGGCTTTTCAAATGTTTTTAGGAGGTTCTTTATAATATTGTACCGACTTCAGTAGATGTTCTGCAGTTGGTATGTTACTTTACAAACGGTCTCTGGAATTTACGGATGCCTTTCTTTAAATGCTTGCCGTGGTCTTTTATTTTGTATTGATTGTTTGTAAACAAGGCTATGTAAGATTTGATTACTTTCTTTAGTAGTTCCTTAGGTGTTGTCTACAATGGACAATGAGTATTCTGTTCCGATCGAAAAATAAACCGAGGATGTTGATCATTTAGTATATTGTAGTTTTTCAAATAGAAACATCACAAAGTGTAATTAGTCTCCATGACTGTTTTAACTCTTGCATCAGTGGAGATCATTTCAAAGAAGGTCGTTGTATGTAGTCAAATTGTTATTTTCGACTTAGGCAGTATGCGGGTATACATACATTTATTACTAACATCGAACTTGGAGTAGAAGACTGATATAAAACAACATCCACACAATCTCTGTTGATTTCGTATGATGTTGTTAACTTTGTGTTAGTAAGCAACTGTGCTTCCCTTCGGTGTTGTCTACTAAATAAACATTTTCTAACCACTAACAGCTTAAGTTATAAGATGTTAATGATATCTTTCTAATCTTACAGGTTCCTCGGTCGATAAGATTCCTTATGAAAAGGACCCACAAGAGGTTCTTAAAAAGACAATCTTCATTGCAGGTACAATCGTTTTCGTAACCTTCCATAACGTTTGGAGTTTAAAGTGAATCTGTGCTTATGAGTTGACCATAAATTTGGGTCTTGTTTTTGCTAAAGTCATAATGAAACCTTTCAAGAACTACTTTAAAAGTTCAGTGAATTTTTTTGCATTGCGTTGATTTAATGTTAAAAATGAGTGGCTTACTAATTCTAATGATATTAATTGTGATGTTAGCATGGCTTAATCAATTGTTTGTCAAAGCTGATTTTGCTTTAACAAACACCCTTTGCTTAATGATGATGTTGATTATGAATGAGTTTGACGTTATGTGTGCGATAAATAATTTTTTTAACAAATGACAAGGCACACTATATTTATGTTTTATTTATTATATTTTACTGAACAAAGACATGTCGCTGTAGATGCATTATCCCTCCTATTCACAGGGGAAATGATTCTTTTGCTAATCCGATCTTGAAGTGGTACTTATTTGAAAATATATCTTACCATCAAAATACCTACAAATACTTTCTATAGCAAGCAAGTAGAATACAAATGTTTTGCAAGTGCAAAATTAAATTTTGTCGCGTTTACTGATTGAAATTCCGAACCATGACAAAGTAAATGAAGCAATCACTGATCGTTTTTTTTTTTTGTCCCAGCTAAAACCTTCACTTATTTGAGAACAACTGAAATTATTTACAAATACAAATTGAGTTATAGAAAAACCCACATCCGCTGGACAAATATAAGAAGATGAACTCCCACACCGATAATAATTGAGCAATTGAATTCGGTGTCATCTCCACTAGTGGTGTCTCAAGATCACGATAAGATCATCACTGTTTCACCTTCAAAGTTCAATTTATATCAATTTGCTGACCAATCCACGTATGCAAATTAAATTACAAACTCGTACATCGATCACAGTAAATCGGTATTGATATCTCCATGGAAATTTCCTGCACCTTATCTCGTATCAGCTGCAGTCCACCTATATGTACATAGGTTTCATAAGACGGGTCATGATCACGACTAGTTGGTGTAATCACCATAACCTTGATCGGATTCACACTTACCTTACTAATTTTGATTACAACATTGTATCCGTAAAAGACCTTGAGAAAGCGGAACTAATGCAATTAGGAAATGACCATCGTAGTTCGTTTCAGAATTTGTGGATTCTACTATGGAATGTGGAACATACGTTTTTTACACCAATGTTTGCTTAATTGATTCGATCCTGCCTGCCCATTTTCGAACCAAATACGACGTGCGCCCTCAAATTCTGAGACTCGTTAAAATGAAATACGAATAATGCGTTCTTACCCTGGAAATATACGAATACCGCAAATCGAATCACGTTTAAATGCATTGTTGGATTAGTTTCTTGTGCGTTGTAGTCTGGTGTTTCGTTTATTGAACAATCGCACGTTTAATATAAAATCACGTGGGAGTGTGAATTCAATTTGTTTGCTTAAATATTGGCAAAAAGTAGATTTCGTTTGGAGTTGGTCGCGTTTCTTCTTCATTTGTGGATTTATGGTTGTACGATGAAACCACAGATAGGCATTTAAGTGATTTAGAGGTTATGATTCAAATTCCTTATGCATATTTGCACACTTTTAAAAATACGATTACGTAACGTTGAATTAATATTTTCTTCCAATATTTTTATTACACTTCTTGCTAAACAATTACTAACGTTTGATTCTTATTGCAGACGCCTCGTCCGTTCTGGTTATGGTCAAGATTTAGGAAATCGTAAATCTTTTACACGCACGTGTAGATACGGATATTGACATTTGACATGGCTTGCGTTTTGAAGAGATGTCGTGTTTAGAATGGTGAAAGATAGATAATTTGACGGCGTTAACTTTGATGTTTAGTTTTGTTTTATGATGATAATAAAATGTTCTGCCATTATCACAAATGTTGTGTATTCTTTGCAATAGGAAAGGAAGTTGTTGACTTTGATTAACTCTTTGGGGGGGCTTTAAAGTTTTTTCAAAGAATTTCTATTGCAAAGATACACATGTCCACCTTTTGGAGTATTTGAAACATTACTGTAGGCGAGTGAATTATCGACGCCCATTTATAACTTTGACTGATATAAAGAGATATTTCCAAAAGCTTTTCATAATCTCGACGATTTTCGCCTGCAGAGTCTTATCGAGTAAACTAAGTCAATCAAATGGATTTTGGCTGATTGTAGACGGTTTATGAGGGTTGAATAGCATTTCATAGAGGAGTTTCCGCATTCCTACGAGTATAATTATAACTCGCGCTAGTTAATTTTTAGCTTATCGTTTGCATTGGACTTGATTATGAGGTATTTTCCCTTCGCCTAGACTTTGATATCAATATTTTTTTCATATGTAAGCCACGTTGAATGCCAAAATTACATTGTGAATTAATTTGATCAAGTTACTTCTCTATTTATCGATTGAAGCAGTGAAGAAGTTTATTCGCCAATGTGCCATGCAAATAAGAACCATCCCCTGAAGGATTGGGGTATAAACGTTTTCTTGTTTTTCTTTGTTTGCGCTTTTGCCTTTGTTTAACATCCTTTTTCTTGTCTAGAAGATGCGTCCGTAGTGGAACTGAGCCTTTATATACAATTATAAAGCTCTCCAGTTTGCGACGTCTTTGTACAACTACATCCGCTTGCACCCTCCAAGGTTGTTGAGGTGCCCTTCCATTTATGCGTGTCGCCGAAGGCAAGGTCTTCCTCTACTGCGTTGTTTCTTCGGGTAAGAATTCAAAATTTCAATGTCGATATCCAATAGCTCTACCTGGTTTAGGCCAATTAATATGCACATTTTTGGCCAGGTTGGTGGCCCTATAAAACTCTTAGATTTCCCTTTTATATCTTCTCCTTCAAAACCGTCAAGACAAACGAGACCAAAAATCGATTGAATAATAATTCTTGCTAACGTTAATTTTTTGCGTCATATAGCAGGCATATATAAAGGTATTTCGAACCATTTTTGCCAATTCTTTTTCAAGATTCAATGTCACCAGCGTACGCAAGTAATGGAGCAGATTTTGTAAAATTATGTCTCTTGCGCTGGCTTGTAAGATTCGTACGATTCTCCCAAGTTTGATGTTAAAGAAGGCGCATAACAATGCAAATTTTGTCATCAAGGACTTCGGTGAGATTGCTTTTTACCTTTACAGAGCATCGGGCGTTCTCCATTGTCACTCTGCACCGTCTAGCGGGTTTGACAGAGATAGAAAAACTAGACGTGACTTTGTATAGCCCGTCTCTATAGATGCCTATGCTATCTATGCCTCCAGTATCTGCCGCAGTTTGAGTACTTGGTTATTTGTGGACTTACCTAGCCTTAAACCATAATGGTAGGGGCTAATTAGATCGTTGACAAATAATTTGAAGTGTTTACACAAGACACTAGTCGAGATCTTGTAAGTGGTGTTATAGAGGTTGGTGCATCAATAGCTATCGCAGTCAAGTCGAATTTTAGAAATGAGTTGGAATACCCGACCTTACGTATAGATGGCGGTTGTTGTTTAAAACGAATGACAATTGTATAAAGTACCAACCTTTTACAGCTTAAATTTGAAGTTTGACGATGCTATGTAGTGAATGCTCTCAATGAATTTTTAAATACGGAAAAAATTGAAGGGAGTCTGCTCCTTTGTTTACAACAACATTGGACATGAAAAAGCTGTGCGTAAGATGGGTACCGCGATTACTCACAATGGAACAAAAACCGCGTGGTGAGGATGTTTAAATCGAGTGTTTGGCGAAGTTTCACAGCAATAAAGTCGATTCATAACCATGGATGAAACATAGGTCCATCACTTCTCATTCGAGACGAAGGAACAGTTAAAAGAATGGACTCAGAGGGGAGAATCGGCTCCAAAGAAGGCGAAGACAGTTCCATCTGAAGGCAAGGCCATGGCGTCAGTTTTTTTGGGATAATTTTCATTGTTAACGGCGCAGCGTGTTTTATACGAACTTATTGCAGCGTTTGAAAGATGAAATCAAGAATAAAACGGCCGCATTTGGCGAAGAAAAAAAGTTTTGTTTCATCAAGACAATGCACTAGTTCACTCATCCGTCATCGCGATGGCCAAAATCAATGAGTTAAAGCTCGAATTGCTTCTTCATGCACCCTATTCGCTAGATTTAGCCCCCTCGGATTATTTTCTATTTCCGAATTTGAAAAAATGGCTTGGTGGTAAAAGATTTGCCAACAGTAAAGAGGTGGAGCTCGATGATCCCTACTATAAACAGGGTATCGAAGTTATTGAACATCGCTAGGAAAAGTGTATTGAACTAAGGAGAGACTACATAGAGAAATAAACATTTTTCCTCAATTTTTTTGTGTTTTCTTTTTTAAGTTTGGTACTTCTGGGACCACATACTCTTTACCAAATCATCTCAGTAAATTTAGTCTAAATTTCCTTGCTCATTCCTGCAAGTTTCTGTTCAGATCTTACTGGCATGGACGTCCTTTTTTTCATATTTAGGTAAACGCTCCGAACATTGTTAAAGAAATAGCGATCAATCGTTTCTCATGCTTTTTCTTTTTCTTTCGCTGAAGTCAGTGTTCATCCCTCTGCTACTGCTCACGAGCTGTTTTCGTTTTTGCAGGCAGCGCCACTTTGTGGTGAAGTGAGCCCGGTGAAACCCAGTTCATCGGCAGCGACATTTCTGGCGGCTTCTTTGAATCGATGCCACTGATCTTCAGTACTTAATTCAGGTTCAAAGGTCGTTAATGAAAAGTTGAAGGATAAGCAATTGGTTTCGGTGGTTTGCTGCAAAATTGCACCCGTTCGGATCACAGTATTTGTCCACTGTTATGCTATCTGTGGTATCTGTAGACAGTGCTTTGGCTTCAAAAAGATAGTGGTCCAGAACTAAGATGGGCGCCGGAGTATTCCGGAAATACAGCTATATCCACATAAATAGCACAAGGCGAAACAAAACGCACACTTTACATTTTAACTGTACCGTACTGTACTGCTTTTATTTTAAACGATGTAAGGCAAAGTTTTATGCGTGCTAGTGATTCCTTCTATGCTCCAGTAAATTATGGAGAAAAAATTGTACCGTTATCAGTGAGTTCATATGCCAAATCTGCTGCTTCATTCTTTGAAGTGTTCTTTGTGGCTGGACATCAAAATAGCACAAATCGTGGTAATTGGAATATCTCTTAAAATAATTTGTGTAGTCTTGATTTTTTTTGTTTTATTATATTTTCGCATAGTGTTTAATTACATTTTTTATTACAATGGCAAGAGGTAAGCACTGCACTCCCGAAAAAAGGAGCTCAATTTATACTCTTCATCAAGACGGCAAAAAACCAGCTGAAATAGCCAAAAAATTGAAATGCTCCAGAAAAATGTTTTATAACGCTATTAAACTAATAAAAGAAGATCAGATTCACTTAACCCGTAACAAGAATCGCCGTCCAAGACCAAGAAAAATCACGTTATGCGAGAGAGCAAAAAGGATCCTTTTAAGTCATCTCGCGAGATATGCAATGAAATCCGGGAGGAATTTAGCTTAAATCTTTCAAGCCCTTCCGTTGGAAGGAGATTAAATGAAGCTGGCCTATTTGGACGCGTCTCCAGGAAGGAACCACTTCTTTCCAAAAAAAAATATAGAAAAGCGTTTATTATTTGCAAGAACTCATCAAAATAAGGACCTGCAGTTTTGGAAAAGGGTACTATGGAGTGATGAGACAAAGGTGAATAGAATTGGGCCAGACGGAAAAACATTTCTGCATCGCCCAATAAGTAAAGCCTTGGATCCCAAGTACACCTAAAAAACGATTAAGCATGGTGGGGGTAATGTCATGGTCTGGGATGCATTTTCCTGGCATGGAGTTGGACCTATTGTAAGGATCAATGGCAAAATGGACAAATTTCAGTATTTAGATATACTGAGAACTGCTTTCGAGTCTTTGGCAGTAAATTGGATCTTCATGCATGCCAATGACCCAAAGCACTCAGCTAAAGTTGTGAAAGATTGGTTTTTGCGGGAAAGTATTGACGTTCTTGACTGGTCAGCTCAAAGCCCCGATTTTAACCCTATCGAAAATTTATGGCATGATGTGAAGCTTAAAATTGGACAACAAAATTATAAAAACAATGATGAGTTATGGGAGGGAATAAAAGAAGCTTGGTATTCCATTCCGAAGAGTAGATGCCAGAAGCTTGCAGAGAGTATGGAAAGGCGATGTCTGGCTGTAATTCAAAATTCAGGCTATACTACGAAGTACTGATAAGGTAATATCAAAATCAAAAGAGATATTAAGCCATGTATTCATTATTAATTAATTATTTACAGGAAAATGTATTTGTGCTATTTACGTGTCCAGAAGAAATTTCATATTCCCTAAGTTTTTTCCCTCAAACATTCGCTGAATATGAACATATGATTTTAGTGAAGTAAATTTTATTTCTGTTTTACTTACGATTTCAAATGAATAGAACTTTTTTACTATAGTACAAGTACAATTTGAAGTATACGGATATTTTCATTACGAGTCAATTTGTGCTGTTTATATGGCCATGGTTGTAGAAGTGTCTTGGGTCGACCGCAGTTGTGATTAGGCGAGCTCGCCATATTCCTTTATGAATGTCGAGGTAAGCAAACTGTGTGCCAGCTGTAGCAAATTGAATCAGCCTAAGTCTATTTCCAGACGTGGTGCTATTTAGGCCTTACTATCCGACAGTACTGCCAAACATGTTCGCCTTTCTTGTTTTATAAACGATTTAAACATCATACTTAGCACATTCCTCATATGTTTTTTTTCGGGGCTCATTGAAATATTTTATGGCTGTTGTTGGCGAATTCAACCTTGGTTGTTACAAGGCGTTCGCTCAAGTGTCCCGAAAGCCCAAGACTTCTTGCCTACCGCATACAGCAAATTCATAGCCAAACCGAGGCAACTTTTGTTTCCTGTAGCTTCACACTTGTTTCGACTGACAGATTCAAACTCATGATCCGTATGCTATTACATTTTGTCGGATCGCACCAGGGAGGAATTGAAGTATGACACATCTTCAGAAAATACGGAACGGGGACAATCAAGCATCTCTGTAACAGGCAGACAAAACCGCTCGCTGTGAGATTCTACCAGTTCCAACCCCATCTGTACTACATGCATTACATGTTAAAGAAAAATATATTTTGTTGTCAACAAAAAACTTAAGCCCGGGGGAATTTTTTTCTCGACAAAAATACCCAATTTCAAATCTGTCTAGACCGACTTCAAATTCATTCAATGTGGAGTGTTACCCTAAGGATTTGGTGAAGACTTCAGGCAGCAGACAGCTCTCAAGACAAATTACTTTCAAGCATCCCATTTAGATCAAACCAACTTAATTTGAAGAGTATAATTACAATCATCGTTGAAATTATTTAAATAAGTATTGTAGAATTAATGTGATAATTGCAATCGTATTAACACATCTCGCCCTAATGTATTACGACGATGCCAATAATATTTAAATGCTCTGTCACTTCAAATTGACGAATATTTCAGCATATTTTACGACTATCTTAACCAGATTTGTTTCGAATACGAGTATATCTAACTTTATTACTCTTGTGGAGCTCATTTAATTGAACTTGTTTGAGAAAATTCAGTAGCTCCTGAATAAAATAAAGATTCAAATCAAAAAATAACAAGACGTGCTCTTGTATTCTAAAATTGTTTCAGGTTGTAAAAATTAACGAACGATTTAATTTGTCAAGGTCGTTGACCAATATTTGATGTTTGAACCAGACACTTTGCTCTAATTGAACTTTGAACATTGAAAGATTTTCAAAAATCATTAATCATTTAAAAAAAAAAGGAGATTTCTGTATGATCATGCAAAGATTTAGCGATCGAAGCTATTTTATCGGTAGATCACAAGAGGGATCTTTCTGACTATTTAGGCAAGTGATCTTCGCTTCAAAATTCGAAATTATATAATACAATGAACGATCATTCACAACTTCTACTTCATTTTATTAATTTCTGAATGGTGGGGATCACTGAAATATGTATATGCATCCAAATTCTACAAATATGTATTCCTGTCGTCTGACGCAATCGATCACTTCTCAATCAATCAATCACACACATTTCAGACTTGCTCAAAGCTACCTACCTACCTGGCAACATTCCCTGTGCTATTACACCATCTTGTCAGCTCTAATTTGTCCAACATTTTAAGTAACCATCGTCATCACATCAGATTTATCTTTGCCAAGAACAAAGACCATCCTCCATTCTCACTTGATAGACCATCACGAAAACCCTAAATCAATGGCAATCTAAAAGGGGTACGAGAACCAGTCTATCAAGCAGCTCTTTAAAAATACATATGCGTCCAACTAAATTGGCGCCAGTGTTTTAGATGAATTCCATTAGCAATTGTTTTAGATTCTTCATCGAAAGTTTAAGTGATAACCGACCGCGACGCTGGCAATCGATTGACGACATCCACCGCATGTCTTTACCCCTTGACCGAATTTCAAGATATTCCTCTAAGAATTCATCAATTAATGGTATGTAAATGTTTTTCAAGGAACCAGTTAGAGGCGGTCTTCGTTTCAACTACGTCATACAAAAATTAATTTCAATTCGAGCCTTTGAGTTCGATGTTTATCTTGGTTTTCTCTTTCAATTTCGCTGCTCAAAGAGATGCGTAATTGTTCATTTTCAACTCAACTCAGAATCTATATTAAGATGGATTGTGCAGACTTATTGCCGGAACTTTTGAAAATTGCATTTTGTTTGTACTGGTAATTAAAAAGATTAAAAATATATATACAGGATGCTTCCTCATTAAGAGTAAAGACACACATTTTGTATGATTAAGAGCAAACAATTCATCTTTGACTAAATTGATGGATGATGAAGGTCAAGTAAGAGCGTTTCACATAGAAGAGTCTCGAAGATTACGTCATATTCAACGCATTGTCCTCTTAACAAATTTGACGCGTTTACCATTGGCCGGTTGTTTGAGTTGTCAGATGTTTTAAGCTACGACACACAGAACGTGACTTTGGGTTCTATTATTTGAGAACAAAAAATAGCAAAAGTGTTCACCGTTCGTTTTATGTTGTTTTTTCATTTCTTTTTATCACCATACAATTATCACGAGAAAATTAAGGTACCTTTGGTTTTGAATGTATGAATTTCATAATGGTGTAATTGTATCGCTAGCCATTATATAATCTCAAGCCCCAAAAACAATCTAAGAAAGAATATGTGACGATCACTTGTCATTTGTTTATAAATGTGTGTTAACGCAGTTAAGGAGCTAGAATTTTGTGATTTTTCAGTCTCGGTGTGAAGATTTGTGATTAATCTGCAATCCTAATTGACTCCTCTTTACCTTCAGTATAACACAGACATTTGAGATTTCGTTCTGGATTGCGTGCCAACATAAATAAGGTCTTCCTCTGTCGAAAAATACCGCCGCTTCTGATCAGGTCATTGTCGTTGTTCGTTGTTGTACATTTTCCTTGGAAATTCGTTTGTGCCAAGGGAACCGAATATCGCTTAAAGCAATTAGGGGTATTTCCGTTCATTTTCGAAAAAAAGTTGATTTCTCTGTGCCATACAGCACGACAGAAGTTTTTTTTAAAGTACAGTAGTTTTCCGGTGATTTCGTCACTACTAGCGTAGCTTCGGTATACACAGTCCTTCGCTAAATCAAATACTCGTATAAGACTGCGCATTGTGTCATATTGCCCTAGGGGTTGTTGTTGGATTTCCTTCATTGTCGACGGCATACTTGTACATAGTCCTTTTTTTTTAGCCTAATTCTTGAAAATTCTCACCACGGACTGTGAATTTGATTCTTCTGATCGTTACAAGCCTATGTTCGGGCCCGTGGCAAGTTTTTCTGAGCATTATTTGTACAATAGCACCTGTCCATGTCTTCGGTCAGATCTCTCATCATTTTTGGCACCCTCACTTATTCCGTTTCTGATTGCGGCCATTTGCTGTTTAACTGCTAAAGTGCTTCTTCGACGATTTAGCTTTTGAAATATCCACATTCATTAGCTGTAGCAAGACAGTGATCTCCGAGTAAATGTCGTGTCGACTCCTTGAAACGTGCCGACACCCAGATAAGTGGGGCTATATGTTACGTCGATCGAAAAGTGGTCATGACTCAGAATTTGTTACACTAAGCCGACTGGTTGTTTTCTCGAAGTTGACGTGTCGAATTACCACCTTGATCAAAAAGTTCCTGGGGGACACCACCGTGTGGCACCCCCATTGTTCCAATTTCAGTTCTGTTTTTTTTTTTGTTAAGTTGGTAAATCTGCTGTTGACATTCTCTCTAAATCTTAGCGTCATAGCTTGACATTTGCAAAAGTTACGTAGCCAAGAGTACATCTATCTTTGTGTGTGTTGGCGATTTTTTACAATTTTAGAAATGGCTTTAAATTTGCAACAACGAACTTGTATTACATTTTGCGTAAAAAAACGGATTTAATGGTGCGCGAACATTGGAAATGTTGGAAAAGTATTTCAGCAACGATTCTCTAAAGAAAACGGTCGTTTACCAGTGGCACGAGCGGTTCAAAAGTGGTCGTGAGTCAATCGAAGATGATGAACGCAGTGGCAGACCATCGACATCGAAAACCGACGAAAACATTGATGAAGTAGAAGGAATGTTGGTCAATAACCGCAAATTAACCATCAGAGAGATAGCGGAGGACTTGAACATTGCCTATGGATCCATCCAAGACATTTTGGTTAATGATTTGAGTTTCCGTCGCGTAGCAGCAAAGTTGGTGCCAAAAGACCTCAATTTCATGCAAAAAAGAGACCGTGTTGACGTCGCAAAAGAGATGATTTGCGAGGCTGAATCCGATCCCACATTCATCAAAAGGATCATTACTGGAGACGAGACGTGGGTTTATGAGTACGACACGCAATCCAGACATCAGGCAAGTGAATGGCGTTCACCAAATGAGCCGAGAGCAAGAACACCACGTCGTTTTCAGCCAAAAAGGAAGGCAAAGCTCACGGTTTTCATGGATTACAACGGTGTAGTGCATCAAGAATTTTTGTCAGAAGGCCAGACAGTAAGCAAAGAGTACTCGTATTATTTGGGCGTTCTGAGACGTTTGCGTGAAGCAATTCGCCGAAAGAGACCAGAATTGTGGGCAGAAAACTCGTGGATTTTGCACCATGACAACGCACCGTCGCACAGAGCCATCATTATTCGTAGTTTTTTGACGAAAAATGCAACAAATACCATCCAACAGCCACCGAATTCACCTGATTTGGCTCCCTGTGACTTCTTTCTGTTCAATCGAGTCACAAAACCACTACGGGGAACGCCTTTCAGCAGCCCAGAGGAAGCAATGGAAAAATCGTAGGAAGCACTGATGGACATACCGAAAACCGAATATAAAAAATGTTTCGAGGATTGGATCAAGCGCTGGCATAAGTCTGTTGCAGTCGATTACTTTGAAAGGGACAATATAGATTTAGATGAATAAACTTGTATTTTTAAGTTTTTGAATAAATTCCGGGATCAAGGTGGTATGTGCCCTTATGCCAACGCTGCGTCCGTCAAATGTAAAATAATAGGCGCCTTTCAAATCCTACACCTCTTGTTGAAACACAGGTTAGAAGGTCATATGATAAGGCGATTGTACTTTCCGACTATGCTCCTAAAAAAGTATTTATTTTCTAACTTTCTAATGATGTCCTAATCATAGGTTTCCTGGAAGAAATTACGGAATCAAACTCAAAGGCCCTTCTCTTCTGTTAGATCAAGAGGGAGGATTAAGCAAACATGTACTCAGTCGTCATTGTCATGAAGCAATGGCCGCAAAACTCCTAAGCCGGAAGTAAAAATGTTAATTCTAAAGAACTCTGTTTTTGCAAATTCTGAAATTTGGCTCTGACCGCTAACTGGGATTTAATTAGAATCCAAAACATAAGAAGCCAACAATATGTATGTACATATTAATGCTTGCACGTGTATAGACTATTAATAATAATGAACCCTGCGAATGGACTGAACCGCGAAGATACTCGTACACACTTTTAGATGAATTCTTTCTGCTGGCAAAAAAAAGAAAAATTAAATAAAAATGCGTAGTCAGTTTAAGTGTAAAGTACTGAAAGATTGTTTATATCGAGTCATTAACTTTATGATGTTGGTTATTGTGTTTTTGTTTACTTCTAAACCAGCATTGGTAACTAAAGACCAGGTGCATTGTAAGGTAGACAACTTTCTCACCTTGAATACTTTAAATGCCATTTGACTTTGCATTTTACGAGTCTACTCATATAATTGGTGATAAAAATCGGTTGGAATTTTTGTTTCGAGCTCCGTTGACCAGTAGACACCAAATAATCGATATCGTTCTGATCATAATGACACCAACTTAAAAACTTCACAAAATGCAGAAAGCCAAACTAAAAACTGTGGATCGTAAGATATAAAGCCCAACCGTTTAGCAAATACACATGTATGTGCAATCAAATTTGTGTAATAAATTTACTTTCGAATAAATCGTCACTTGAGCGCCTTTATACCAACAAAAGACCAACGCTTAACCTACAATTTGCATACGCTACAAGCAAAACCAAAACATTCAATTAAACAAATTCCTTTCTAAAAAAATGTTTACTACATCTAGTTAATATTCATGTACTAACTGTTCCATTGTTGTTAATTAAATAGTTAAGTCTATTCAAATTAGTATCAATTAACATGCGCGGCGATTATTGAAACGATTGTTGGTCGCATGTAATTACAGGCATCACCCAGTCGTCACTGGTTTGCCGGTTTCGCACAAAATTATATTTATGCTGACATTGGAAAACATTGATTAATTGAGATAAATTTGCATTTAATTTTCATTTTTCCTCTTAATCAAATATGAAAAGAAATAATTGTAAATAAATTTTCTATCCTGTGAATATCAGAGTCGAAGTAAACAGGTCATGAACCTGATATAACACAGATATAACTGAATGGGTTCACACCCAATTCGAAGCAAACATTATGAAACAAGATTGAACAAATTGACAAACCAAAATGAAAACAAAAGCCAACGTTATATTCTACATAGATAGGGTCGGAGTGAGTAAAATCAAGTTGAAATGGGCTCAAGCTACCTCTAGGGATATTTATTTCAACCTTATATTACGGTGTAATGTCTATTATCTCTTAAATAGAATATACGAAGGTTTTCTGAAAAATTCCCGAACAATGATACAAGACATTTTTTCTCAAATTTTTTTTTTTATTTTTCTACATAGCCTCCTTGTAACCACACACTTCTCCCAGCGATGCTCCCGTCTCTCTAACCCGTCCAAATAGTACTTGGCGTTTTTCTCTGCAAAATATTTGTTCACGAAGGTGATTGCCTCCTCATTTGACGAAAATCTCTGTCCTCCGAGCGCAGTTTTTAGATGAGGGAACAAAAAGAAGTCGCTTGGGGCTAGATCTGGTGAATAAGGCGGATGGTCAATCAGTTCAAACCGTAGTTCATGGATTTTTGCCATGGCAACCGCTGAAGTGTGAGACGGCGCGTTGTCTTGGTGAAACATGATTTTCTTTTTCTGCAAATGTGGCCGTTTTTCCGCAATTTCTGCCTTCAGCTTGGCAAGTAATGATGCGTAGTATGCTCCTGTAATGGTTTGTCCTTTTTGAAGATTCGATTAAGATAACTCCTTTACTATCCCTAAAAACAGTCGCCATCACTTTCCCAGCCGAAAAAACAGTTTTTGCTTTATTTTGGAGCCGGCTCGCCCTTTGCAGTCCACTGTTTTGACTGGATTTTTGTTTCGGGCGTATGGTGTATCCAAGTTTCATCTATAGTAATTAATCGGCGCCAAAACTCGGATTTATTGCGCCTAAACTGCGCCAACATAGCGTTGGAAATGTTCATTCGAATACGTGTTTGGTCTAACGTAAGCAAACGCGGCACCCAACGCGCGGACAGCTTTCTCATGCCTAAACCTTGATTTAATATGTAACAAACACGTTGTTTGGACATTTTCATAACCTCTACTATCTCTCTCACTTTTAATCGGCGGTAGTCTAACACCGTTTGGTGAACTTTAGCAATGTTATCGTCAGTGGTTGCAGTTTTTGGACGTCCCGAGCGTTCATCATCTCCCAAGCTCTTACGGTCACATTTAAATTCAGCTGCCCAAAATTTCACTGTAGTAAATGATGGTACAGAGTCCCCATACACAGAGTCAAACTCATTTTTGATTTGCGTAGGCGTATTGCCTTTCAAAAACAAGAATTTAATAACAGCTCGATACTCAATTTCTTCCATTTTCACAAAAAACACTCACATCGACTCACTCAAACGACTGTCAACTAAAAACTGCGCGTCCAAAAACTAGCATTCACTAGCTTTTATTGACGAGTTCCGCAATCTTTACGTTGCGATCGGAAACTTTTCAGACAACCCTCGTATGTACATAGTTCGGGAAATCAAGGAACCTTTCCTTAATCTTCGCCGTACTTATTTCATCGATTACTTCATCAGAGGTTTGGGTTCAAATCGAAGTGGTAGACCAAAAAACAGAGAAAGTAATTTCTGACGTCACCAGCTTTTGCTGAATGAAATGACAATCTTTCACTAGTCGGCTTTTCTAATTGTGACAAAGTGTTACTTTCTCTTGCCGTTTATGATCGGCGAAAACTGCGTGCCCGTAAGTGAGCACAAATGATAAGTTGAAAGACTAGGCCGGACTTCTGACAACCATCAATGTAAGCACATTTTGCTACAAAACGACGTAATTTAATCTTGTCTGCGAGAGACTTTTTTTTTTACTTTTGTATAACTATGTTGCAGCAACCGTATTACAGATGTGAACCTCGCTACTTGCAAAGTTATTCGTAAAGCATGTAATCGAAAGAGTATGAGATATGCACCGTAAAGAACTGTCTAACTGAGTTTTGGCTCTTTATTGTTCGACTGAATCTATTAACATCGACTCACCATCGATCTCAACTTTTCACACCCCAGCCTGATGTAGGTCTTTGCACAAAGAGCTCGGAATATTACCTTACAAAGTGCAACTGACCTAGCAATTGAAGGCAAACGACCAACTGCTTCCTTAACACTTTCCAGTTTGGGCCTTACAGCAGCTCGAATTGGACGTCGAATTTGGCCGAAAAATAATTTTTTTCTGACGAGGCGCATTTTCATCTCAGCGACTATGTTAACAAACAAAATTGCCGCATCTGGGGATCGAAAAACCCACACGTAGTTGTCAGGAAGCCAAGGCATCCACATAGAGTGATAGTTTGGTGCGGATTTTGGAGTGGTGACATCATTGGGCCATTTTCCATACCATTTCAGTCAACCGTGAGCGCTACATAGTCATATTACCGAATTTTTGTGGGCTGGAATTGAAGATATGGGCTTGGACGGCCTTTGATTTCAGTATCACGATGCGCTATGTCACACAGCCCATCAGCGCGCTAAGTTCGGTAATCGTATTATCAGCCGCATAGACGATGTTAATTAGCCGCATCGGAGCTGCGATTTGACAAAGTCTTGGAAAATTTGGCTGACATGATGCGCTACTGCGAAGCCAGTCGAGGCAGCCATATGAATGAAATCGTATTCCATAACTAATGGGAATGTTCGCCTTGTCTAATGGATGTCTATTTGTATGCGAATGGCCCTATCATTTGATATCGACGCAATTTTATGGTCTTCTTCATTCGCATGTCAGGTTCTCGCAAAGTGCAACATCTTAGATGCTGGCTATGACGTATGTCTATTGATATATAGGCTCTCGTTAAACAATGTGCTCTATGCTCGTCCGTTTCTTATAATGGAATTCCTCAATCTTTCATGTTAAGATGAGTAATAAAATGTCAGTACTCCATCAGATCAATGCCCAGTACCTGCAACCTGATGCGTGTGTAAACCAAGCACTCATAGGAAAAGTTATACAATAGTTCTCTTCATGACGGTCAAAACAAGCGTCTCAGGTGGTGGTGTTTTCTTCTGTCTAACACACTTAGGTCCTTGGCAAAAGTGCTGTATTTCGGTATAAAGTCAATGATCGGTCTACAGTCTACTATTTAGAGATATTGGGAAGCATTCCGTTGGTCTGTCTGCATTTTAGAGAGTCATGATACCTATACAACGTAGGCAGTTCTAACGCTGGTTTAGGTTCTCGGAAGGCTTCCCTTGAGCGATACCTATACTCGTACACCTGTAATTTGCGCAAGTTAAAGGGTCTCCATGTGCGAGTATTCTTTTTACTAACTCATCTGCCGCCCAGCAATCTTTTTTTGGTTTTAAGCTAAGATATGCCTATCCAAATCGAACATTATTCCTGTAATACACGTATCATCTTTTTATTTCTCCGAACGCGTGGTTCTCCTGCTCCCTCTTATTCCTTTTGAGAGGCCAGTGTTCATCTCGTCTCTTCTGCTCGTAGAGCTCGTGACCTTCCGTGCAGCACAGCCCGGTACGCTTCTTTTTTGTCTTTGCTTAAAAATTTTATTGATTAAGAATTAAAAAAGAAATTATATCGATTCACAAAGTATGTACATAGTATAGCGTTACAGCTTTGCACTTTTTTGTCGAAAATTTTCAGGACAATTTTACATAATGCCCTGCTCCTTGCTCCTTCAAGGCGTGGTTAGTCACGAGCTTGTTCGCATAAATCTTAGACTTCAAAAAAACCCAAAGAAAAATGACCAACGACGTTAAACCGCATGATCTGGGCGGCCAATTCTGACCACCAAAGCGAGAAATTACACGAATTGAATTGGTTCTTGGGTTGTATGACATGTGGCATCGTCTCGTTGAAACCATATGTCGTCCACATCCATATCTTACAATTTAGGCGCAAAAACTGAATTATCATGCTCCGACAGCGAGCACCATTACTCGTTATTGCCTGACTAGCCGCATTTTCAAGAAGAATGGTCCGATGATGCCCCCAGCCCAAAATTCGCACCAATCAATGACTCATTGTGGATGCATTTGTTTCTCAACAATCACTCGTGGATTTTCTGAATTTCCAATTTGACAATTTTGACGATTAACAAAGCCATCATGATGAACATGAAAGTGAGCCTTATCGCTGAAGACGATTTTGTTTGAAAAATCAGCTGTTCCATAATCCATTCAACGACCTCTCTTCGCTGTGTGTGGTAGGTAGTAAGCTTCAGTTCTTGAGCCAATTACACTCTGTATTCTCAAAATATCCGATTCTTGATGTTCCTGAACGAATTGCTTCGATGTTTTGTGTTAAACGATTTGTTGAAGCAGGGCCAGAGTGTCTAAGATCACTAATTGATCCAGTCCCTCTAAACTTTTGAAAATATCCCAACCATATTTTGTACGATAATTGGGAACTGAGGCTACCAAATCTGCACTATTTTTGCTGAACAATGAAGACACGTTGTTGTTTCGTATTATTAACCCTGAACTGTCACCCTCAGCTGTCACGATCTTCTTCAAATCTTGCTTGAATTTTGGGACGCCATTTATAGGGCAGATATTGGCAAGTTCTACTTGAATGCGAATCGTAATGACGTGTCGAAATCTTGCCTAAGTCAGCATCCAGTGATAAATCCGCATGCAAACAATCGCTGCTTTTCTTTCCGATAGCAATGGCTAGTACATGTAACATATGTCGCACTTTTTGGATGGCGGTTAGTCTATGGACTCCGCTAATTAATTATTGGGCTATACGCAGTCTATTAAGGTATCTTAGATTTAAATAAGCAGATCCAAAATTTGTTGTCCTTATTTTGTTTGCATGAGTCGCCAACAAGAAATCCGTCTCTATGAGGAGTGCGTTTTTTGTTTCCTGGTATTTAGAACACGTACAACCTTTTTGGATGAAGCGGGTCAGAAATTTCGTAAGTTAAA
Source organism: Volucella zonaria (assembly GCA_963966105.1). NCBI lineage: Eukaryota > Metazoa > Arthropoda > Insecta > Diptera > Syrphidae > Volucella > Volucella zonaria. The sequence goes on along the minus strand of OZ014530.1, from coordinate 36,412,389 downwards.
ACCTATTAAAGGGACACCCGTCGTCAATTTATTTTGCTACTCCCACATAAAGACCAAAGTCCCAATTTGGAAAAAGGGAAAAAAGATACTTTTTGTTGGTTGACAAAGAGTTTGAAATACATATTTCCTGCTATCAATTCAAAACGTAGTTGATCTCAGTGATCTACAACTTGATCGACGCAAGGGTAGTCCCAGAATTACCCGACCTAACAAAGAAAACACAAAAAAAATTTTGGAAAAATATGTTTATTTCTCCATGTAGTCTCCAATTTTCCCAGCGATGTTCAATAGCTTCGATAGCCTATTTATAGTGAAAATCGCCGAGCTCCTTAAAATAGCCATCAACCGCAGACCTCACCTCTTTACTGTTGGCAAATCTTTCATCACCGAGCCATTTTTTCAAGTTCGGAAATAGAAAATAATCCGAATAGGGTGCAGCAGTATGCAAATTGGAACTCTAACTCATTGATTTTGGACATCGCGATGACGGATGAGTGAACGAGTGCATTGTCTGTGTGAAACAAAACTTTTTTCTTCGTCAAATGCGGCACTTTGTCTTGATTTCATCTTTCATACGCTGCAACAAGTTCGCCATGATCTTCCATGCTAATGGAACTGTCTTCGCCTGCTTTGGGGCCGATTCTCCCCTTTGAAGTGATGCACCCATGTTTCATCCATGGTTATGAATCGATGCAAAAACCCGGTTTGATTGCTGTGAAACTTCGCCAAACACTCGATTGAAGCATCCTCCATCTTGCGAACAGCTTTCTCATGTCCAATTTTTCAGTCAACATGCGATGTACAGCGCTTTTTGAAATGGCTGCCGTATCTGCATTTGGTCGACCACTGCGATGTTCGTCTCGGCAACTCGTGCGGCCTCGTCTTAAATTCCGCCACCCAATATTTTGCTGTTGTAAACGAAGGAGCAGACTCCCACAGAGTAGGATCTAGTTCCGCTTTGATCTTTTTGACCAATTTTTTCCATATTTAAAAATTCATTGAGACCGTTCATTATTGATCGCTGCCGAATAAATACTAAACAACTTTGCGTGGTCAAACTTCAAATCTAAGCCTTATAAAGTTGGTACTTTCTACAATAGTCATTCTTTTTAAACAACAACCGCCATCTATACGTCAGGTACGGGTACTTCGTATTTGTTTCTTAAAATAGCTTTATGTCGATTTGGTATCTGTTGTATAGCTGCATTCCATTTTGGTGAATGTTTCTTCAGTTTTAAATATGTTGCATCAATTGCTAATTCTGTAAACCAAGCAAGTGTTTCAACTGTCTTTTTGTCGGACCTTTACAGCTCCAATTCTCTTCCGAAATGGCGGTCTACTCCGATTTCATTTTCCTGTAACAAAAGTCTAAACCTTGTAGCTATCTGACCAGAGATTCTGATCTTGTAATGTAATCCTAGGCTTAGACTCGTCACTGCTACTTAATGTGGTTTCATAGAATCTTTAAATGGACAGTAAGAAAGAAATCTGCATTCTTTGCGGTTATTGTAAATTGCGAGGAAGTACTCATTAACAGAAAGCAATTATGTAGATTACTCAGATAATACAACTCTTGTCGCGTGAAAACCGCGAAGTACAATATTTAAATAAGCACACTTCAAGACGACTTAAACAATTTTAAATCGATCGTTTGCAAACCAAAGTACATAATGGGAAGCTTACACATATTCCAAGTACCGAACAGAACTCCGGAAATACGTGCAATAAGCCCAGAGCAATGTCGAATGGTTTTTTGAGGTTTACTCTGTGGTGACATGTTCTGGAATAATGATCATGCCAAGTGTTTTTATTTACAGGGTGGTTGGCTGTTAGCCAATATTGCTTAAGATCTTGCTAGACATGTAGATGTAGTAATTTTGGACCTTCTGCCAGAATCCTACCGGACATGAGGGTCTTTTTCAGGGTTTTCAAAAACGATCGTCAACTGATCGTGCAAATAAAATATGAACGTCTTCAAAAGGGCATGTCAGATGATCTTCGCTGTGGCAATCATGCTCGGCGATCATTGACCATCTTCTCTCATCTCTTGAAGAATTTTTCGCTGCAAGATGGGCTTCTAAAGCTATCGAAATTCAAAGGTATACTGCACTGCATGGCAACTTCCAGCCTAGTGCCTTAACTATCCGATACGTTTAAGCACGACAAAAAACGATAAAACCAATTTCATCTATCCGTGTATCCGGCATAGCAAGTTTGGCATAATTATTCATTTAAATTTGTATCTTGACGTGCCTCTCTTTTTTTGTTTTTGGCCATCATCGTACATAACACCGATCGTACAGGGTAAACAAGTTTCAAACAGAGGCCTTGCACTCGAAAATGTCTACCATAAGATGATTAGATGATTAGTATGCCGAGTTAATAAGAGAATTTTATCGCAGTTTACAATCCATTAAATCGCAATTCGATTGATATTGATTGTTGATTTTTTTCCCTCCAATGTTTTTTGTATTTTTTTTTTTCTTATTTCCATTCCCTCTTAATTTAGAGATTCGTCGAAATATGGATTTGCCATTTCATAGAGTAATAAGCGATTTCAAACTACGTCGCTTGAATTTCTAATATTCCTAATGAGCTCTTCTAGTCTTTGATTGAGGAGGTTGAACACTTGATGAAAGTTGGCAGAAGTTCTGAGAGGACCAACGTTTGCCTTTAGTTTGAATTTGACATTTGTACCGACCGAGATATACAGACCAGACGTGCATTTTATTCTCAAATTTTTAATAATAGTCGACAATTTTTTAAGAGTCGAATTTTAAGTGCCAAAGTCAAAGTTGAAAAGTGCTTAAGCGTAATCCTTAGAAGTTGGGTTTATTAATTTTTTTTAATAGCTGCTATAATTGTGGATTGTAATTACTTTTTATTGTCTCTGACAATTAAAAGAGAATTTTGGAGTGTGCGTTAAAATGATAAAAAGAATGAAAAAGGTCAGAATAATGGGAAAAATAACTTTTTTTGTATTATTAAAACTTAGTGATAGTAAAATTGTAGAAAGGAAGAGAAAAAAGGTTTGATGACTGATCTACACTCAGCAGACTTTTGTGAAGACAATTTTCCTACTGCCAAGTGATCTTCACATCATTGGCTTACTTATTTTAGATCTTAAAAAAAATATTCACTTCCATAATAGATTTGTGGTTCCAAGATATAAGGTTCGAGATATAAGGAAGTCTAATCATAAGTCCGCGATCACTCTGCATTGAATGTAATTTATTTTTTATCTCTGAGAAAGTTCTGTGTGCCATGACTGTAGCGCATCAAAAAACCAAGGTCTCAATTATAAAAATCTCAAATTTACGCGGTCTTTGACTAGCTGTCTTAGGTCCAGCTAAGGAAAGGTCTTTCTGTACTATTGGGTCTACAAGTAAGTTTCCAGCGTTTTTTTTCCAAAATTTGAAGTTTTATTATGAAAACATAGATACAATGCTTTATTCAAAGTATCGTCCATCGGAAGCTACAACTTTCCCCCATCTTTCTGGCAATTTATGAATTCCGGACCAAAAAAATTTCTCGTCTTTCGAGCCCAAGAACGTATCGAGCCAATTTTTGATTTCCTCTACTGAGCTGAAGCGTATTCCCGTAAGAGCGTTCTGCATCGAACGAAACAAGTGGTAGTCAGATGGTGCCAAGTCTGGACTGTAAGGCGGGTGAGGCAGAATTTCCCATCTACTATTTTCCAAATAGTTTTTCACCGAAACCGCAACATGTGGCCGAGCGTTGTCGTGATGAAAAATGACGGACTCATGCCTGGTCTCATATTCTGGCCGTTTTTCTTTTAATGCCCGCTTCAAACGAATTAGTTGGGTTCGATATAATGGTCCTTTGATGGTTTCACCACTCGGAAGCAGTTCGTAGTATACGACACCCTTTTGATCCCACCATATGCAGAGCATGATCTTATTCACGTGAATATTTCGTTTCGGCGTCGATTGGGCGGGCTCGCCGGGCTTTGTATACGATTTGTTGCGTTTAGGATTATCATAATAAATCCATTTCTCATCACCAGCGACAATACGATGCAAAAATTATTTATTTTTATACCGCTGCAGTAACATTTCGGACATGCAAAATCGCCGTTCGACGTCTCTTGGCTTCAATTCGTACGGCACCCAGTTTCCAACCTTTTGAATGAATCCCAATGATGCAGCAAGTTCTTCTTGAATCTGACAGGGATCCTCATCCAGTAAAGCGTCCAATTCCTCGTCTTCGAAACTTTTCGGCTTTCCGGGGCGATCTTTGTTTTCAACTCCAAAACCACCACTTTTGAACCGTTTGAACTACTCGCGGCATGTCGATTCACCAATACATTCCGCCCCATAAGTTTTCGAAAGCAAACGATAGGACTCAGCCGCACTTTTCTTCATATTAAAGAATAAAAGCAGCGCTTCCCGCAAATGACGTTTATTTGGCTGGAAACTTGCCATGATTTTGCTCGATAAAATGTACGACACCGATAGAACTGCTCAAATATAACGCTGCAAAGTTGTTGACAGATACAAAACCTACAAATAAATCACATGGGGTCTGACATTTCTGCCCGGGATCCACTGGTGGCGCCATCTCTGACAAACGCTGGAAACTTACTTGTAGACCCAGTACATTCTCCGTCCGAATAAGAATCAAAGACTCTTCGTGTCAGAGCGTTAATATTTATTCGCTTTAATATTCATACGCTCATTTTCCAGCGACTGATGTGCCAGGTCGATGTCGGAACTCGTAGAGTTCGCTGTTGTATCTCGTCCTTCAATCCCCGTCATCGCAAACCGTCGTTCACTCGAAGAATCTTGCGCTGAAAACTCTATCAGGAATATCTTCATCTGCCTTCGCTAACGCCCTTGCTTCTGGGCTATAGGCATGGCTGGGATGATTTAGAGTCTTTTTGGAGTTTATTGCCAAAGGACAATTTCCTTCTTAGTGCAAGAAACAGCGACTGGCGTTGTGTAAATCTTTGTTATATTTCGGTGTCATCAGTGTTAACACCCGAGCTGAGGTCCAATTTCGCAACATCTTACACTTTGTTTTTCCATCATTCGTATCCAAAACCGTTATTTCTTCGTTTTGTTATTACACATACTATTGCAAAATAATGCCTCTGGTGTTGGCTTGCGAGATTTGTACCAAGTGGGTGTATGACCCTATCGGAAAGAGCATTCGATTTTACAACTGGCGTCGAGTGTCAATTCGTTTTTGGCATTTGTGAAGCAGAAATAGAATTTGTGTGAATAAGCAATGGAACGCTATACTCCTGAAGAACACGGAATAATCGCCATGGTATTTTTGACTCGTAGAGACTGAAACAATAGGGACCGAGCAAGCCCTCGTACCTCTCGTTCGGACGAGAATATCGCTGCCGTGACAGAAGATGTTTTAGAAGCCACGTCGATAACGAAGAGATGACGTGTCACGTAAGTGGCCATTCCACGCACGTTTCTGCGGCACATTTTGGTGACAGAATGCAAGATATGTCCCCAGAAAATGCAGACAGCATATAAATCAGTTGATGGGTGTTGACCATGAATTGCGTCGAACCTACGTTCACGCCCCCTGAATCTCTACAACGAAGTGAACGATTTTCCGTCAAAAAAATCATGAGTGACGTGGCTCATTTCCACCTACTGTCATGGACAAAAGTTTTCACACAAAGTGGTATTAAATATATATTTAAATATTTAAGTAAAAAAACTAAGAGATTTTGGATTCATTCTTTTTTCTTAATAATAATCATACATAACGGTAATAAATTGCACAGAAATTAAAACTTAAAAATAGTTCATAATCTCTTAATTTTAACAAAAACAAAAAAATTCAAGATTTTAGTGTGGACAAAAGTTTTCACACAGTTTAAAGAATTGTAAAAAAGTAATTTAAAAGAAACAAATTAATACTTTGTTGATAGTCCCTTATGTTTTTTTACTTCCTTAAGTCTATTAGGCATTGATTCCACCAGCTTTTTCGTGAAATCAGGTGAAATATTTGACCACTCTAATTGAAGGGCCCGTTTAAGTTGTTCTTTAGTGGAAACACTATGTTTTCGGACTCGATTTTCCAATTCATTCCATACGTGCTCAATTGGATTGAGGTCCGGTGACTGTGGAGGATGTGGTAAAACGTGTGAAAGGCTCCAAGCAACCCACATCCGTACATTATAAGCCGTATGCTTGGGATCATTATCATGCTGAAAGTAAAAGCTTTCGCCTAATCCCAGTTTTCTTGCACATTGTTTCACATTTTGCTTGAGTATGTTGAGGTACATGTACTGATCCATGTTTTGTTCAATAAAAACTAGTTCACCGACACCTGAGGCGGCCATGCAACCCCAAACCATAACGCCCCCTCCTCCATGTTTAACAGTGCTGACGATGTTTTTTAATTCTAACTCTGTGTTTGGTTTTCTCCACACGAGAATTCTCCCATCGGATTGAAAAATGTTGAACTTACTTTCGTCCGAAAACAATACATTATTCCAAAATTGTTCTGATTTGTTTCCAAAGTCTTCTGCATACTCCAATCTCTTTTTTTTATTCACTTTACTAATTAGTGGTTTTCGTCTTGCAACTCGTGCTTTGTACCCAGCACTATGCAGAACCCTTCGGACAGTTCTTGGGTGGACATCCTTTGAAAAATCTTCTTTGATTTGTGCTGCAAGCTCCGAAGATGAAGTTTTAGGCTTTTTTTTTATTGTTCGCACAAGGTGCACCTCTTCCCTTGGTGTCAGTTTACGGGGGCGACCACTGCGTTCGGAGCTATTTAAACTTTCAACATTCTTAAAACGTTTAATGACGCTAAAAACTGTAAACCGACTTCTTTTGACAATGTCACCAATTTCTCTGAGCGACTTTTTTTGTTTATGCAGTTCTAATATTATTTTTCTTTCTTCACAGCTAGTTTCTTTCTGCCTTGATCCCATTGCTATAACTTTTTTTACTTAAGCCTTTAAATAAACAAATAATCAAATCTGTTTTTCCTCCTTCAAAAAAGTAACGGGATTTTCCCATTGCGTAAATTAAAAGAGTGATGCCAATGCGCAACATTTTTGACAGAAAAAGCAAAAAAAAAATACTTTAATTCAGTAGAACGATTCTCTTGTGTGAAAACTTTTGTCCACACTAAAATGGTAGTTATTTTTTACAATCCGTTATTTTTGTCAAACAATTGTATTTCTAGTTTTCTTTTTTGTTCTATTGAAAAGCCAATTATTCAGAGGTACTGATATAATCAATTAAATATAAAATTTCCCTTAATTTTTTTTGTTTAAGCTTGTTGAATTTCCAAAAAGACGTTGTGTGAAAACTTTTGTCCATGACAGTATGTATGTGGATACGTGAACAAACAAACTGCGGGCACTGAAAATCCGCGAGTAATACTCAAAGAGCCATTACATCCACCCAAAGTCACTGTATGGTGTGCTGCTTATGCTGGAGGAGTCGTTGGATCTTTTTTTTTTAGAACGGCCCGGACCAAACGTTTACGGTGGATGGTGAGCGCTACAGGACGATGATCAATGAATTTTTCATTCCTCAATTGGATGACTTGAGATTGGAGGACATGTGGTTTCAGCAGGACGGAGCAGCGCCGCATACTGCACAAACCACAACCGACATTCTAAAGCAGCAGACGTTTCCCGGTCGTGGGTTATCGCGTTTTTGCGATTTCCACTGGCCCAAAAGATTACCGCATTTCACTGTCCTAGACGTCTTTCTATGGGGTTGTTTAAAGTTACGGCTTATGTGAACAATCCACAAACTGACAGCCCTCAAGGAGAACACCCGTCAAGAAGTGGAGAACCTATTGCCCGAATTTCTGAAGAAAACCATGGAAAATGCCATAGAAAGAGCCCAAATGGCAATAAAAAATCTCATCAGCCTAAGAAAAAAAGTCATACATTATGGCCCATTTTAAATAATTTTCTAAAGAAAAAAGAATGCGTCTTACAGTGCATCGTCTTGCCTAAGCCCTTTTGTGACATCAAAGGTCTCTGTGAGATTGGTTCTGGCCTTAACGGAGAACGCTCCATCGTCATACTACAGAATTTGACGAGTTTAGGAGGGATCCTAAAGCGAAATATGGCTGTGCATACCCCGTCTCTATAGGTGCTGGCATATGCGGCCTTTAAATCAAATCGTGTGAAAGTGCAGTCAATTGTGGAGTAATCTGGCCTATAACTATACTGAAACGGACAAATTAGATCATTTATAAATGGTTTCAGGCGTTAAAAGGCATACAAGTCCCTGTACACCATGTTAAGGAAACTTATGGTTCTGCCTGATAACATAGTTTGCGTAATCTCTGCCGTCTAACAGTCTGCATCCTTAGGACTGACTGTGACTAAAATTGAATTTCCTTGCTCATCTCTACAATTTCAGGCATTGTGCCTGGAGCAATTCTTGATCACGCGCTTCTCAAGGTCTTTCTTTTTCCTCTGGAGTAGACGCTGTCGCGGCGTCGCTCTTTTATGTAACGCAGCTTAATAGGCAAGTTGTTTTAGTGGATGCAACTGCTTTCACCGAACCAGAGGCTTCGTCCATGTAATCGGGTGAAATTCAGTACATAAATTGCAGCATTTGTGACGTCTTCTCAGCGTTATTATTCATACTACTTACTTTCAGCAATTATTGCAAGTTCTAAGGGCGTTCACTGGGGATTTTGAGAAGGCGCACCATTGGCAAAGGCTCTGACAGTTTCTTGCGCTTGCAGCCCTTCAACATTAAACCTCCTCCTTCTCAGATATCCTGCTGTCATACAATGACTACAACTAGGTAGTGGTCCGAGTTTTTGAGTTTTATGGCCTGGTGTCCTTTTGTGGATACTGAAGTGCCTACCTATGGTGATATGGCTTTCCGATTGAGTGACCAAAGTTGACCCGTTTTACCTATTTTGGCATTATCAGACATATCGGACTGATGTTCTCAGGACTTCTTTCCTTTTTCTGTCGCTTACAACAAATCCGAACCCATATAGACGGTGCTTTTCTTCTTTGTAGGAATTGCCGTAGTACGTATGATATATGGTATGCTAGAGTTTTCATCTTCCTTTCATCCGCATTTCTTAGAAAGGGAGCCTGTGCTAGTTCGGTTGGACGTCTTTTGTTCATAGTCCGTTCCATGTTCAGGTTCGAACGTTGCTTTCCTTTTTTTTAGTTTACGGAATCGTCAACAGAAAATCTGTCAGCATCCTTATTACTTGATCTGTATCAGTAGACCAGAAGTTCATTCGAATTCTCAAATCCTGCCGAACATTGTAAGAACTTCGTAAAATATCTGATGATCTTTGACTTAAGAGGCTCATAGGGAATTGCTGATAAAAGTCCAATCAACGATGTCAAGTACAAATGCCTTTGTGAACGATTTTGATGTGCGTTGCATCAAATACTCGTACACCTAAACTATATATCGAGGCTTCATTTTTTTTACTGAGTCGAATCCACTGAACTAAAAAGTCTGTGTTTTAAGACTCTTAGTGTCCTCTCGATGAAATACTATATTCTTCGGATCTACTACAACTCTTGTAACTCATAACAGATCCATCAGCACCAACGATCTGTTGAGTGTCAACTTTGCTCTTTGGGGTAAAAGTTTATAACCCAACCATGCAGTTCCAAAAAAAAAACTGCTCATTTAACCGCTGCTGTGTACGAGAACACCCCAAATATTGTTAATGGTCTTTTGGTTTAATTAACACCTTTTTAAAATGACTATCCGAATTACCATCGCTTTGTACCCATTTGCTAATGACGCATATTTATGCCTATCAATCAACCCGCTTATTGGTGTCGCGTTTCAAAGATCTTATGTTAGAATTGCTTATAAGTATGACCATTTCGTTGACCAATGACGCGTTTCAGAGAAAACAAGACTCTTTAGTAAACACTGAAAATTTTCCACAGAGAATAACCTGCGGGTAGGTAAATGATTTCTTCTTTTGAAACTAAAGAAGGGGGATCTTGAAGAGACAAACAACTTTTGTGAAAATATGTGCATATATTTTGTGAACTGCTTAAGCAATGCATAGTTATTTAGCGCTAATAAGAATTAGTATCTCCTACCGAAGATGAGACCGCATTTTTTCTTTTTCGATGTATGGTACTCGTAAGTTGTACGTACACATCTTCAAAAATGCCTACGTGACTATACTCGGTGACATAATATTAAATTCCTTCGATAAATCCCGATAAATGCATGCACCTAACTACTCATTCATGTGATTTTTAGTTCCCCGCAGGAATCCACCGGAATGCCTACGTGATTTTCCTCACCAAATCATTTGAAACAAAGGATGTGTCTTTCCTACGCATTGTTTTTCTCATTTATGCACGTATACCTGCACTCAGTATTAGTTTCAAATGCACTAATAAAGTTATCTACAAATAGAGGAAAATAATTCCAGTCCCAGTTGCAGAAATTTTCCACTATCTATGAAAACATTGCCCTTCAAATGAATACGTTCCACATACGATCCACAACAAACAAAACTCAATTGACTGAGCCGAAACCTTTTTTAAATATCGCATGTTTTTAACGACCTTAATTAAGGCTTAAGAATGCAAGAAATTTCAAAGAAATAATCAGTTTTTGCTACTTAGAAGCTGCGCAAACAAATAAAGCAAAAAATATAAGAAATATATCTACGTCTGGCACGTTTTATAATATTAGGTCTCACATATATGTTTATCTTGAAACAAAAACCTTTTCTCGTGTGATGATTTAATGCCCCTAGAATTTTTCTTCCAACAACTTTTTGTTTTCGTTTTAAATTGCGTGTTTCATCGGGTCATCAGGTCAATGGTTACAACTCCCAGATCACACAGATCACATGATTTATCTGCGTTTTTAGCAATAAAAGTGACAAATCACTTATGTTGAATCTAAAACAAACAATGTAGGATGTTGGGAAGCAACAACATGTCATCACCGCTAGACAAAACGTGTCTCTATCAAAATAATGCAGTCAATTGCTGCTATGAAATCTATTGTCTTACCGAGAATCAAATATTTGGGACAAGAAGAAATATTTCCACTCAATAACGTTGATAACAAATTTCCCACTCTTTGGTTTTAATATACATACTGGCGCTTGTTTATATATAAGTCAATAGATACAAACGGAAATGGATTTATGAGAATCCGTGAAATTTTCCTCAAACAAGAAAATCTGGCTACAATTACCGGAATCATTTTATTGTACTTAATCATTTTTTTCCGAGAACTGAATTGGGTTTTGTACTCGTATACCTGAGATTTATGATATCGCCGTGCACCTGTTTCACTTTTATGTGGTTATTTTCCATTGGCTTATATCAGAATTTATAATTCTATCTAAAAATGGAAAAATTTGAATACTCTGTGACCTATTCCAGATAGTGGAGAATCTGAAATGCATTATTCCGTTGAACTTGTGTAGCACTTGCAAGGTGCTAGAGAAAAGCCCGATGCGTCATACCTTTGGGGCTCATCTTAATATAATATCAGTGATTCCTTGCCTATAAAAACATGTATCTTAACTTGGGCTTGTTATACATAGTCAAGTTCCAATAATAATTTCCTTATTGCACATCTCTCATCCCAATCGGGAACATGTTTTTGTCTGGTAGAGCTCAATCGTGATTCGGATATACCTGTATATACATTACAAATTACTTTCATTACATTAGTGATAGGTTGTTCTATCAGTAAAATAGGACACACCTAGGCCGAGTTTGATGTGAGACACACTAGCGTGTGAAATTTCACTACGCCCAAAAACTGAGGCAAAAATTACTACAATGTGCCAAACATTTTTGCTCGGTCGTCAAAAACATTGGAAATTCTGCTTCATCATCCATCCTAACGCTCATTTGCAATGACATTTCAGCTGTCAGCTCTTTGGACAAGGACAATTTGCTTGCCTACACTCGAGTGCGTCGAAAACTTTTCAATAACCGGCAATATGGTTTTCGTACCGGCAATATGGAACCAAAGTGCATGTACATCAATTTATTTTTTTTGTTTAAGAACTTAACACTCAAGTGGGTATGAATACACTTATAATGCCTCAGCATGTGTTACCTAAGCTTTTCGGGAAATGGGATAGAGAGAGAAAGAAAGATGTTTGGGCTCAGTGGTTATTTCGCTCCATGGGTGGCAAACAACATTTAATGGGGCACCAAATTCTTAGTGGAAGTTGGCTTGAAGTTGATTTCTAGTCAACTACTTGTCACTTGATTTTCGTTAACTGAAAAAAATGGATGATATGTCTTTCGGGCGAGGCTGGGATTCGAACACCGAACCTTCCGATTTGGAAGCCAGTCCACCACCACTTGAACCACGGCGAAAGCAAGAGTTGCACTTGTTATTTCAAAGGCACTTGACAGTGTGTGCATTTGGGATCGATGAATTAAAAATTGCTTTTCGGAAGGTTCAATTTAAGTTGTCTTGGATGGTTTCAAGTCTGATATTCACAAAATAAATGCTGGTGTACCCCAGGGCTCCGTCCTGTCTCCGACACTCTTTCTAAATTTCATAAATGATCTCGTGTCTGCCAGTTCTAGTCCAATATATGCCTTTGCTAACGATAGTACTACCTGCTTTTGATATCCGTTCACGGAATCACGTCCCTGCTCTTCGGCTGTAGAATGGGAACAGCAATGTACACTCATTCAATTCCGATATTAGCAGCATAACCAATTGGGGAGCCACTAACAAAGTTGAATTTAATGCTTCCAAGACAAAATGCTGTCTGTTGTCGTTCAAAAGTGAAAGTGAAAAACATCCAGCCATTATCTATGAACGGCACTTGCATCGACGAAACCGCTAATCTTTCTATTCGAGGTCAATGATAACCTACGTTGGAATGGCCACATATTTGATAATGCCAAAAATGCTGCGAAGTGCCTAAGTCTTTTCAAACAATGTAAGGAATATTTAACCCCTCTGATCTGACCTCAATATATGTATAAGGCATTTATTCACGTGATGCTTCTATCACTCAGTCAATTGGTATCCTCGAATAGCGACGTAATGTCTCCTGACTCACCTTGCTCTGTCGCTATTTTCACCACCAGCGCTGCATTGAAATTGCCAGAAGCATTCCGCCCCTGCAAACCTTCAACTTTAACACACATCTTGCTTTGAATGCTCATCAGTTTACGCTCAAGTCATCTTTGGGACGTACTCAGAAATATCGTGATTCTTTCTTAAGTCGTGCAACTTGCTTATGCCGAGCCCTTTATTTCCTGGTCATTATAACTTGCAAACATTTAAGACCAACGTACATCGAAATCTCTCTTTTTTTCCTTCGTCCCCGCTGTGTACACACATTTTAAAGGTACGCAAAATCCCTTGAGCGCTCACCGATTATACCAAAAACAAATCACAGCTTACGGACTCCTTAAGGCTCCGTACCAGAGTGTCTGATACCTGTCGGAAAGATTCGCTCGTCACATGTGGAACCCACCAGCTTGACTGTAAAAAAATTATCCCCTATGATAATGGCTTAAATTTTTCTCAGTTCACTAGGTTACTGTAGAAGATGTCCAGTTAGAGCTTTAATTATGCAGCTTGTCTTCTATCGGCTGACTGATACGAGGGTGGGTCAATAATCCGTTTCGTCCAACAATTTTTTAATACCTTCCAAATAATAAGATTTCTCGAGGTCCTCAAAATAGCAATATAGGTGTTTGTTTCATCGATGACTTTTTCATTCGACCCAAATCTCTTACCGCCGGGCCATTTCTTCATGTTTGGAAACAGGAAATACTCGTAGTGGCAGGGTTCTAAATTTGGAAAATATGCTGGATGAGGAAGCAATTCGTAACCTAATTCAAGCAGTTTTTCCATGGAGATTGCGGATTTGTGCGCCGGTGCATTGTCACGTCAAATTGATCCAACAGCTCTGCATAATAGGTGCCGTTGATAGTTTAAACCTTTTCAATGCAATGAAGTCAAACAAAAACCTGTCACGATGACGTTGTTAACCGACGGTCGAACTTTGGCCTTATTCGACTTCAATTCACCAAGAGAGGCCCGCTGCCTCGACTGTTGGTTTGTGTCCGGTGTGTTGTGATGAATCCTTGTTTCGTCCACGGTTACGAAACGGCGCAAAAACTCGTTCGGATTGTGATTAAACATCGCTAACCACTCCTTTGAAGTTGTCAAACAATTGCGTTTGTTGTCAATTGTGAGCAAAGGTGGCATCCATCTGGCGGATAGATTTTTCATATCCAAATATGTTTCCAAAACTGAAATTACAGATCCGCGTGATAAGTCTGTAGCCTTTTCAAATTCGCGCTCTTTCACTCGCCGATCGTCCAATATCATACCGCGGATTAAATCGATCATTTCTGGTGTGGTGACCTCAATTTAGGCGACCAGAACGTTCGTTGTCATTTGTGCTGGTACGACCGCAGCGAAATTGGGTAAACCAGTGATGGATGGTTCCAGTCGATGGTGAAGAGTCCCCATAATACTTTTCAAGCTTTTGTTTGGTTTGCTTGGTGGTTTTTTTTTGATCAAAAAATTGTGTTTAATGAGCACACGAAATTCACTTTTTCCCATTTTTACGAAAATTCTCTGAAGCGTTTGTTTCAACTGGCTGTCACAACAAAACTATGTGACAGATCTGTCTAAAAAATTGGGTGCGTTCTTCTTCTTAACAAGCAAAATGTTTAATTTAAGGTGGCAACGCACGCCATCTGTTTTAATTTTCATGGACTTTTGATACTCGTAATTTTATTTTTTTTTTCTATTGTTTTCTGATCTGTCCAGTCTTGACGTTAAGCAGGAATCGCGAATGTCCATTTTGCCCACGTTCCTCAGGTGGTGCTTTGGTACTGTATCGTGAAGAACTGTTCACTTTTTCTAATTTCAGAGACGTTGCTCTAGGATTTGTTAGTCAATTCACTTTAATAGCCGTTTGGGTGTTAATTTATTTCCAATAATATTAGCGCCGTCGACTTTCGGAGCAAAGAGCGACAGCCTAAAATATGTATTGTACAGAAATTCGGTACATATAGCTACATATGCAGATTTTAGGGGAATCAGAAAATATCTCAACCATCGATTCGATTCATTTGCAAACATTTCCATCGCGGATTCATCAGAAATTATGCCAGAATCCAATTTAGTTTTGCAAGGATTTCTAGTTTTTCTGTTAAATATTGAAGTTCTAATAGGGTACCAGGAACTCCCTCAATCAAGTATGTTCGCATTCCCAGATACTCAGAGAATCCACGACGGAATCGTAAAGACGATTCATCACAATATGATGAGGATCCGAGTTCATGTTCACATTTTGAACGAATACCAGTGTTAAATAATCTTACGAGTATTGTGTTTTCAGAAGAAAAGATTACAGACTGATTGGCGTAAAGGTACCCGTTCATATAATGGACCAGTGATTTGCCTTTGCATTTTGTACCCACAGAGGGAAAGCAGCACCCTAAAGACTTATGACAATCATCGTGTAAGGTGCCCCCAGATTTTAGAGTGAATAAAGTCTTTACTTCCCTCCATGTACGTGGAATGTTAGCTTGTTAAATAACTTTAACTTTCTTCAATCCTCTGGCTATTTGTTTGACAAAAAAAAAAACTCTCAACCGTAAGCTTGTAACATACGATTCCATATCCATATCGGGCTCAGTTAACCAGAGAATATTGTTCACAGACTCAAATAAATAAATTATTAATGCAACAGCCCGGGGTGCACCAAGGCCTAGTCTCTTCCATTCACTGCGCTTTTCATCTTGTAACCTTAAGCACGGTGAGAGGGCTCAAAACGACGAGTGAATAAAAAATTTCTTTCTTAGTCAGATTTCACTTTCTATTGTTTGCCATCGAAAAAATGGTGACGTAAGGAAAATTAATTAGTTTTTCTATTTTTCGGTGACTGAGATTTGAATCCAGAGCCGTTTGCTGCATATAGCAGTCGACCAACGTAACCAAGGGAAATTTTACAATGTCACGGCGTCAGTGAACTTTTACTATTGCTTAATCCACTAATCAACTATTTGATGGACTTTTGAATCGAAATCTGATCATGAATTTAATTTGGGTATGCTCGCCGATAAAACGACACGCAGTTGACTTTGATGCAAACTTGGTGCCAGCAATGCTATTAGCATTGTAAAAATTTATAAATCACTCGCCTCTGCCATTAAAAACGCCTAAACCGTAGTACTTCCCAATCTTAGTTACGAGCACATAGTCTGTGCGCTTCCCAAAATTCATTGAATTGCTGCTGGCCATTTTTGGACGAAGGACGCTAGGCTCTAAACAGACTCTTTTAATTGATGGTGCTGTTCAAACAAAATTCTAGGCGGTTTTGCTGCTTTTTTCACTCATGACATTAAAATATTTATAATTTCTTATATTGGGTCTACAAGTAAGTTTCCAGCATTTGTCAGAGATGGCGCCACCAGTGGATCCCGGGCAGAAATGTCAGACCCCATGTGTTTTATTTGTAGGTTTTGTATCTGTCAACAACTTTGCAGCGTTATATTTGAGCAGTTCTATCGGTGTCGTACATTTTATCGAGCAAAATCATGGCAAGTTTCCAGCCAAATAAACGTCATTTGCGGGAAGCGCTGCTTTTATTCTTTAATATGAAGAAAAGTGCGGCTGAGTCCTATCGTTTGCTTTCGGAAACTTATGGGGCGGAATGTATTGGTGAATCAACGTGCCGCGAGTGGTTCAAATCGTTCAAAAGTGGTGATTTTGGAGTTGAAAACAAAGATCGCCCCTGAAAGCCGAAAAGTTTTGAAGACGAGGAATTGGATGCTTTACTGGATGAGGATCCGTGTCAGATTCAAGAAGAACTTGCTGCATCATTGGGCGTCACGCAGCAAACCGTTTCCCTGCGCCTAAAAGCACTGGGATTCATTCAAAAGGTTGGAAACTGGGTGCCGTACGAATTGAAGCCAAGAGACGTCGAACGGCGATTTTGCATGTCCGAAATGTTACTGCAGTGGTATAAAAATAAATAATTTTTGCATCGTATTGTCACTGGTGATGAGAAATGGATTTGTTATGATAATCCTAAACGTAGAAAATCGTATACAAAGCTCGGCGAGCCCGCCCAATCGACGCCGAAACGAAATATTCATGAATAAGGTCATGCTCTGCATATGGTGGGATCAAAAGGGTGTCGTATACTACGAACTGCTTCCGAGTGGTGAAACCATCAAAGGACCATTATATCGAACCCAACTAATTCGTTTGAAGCGGGCATTAAAAGAAAAACGGCCAGAATATGAGACCAGGCATGAGTGCGTCATTTTTCATCACGACAACGCTCGGCCACATGTTGCGGTTTCGATAAAAAACTATTTGGAAAATAGTAGATTTGAAATTCTGCCTCACTCGCCTTACAGTCCAGACTTGGCACCATCTGACTACCACTTGTTTCGTTCGATACAGAATGCTCTTACGGGAATACGCTTCAGCTCAGTAGAGGAAATCAAAAATTGGCTCGATACGTTCTTGGGCTCGAAAGATGAGAAATTTTTTTGGTCCGGAATTCATAAATTGCCAGAAAGATGGGGGAAAGTTGTAGCTTCCGATGGACGATACTTTGAATAAAGCATTGTAACTATGTTTTCATAATAAAACTTCAAATTTTGGAAAAAAAAGCCCTGGAAACTTACTTGTAGACCCAATACAATCCAGCTGACGCTACCATGTGGCAGGAGTCCTTTAGTTTTTGAGTAGCTTAAAGTTGAGCCTAATTATGTTTAGCCACGAGTCCTACTTTTGGCTCAAAGGGCTTGTGGAAAATCGAAATTGCTATTTCTAGAGTGAGGCAAACCTAGAAGGTCTGAATTGGATTGTGCTCAAAAGACAAGTTATATTATTTTTTCTGCATGGCTTGTCTGTATTTTTGAGTTCTACATGCCATATGCAAGTGAAGTTAAAAATTTTTAAAAATGTTCATGGGTACAATTGCATTACTACAATATTAAGATACATTTGTTGGCTTTTTTTTTTCAGAAATATTGGCTTAGGTAGATCTGTAAAATATGTTGGCATTTCGTTGAATGTAGCTGGAACTGCTACTGCATATCGTCTACGGTCGTAGTCATTTCAGAACATCGGGACCATATCCGAATATCTTTTTTTGTAAACGTCCTCTTGTATTTACTAACTGTTGAATTGGTTTCTTGTACCTAGTCCTGCCATAAGTTCTGTTGCAATATTGTATTCAAAATTGTTTCATTTATTAGACCACAATATTGATTATTAAAAAAAATTATATTCACTCGGAATGACTGCATTTTGCCTTAACACAAGCTTCCAAACGGTGTGGATATTGGGCTACAGCGGCACGTACGGTTTCCATGGAGATCGTGGATGCTGCTCTGGTTTCTGTGGGGAGTCTTGCAGGCCATGTTCTCCAATTCTGACTACAAATCACAATCCAGTGGATTCAGATCTGCACTCCCCGACGACCAATCTTCTGCTGCTATAAAGCCAGGAATGTTGACTCTGAGCCACAACACTGAGCGTGGTTTTGGCTTTGTGCGCTGGAGCAAAATCCTGTTGGAAGATCCATCTGTATTCATTGAAAAGTGTATTGGTCAAACCCTTCACAACACCCTCTAGCACGCCAGTTTTTAGGCCTTTTTCACAGAAATGGAGGGATGCGACACCCTGGTGAGAGACCCCCCACCTAACCATTACGGAAGTGGGATGATGTCCACGTTGAACCCTTGGAACAACTATTTTCGCTTCCTTAGATGAAGTGGCATAAATTTTGTCATTTTGTTTGTTGAAAACTTCTTCCACGGTAAAAATTTTCTCATCCGTAAACAGAATATTTTCATGGCCATTGTCCGCGTGCCACTGCAAAAGTCGCTTGCATCTTCCCAGCCTAATTTTTTTTAGTTGAAGAGTTAGAAGATGACCCGTGGATCTACGATAGGCTTTCATATGTAGGACATCCCGAATCAGCCTAGACATGGATCTGCTTGATATATCCAATTCCTTGGATATGATCTTCTGCTTCCTAAGAGGATCTTTCCAAATTCGTTCACGCACTGCCTTTACTACCGCATCCATGCGGACGACGCGCGGGCGACCACTTCCTGGCCTGTCCTCTCCTCCAGATAATTAGCCGCACCGAGCAATGGCCTGATAAATGAATATTCTCGATATTCCAAGTGGTTTTAGCAACCCGAAAATTTGGCCAGCACTCTTTCCGCGCTTATGCAACGCTATTATCGCGAATCGATTCTCTTTAACGCCTCACTCCATGTTAATAGTTTGCAAACTGAAACCAAGAACTTTTGAACGATAAGCGCTTGTGTAACAGAACTTATGTCAGGACTGGGTATGTATTTTAGTCTTTGAAAGGTGCGAATATCTCCAGTTTATGCAGTTGGTTGATGGAAAGATACGTTTTAATGTCGTCATTTTCTAAGTATTTCTATGAATCGTGTTTAGTTTTTGGAGATGCGTTGCATTGCTCCTGGCTATTATACCATACCGGAAGTGTTACTGCACCAAGCTGAAGTAGCATTGCCGAAGAACATCTTGTGGACATCTATACCTCACATGGAATAGAGTAAAAGCTAATTGCAGAAGTTTTTTCATCAGTTGCGCAATATGGTATCTCCACTTAAAGTTGTAATCTACGAGGGCGGGTCAATAAGCCAGTGACTTTTGGATTAAAACAGATTTTTTGATAAAAAAATAATTTTATTTTTCAACGCAGTCTTCCTTGAGCTCTATACACTTTGTCCAACGCTTCTCCAATTTTTTTATCCCTTCCAAAAAAAATGATTTGTCGAGGTCCTCAAAATGACGAGATGACTTCATCATTGGAGTCAAATCTTTTTCCACCAAGCCATTTCTTCAGGTTTGGGAACAAGAAGTAGTCGCTCGGAGCCAAATCTGGAGAATAGGGTGGATGAGGGAGCAATTCATAGCCCAATTCATGGATTTTTGCCATGGCAACTGCACATGTGTGCACCCTTGCATTGTCTTGGTGGAAAAGAACTTTTTTCTTGGCCAAATGAGGTCGTTTTTTTTCAAATCGTCATTGAATCGGTCCAATAAGTTGGCATAATATTCCCCATTGATTGTTCTTCCCTTTTGAAGGTAGTCAATGTGGATTATCCCGCGTGCATCCCAAAAAACGGTCGCCATAACTTTATTGGCTGACAAACCCACCTTGGCCTTCTTTGGCGCCGATTCACCCTTAGAAACCCACTGTTTTGACTGTTGTTTGTTCTCTGGTGTGTTGTGATGGATCCATGTTTCGTCCACGGTTACAAAACGGCGCAAAAACTCCTCCATATTGCGATTAAACAACGCCAAACCTTCCTGTGAAGTTGTTACACGATTGCGTTTGTGGTCGACTGTGAGCAAACGCGGCACCCATCTTGCGGAAAGCTTTCTTATGCCCAAGTGATCATTCAAAATTGAAACCACTGAGCCATGCGAGATCCCTACGGCTTCCACAATCTCTCGCACTTTCAATCTTCGGTCGGCCAACACCATATCGTGAATTTTTTCGATTGTTTCGGGTGTAGAGACCTCAACTGGGCGTCCAGGACGTTCGGCATCTTCAGTGCTTGTACGGCCACAACGAAATTCAGTAAACCACTTTTTTACCATTGAAATCGATGGTGCAGAGTCCCCATAGTATTTATCAAGCTTAGCCTTGGTCTCGGTAATGGTTTTTTTTCGCAAGAAATAATGCTTAATAAGCACACGAAATTCACTTTTTTCCATTTTCTCCTCAAATTAGTGAGTAGTCTGATAAAAATAGCTGTCAAACACAAACTAACTGACGCAGCAAGTTTAAATTTTGACAGGAGTCAACTGACAGATGCCTGTTGACAGGACAGTGACAGTGTTGCTGTTTCAGTAAAGAGGTCAGAAATTCAAAAAGTCACGGACTTATTGACCCGCCCTCGTACTACAACTCCTAAGTGTCTGTGCATTGACATATTCTCGAGAAAAATTGAGTATTCGTCATCGTCTTGAAATGGCATGTGGATTTGGATCTTGTGTAGGCATTCTAAGTCATTTCTTTATTTTTTTTACTTTTATTTCCAATTTATCCAATTTATGTTTCAAAATATGCAGCGGACGGATGTGCATCACTTTGTTTTTTTAGCATGAAAAATAAGATCATTATCAGGACACCATGATATGACTACATATATTGAATTCATTCTGCATGTTCTTTTCAACAGTTCTAACATCTTTGTGATTCACCAAAAACGCCCGCAAAAACTAAGCTTTTCCTGAGCACAAACAGCATGTCATTCATTTAGATAATAAAAAAGTAGAGGCCCAAGGTTGGAACCTTGCGGAACGCTGTAGTTTGACGATTTTTCGTCGCTTAAGAAATTTTTTATTTTTACTTTAAATCTTCTGATCCTCAAACCAGAGTAGTAGCCCTGCTCATATGCGTATTTTTATCAACTGGCTTAGAAAGTTTTCATGACATAGTGTATCAAATGCTTTGGCCTAACACCAAATTAATTGCCTGCCAGGATTTTATATTTTTCAAGATATTCCATCAGTATTTTGGCAATGATTTCTTCTAAAACCTTATCCGGTAGCAAAAGTATAATAATCGGCCGGTAGTTTCCGATGTCGCCTTTTTCCCGTCTTTATGTGTAGGGCGGACAACAGATATTTTAAGAGCTTCAGGCAGGAAACTATATTAACCAGCTTTGTTATAACTGGGGCCAATGCGCTTGCATTATACTTTAAATCCCTTGGCCTTATAGTATCTTCACCAGCCAACTTATTCTTTTTTGATGCAGTAATCGTTTTGAAAATGTCTTCCGTGCTGACTTCACAGAAAAACATGGATGGACCGGAATAGGACTTGTGATTGCAAACATGTATACTGATTAGCTAAACCATCAAAATTGTCGGTTGAAAAGTTTTTCGCTAGAGCATCATCTAGGTTTACTGCTTTTTGCCTAAAATAGTACAATAGTGTCTCTAGGATTGTTTTTTGCTTTCAAAAATTGCTCCTTGTAGTAAGTTGACTTGGCGTTTTATTTATTCAGATTGTTTCGAAATCTTTTGAATTCATTTTTGTACCCTTCGTTCCTGCGATTTTTCTTGTATTTCCGGTACAGTAGGTCTCTTTCCAATCAAATCAATGTCATTAGTCTGAGACTTAATTAGGCCCATAAACGTTCACTTTATGGTGTCATCTTCATGCTGGTGGCAGCATCGATCTTTATTTATTCAAAAATTAGGCCGGAGCTCGCGTTATAGTTTGCTTGGTCAGTGATTATATTTTCGAAAATATGGACGACATTGATCTATACTGAGGGATCGAGAACATCTCGAAATAAGCTACTCAATTGGTCATATAAATCGTGCGATTATTTAACACTGTATATGGGATTATGTAAAGTCTTTGGTGTATGCTTATAAACTGCAAACTCTTCAGGCCTTGGAAGCTTATATTCAGCGTAAGAAACCTTGCCTTCAGTTTTGGGATTGAGTGAGTAGAAACCAGCGATAGATAGCCAACGCCGTCCATTGTCTCATAACAATGAAATATATTGTGTTGTTCAAAGGTCATTGCGTCTTTTCCATTTGATTTTGTACATTATTGAATGATGTATTTGCCGTTTTATTCAATGACCGTCTGCCATTTCTCGGGCAACTTCATAATACCGCGACAATAAAACTTCCTATCTTTCTCTGTAAGAAACTTATCTAGGTGGTGTTTGATGAGACCTTCTACCATTCAAGGACTATTGCAAGGAACGAAATAAGTGCAAGTCTAATGTCGCAAGATCTGGGCCATACGGTGGATGAGGCAAAACATCCCAACCAAGCTACAACAAATTTTGCCGAGTGACCAAACATGTGCGGGGTCTCGCATTGCCGTGGTAAAACACCACACCCTCTCAGTATACATCGGAATTAATCGTTTTCTTCTGCAGCTCCCTTCCAATCCCACCAGATTGACACCAACATCTTCTTTTGCTGGATGTCCGCCGTTGCTTACCTTTCTGATGCTTCATCTCACCAACTCGAACTTTTTTTCTGCTGACATTGTTGTAGACAATCCATTTCACGTCGCCCGTGGTCATACGCTTCGAGAGTGGATCGTTTTCTTCGCGTTTGATGAGTTGGTCGCAGACTTTAATGCGCTTCGTCAGATGAATTTCTTTCAGCTCACGTAATCCCCAAATATCGAGCTTCTTTATGAAGACAAGCGATTTCAAATTGCCATGAACGCTTCCAATGGACACTTTTAGAGCGATAGTAAACCCCCTGACCCGTTGAATACTTACGAGGGCGGGTCAATAATTCCGTGCATTTTTGAATTTCTGACCTCTTTACTGAAACAGCAACACTGCTCCTGTCAACAGGCATTTGTCAGTTGACTCCTGTCAAAATTTAAACTTGCTGCGTCAGTTAGTTTGTGTTTGACAGCTATTTTTATCAGATTACTCACTAATTTGAGGAGACAATGGAAAAAAGTGAATTTCGTGTGCTTATTAAGCATTATTTCTTGCGAAAAAAAACCATTACCGAGACCAAGGCTAAGCTTGATAAATACTGCACCATTGATTTCAATGGTAAAAAAGTGGTTTACTGAATTTCGTTGTAGCCGTACAAGCACTGAAGATGCCGAACGTCCTGGACGCCCAGTTGAGGTCTCTACACCCGAAACAATCGAAAAAATTCACGATATGGTGTTGGCCGACCGAAGATTGAAAGTGCGAGAGATTGTGGGAGCCGTAGGGATCACGCATGGCTCAGTGGTTTCAATTTTGAATGATCACTTGGGCATGAGAAAGCTTTCCGCAAGATGGGTGCCGCGTTTGCTCACAGTCGACCACAAACGCAATCGTGTAACAACTTCACAGGAAGGTTTGGCGTTGTTTAATCGCAATATGGAGGAGTTTTTGCGCCGTTTTGTAACCGTGGACGAAACATGGATCCATCACAACACACCAGAGAACAAACAACAGTCAAAACAGTGGGTTTCTAAGGGTGAATCGGCGCCAAAGAAGGCCAAGGTGGGTTTGTCAGCCAATAAAGTTATGGCGACTGTTTTTTGGGATGCACGCGGGATAATCCACATTGACTACCTTCAAAAGGGAAGAACAATCAATGGGGAATATTATGCCAACTTATTGGACCAATTCAATGACGATTTGAAAAAAAAACGACCTCATTTGGCCAAGAAAAAAGGGTGCACACATGTGCAGTTGCCATGGCAAAAATCCATGAATTGGGCTATGAATTGCTCCCTCACCCACCCTATTCTCCAGATTTGGCTCCGAGCGACTACTTCTTGTTCCCAAACCTGAAGAAATGGCTTAGTGGAAAAAGATTTGACTCCAATGATGAAGTCATCTCGTCATTTTGAGGACCTCGACAAATCATTTTTTTTGGAAGGGATAAAAAAATTGGAGAAGCGTTGGACAAAGTGTATAGAGCTCAAGGAAGACTACGTTGAAAAATAAAATTATTTTTTTATCAAAAAATCTGTTTTAATCCAAAAGTCACGGACTTATTGACCCGCCCTCGTACATGCTTGCACCAATGCTTTGATTTCATCGTCGGCAATCTCGAAAGGCCTACTGGTGCGATGAAGCGCCTTTAACTGAAAAATCGCCATCATGGAATCGGGCGAACTAAGTTCTGGCACTGGCGTTTTTCGCTGACATTTCTGCCGTAAACTTTGCCTCAGTTGCTTTCTTCCGTTTTTTAAAGTAATAAAGCAAAATATAGCGAATATGCTCTTCAAAATTCTACATGTCCTAACCACAATCGCGAGCACAAAACTCGACCGAAACACCTCAACTTTCTTTGTTTTTAGTTGAAGTGTCAACAACAAAACACGCCCAAACATTTGACATATTGTACGTCACGTTCAGATACAAGTAAACGCGGGCAAAGCCATCTATTGCATAAAATCGCAATTATTCTAAAGTTTTTGTCACAACCAACACGTCGATGTCGTCCGCAAATCCGATAATTGCCACTTCCTTCAGCTTAGTAAGTTAAACGTTTTGTTATACATAACGTTCCATAGCGACAACATTTAACCGAACATTGTTGCAGAGTTAAGGACCTATAGCGGAGCCTTGAGGAATACCACCAGCAACTTCTTTCGCTTTTATTATCTCGCCAGATTCAATTTTTGTTCGCAAAGCACTCGTTTCATTTTATGGAGATAGCCCGATATTTCACTCCGATAAGGAAAGCCCAAAATGTGTGTCCTTTTTTTACCGAATCAAAGCTAAAAATACTGGGCCTTTAGTATTTATTGGCGTCTTTTTTCCAACGCTTCTTTTTTAATGCTGCTCGAGATGCTTTCTGCTGTTTCACAACAAACCTATCGTGAAGGCAATACTTGCCGACTTATCTGTCGAAAACAGTTTTCTTAACTCTTTTTGGCATTGTACTCACTAAGTTCGATTTGGACATCGTTCTCTGAAAAATAGATATGCTCCGGGTACAAGATCTTATCTCCTTGATAGACTCTTCTTGTTCTAAACTTAAAGTTTAGATCAGAGCCTTACTAAGGCTAACCTTGAAATAGATTTCAAAAATACTCACCGTTTGTAACTTTCAGACACAGACTTAATTGAAGACTATACCTACGAGTAGAACTAGCAAATGTTTTTGTACACGAAATGAACACGTTCATTCTCAAGAACCAACGAAGGCATCCACTCCAACTTGACGGCTATTTGACAAAAAACATTTATACAAAGCTCCTGCGTAAAAAGTTTTTGACGTCAGTTGTTTGCAATCATGGAATGGGGCTTGCTCGAAAATCGTCTTGTCGTAATTGGCCTGTAAAAATGCGGCTACGAAAAAGGCGAAATCTTTCGGATGTTGCTCCCACTGAAAATCACACGAAACTTTATATATTGTGGTGTTCGTGGAATAGTTCACCTTGCAAAATCCAACCGTCCGCGCACTGTGGGGACGCCAAAATCTTCAAAGGTGTGGAGAATCGAATCTTTCGAAATCATGTCTCTGGAGATGAATACCCGCAAGGCTAGCTTGCTGTGCATCTTCAAATGTGAATTAGAACTCATCGCATACAAGAGACACACCCGCCACTTAATCACAGAAACGTAAGTCAACATCGAAAGCCTTGCTTCGCCAGTACGCGAACTTACTTTACTTTTGAGAAAATGTTCACTGTTGAAGAATCGTTCAACAAACAGAACCATGGAGTGTATGCTCTGTCATCACGACATGCGTCCAAACTTTTTCCAGCTTCTGTAATGGTTTGGTAGGGAGTCGCCTTTGATCATATTACCGAGCTCCATTTCTGCGAGAAAGGTGTCAAAACCTCGGCGAAAGTGTTTCGAACAAACGGCCTGACGTGTGGAGCTCCACAACAAAACACTATTCACAAATAAACCGTGGAAAACGCGACTCAAACAACGCTCAAAAATCATGTTCTGAACTTCATTTCCACGGATGATTGGCCATCTTGGCCAAGACCTCAGTTGATTAGACTACAAGACTATGGTCCATCCTAAAGACTATGGCTTGCACTACTCGACATTCAAGTATTGGGTTTTTGAAGCGCGCCCTTGTCCGAGGTGCGTACTGTAATCGATGTGTGGCCAGACCGACTTCGCCTTTGCTGAAATGCAAATCGGGGCCATGTCGAATAAGTTGTTCTAAAATTTCTAGCCATCGAGTGACCCGGTAATAGAAAAAAAAGTTTTGAAAAATATTCATTCGTTTTCATTTTATTAACCAAAAATCGTGCCCCAACACATTTACAAGTTCCTAGCCAGGGTTCCTCATCCAAGAAGCTATGGATTTGATTGACGTCCTTCCGTACACAGACTTTTGTTTATGGGCTGTGAATAGCAACACTATGTTTAGTCTCTAGTATAGACATCCATCCTAAATCTTTTGATGTGCTCTTTCATATACGAGTACATCTATTTCAAGCTTTAGGTGATCCAGTTGTCATCATTATTTCAAAAATCATCCCGAGGTCAAACTAATAGTAGGAAATCAACCTTTGTGCTGTTTCCTGTAGTTAAAAGGAGAAGAGGTATACAATCATATTGTATTTGTGGAACTTATTCGAAATTATTGAAATCCAACAGTGTTACAGCGATAGAATGGGAATAAACAAAGTATCTATGATACTACTTGTATGATAAAACCAGAATCGAAGTATCATTGGTAACGTCAATACACATACTACCCTGTTGTAAAAGATACAGGAAGACTGGTTTCAAACTCAGCCCCAGGCATACAAGTATTTTTTGTTTTAATTTTTCCCTTCAAAAAATTCATATCTTTTTCAATTATACGGAACGTGCCACAAGTCTTTCCATTGTGAAAATTTATTTGTTCATGAGGTCAACGCCGGTGAGGTTTATTGTGGCCTACGTGAGAAGTTGATTGTCAATACAATACCTCATTCCAATCTTGTTTTTTTTTTTTTTTATAAATTATCTGTATATAATTTAAATAACCACGAGTTTCAACATTTGTTTACTATCATTGAATCCCCTTTGCTACTGCGAAACATGCGACTAATTACAAATACCCACTTGCATCGATTCGATCAAGATCCACATTTCAATTAAGCTATGTCTCAACTGTGTAAACGACGAAAATCTAGTTTACATGGCTTATTTGCTTGTCCATCCCTTTACATTCAGAGGTATTCATTTATTTACCCCCCTTTGATGTCATTTTGGTCATTGTACCTCTTCCATGCTGTCACGCAAAACTACATTGCTAAATAGGGGGTAGCAAATTGCGTATAATTGATTGGTACCTAGTTGATCTACTTGCGAACGCAATTGAATGCCATTCAATACAATGGTATCCGCACGCCAATTCATTGAAATTGGAAATTCAAAAGCAAAACAAAAGATACCAAAACAGTCCACAATCCACATAATGTGTTTGGACGTCCCCACCAAAATCCACAAGAGTCTTTTAAACAAGTGAACCACAAAATACACTTTGCGCTGTTTAAACTGGTGCTGGTGATGGTGGCCTGGCGTACCTACGAGCACGAATACGAGTTCGAGCACCACATGCAGCAGTGAGAAATCCGCAAAAGCAAACTCGTTTCAACCACAACCGCGCGCCACCGCCGATCGATTGCTGATCATCATCATAATGTTGTCGTAGTTACGAGTAGTTGTCTGTAGTCGCGTTGTTGGTGTTTTGTTTTTTTTTTTTTTATTTTTTTTTTGTGATGACACTTGGAGGAGATTCCACTCTAGTCATCATGTCGTGCTGTAGAGGGTTTTAATTTTTAAGTAGACTGTTAAACGTCACACAACGTAAAACACTGTCGGTCGCAGTAGACGGTTTTTAAAAACTCGCTTCATTCGTGTCATTCGTTAATAATACCAAACTAAAGATCTATTCTCAAATTCTCAAGAAACCACACCAAGACAGACTTTCATTTTGATTTTTATTTCGTAAATTTTCAAAGACTTAACGGATGTGAACCTTACAGATACACAGTGATACGAGTACATCTGTGCCATCTCTGTGGATAGTGAAAATATAGATCAACAAAAGTTTTTTTTTTTTCTATGCGTTTTGAGTCAGAGTGTTTCTTTTGGAAAGTATCCAATTTATATTTTGTATCCTCTCGTCTCTTGAATTTTGATCGTGTGCGAAAAGTCTTTGAAATATCCCAAAATGGAACAATCAAAAATATCAACAACAGCTTCTACACCAAAACTGAGTGGAAAAACTACAAGAATTTCAAAAATTGCCAAATACATTAAGAAGAAGGTAAATGTCTGAGAGTAACTACATAAATCTAATGCTCCATCTATAGCGTCTATAAATGAGTAGAGTATAGGTTGTTCGTCTCTGTGGGAAAGTCCCCATCGTAGAGGCGAATTTTTGATTTTATTTCAAAGAGAAATTTTAAGAAAGCCAGTCGCTTGTGCCAGACTATTGTGTTTCGTCTTCTTTTTTTAATACAAAAAGTAAGGAAAATCTACAATTTTCAATTTTCAATCTTAAATTTTAAATACATGTTATAATTTTTTCGAGCGTGTGTGAATTGCATTTTAAAATTATATTTAAATGTATAAGCAGTGCCTGTTTGTACCCTGTTGTAACTATACGCATTGTGCATATTTAATCACTAAAAATAAAATTGAAATAAACAAAATGGGTATTCACCGAATGTAGGTACCTTGTATTGCGCCCAATGGCATTATATTGAGATTATATGTTTATTTTAAAATGCAGAAATCGATCGCGAAAAATAACAAATGAACAAAAAATGAAAAAAACTATATAAAAATGTTACATACAAAAGTTAGTTAGTTGATGTGGAATTTAAGTTTGATTTTCAATTTTTCCTTCTCAGTTGATAACAAAGTGCATAAGGTGACTACAATTTACGTAATGTCCGTATCATGTTTTTTTTTTTTGAAAATTGAGGAACTTGTAGAAATGTATTTTGATACATTGAATAGCGCTGCTTAGATACTACATATGAGTATGAGTTAATTGATTTGTTTTTCTTTCTATTAGAAATTGAATCAAGTCTTAGAATATCTGGATCTTACTTGAATAGGTTAAATTTATATTGGTTCAATGGTTCATGATGTCAATTCTTCATATTTATTTTGTTATAAAAAGAAATAGAAAAAAACCTAACCTTAGAAACCTTCAAAATTCGATGTATTCTCAATGCCTTCCACATAAGATCCACATTGAAATATGAACTTAAAAAAGCCGAATTTAGTATCAACATGATGAAATATCACATTATTGATTGTCATATTTAATGTTGCACTTCTAAACGACTACAAGTCGCCTCTAGGAAAACATTGTCACTCCAAATGCCAAGACCATCGAATTCATTCGAAATTCTAGAGAAACCCCAATTTTTGTCATATTCAAACAGGCTTTTGATCTGATTTTTTATCAAAGTATTGATAATTGACTTTACTAATTTTGTAAATACCATATGTAGTTTACGACATCCCTAGGCATTTAGAATATCAGTAACGCCATTAACACAGCTACTATGGCGACTAAAAACCTATCAAAGTCTGAGACGAGTTTCCTAGGATACTAGCCCGTAGCCTATCAAAGCTAGACCAGCATCGGAAGAAAAGCATATACCATAAGTTCATTTGCTTTCAACTGTTGCCTAAACCATAAGCAATCATTGATTTCAATTGCTTGAACGGAGATCACCTCATTTAAGAAGCCCTGGGCTTACAATTTCACACACTCTATCATCATATAACTTTTTTTTTTAACGATTTGGAGTTTACTAGGGCAGCGTTATAAATGACTACGACACCTTATGAGGTCACACTCAGAAGATCTGACACAAGGTCGCTGCATTGACTTTTCCTGAACAATAAATTTAAATCTTTAATATACACTCAGCGAAATTAAATTAAAGACAACTTATTTTCCTTTGAAATATGAAAAACAAAATTGATTTAAGTATAATAGTATTTACTAACCTTTTGAATACAAACAAAAAGTTAACTAAAACAAATAAACATATCTTTACTCAGTTAAACAAAAAAAAACTTAATTTATACTGCGAAATTCGATTAAAGGCATCCAAGGTAAAGTAAAAACAGAAGAAATTTCAGTATAACAAAGTACGTAAAAGTCTAACTTAATAGTGAGTCCAACCGCCAGAAAGTTTGAAAATCCGACTTGGCATCGAATTCACCACGTTTTTGAACTCCTGAGCTAGAATTAGAGCCCATTCCATTGTAACGGCCTTGCGTAAATCCTCCACCGAAGCAAATTTGCGCCCGCCAGCGTAAACACGACAAGACAGATTTTCCCACATGTTTTCGATCGGGCTGGCCACTCTAAAAGTTGCATTTCTTTGTCTGAAAACCACTCACGACTAGCCGGCGATACATGAATGGCAGGATTATCCGGCTGATGGTCCAAAAAGTCTACCAAAACATCTTCCAACAGAGTAATATAATTTTCTGATTTCATTCGGCTAGAAATTTTGCATATTGGAGTCCTGCAATGATAGCTAAAAGCAGCCCAGACCATCAAAGATCCACCTCCAAATTTTCGCTTAGTGGAGAAGCTCTCAGGACTTTTTATATCATGCCAATAATAATTAAAACCATGTGGCCCATCAAGGTTACGCTGTTTACACCATGTCATGTGTTCTTTGGCAAAGTGTAATCGGGTAACTTTATGTGCTTCTGTAAGAGCTTATTTTGACTTCATTTGTTTCTGAACCAGTCGATTACTGCCAGCTAAAATTTGTTGTACACGCCCTTTAGATATCGGCAACCTTAAATCTGAAATAATTTTAGAAGCAGTAACACTTTTTTGCAACCCAGCTCGGATAATGGCCGATATCTGGCTTGGTGGAATTTATTGATTGTTTTTATTTCTCCAGTTCGCGTTGTAATTCCTTCCTAATTTAATAACATTGTCGATTGCGGAAGCCGATCGATTTAATTTAATGGAAATTTGTGCGATTGGACGTACCGGTATCCTTATACGCATGGATTTTGGTGATTTCCTCATCCGAGAGCCTTTTTCCTTTTCCCATTCTGACTTGCGGCCAACAATCATCGAAAAGTTCTAAATGTAAAAAAAATATTTTCAATTGTAATCACCAAAAAAAAACCCTGATTTCGTTACCAACTCACAGCTTTTCAGCATAAACACGACTGCTTTTAGTTGAATTTCGCACGACCATTAGTGACAAAACAACAGATGTTGAAATTCTCTAAGCGGGAGTAATGGTACTTCGAAAACATACGTTGAAGAAAGGACACAAAGCAAAAACAAAAGAAAAAAATTGGATATAAATATTTGTTTACACTACGAACACATTTTCTGAATAAAAGTGCATCTGCCTTTAATTAAATTTCGCTGAGTGTATTATAATGTGCCACTAAAAATTCGTCGTAAGGTAATCTCAATTGTTTGACCTTAATTTTGATTTTGTTGAACTAAATGCTTGGAGTTGAGTAAACCGTTGTTAGGGTATTTGCCTCCATCGACTTCTATTTTCTTTTCTGGACAACCACAAGGTTCTGTATTCTAGCAGATACTATTAAGTGATCACTTTTAATGTGGTATCGCAGTGAACGATATAATATTTGAAGTATCCTCGAAAGAACCCATAAAAATAAATATGTAGATTGTTGCTGCGACCATCCCTCGTGGACCAATGTCTAGTCTTTCCCAGACCATGATGAAAGCCAGGTTGACTGAAACGAATGAAATTTGGAAACCTCGAAGTAAAAGAAAACAACTATATTTTTTTTTTAAAATTCGTTTACAGTTAATGAAAATAAAAAGTCTGTTTAGGTTCCCATTCTTTTCTCAGCTTCTTTCGAATGCCTTTCATAACATAAGGTTGGTGAGAGTTGCATCCGTGACTGTTTTGAATGGTCTTTCGGGTCGTTAACACACTCCTCACTTTTCCTCAATTTTGTCTTAACCAAATGGGACCACATTGAGAGATATTAGGTGAGTTAATGTCTTTTGGGACAAAATCTATGTTTTTAGCTGCAAGCAGATTTAACGTCGCTTGAGTGTAGTGAGCCGCAGGAAAATCTGACTAAAATAATGCTGAACCCTAGTGTTTGTTTATAAATGGAATTAAGCGTTTTTTTGTAGGCACACATTATTATTATTATTATTATTTATTAAGCTCATTATCTATAGAATGTTGTACAATATTAATGCTTTCCGCGAAGCCTTTTGGCTTATCTTCTGAAGATTGCTATTGTAGATTGTTTTACATAAGCTTGAATTCTATAGGTACAATGTCAGTTTGGAAGCTATCATTACATATAATTATTATTTTCAGTTTCGTTTTATAATGAAAATATCAGGTTTTAACACGTATTTAATTCGAGAGTACTTCAGATAAAATGTATAATAATATAATGTAATATATAAAGGGTGTTTTTTTTTTTTTTTTAGAGTTATACAAATCCAATATGAAATAAAACACTTAAAACTAATGTTAATGTGTATGATATTAGCTTTATTTAATAGATAATTTTATGCCATATATGATATAGTGAATAAATATGATATCGGGCATATGCGCGCCACTGTTAGCTCGAATGAAGCGCAATCGTGAGTCCAATTTTCGACAAATTTATCGAGCAACTGAGGCCGTATATGACCAATAACACGGCGAATGTTGACTTCCAAATCGTCCAACGTCTCTGGTTTATCGGCTAAGACTAGTGACTTTACATGCTCCCAGAGAAAGTAATCTAAAGGTGTGAGATCATAAGATCATGGAGGCCAGTTCACAGATCCATTACGCTAAATTATACGCTCAGCAAATGTTGCCCGCAATAAATTGATGGTGTCGCGCCATCTTGTTGAAACCAAAGCTCTCTCACATCAATGCCTGAGGAACGAAGAAGTCAGAAATCATTCATTCTGGCCGGCATTGTCCTTAAAGAAACATGGGCCGATGATTCCACCAGCCCATAAAGCACACCAAACAGTGAGTTTAAATGGTTGTAAGGGCGTCTCGACAAAGGCTTCTGGTTTTCTCCACTCCAAATTCGGCAATTTTGCTTGTTTACATATCCATTTAACCAAAAAATGGGCCTCATCGAAGAACTTGCATTGAAAGTGAGGATCAAACTGAATCATATTTTCGGCCCATTCACTGAACCTACGACGCGTATAATGGTCACGCGGTTTCAACTCTTGCACAAGCTGGATCTTATAAGCTTTTAAGTCAAGATCTTTCCGTAAAATCTTTCTCAAATTGGACGGGCATAGCTCCAATTGCTGTGCACGATGGAGAATCGACTCATTCGGATTCTCCTCAACACTGCGCTCCACAACAGCAATAACTTCTTCTGTTCGCACTGTTTGTAGTCTTTGGGGATGCGTATTATCCACTAGAGTGTACGTGGTGCGAAAACGATTTATCGTGGACGATTATGTTGACCGTAAAATGGACGTAGCGCACGATAAGTTTGGCCAACCAAACCATGGTTTTCAAAATAAGTTTGCACAATTTGCACGCGTTGTTCAACTTTCAATTGTCAAATTGACAATCTGTAGAAACAGTGGTGCCAGTTTAAAGCAAAAAACGCCCTTTATAATACACTTCCGCGGTGCTCGTTCCACTTGTAGCAAACGGTGTGCTTCTGTGTCCACATTGGGAAAGGTCTTTGTACACAAGATATTTCGATCCAAACTTTTCCACTCCAAGCGATGTTTTTGATTGCGGAAGAATCTCTGCTTCAAAAGAATTGCAAAACTGCTCACCTGGAAGAGTACTAAAGTCGGCTTTAACGTAGGTTTCATTGTCCAAAATCAAGCATGCTTTCTTGCTTCTAGTCGAGTCTTTTTGGCTCGTGTTTTTATTGCATTTATTGGTTTTTCGGTAACTTTTGATATTTTTTGTTTTTTTCTGCGTTTTTAGATCAGCCCATCTCTAGATGGCATGGCCCGGTTCTTAACGATGGCACCCACTATTCTTTTATCGAAATTTTTATCATGTCTTTGCTTGATAGTCAACCTCTCCAAATATCTATTTATAACAGAATCAATGATACAATTTTTTTTGCATTAAAATAATAGAAGGATTTTCGAGCCATTTGTCGATGATCTTTTTACGGCATTCTTCTTGACTCATATTTTATAAATATTTACAACCTGCCCTTAACCAACATCAAATATAAACTGAAACTGAAGACAATTTGGGGAAAAAATGGTATTTACAATAATTATTTACACATGGGACCTACTTAAAAAAAATTACAGTCCTTGTGTGCGAAATTTACTCAAGTCTTATTTTTCAGAATGAGATAGTGAAGTGCGATGGAATTCTTTTGTCAATTCCACGATCTGTAACTGCACAAAACTTAACTGATCGCTTTTGTTGCTCATCACTGAGAATTTGCAGTTGTAGTATTTAACTTTCACAACATTAAAACGTTAAAAAACACTGAAAACACAAATCTTGTTCTCCTGAGTGTGGCATGTTTTGAAAGCACAGCTGGATATTTCTTATTCCAGCAGTTCTTTAACCCAGTCTGTTTTGATTAAACCAAATTCCTGACATACCATATTAAGTAACTCTCTTTAAGATTATTACAAAACGTGAGAATGATGGTCTTTTGCTTCTGACTGCTTATTGATCCACCCCGGTTTTGAACGCAGAAATTCTTCGATTTTAATCTCGAGCGAAGTGATTTTGTATATGATGTTCTATAGCACCGGTCCCAGGATAGAACCCTGTGGTACTTCACTTAACTTCACATATCATCTTGAACACTATCATTCGGATGGAGGGCATCCATTTAATTTGTTCCGTGGAATGTTCTTACAATGTATTATATCAGAAAGACCAACCGTACATACATTCGAGTATAAGTGCAATTGAAAACATTTGAACTATTCCGACTAGGAATAATTGATTTCTGAGATATGCCATTAACTTCCTTAACAAGATCTGTCAATCACTTCAAGTTAATGGAGATGTACCTGGATTGAATATTAACTACTGCAAGGCCTATTATATATACTATTATGCACATTGATCGCGCAATAGATTATTATAATTTTTTTAAAAGTGCTGGCTTCAAGTCAAGTGGTTTGTGCATTGAGATCGCTCGAGATTAATTTAGGATGCCAATACTTTCTGGTGAGCTAAAATCATTATTTTATAGCTTACGGACCATACCACATCTACTCGTATTAGGACTTAAGTGTGCTGAGTTGTTGTGGAGGGAGTTCTCTGTTAGGGTTTGACCGTACATTTCTGCATGGGTTGTTACTTCAAAGTGCACCAGGCATGCGCTGTTGACAACAGAGTAGTTAGTCTTGATTACTATTAAAAATTATGTAAAGGGTGGTCCTACATACAAGTTTATTTTTAAAAACAAAACGAGCAAAAATGACATTTCATTCATGTGGCTGCCTTGGCTGGCTTCGCAGTAGCGCCGAATTTTCCAAGGCCTTGTTGACTGCATTTGCTTGAATCGTTTCTGGATTTTCCGCATAATATCGATTTTTAAAGGCACTCTCACAAAAAAAAAGTCCAACGGGGTCAAATCGCAGCTCCGAGTTGGCCAATTAACATCGCTAAAACTTCTGATAACGCGATTACTGAATTTCAATAGATCGTTTGTTTGATGGCTGCGTGACATGGCGCGTCGTCGTGTTGACACCAGAGATGCTCCAAGTCCATGTCTTCAATTTCGGTTAACCGAAATGGTATGCAAAATGGCCCAATGATGCCACCACTCCAAAATCCGCACCAACCTGTCACGCTCTGCGAATGCATTGTCTTCTCGATAATCACGTGCGATCCCCAGATGTAGCAATTTTGTATGTTACTCGTAATATAGCCGCCGAGATGAAAATGCGCCTCGTCAGAAAAAAACAATTTTTCGACCAAATTCGAGTTGCTGTAAGGCCCAAACTGAAAAGTGTTAACGAAGCGGATGGTCGTTTGCCCTCGATTGCTGAGTCAATTGGACTTTGTAAGCGAATTTGTGCAAAATTATCATCAGGCTGATGCGTGAAATATTGAGATCGTTAGCGAGTCAATGTTCCTGGATTAAGTCGATTAAGCCACATCCTTATCGGTGCTTACCGTGCGACGAAAGTGATCGAGAGTATTGTCCGCCAGCGAGCCAATCTCACGAACTTTTTGCACAAACTTGCGTACAGCAATCGCGGTGGGTGCCTCATTTCGGCCAAAACGTATTTTCAATAAACGCACTGCTTGGGCAACAAAGCAATCACTTTTGAAATAAGTTTGCAATATTTCCCAATGCTCTCCAAGCGTAAAGCGATCCATTTCGTTCGGGAAAGTGCCCTCAGTGTCAAAACAACATGATTCAAAAAGAAACTTTTATTTGGACCACCTGTAATATGAACTGGTGACAGCAGTATAAGCACTGTGCTACGAGTAGATCTCATTCAATGTAGGCAGCCTTATTTGGAATCAACGATGTAAGGAATGCTGTGATTTCGCTCAATTCGTATGCTTTTAACTTATTTATATGATTACTCCCTTGGGCCTTAAATGGGTCTGCACTTGATAGCAGCAAAACTGCAGTCAAGTACGACGCAACGTCTACACTTATGTATGTTATTGAATGCGCAAAGAACTTTAACCAGGATTAAGTAACAGGGCCTCTAACATTGTTGTTTGTTCCTAAAAAGAGGGATAGAAGCGTGATCTGAAAGAATGGACTTACAAATGGACATGAAGATTGAGTGTTAGACGTTAACAATTGCTGTCCCTTCTTTTCTCAATCCCTCTGCGGCATTAGACATTCTGTTTCATTTGACACCCCTCGATATTTTCAGCAGGCAAGTAGCTGCGACTGCACAGTGGGCAAATAATTCATTTGGCCATGCTAACATACATTAGGAATCCTCACAGTGAACATCGATTACACCATATCTGAATTTTTGTTTGACCAAGACTTCCATGCAAGCTTCCCCTCTAGATCCTTTTTGGAGGAAGATGCTTTCATGGAGGACAAGTCAATTTATTTCAGATGGATCTAAAACAGATAGCAGGGTTGGGGCGTTGTTTTCTCTGATAAGCTAGATCTAAGCGTCTCTTTCCGTCTTCCAAATCACTGTAGCGTGTTCCAAGCGGAAATTTTGGCTATTAAAGAAGCTCTGTCCTGGCTGAAGAACAACGTGATATCTGCATCTTTTCGGATAGTCAGGCAGCTATCAAGTCCCTGGAGTCAGTCTCATTAAATTCGAAAACCGCCCTTTAATGCTGATCATCTCTTATGGAGATGGCAGAGCAGTTCAACCTTCACCTTTGCTGGACGCTGAGAGACATTCTCGGGAACTGTAGGGCCAATGAACTCGCCAAAATTGGAACCACTCTACCTATTCTACCGGAAAAGGGTAGAATAGGTATGCCAATCGCTACGTGGATGCTAATAAAAGAACAGACCTTAGGTGGACTGTTGGACCAACATGTCTAGCGACTAAACAGATCTGGCCAAAGCTAGATCCGAATCGCTCTAGGAGTCTGATCCTTCTAAATAGAAAGCATCTAGCGTGTCACTGCCTCATAGGCAAGCACGTAAGGCGGTTTGGCGCCTTTATAAATGATTCCTGTAGAAGCTGTATGAACGAGGAGGAAGAGGAGGCAATCCTCCACCTTCTCTGTACATGTCCAGCTCTCTCTCAGAGAAGAAAACTTCATTTAGGAGCTTTCTTCTACAATGACTTAAGCGATCTAAAAATATAGACGTAAACAGTCTCGTACGCTTCATCGTAAGCTCAAACTGTATCTATTAGTAAGAGGATCATAGATTCACGTGGCATCACATCCAACAGTCTTGTAAGACTTTCGTGAGCTTAACTCCTTTCAGTCAGGAGATTTGGATATTGATTTCAGGTGTTTCTGTTGCTAATGGCTTGGTTGAGGGTTGATGTAGATTTGCAATTTGTTCTCTCAATTTCGGTGATGAACCAAGCCAAACTAGGTATACTTATGTCAATTATTCATCCACTACCACTCCGCTTCGAAGATCTGTTCTCTTTCAACAACCATCCATTTTGCAAGTTTTCGATTATGATCTCAATTTTTGCGCGGGATGTGCATTCGAAAGTCGGATAGGAGAATTTGTTAGCTTTTAGTATTGACTCGGTAAAACCGTCAATACTCCGCCTAAAGTCGTAACAAGACGGACGGTAAAGGAAGCTGTGTGGAACGTGAATGGTGCCTCCATCAGATGCTTTTGTGATGATGTGTCCTACAGATCGCTTGATCCGTGATGAAACACAGATTTGCAGCACCCTACATACGTTACGAAACCCGAAAACTTACAAGTCACTTCAGATTTATTTAGACTAAAATTTTTACAGCATGTGGTTGAGCTTCATACATACAAAAGTCCTGTTTCTGACTGTGAAAAGGAGGTTTCAGCAAGACATAGGGTTTGCCACCGAAGAGGGTCTTTCAGACCAACATGGTTATGATGAGTCTAAAAATATCCTACGCGTCACGGTACCTCAAAGAACGGTCTATCTCAGTTGTATAAGCGTTTTCCCTAGCATGCCCTGGCTTTGTTATTGAGGTATTAATGAACCTTCCTCCCTCCGATGTTCATATCATGCGCTCCACCCTTAACGCCATCTTCTGTTTAGTACGCACTGGAGTTTTGATGATGATCTTTTGGATATGTGACTTGGTACAATGACACCAGAACTCTTGCTGCTGCGAAATTGATTTTCTCTGTTTCAGCCATGATCTGAGGTAGTAAAGGAACGTATGACTCCAAAAGCGATCCAGCATGCGGCGCTGCGACAACGTTAAATTGCACCCATAGAATGAAAACCTCGTCTGTCTTCAAAGCGGAGACATACGAAATTTTGATGGCAGTTAATTACACTACACTTCCGATATATCTGCGTTGGAAGCGACATCTAAACTAGGTTTAAAGCCTTACTAAAACCTCTCACCACTTCCAAGCTATTGTAGTTCTAGAATGCAAGGCTTTTCTGAACGCAGTCGGGAGGTTAAATTCACCAAGTCTTATTTGGGCCCTAGCTCGCAATGGGATGGCGATGAACTCGCTGAACAAGGCGTTCAGGCTGTGACCTCGGTTGGGTGGTAGTTGAATTTCTTGTGAGCATAGCTGCAGATGGGGCGTAAGACCGAAAGAATGCTTCCCGACGTCTCTAAGAAGTCAGTTACTTTCCTGCTGTCGCATATAGGCCGCTTACTGGCTCAGTGACAGGGCACTAGCCCTCGAAAACTACCCTAAAAATGCATGAAAGCATTAAATTTCCATCAAAAAATATTTCAATTGTCAATTAATACTGAGAATTCCTGGCGCTTTCACCCAATACGAAATTACCCAAGAACGCGTGTATTTAATTGATACTATCCAATCCAAATCCTATTTCCTCAAACTGATTGACAACCACACTTATGCAATAAAAAGTCATGGCTATAAGTCCACTTAAAATATTCAACTGGTTTTGAAAATTTCTTAAATCAAGCCTTCACAATCAAGTGTGAAGACATTAACATAAATAATTCAAATTCAAATCGAAAAAATTAAAATCAATTTTCATAAACAAACGAAAGATCTAGATCTAGTTCTCCTTAATCGATGGAATCTCCCACTCTGTCAGCTAATTGTCTGCTCCTTGCCTTCCTCTTAAATACGAAAATACTTTTGCCATTAGATCTTGATGGCGTTCTTTTCTTTTTTTTTTGGTGTGTCTTCTTTTTGTGGAGCAATTCCATATCATGTTTTGTTGTTGTCAAACGTGTTTTCCTCTTGTCGCGTTAAATAAAGAATTTTTTTTTTTTTATTGAATTTAAATTACAAATACAAATTTAGAGAATGGTACTGCCAAAGAATGAGATTGGTCTGCTTCTTTTTAGAGATACGGAATTTTGTAGTCTTGCCTACCTACAATGCGTAATGACTTTGAGATCTAATCAAGTTGAAAATTTAACCTTACTGCCTGCGTCTGCTACTACTGCTCCATGGAGCTCAAACTTTTAAATATTCATGAGATGAAAAAAATCTGTTTGAAATGGGAATGGTCAGCGAATTAACTGTAAACAGATACTCGTGCACGCATATGGAAATCTGGAAATATTGTAATTTATTGGATCTTTTGAGCTCATTGGGAATGCGGTGGTAGATGATATGAATATGGCCTTGAGCTGCATTCTTGCATTTAAATGACCGACATCTTGTTCTTTTTTTTCTTTTTTGCTTACGTAGAAAGGTAGGCGTTTCACAGTCACGTTGTGAACAAAATTTGATTCAACATTTAGTTCAGTCAGCTCAGTTGAAAAGAGTTAACTGTCAAAGTTGTAGCATTCAGAGCGTTTAAAGCTCATCTAATGACGTTTTCCAATTTCTGCTGCATTGCAGCATCTGATAAGAAAGTTCTGTCTGTCTGCAATTATGAGAGGTGAACTTTCAACTATCAGCTGTCAAATGTGACAATCAGACAATGTGTCAAAGTGAGAACACTTTGTCGCTTCTAATGAGGTCCTTTTAGTCTTGTAAATCGCCGAAAATATGATCCAGTCTAGGCATTTTGTGGAGCAAATGTGTGCCTGTTCAACTGTTAAACAGCTGATGACAGTTATTATGTTATGCTTCAAATGGCATCCATTGTAGGTGGCGCAAAAATTTTGTTTTTGAATTACTTTTTTACTAAATCTTTATTTGAACCTTTACAATTGTTTCTGTTAAGTGGAAAAGATGATATCCGCCAAGTGGCTGCCGCCAGCGTTGATACACATTTGTGCCCGTTTTATCGCATTTTCCATGATTTTCCGAAATATTTCCAGTGATAACTGTTCGCATTCCTGTCGAATATTCTCCTTAAGGGCTGCGATTGTCTGAGGCTTGTTGGCATAAACCCGCGACTTCAGATAGCCCCAAAGAAAGAAGTCTGGGATGGTTAAATCGGGCGATCTAGCTGGCCATGCCAAATCGCCAAAGCGGGAGATTACGCGACCATAAAACGCTTCCTTCACAATATCCATTGTGGCTCGTGCTGTGTGTGCGGTTGCACCATCTTGTTGAAACCACGTGTTCAACAAGCCTCGCTCATGCAATTCCGGCAGTAAGATGGCGTTTATCATGGCCCTGTAGGGTTCGCCAGTAATAATGACCGTATTGCCGATGGCGTCCTCAAAAAAATACGGCCCGATCACTACTCCCGCGTGAACACCGCACCACACAGTGGCTTTGAGTGGATGTAATGGCTCTTCGTGCATCAGACGGGGATTTTCAGTGCTCAAGAAACGAAGATTTTACTTATTGACTTAACCGCTTAAGTGGAAATGCGTC
The DNA here is from genome assembly GCA_963966105.1 of Volucella zonaria. Lineage (NCBI taxonomy): Eukaryota > Metazoa > Arthropoda > Insecta > Diptera > Syrphidae > Volucella > Volucella zonaria. The sequence goes on along the minus strand of OZ014530.1, from coordinate 36,370,613 downwards.
TCATCGCTCATGATGATTTTCGACACAAAATCGTCCTCTTCGTTATTGAGATTGAGGATGGCTTTACAGTAATTCACACGCGACTGAGGCATTAACTGATGCACTGTTTGCACTTTGTACGGAAGCATGTGTTAGTTTATCACTAAAATTCGCTGTAGGGTCCGTCTGGTGATGCCCAATTGCGTGGCCTGTCATCTGGTTTATGTTTATTCGTTCTCAACGACATCGGCAGCCACAGTCGCGATAGTCTCGGCCGAAAGACCAGTCTGGTGGCGTCTACGCCCTGCATGGTCTCCTGCGGTTCCACTCTGTTCGAGTCGAGTAGCAGTGGGCGCGATACGATTAGGAAATCGACGTCGATATTCACGCTGCGTTAACACCACCGACCGCTTATTGGTCAAAAACATCGACACAATTATTCCACGCTCTTGTGGAGTATAGCGCTCCATTGCTTGTCTGTTCACAAATGTCAAATATGATTGATGTACGACGCCATTTGCAAAAATTATACCATCTTCCGATAAATTGCGCCACCTTGTATAATATTAGGGTGTTGCATATGAAATCGCCGTTTTTGAAATGCAAGTTAAAAGACTTGTAACTTCTAAAAGAATTTTCTTTCTTAATTTAAATTTTCGCCATTGAATTACATACATTTTTGCCAACGAGATAATAATGCAATGATGCCTTTTTTGTAAAAAAAAAAAAAAACTAGGATTCATGGACCCGATGAAGTCTTCGAAGACTTTTTTGACAGCTCCTTCGTCCGTATATGTATTCAATACAAAATGTGCTTAAACAGAAGATAATCCGTTGGGGAAATATCCGGGTAATAGGCTGGGTGCCGTCACCGTGAAGCAGATAACCACATGTCTGTTAACCAACGCGGGAGGTTTAACGTCCAAATTCGCATGCATACGAGGGCTGTTTGATGGGTACCCGGATTCGAAGATAGGCTGCGCTACTGAGCCAAAATTTAGTATAACCTCTTTTAGCCCGCCTGTCAAAATTTGGTGACAATCCGACGCATAGTTTTGTTTTGACACCCATTTCAAAACATCGTGTTTTTGCGACCATGGAAAAAGAGCAGTATCGCTCCGTGATCCGTTTCTTGTTTTTGAGTGGCAAAACCTGCGGGCAAATCAAGCCCATTGTCGATGGTGTGTATGGGACCCATTCACCTTCCCGTTTATCATTAGTTCGCAGAATTTCGCCGCGGCCTCACGCCGATTTTTGATAAACCGAGCCCAGGTGGCCCAAAAACGGTTACCACAGAGGAAACCGTGGACAAAATCCATGATCTCGTATTGGCAGACCACAGAGTGAATATTCGCGAGTTGGCTGAATAGCAGGCATCTCTATGAACGCGTTAACCATATCCTGCACGAGATTTTTGGCATGAGAAAGCTGTCCGCGCGAGGGGTGCTACGTTTTCTCACACCGGAGAACAAACGCAATCGTGAAACCACTTCAAAGACTTGGCCCTGTTTAATCGAAATCCGGAGGAGTTTCATTGGTGCACACCAGAGACCAAAGAACAATCGAAACAATGGGTTTTACCCGGTGAACCTGCTCTAAAGAAGGCGAAGACCGTGCCGTATAAAGTAGCTCACGCTCAAAGGGTTAAGGTACTCTTAAAATGTTTGCACACAGCACGGGCGAAAGAAATTTAGGGAGGAAAGAAGGTTAGGTACCGATGTACGTTGGTTTTAAATGTCTGAGTGCTATAATGACTAGGAAATAGAGAGCTCGGCAGGGCATTTCGCAAGCGAGTTGTTCGACTTAGGAACGAATCACGATATTTCAGAGTACGTCCGAAAGTGGGTTTGAGGGTATACTGATGAGCGTTCATAGCGAGACGGCTGCTATGGTTAAAGGTTTGAAGGGGCCGAATGCTACTGGCGATTTCTATGGAGCACTGGTGGTGGAGATAGCGATTAAACAAAGTGAGACACGGGACATTTCGTCGGTGTTCGAGGGTAACCGGCTGTAGAGCAATAAGCCGCCATTAACTTTCTTTTTTTGATGACTTGGGTTTGACTTGTGTTTGGTGCTTGGTTAGTGTTAAACCACTGCTCAGTCCATAGAGTTTTCAACTTTCATCAGACGTAACAATTCTTTTGCAAAAACGGGATCTTTTTCATTTCGAGCAGGCTAAGAAAAGCAGATTTGTAATAGATTATCTCCTTTTGTTGTCAATTGCAGAGTAATTGGACAGTTGGTCCGCAATATTTCACCATAGCGCTTGGCTCGACTTATCTATAACCGCCTTAAGGTAACCAGAAGAGTCATCTGTTCCTAAACGAAACCCATCAAATCAACGCCTAATTGTTCACATCTGTTGCAAAGTGCCAGTTTAAGCTTGGAAAAGAAAGTAACTCGCCTTTAGCTCTAATCCATTATTTAAAGCTGGCCGGTCACAAAAACGTTGGCTGTGATCAATAAAATCAATGAAATGAGTGTTTTGAAGATCAGGGTTTTCACTTTAATTTGACATATGACATCTATGTGGTTCGCAAAAATCCACTATTTCATTTGCAGCAATCCAATAAGTTAAACTGTCGCACTGTGATGTGGCCGTCAACTATTGTCAATGTCAAAAGACTATACTGTTTCAGTATAGTTGTCACAGTCTTATGCGACTCTGTTGTCAAAAGAAACATCATTTGACAGCTGCTCTTGGCGATTCTTTTGGAAATATTTATTGCTAAATGATTTTTGCTGCTCATCCTTGATTTTTATAGAACAGTGGCCATTATCGGCACTGGATGCAACTGCGACGTCACTTCAATACCTGATACATAATCCGGCTTAATTGAGCGTGATTATACTTCCTATTAAACCTTCTCTAAATCCAATTCCTTGCAGTCATGTCTTCTTTTATTTATCAACCATCAAATCATTGAGACTCCACCACTTCACGATAATATCTCTTAAGTGCCGCCAGCTTACCTCTAAAAACCATTAATCTCAACCGCAATTATTCGGTTCTTAGCGAGTTACGAATACCTCTAGTTCAATAGAATTTGCTGAAAAAATCATTTTCTGTTTCTTGACCTTTCTATCATTTTAAAATCTTGGAATAGACAAACCCACAAATCGGGTAAACAAATTCCTCAGGCTCACCTTGAAATTCATTTAGCGACAAGTTTTGACTTTGACAGTACTTTTAGAACAACTTCCTGTTGTAGGTTATATACTCCTTGGGCTTGTTACTCGTTAGTTGGTTAAGGGTAAACTAAGAACCTTCAGTGCAATTCTCCGTCAAAATCTATGTAAATTGCTCGTTTGTTTATTTAAAGTTTGTTTCGTGATAGAAAGTCAATTCAGGGTTGAACTTTGTTTGAGATTGTCTATTGACTTAATCGATTGACTAGCTCCGAATGACTGTGATCGAATACTTGAAAACGTCTTAAGGGTGTAATGACGACAATGCATGCAAAACTAAATACGACGAGTACGCCGCCGGGATAAACACAAAGATGCGATACTTAATTGATGTGCAGTGAATTATTTGCTTATCAATTGACATTACGAATAGGTGCTTGCATTCGTTTCCTTGTTTCTAGGAGATGCATCTATTGTAAGAGCCCATGTCAGTTGCTTTTATTCTTTAGTCATAACTTAATTGAAGTACTCGAATTTGTTTTGAAATAAATATATGTACGAGTATATTGATTCTGTAATCGTAGAAGTGGTGCAGTAGAACGTCAATTGGTCACGTTACTCGTATATTTATGAATGAATGACTGTTGCATAAGTTCATAGGCTCACGAATACGGAAACCTTTGATTGTGGTAGGTAGCCACATCGACTTAACTTCTTAATTATTCAAGAAATCTATTTCTTGACAGAGTTGTTGCCTGACGGTTGATGATACTCGAATGTTTACGTTATGATTAATACCTTCCTCGTACTCGATGCATAGATAAATGTTGTTTACATTCTCCGTCCACTATGTCAAGACGCAAATGAAGATCAACATGTGCATAAGTTGTCTCCTTCCTAACTGATGCCATGTCTAACGAGTATTTAAGTCCTTTTTATCACATTGATTCAATCAGTTGCATCAAGCTGCATCTAATGTGTTGCAAAATGATTGTTCTTATTGTAATCGGTATATGACAACTGTCAGCTGTCAAGTGTCACTTATCAGCTGCTAACCTGTCAAGTGCCAATTGTTCAGCATAGCAAATCTGAAGATGGAAGAAATTTCTCATAAAGATAACTCTGGCCGTCATGCCGTGGAATCTTGAACAGTTCCAGTTTTGGTTTTTCTGACATCTTGACAGATTCTTTAATTATAAAAATATTCATCTTTTGCAAATACCAATGCAACGCGACATTTTAAAAAGGGATTTACAATAGAAACGAATGTCCTTTTTGTTTCAAAAATGTTTGCAAACGTTTTGATATCTTTTCGTGGTAAACGTCATCAGTGCGGTTAAGCAAATCATCATGAAAAAGAATAAAATCAAGGAATCTTCAGAAATATCTAAAACCCAGATGAAACGTTGGAATATTCTGTTTCAACAAAATAAGTCGCTTTGACGTACATATGTATGTACAATAGGTGCTAAGTGTAAACGTTTAACTAACGCAAAAATCGTTCAATCTTTCAGCATTTAACGAGGTCCTGTCCTTTTCACTGATTCCCCTAATTCTAACTAACGCGAAAAAGACCCGAACCATCAGATAATTGGAAGCCGACGACCGTGTCAATATACAAAATTGTAAGGCTTAGTGGGACCCATTCATTTTATCGTATGAAACCTCTGTTTGGTGAGCCTAGTATTGTCAGTCTGATTAATAACTTATTCCTAAATTCGACGCCGAATTCTTCCTGTCTACATCGAAAGGGCTTATCATGACTACGAACGCTGCAAGAATCGGTATTTTTTTACCAACCATATCCCTGGTATCTAGACTAGTAAAACCTTATATAGTCAGCTGCGATGACAAAGAGTTAGTAAGCAACGGAAATTTATTCCCTTACATTGAATGAAGACTGCAACTTTAAAGTTAAAATGCGGGGTCTAGAGTGTCAGCAACATATTGGCAATGTGGAGTTGCTGTTTCCTTTTGCTGTCATATGCTGATTGCCATGTTGTCCTAATGTTGGTCCTTCAATGGGTCGTAACCATCTTGTTGCATTCGCAAATTCGAAAAGATCAATAAACGATATATCAAAAAGCTGTTTAATTTCTTGGATTTTGAAGTATCTTCCTAAAGTCTGCTTTAGATTTCATAGGCTAGGAAACAATGGCATAATAAGGAGACGGAACCTTCCGTGCGTAACTAGAGATAATCTTTGCTAAGATGCATCTTCATTGCATACGCCGTCACGAGAATATGGCCTATAATATCTGATTAAAGCTGATACATGCCTTCACTTTGTCCTCGAAGAACACCGGCCATAATTTTCTACACATTTCACAGATGAAAAGGTTCATCCACTTATCGTTAGCTTTGATTTGTGTCATTTGGTCCATTTACAACCTTAGGCTGCAGGGGGGATGATTGACGCTTTGGTCGAACAGCTCTTAGCCTGTGGCCGATTCTTTGCGAGCTAACTCCTTTGTATGTTTTCGCCTACCACTCCTTTAGAACTACGGTACCGACAGATTTGAACATAATCAGCGTTTCAAAATTTGACTTCATTTCGATGGCAGGATGGTCTCTATGGAACTCATGGAATATTGCCTTTACTGTCACTAGTTTGGTAACCTCTGCTGCAGCTAATATCTTGCCTGTAGTCTGGAAGATAAACTGAGCATTCAGATCGGATAAGATCCCAACAACGGTCATCCATCTATGAATATTGATATCGAGCATCCTACAATTTGGAAAATACAAGAGAACAGTACTTCAAGATCATCATGGGGTAGTACATAGATCATATTGGCGACGAGAACCAGCTCTCGTATTGTTTATTTCAGAACGCGGTTAAACTGTCAGTCCTCAGTCAAAAACCAGCCGCCACGTAAAAAATCGAAAGTGGCTTCTCAGGCCGCTACTAGCTACTTGCAGCTTCGTCTTACTTACTAGTTACGAGTATCTTGCTCTTTATCCAGGGGCAGATGACTCAACTGCAACGCCAGATACAAGAACAGCTACGGGCTCCTTCCGGCAATAAAATTGAGCCATAGCCATCCGAATTTGATTTTCAGCCATTGATCTTGCTCAGTGTTAAAACACTTTTAGGAGCAGACTTTTGCATGTGGAAGGCTTAGAGCAGTAGCTCAAGGTTAGTCTCCAGTCCTGTCGGTGGTTTGGTTCCCATGCCACTAGTCAGTTTATGGGCTGTAACCAGACTATGCTAACAGAGGTTAAGATGGATCTGATAATAGCCGTGTATATCTATATCATGATTTTGCGATTGGGTCCCCACCTTTTCCCGAACATACGGCTACAGGTATAGAAAGCGTTCGATCTCTTTTTTTACGCGTTCTTCAACACTGAGCTTCCGGTTTAGATTACTAACTAGTACGATACCAAGATATTTTCCATTATAGGATCGTTAGAAGGCTGTTTCGTTTATAAAGGAACGGAGGGATTTCCAGCTTGTGTATGAGACGGACAATTTAGATTTTTTGGGGGTAAATTCAAAGCCCCCCCGAGGACGACCCATTCGTTGAGGGTTCACAATTTCACAAAATGGAGGACAGAACTTGCCCGTGGTCATAAGAACCTTATCATCTGCAACCGCAGTGGGCCGTTTTAACCCTAAAGAAGAGGTGAAATTATTCCTGCTGCAAGGATGCTTCTGGATGCAGCGAGCAGAATGCAGTTCTGTATTATCAAGTGGTTCGTTGGTGCCGGGGTGGTTTAATTTTCTAGGCTTCTACATATTACGAAAATATTAACGCTGTCCAAGACTTCTTCATTGTTGAGGAACACACCTAATGTATACCCCGCATTGCAGAGACTTCTTCCAATCATGGTGACAAAGTTACGTAGGCCCATTTGACCATTTCCTTGCCTTAGCAAATCTCAAAAACACACTCGTTTTCTTAAAACTCTGTTAAACAGTGATGATTTCAGTTGGATTATACCTCCAAGGTTTCTTTTTTGATGACATTATGATCTATGGAGCAGAAACCCCATAATCTCAAAGGCAGACAGACGCATGATGATAGTCTCTTAAAGGCCCATAGATCATGATGTAAAATACTTGAATTGAACGAGATATAAAGTTAATAGGCTTAAGAGAACAGCAAGTTTTCAATCGGTCTTGCAAAGCTGCTTCTGTTGGTCTTTCTTCGCTGTCTTCTTCTACCACTGACATGTCTTTAACATGCGAAATATTCATCGAATTACGGTCTCTTTTTCTTCTTACAAAATACAAGGTGCGGCAAGATAGCTTCTTTATTTGAAATATGCCTTCTGAAGCTGTTGGGAGTCCCAGGCGATCATGCGTGGTCTCATTCGAGAGATGGGATGCTAAAATTTTGTTAACTTGTGTCTCAGCCATCATCATGCATTGGAGTAACGAGCAGCGTGTGGCTGCCTTATAGGCCTATTTTTTCAACGGCCTTTCGGTGGTTCCAACTAACCCGTCTTCCGAAATAGCTGCAATATTGCGGCATTGGGTCCTCTCCCGGACCAGAAATGAACTCTTTTGTGGGTCACAATGTTCCAGGAAACTGGAAAAGAAGAACTAGAGACGCATGTCCTACCAGAACACCTGAGAACATCGAAGCAGTAAGGATTGCAGTTTTGCGATTCCCGGAGTATTCCGCGCGTAAATATGCGTCTGCTCTTGATGAAATGGACTTACGAAACATATGATTTCAAAAGGACGGAGCAACGGCCCATATTGAAAGTATCAATTGCATCGTTGGCTGTGTTGTGAGAACACTACCCAGGGCGCCTTATCTCCCTAACTAAGGGTGATTTGGAGTGGCCGGCCCTTTTAATTCTTTGTGACTTCTTTTTGTGGGGGTATTTTACATTCCGCGTCTATACCAACCACCCATAGACTCTAGGCGGCATGAAAAGAAATGTTCAGGTAGAAACGGCCAACATATCCATTAATATGCTGGAGAGAGAGATATAACAGCGGGGTGGCGGTGGGGGCGTCACTTACCCGATATGATTTTTAAAACGATGTAAACCACCACTTTAAATTTTTAACTTTTTAATTTTAAAATTTAAATGAATTAAAATAGTTTTAAAATTTAAAATATGTCTTCAGCACTTTTTCTGTCATTGCACTATGAAATAAGGAAGTTATCTTGCTGCACCTTGTATAACTTAAGGCGAATGCTCCGGACTTCCTGCCAAAGTTTATCCATTAAACTCACTCTACCAAGGTCTAAGTATCGATGTATATGTGGACACTTGCCAACTAAAATTTCTTCCTATTATTGTGTTTATTGCTTGAAATAATAGTTGCCTCCATCACCATCAAAAGAATAAATCGACAGGGTAGTTTTGTTTTGTTTTTTTTTTTTTCCAAAGACACTTTGGACAGGAGCCAATACACAATAACCATAAACTACTGTCTGTTAGCTGATTCAAGCCCCCAAGTCGCAATTTAGATAGCTACGCAGTAGAAGCACTCTTACGCTACATATCCTTGATTTTTTTGAAAACAAATACGTTTCCCTCTTCCAACGAATAACGAATCGATTTCAAATAAATTTGACAATTTATTGGCCCATCGCCAGTGAATATGGATAGCGTTTTTCATCGGCAAAGCTATTTATTCACAAAGGCTGGTAGATTTGGGACATCAAATTCAAAATGCTTTAGCGGAGCTCATATCTCTCATCCAATTTCGTTTGAAATTCATTTTGCTCTCGTTTCCAACTCATATGGAAAATATATCTACAGCAAAGTGTCATGTGAAGAAAAAAGATATATCAAAATGAACATAAGCGTCCAATTAAATTAAATTTAAAAAAAATAAAAAAAAAATAGCACGCAGCAATTATTTTTAATTTCAACATTGGCACGATATCATCTGTGTTAATTGTTTGTTTTGATGTTGAGAAAAAATACGAAAATACAATAGCAAAATTCACCTTTTAGAATAAAGGAATAATAAAAACATATCAAGATGGAATTTTTTTTTTGAAATTTTTTTACAAGTTTTTGTTGACCAAATTCCGAACAAAAACCAGGCCTCCTTTTTGTCAACTGCTCGTGCCGCCGTGTGTTATTAAATCGTTTTATTTATTTTTTTTTTCTTCAATTGATGGTTGTTAATGTGTTTTATTTAGTTTTTTTTTTATTTTTTTATTTAATAAATACACTGGTACAACAAATAATTTGCGTTGTACAATTATGTCAGGGTTGTTTGTACAAACGAATTAAGTTCGCCAATGTACTGAAATAAAATTGAACTTGTTAATAGAGTGAGTAGGACACTAAAATTATAATAAAACGATTGCAATCAGCTTAAGTGGTAAGAGTTTTTATTGGATCCAAAGTATTTTAAAAGAACTCGGAACTGGATCACATTCAAGGGCGATTATTTTACATTTATGTGCTTTAGATAGGGATCTAGAAGTGGTTTGAATAAAGCACTCTTTGTAACAACAATCATTGTTTGAAACGTTTAAAATCGTCTGCGCATACTTCACTTCACACACTTCTCGCTTCATTCTGTTTGGCTCCAAAATTAATTTTGTCGATCTAAATCTAGTCATTTTCGAGCTGCAGTAAAACTTTATCAAGTAGTCGACGTCTCATGATAATTACCCAGTAGGGACATAAATACTGTTACACAGAAAAATCAGCGCCAAATGAAAACGAATTAATATTTAAACAATTTTTTTTTTGTTTTTATTGGGTTATTCAATGGCTACTAATCTTAGAACAACTTATTCGAAATGATTTCCATTTGCCTTCCAGCACGACTTAAGACGATGTGGCCCCTCATCGATTACGAGACGCACTTCATGCATGGGGAAATTGTCCACTGCACGGACAAGAGCTCGCTTCAACGATTCAATATTTGAGTGTCGAGTAGAGCAAGCCATGCCCTCTAATACGGACCAGAATTTGTAAGCCAACGGGTTGAGGTCTGGACTACCAGCTGGCCAATCACCCGTTGATATGAAGTCCGGAACGTTGTTTTTGAGTCACAGTTGAATCGTTTTTGCTTTGTGAGCAGGAGCAGAATCTTGCTGGAAAGTCCATGGCTTGTTATTGAATATTGATTGGTTGAGAGACTTCACAATGGGTTCCAAGACGGTCGATTGATATAACATACTTTGGGCGATGTTTTCACTCCTTTCTCGCAAAAATGGAGCTTGGTAACGCCATCGTAGCACACTCCCCACCATACCATTACAGACGCGGGATGGTGGCCTCTTTGAATCCTCGAGATGAGTTGGGATGCTTCTCTGGATGACCGAGCATACACATGATCGTTCTGCTTATCGAACGATTCTTCTACGGTGAAGATTTTCTCGTCAGTAAACAGAATTTGTCTGTGAGTAACGCTTTCGATCTTGCTCTTGCGTTTTTTCTTCAATGCGACCGTGAGCAGGTGTCGCTTGTACGCGCTGAGTCCTAAATCTTCTTTGATAATGCGAGACATGGATTTTTGCGAAATTTGCATTTCCCGCGACAAGATTTTCTGTTTTCACAGCGGTTTTCGGTCGATTCGTTTCTTCACGGCTTGGATCGCTTTCGGAGTTCTCACAGTGCGCGGACGGCCGGATCTTTGACGGTCTCGTGCTCCACCAGTATCCTTAAACAACTTCACAGCACGATACATAAAATTGCGAGTGTTTTCAAGCCGTTGCAACGTCCTAAGGATATCGCCTTTTCCGTGTTGTATATAAGTAGACCAACTACAACAATACGATTTTTGATGTCGCCCTATTCCATGATTGTAAGCAACTAATGTCAAAAACTTTTTACGTCACAATGAAACATAAATATCAACTGTCAAATCGCAATCAATACGAAATGGATGCGCCCAGTGTTGCATTCGTAATGAGTGAGTTCAGTTGTGTACCAGTATTAATGACTTGACCAGGTAGATCATCGTTTACTGCACAAGAGACCTGGGTTCGAATCTAGACAGTGCAGCGAAAAATGGAAAACAAATTTGACATCTCCACCCTTTCGGAAAGCAGAACTGGGCAACATCAAAATGAACGTTTTTGATGAAGCCTCTCACTACCTCAATCATCGACAAGAAACAGTGGATCCTTTAATTTGCATATCAAATAACGGACCTAGTACTTATCTTTGTGGGAAACCACCTAAATGTTGTCGTTGAACCCCGTTGCAGAAAAAAAGACAATCAATGGGGCTAGTTTGTTAGGTGCAATCGATGTTCCACATCTATCTTAGGAATGCTATGCTCGATTTAAGAGTGCTTTGTGCCATACTTAATTTCCTGACCCCTTTCTTAGGAAGGATTTTGGGCCCTTTTTCTTCAAATTTAAATGCAAACAATTACTAAAAAGAGTGATTTTGGTTAAAGTACACCCCATTGAAAGCGATAAACTTCTCCCATCATTCAGCCAGCAAATGAGATCGAATAACCGGAGCAGGCCTGACAATTCAGTCACATTCAAGATACGAGGGTAGTCCCAGAAGTAGCCGACCTAACAAAGAAAACACAAAATATTTGGGAAAAAATGTATTTATTTCTGTACGTAGTCTCCTTTTAGTTCAATACAATAGCTTCGATACCCTGTTTATAGTGAGAATCGTCGAGCTCCTTAAAATAGCCATCAACCGCAAACTCCACCTCTTTACTGCTAGCAAATCTTTTGCCACCGAGCCATTTTGCAAGTTCGGAAGTAGAAAATAATCCGAGGGTCCTAAATCTGATGAATAGGGTGCATGTGGAAACAATTCGAACTTTAGCTCATTGATTTTGATCATCACGATGACAGATGAGCGAACTGGTGTTGTCTTGACGAAACAAAACTTTTTTCTTCATCCAATGCAGCCGTGTTTTCCTGATTTCATCTTTCAAACCCTGCAATAAGTTCGCATAATAAACCCCGCTGATTGTTTTTCCTTTCTGAAGATAATCAATGAAAGTTATCCCACGCGCATCCCATAAAACTGACGCCATGACCTTGCCTGCAGATGGAACTGTCTTCGTCTTCTTTGGAGCCGATTCTCCCCTTTGAGTCCATTGTTTTAACTGTTCCTTCATCTCGGCTGTGAAGTGATGGATCCATGTTTCATCCATGGTAATGAATTGACGCAAAAACTCGGCTTTATCGCTGCGAAACTTCGCCAAACCCTTGATTGAAATATCCTCATGAGTGACGCTATTCTTATTCCATTGTGTGTAATCGCGGCACCCATCTTGTGAACAGCTTTCTCGTGTCCAATTTTTCAGTCAACCTGCGATGCACAGCGCCTTTTGAAATGGCTACCATATCTGCTAGTTCATGCACTTTCAATCGACGGCCATCCAATACCATTTTGTGGATTTATTTCAACATTTCTAGTGAGCTCACCTCATTTGGTCGACCACTGTGACGTTTGTCTTGGCAACTCGTAGAGCCTCGCCTAAACTCTGCCACCCTATATTCTGTTGTTGTAAACGAAGGAGCAGACTCCTTCCAATTTTTTCCATATTTAAAAATTAATTGAGAACGTTCACTATTGGCGTCTTCAAGCTTCAAATTTAAGCTTTATAAGGTTGGTAGTTTCTACAATTGTCATTCTTTTTAAACAACAACCGCCATCTATACGTCAGGTGGGGTACTTCTGGGGCAACCCTCGTATTTTTGGAACGGCTTTGCCAAATGGGGCTTGGTGTTGTTGTTGTGTAGTAGAATGCAACTTTCGATCTTATTGTTTCAAAGTTTGGTTCAAACGTGTCAGCTGATGGTTTCGGACAGAGATGAACAAGCTTCTGTAGGGAATCGATCAACCTTCTAAAAGAAATTGGTTTGGTATACTAAATTGGAAAAAGGAGTGGCGTGGCGCAGTGGCTAAGTTCGTCGAGTACAACGCCAGAGGATGTCGGCCAACCGAAAAACTGAAAAGTAAAACCTCGAAGTGAAATCCTCTCTCTTTGATTCTCCGACTCTCTCGCCATTTGGAGTCAGCAAGAAACAGGAGTTTTTTGATTGTGGCCTAAATCAAAAGACGAACAACACAATAATTAAAACGCATTTTGCTATCTACCTACAAAGGAATACGGTATAGGGACTTGTCAAATCGTGTGCGCTAACCGTTGCCACTGAATACTTTAAACAAAGTCTAAGTTTATCATCTCAGACAACTGCTTCGAAATCTCATTTTATTTCAAAACCATTCACCTTTATATACAATAAATGAAAGAAAACATTTAGCCTATATTCTTACGAACATTTTAAGCTTAAAGTATACAAAAATGCAACCAAATCAGTCCAACCGTTTGAGACAGGTAAAATAACGTCATGCAAAAGTTACCATCGCACTGAGCCTGAACAGAATTCCTTTCAAAGTAAAGATGGGTTTTGTTCTCGACTAGAACGCCGAAAATGGTTGTTGGCATTACTTTTCTGACGCAAACTAATATTCATTAGGGCCAAAACACAATGCGAATGCTTTGATACGCTTTATATCGAACTTTCGATAACTTGCGTCAAAAAGACGACTTCAACTTTTGGAATTCAAAATATCGCTTCATCGTTGAGCCGACAAAGTATTGTTTTCCTAAATTTTTAATACGTGAATTCGTTGTACGAAGTTGAGTAGAAATTTACTCGTATACGAGTACAAAGTTCAAAACTACTATTTTATGCAAGAAAACCATGAAAATTTATGGTAATCGTAAAAAGCCATACATATGTTGGAGGTTACCCATTCGGAGTAAACACATTAAACCGTAACCTAGCCTGTAGCTGCAAATTAAACAAATCAACCGCAAAACCAAAACAAAAGTAGAGAGTAGGTCTACTTTCGCTTAGCAGTTGCGTTTACGATATTTACGATGCAAAGCTAACGCGAAGCTTGAGGTAACATTATGAATTACGTTGTTTCTAGTCGATATGTCAAAAAGCAAGCACGCGCAAACGGGACGTTGTTACATTGGGTGTTATAGTCTTACGAGTAAATCGCAGTTGTCGTTATCATTCAAAACTGATTGTGTGCTGGACAGCAAATGAAGATGATCGATGGATCTTAATAGCTCGCAAAGACTAACCTCTAATAAGATCGCTCCAGGAATGTCAAGACTTCATTTTCTACCTCATTCAAAATAAGCAAATAAACAGTCGCAAACTGGCCAAAGAGGTTTTTAATGAACCAGAGGTGATAAACATATTTTCTATGTATGCGTTCAAATACTCGATTACATGTCAAAATCTGACAAGCACTGGGTGCTCAAAGTTGGTCGTGATTTTCTTTCAGCTATTTTTATTGTTCTTTAAACCACAAGAAATATTTGCTGGTCGTAGACCGTAAGTTGACTATCAGAGAGTTAGAGGAGATGACCGACAGCTCGATTTGATCCATTCACGGCATTTTAACTTAAGTTTTCAGCAAAAAAAAAGCAGCGTCTTGACATGATTCCCGAGGATAATTTCTTCTTTAGAACATCGTTCCAAAAACATTTTTTTCAATATTTCCAATGTTTTTGTGTCATTAATTTGAATTTTAACGTTGATTTTTTGTATCCATTTCAAAAATCGGTGTAAACACAACGCTGTACTGTGCCTTTCACAAATGTCATGCTGTGACGCAAAAATGTTGTGATAATGTCAAAGACAATTCTACCAAAATAACAAAAACAAAAACAAGAAAATAAGCCGAATTCAAATCGGTCAAATGACAGCTCCACACGTTGGTTAGTCCATGAACTTTTTGAACAGCAGGGTATACTACAATATGTTTAGTCAATTCTATGCTCTGCCTCCCATACCTCCGTTCCCTAAAAAAAATCTTCAAAAACCACAAAAATCTAAAATGGGAAACCATAAGCCATTCAAAGTTGTCGATAAAGTATTACGACACCGATTTGCTCCATGCTTTCCTCAAAATGATTGCCTAAACACACGTATCTATCGAATTTCACGATAAGATACCGAAGAAATCGAAACGTATTACATTACTTCGTATCTATCTGTCTGCAACATTTTACGAGTATTACCCAGTACTTTTACATTTTGCGGCGGAGATCTACTTTAAGTACGAGTATGGTAGTACTCACGTATATTGGTAAGACTGCATAACGCCAGCCACATCCTCTGCAGCGCTATTACAATTTGTCATAAAATACCTAAACATCGTGTCCCTCTTATCCCTTACCTAGGTCAATGACACTCGTTTGGGTAGTGTTCCAAGAGTTCCACGAGTTACATCTACTAATAACTAAATCCGGCTCTTATTTGTGGATGCAACTTTCTAACATGAATACGACACTCTGACTCCACATACCGCTGTCGCCATTGCCAATACCATTATCCACTCAAACCCCACTCCCAAGAAGCCATGATTATAAATTCACCCATCCCAAGTGTCAAATCGAATGGGGGGGGGGGGGGACTAAAGTAAACTTTCAGCTGATTTCGTTCTCTCGTGCATACATACTCGTCGTCGTCGTCGTCGTCGTACTCGTATTCTTTGTGTGTATTGTGTCTGCATGGGTTTTGTGTCAAATTTCCTTCCAAGCAAATGTCATTTGTGTTGCTTTTATCGTGTTCGCATTCGCATACATCATATGCGGCGGCCATCATCAGGGCAGCCACATGAAAGCACTACCACAGCAGTTTTGACAACGGAAGCACAGGTTCTCTGTCGTCTGTCAGTGTCAGTGCAAAGTTGTTTTTCTTTTGTCAATTGTCTTACGTCAAAAATTTTAAAATCTAAACAAATTTGTTGGTTTTTATTAAGTTTTTGAGTTGATTTACCAAAAAATTGTGTTGAAAAGTGAAGAGGAAAGGAATTTTCGTTCGAAAACTTTAAGGTCACAAGACTTGTGAAGCGGTGAAAAAAAATAACAACAACAACAAAATCCATCAATAGATTGGTGTCATTTTTCCCTTTTTCGTTTCTCTGAGAGTGTATGACTGACACAAATGTGATATCATTCCAGTGAGAGAGGAGTGTGAGAAGAAAAGCTCAGAGAGGGATTTATTGAAAAAAAAGAAGAAGAATACAAAAAAAAAAAAAACAATCACGTCTCAGTGGAAGTGTGCTTTCTGGAATTCGCTCTCTCTCAATAAATAGCGATTCCAATTTCCAAGTTTTGATACACCTTACCTTCACCACTACATACCGCGTCGGCGCCATATGATTGTGAGCTTTCAACACTTCAGTGTTGTTTACAAACATTTAGCACACCCACACCAATACTACTGCTGCCACCTGTTGAAAATACTCGTAGTGTAATCGGCCCTTTAGTTGATTCCCATATAATTACTGTCACCATATCCACCTCACCCCACTGGAAAAAAGAAAGCAAAACTCCCCACTAAACCCCCCAACATGTGGTTGTTTATCGCAATGGTAGCGGCAGCAGCTATTGCCGGCGCTGCCGGACGGAAATGGGGTCGATGGCTGTACTTACGTTACGGTCGATATGTTTTACCACGATCGCTGATGGCATCGAAGAGTCGGCCTGCGACACCGCCACTACTGATCGATGAGGGTAAGGATGGTGGCAGTGTTGAAGGCCGTCTTGATGAGAGCGGCGAAATGCAAGAGACGGTGAGTTTGTTATTGTTGTTTATCTGTTTCTTTACTTTACTTTTTCCAGTTTAGGTCTTGTTTTTTATTATTATTTTTGTAATCGCCTCAGTGTGATGCCTGAAGCGTCATGCACTATTGTGGCGTTGAGGCGATAACAAAACGACTACAAATTGACGGAACAATGTGGCGCGGGGAAAATCAATGACCTTTTAGGTGCTTAGCATATCGTTTCTCGAATAATATCGGGAGGGATAACGACATTCGAACATCGACATCGACATCGACATCGACATTACTCAAGGTCCAAATAATTTTACAAAATTGGGTTTTTAGAGCGATCGTCTGATGTGGGTATTTGCCTTCGTTTTATTGTCAACGGTAATTAGTGGTGATTTGTTAAGTATTTTAGGGTTGAAAACGAAGGCCTTAGGAGGTTTCGTGATTGGGAGCAGATATTGTCGTTCTATTGAGTAAAAACTCGTAGTCAGTTGGCGCTTTTAATTTGGAATAATTGTGACATGTTTTATGATGTCAACGGGCAAACCATTTGTTTAGATTTCAACAGAATTGAATGAAACTCCGGTTGTTGTGTTCATAACTTATGATACACCGGTCGGTAGTTGGAGGCAACACAATAGCATGTTACAGTGTGTTTTCTAGGTCAAGTTTTACGATCAGAGTTACAAACTGTCAGAAACAATAGTTTGTAACTTGTATACTGGCAAGTTCAGTTATAAGATTCATACATTCAAAACCAATGTCCGAGGGAGCCTTACACAAGTTTGATTCTTATGTCATCCTTATGCCTGGGCAGCTTTAGTATACGTTTACAGAGTTTTATGAGGTTGCTTAGCTAATGTATAATGAGTTAGGTACCTTTGGGGAAATACCGATGCTACTTGGTGTATCTTTTAAGTTTTGAGATAAACAAGGAAAAACAAATATTTATCATTCGAAAGTGGCTTTATTGCTTTTCAAAATATTCTCCATGAAGATCAATACACTTTTGCATGCGTTTGAACTAATTTTCGAAGCACTTTTTCCAAAACATGGTTAAAGTGCAGCAACCGCTTCTTCGGGTGTAGAAAAACGTTGACCTCGCCATTTATTTTTAATGTGCGGGATTAAAAAGAAGACATTCGATGTTTTGAGTGCACAAAAAATCACTTGCTCGAGCTGCATTGTTGTGGTGGAGAATGACCCGCGTTCGGCGGTTGCTTTTCCTTATTTCTGCAAAAACTCCTATCAAACAAATGGTGATGTACCATTTCGAATTGACCGTTCTACGGTGCTCTAATAGCATCGTGGTTTTTCCGAAGAAACAGGTGACCATTTGCTTTGAAGTGCATCGTGCGAGATCACTTTTTGTTTGATTTGGCTCGCTTGAAAGGAGGGCTTGAAACAGTCGACTGCTGTTTAGTTTCGAGCTCATATGCGTAGATCTATGATTCGTCGCCTGTCACGATTTTATATTCGTCTTTTGAAGAACCGCGATCGAATTTTTTTTTAACATTTCTTTGGACCAATGGACACGAGCCTTTTTTGAGCAATTGCCAAATTATGCGATATCCAACGCGAAGAAGTCTTTTTGGCGGCCAAATGTTCATGCAAAATTAAAAGTACTCGTGTGCGAGTGGAACTAATGCCCAAGCTTGCCTCAATTTTATGATAAGTCACATGGCGATCTTGCAATATCAGTTCCTGCACAACATCGATGTTTTCTGGGGCAACAACCGATTTTGGGCGACCTTCACGAAATTCGTTCTGCAGCGAATTCGGAAAACCAGCGAAACAGCGTGGCCCGGGATTGTGCTTCATCACCAAAAGTTGAAGCGAATTGATCGGCACACCGTTGTTGATGATCACTGTGATGGCTGAGATGAATTTTTCAAGTCTCTGTAAAAATCGAAAATAGCACTCGTACGACAAAACGTTTTGAGCACATGTAGCATTGAAAATGTTAAACTTTACAATGCTGGTGTCAGATTTGACGTATCTGCACCGGTATTGCCATATCCCAAAACTTGGCAACTGAGCAACCTACCTGCTGACAAAGATTAAGAGCTCAAATTGTACAGAATTTTTAACGACAGCGGCACTATGTGCATGTTTTTCCCAGCCTTCTGACGTATGCAGACCATTACCACGCTCCTGACATACTTCGTCCAGAGCCAGGAGACCTTTATCTACTAAATTATGTGTATTACAATAAAATGCGCAGTTTTCTCTAAATTTACACGTGCCCGGTTAACTACAAAGTGAACAAATTTGTCGACGACTATCTAGGAGTTATCGAATGTGTTGTAAATAGTGCAACAACTTATTGCGATTTCCATGTAAATCGTAAATTGCTTTTGTAATGCTGATTATCGTATTATATTATATCCGTGCAATAAGTTAATCAATTATTTGAAACTAGTTAATCCAATCGTCCAATATAAGGCCGGCAATAAACATTGATTACATAAGTTGATATAATAAGGGAGTTACCGCATTATTAGGAGGGAAATCCACTTCCTTATTATGCACCACCATGAGGTTGTCCAAGTCTAGAAATAATTAATCTAATTAAAAAGATAGGCTTTACCAATAAAAACGTATAAAAACGCCTGATGCCCCAAGCAAATTATAAATCTCAGTCTTCAGACATTTAGTAGTTTTGTACGTGGTTATAGCATTCCATCTGACTTTTTCCCTTGAATATGGTTTAGGGATATTTTTCTGCAGCGTGGGCTGCCTAACTTGATGTTAAAATCATTGCCATTGATGTATCTTCTAACGCCATTAGAATGCAGACCGATAACCAGTTGACCGAGCCTGTACGTGACGGATGAGCTCTTTTAACTGATAGATCTTTCGGTTCAATAGGGATAACTTTCAAACCATCCTGCTGGCTTATTACCACATTCGCTCACATAATGCAAAGCCAACTCTTCAACATATTTGTGTCCTTAATTGTTGATTCGACTACGATCGCAACAGCTTGGCCCTTGTCCGTTTTTGTGAACAATTTCACGAAAAGATCTCGGTGTACCGTATACCATCCAAGTCATGCAAGAACTAAAGCCGCAAGGCCATGGTTTGTGAAGAGAGTTCGCGGCTCTTGTGCGACTTGAAATAATAAGGACTCAATTCAATGACAATCTTATATTGCGAAATGAAAAAGTGAATTGGCTACCAATATCTCACGAGTTTTCACCACTGGATTACTTGTTGTGGAGCTATGAAAAGTCTTTTATGTATGATGGTAATCAGACCTTGGATGTCTGCGTTATTTGTGAGAAAGAGCCCCAAAAACTCGAAGCATTGATCCGAAATCGGACCGACAGGATGCGCTTTGTCAAAATACCCGAGGAAGCTCAATACCTGAAATCGTGTTCAAAAACAATGTCGTGACCCATTCTTAAAGCATTACGACCTAAGGCTTATTAAATCTAACTCTATCATAGACTGTAGGAATATTTGAAGTCTAGAAAAAATCTAAGAACATAGCATCGAACCCTGAAATATGGTATCCTGGACGAAGCTAGAAAGAAAGTTTTACCATTTCAAGTCGATCCATTTTGTCGTTATGATTCTTTGGAATGTTAGGCTTAAGATACATTATTCACACAGTTGAACGAGATGAGAAGTAAATCTGGGAATGTATCCTTACCTCAAGGAAATAATTCACTTTTGTTTACAAAGGTGGTAAACTCTTCTTTGTTGCTGCAGTAGTAGTAGTGTAGCTGTGGCTTTTGTCGTCAAGGAGAGTTTTGAAATAATAGAATTCAATTCATTTTAAACAACATTTTTCTAAAAACCTTTTTTTATAATATACAGCGAATATTTTAGAGCAGATTTTAAAAATGTTTAGTCCAGTGTTTTTTTTCCAATAAAAGGATGTTCTAATTGATCTCAGCATTCGGCGAGCTCCAATGAAATGAATTCCGCCATCTCTTGCTCTACGGTTGCACAGTGTACATTCATCACCCTCCATGTGGTATCTAGTTTAATTGCTATAGTTCGCCCATGGCTTTTAACGATTACCTCTAAGCTATTCCGATCATGAGAGTTGTTCTAATCCCCAAGGCTTTGGTTTAACACTTTATAAATGTTTCTTACTTGGCTTTCTTCACTGTAATTCCCGCGATGATGCTTCGATCTGAATTAAAAGTTCCTGCAGTGCATTTCGTAAGTTTGTTTAGTTTACATGTAGGAGTCCATTATGCTCACGGCCCTGCCTAGTCCATTCGGCAAAGAAATGGAGATTCCGATTTTTGAAGCGCATAGCAATTTTACGGGGAAGACGATGACTTGGTTTTGATATGGAGGCAACCCATTTTCCAAGTACAACCTGTAGTTTGGCGTATTTTCTGTCGGTCGGAACATTTTCTTTAGGGAGTCTCTCAAGAGTTTTTCAATCTTCTCAGCCAGATAGCCCACATTTGTCCTGCATATCACATGATTGACCTTAAGATTGCTTCAAATACTACCAAGATCCGTTTCCAGTTACAATTGATTGCAAAGGAGATTCAGATTATACGATTTCAGTGCGGAAAGCCAATATTCTTTCTAAATAGACATGCCAAGTTGTTTCTTGGTTTGTAGATTAAAGACCTAGAAACAAAATATTTCTTCATGATGGAGGATATAGCCGGCAACAGTGCGTTCTATAGTACATGTCATTTTCTTTATTTTGTCTATGACCAGAATTATTTAATGACAATGACTTTTACCCTCTGGGCTTTCTGGAAATCTAGAAGTTACATCATTGTAATGCCTTAAGAATTCAAAACCGTAACGAGAACCTTATATTGCCTTCAAAAATTCAATGGAAGGTGAAGGACATGTTAAGACACACGTATATATAATCCTTTCAAAAAAATACTATTTTTGAGAATCAGGAGGAGATCTACAACCCGTGATCTTTGGCACGATATCAGTAGTGGTACGGTCACTGCAAAATATAATTGTTCATTTTACAGTTGACTTCAACTATTTATTGAATCCTTAGAAGTTGTTATCAGGATGACATTCTTAGATACACACTGAATCTGCTACATGATTGTCACTACAAGCGTCGTTTCAAATTCAATAGCAGATGCTTCTACATTTATACTGTTTGTCTCATTTGAAGGAAAACGGCCTCGCACACTCTTTAAAATTTGACGATCATTATACCAATCCTACGGCAAGCTTCTTCAAATTTCGAACGAAGTCGCGGACGCTGCCTAAATCGTCAAACCAAATTTGTCGTTGTAGTCACTGACTCGTAGATGGTTCCACAGACCGAGGTAAACGTGGTTTTCACCTTATACGAGTAAGCATCTCAACATTTATCAACTGCCTCCAGTTGGTTGGGGTCTTGTGCCAGCTAAAGCCAAGTCTTCCTCTACTACAGATTAGCTCGAAAAACACTTCGAAGGGACTTGAAATGTTTTCACGTTTGTCAGCTGAACGCCACCACCAGGATTAAATGTAAGAACGCACTCCACGACAGAGCTGTCAACCGAGAAGGACGTCAACGGGACGCCTCGATCGAGTATCGAAGAATGTATAGGGGTGTGTCACAAAAATACGTCGTTTGTTTATTTGTAAATCCTTCGTTCGGTTACTGCCATTAGCGTTATCGTTTGCGATCCTTAGGACGTTATTCCTTACTGTTGGCGAGCGACCTCATTCTGGACAGTTGTTCTCCGAATGCGTCGACCTTTGACAAATATTGCATCGCGTTTTCTTCTGTGACTTCGTGCAGTTGATGGATATGTGCCCTGTTTCGGAGCAGGGAATGAGGAGTACCTCGCTGTTGTGGTTGGTTGGCATTCCGATGCGGTGGTCATTCTTGGCTAACCGTTGGGTGAGTACTCATTTTTTGGGGTGGATTTCCGGAGTCTGTGGGTTGAAGATGCTGT
Source organism: Volucella zonaria (assembly GCA_963966105.1). Taxonomy (NCBI): domain Eukaryota; kingdom Metazoa; phylum Arthropoda; class Insecta; order Diptera; family Syrphidae; genus Volucella; species Volucella zonaria. The sequence continues at coordinate 36,348,108 of OZ014530.1, read as the reverse complement.
TGGACGATTGGCGATAAAACGTTCGATGGTGTTGCGTAATTCGTTCAATTGCGTGAGGTGCATTGGTGCCAGTGCTGTTTGCAGCTCGTTGTGGTTCATTCCGTAACGAATGTATTTGATTATAGCCACATTGCTCAATCGGTATTTTTGTCCAAGTGCCCGCATGCGGTGGAAAAAGTTGATGACATTTTCACCCTGTTTCCGTATATTTGAAGATATTTTAAGATGGATGTCCGCTTCGTTTTTGCTCTTGCCGAAGTCTATTATGAGTCGTCGGGAGAACTCTTGCCACGATTGTATTTCTCCAAGCAGGGAGTCTGACCACTGTTTCGCTGGGCCTCACATTGTCCTTTGTGCGACGTAAAGTACACTCCTTTCGTTCCGAGAGTACAGTGTTATGAGGGTGTTAATTCGGTTGACGTATTGCTCTGCTGTTAGAGAGAGCTCTTCCGATGGATGAAATTCGGGAATGAGGTTCTGTATTTCTGTTGTAGAAGGCGACGTGAATGCGTGTTGCGCTGCACTTGTGCTTTCGACGTTGGTCGTTTGTGTCGACGTTAACCTGTTGCAATTTGAAGTGGTTAAAAGATTCTTGAATTCTTGAGATAAATTCTCCATCGCCCTTGTAAGCTGTTGCATGTTATGGCCGGCGGAGATCACCTCTACGTAGTCATCTTCGATATTTCTCAGTTCGGCGGCATCTATTTCGTCCGACTTCGTGTAGTCCATAATGCTTGCCAGCAGTTCACCCTTACGGCCACGTGTGAGTAAATTGTTGGCTCCCAAAATTGCTTTCAACTGCTTTACTTGCAATTGTGTCGATTAATTGGAAAAATATCCCACTTCTGAAAAATGTCGGCATTCGTCTTCAGGATAATACGCAGCTCTTTTTTTTTGTTGTTATTTTTGCGTTTAAAAAAAAAGAGCTACGTGTTACTCCTGGAGACGAACGCCGACACGTTGAACCTAAAAATGACCAATTGTAAAGCGGTTAAGTTAAGAATTTAGCTACTTCAGTCGTTCTTCTGGTATGAGGTGGCATGGAATTAAATATTTTTGCATTTAGTAGACCAGTTTTATTCAAGTTGCGATAATCGTTACGACGGTTGTTTAGGAAGGTCATTTCAAATCTATTTCGAGAAATCACATAAAGGCCACTAGTTGGGGCAAGTATGATAATATACAGATCTTTCAACTGTTGACTACAATACATATCAGTACCTACTCGTAATCTTCTCTCAAGTCACATGAAATATATCGTGTTTGCTTTAATGATTTGTGCAGTTTGGGTTCAAAAAGCCATATGATGTCTTGGGATTGCACTTCACTTTTAACCTTCTAAAAATCGCAAACTTTCCATTTGAAATTCAAATGTCTCATGTCATCGGCTTTCTTCCAAATTCAAAATGCACAAAGAATCGCACGCTGGGAGGACAGTGCAGCCAATTTCTGTTTATTCATACTTTTAACCTAATAAACTAACGGTTTTGTTTTATATTTATCCGGATTCTAAAAATATTTCTCTGTTCATGTTCTTTTATCGCCCTCGATATTAATTATATACGCAGTTCGTTTGGATGGGTGCTGTGCTTGTTTATCTCGACTTTGTCGTTCACATTTAACGAGTATCTGGCCCACATCACGTAATGCGGAAACAAAATTATCCGTCAATTGGTCTGATTTTTCAGATTTTTCAGATTTTTCTGACCGGTTTTTCCTTTCCTTTCTGAATTGGTGATTTTTATTTTTAGATTTTCCATTAGGTGATTCGATGAAAAGAGACATGAAAAGCTCTCGTATGCGAACTATTAGGACACAAAGTGAAAGACGACATTCAGATCATTAACCTCTGAAACCGGCTTGAGAAGGTTTCTTCTATTTCCACTCTTAGAGTTACAAGTAAAGGGGACTCTGCCACTCGTGTTAAGTATCTGTAATCCGTTCTCAACTACGTTTACTTTGCTATGCGTCTCAAAACTTTGTAATGTGCTTACCTCATTTCTCATTTCATTTTGAGTTAACAATTTCTGTTGTTCTTTTGTTTTTTTTTTTTTACTTTTAAGTCGCATTTGTCTGTTTGTGTTGCACCATTTGAAACAAGTTAAACTGCTTACAAGTGGGAGGAACGAAATGGGAGGTGGGTTGGTATTTTTTATTTATTTTTTTTTTTTTTCTATTTCTCCGTCCCCCCTCGATTTGTTGAAGGTGACTGTAGTGAGTTGGGACACAATTCTTTTTTTCCTTTTTCTCCTTTGCTGCATTTTCTGGTTCAAATGTTGTACAAAAAAAAAAGAAAAAATGGAAAGAGCAACGCTAGAATGAGAAAAAATAATCTCGGTGTGTACGAGTACTACTCACCTGAAGTAAAAAAAAAAGAAGAAAATGTTGCGAAACTACACATGCAACCGAATAGGTGATTACATGGGTAGGGATAACTTTACTTGACAATTATGTTGCCGTGATAAATTGAGGCATCGAGTGGGCATTGGTAGCTATAGACCGGGTCAACGGCAGTTTATGCAACAATCAATCCAGCCCATCAGCCATTCAGTTCACAAAAGTTTGCCTGGGAGTCTGGAGTCCATAGGTCCTTGTCTGCATTTAATTTCAACTAACAGATCGTCATCTGTTAGTGCAGATACACCTCAAAACTTGGAGTATTCTTATTCAAATCAATTCATCTCTGAACTCGGAGAAATGTCAACATTTTGAAATATCTTGAAACCTATGACCTACGTCAGTTTTTCCTTAAAACAACTAGATACTCATTCCTTTCAGGTTCACATCTGATTAGCCTCTCGAATACTACCCGAAATTCTAAGGGCTCTTCCTAAAAATTTTGACTCAGTAGCAATACTTTGAATTGCTACGTCACAACATTTTCATTCTTCGTAGGCCATCTGCTAGAAAATTTTTTGAGAAAGTTATCTCCGAATATGATAAGATATGACTTCAAAGGAACAATCTACACATAAATATTGATTAATGAGTTTGTCAATTAGCAGATAATAATCGACACAAAAAGTTTAGAAATTCTGCGCAAAACATCACTTCTCATCTGCTATGACATCTCCAATATGTACAAGTCTTAGACGCGGTTCTCGTCAGCGTGTCTGGTATTAGCATTGCGAGACCACACAAAGACTACAGAAGTTTATGGCTGTTCCCACATGCTTCTATGGTTAAGCTCTCTAAGGATTTGACACGAGTCTTGGCAGATAGCCTCAAATGACCGGATAAGAAGCTTTCTTGTTTACTTACGTAGTCGCTGTAGATTTGAGAGTCACCACCAGAGAGCTTATCCTAACTGGGCGCATTATTTCAAAATATTTTATGGGGACACTGTTCAGGTTCTAAACAGCTTTTTCAGTCTTTTACCTTGTTCTGAGCTAAGGTGCAGTTTTGATGGATTTTCCAAGCTTGTCCTTCAAGCGTATCAAGTTAATGTTTTCCACATTTTTCCAAATCTTGATGAGTTTAGTAAATTTGGCACAATAGGACAAGTTGTCTGTCGTCACATAGATTTGTGAAACCCCTCAAACACCGCGAACAATAGATACTATTTTCCCTACGAAAGTAGCAGAAATGCTAATAGTTAATCTGAGAAAAGCCGTCTCTTTTTCGCACTCATTTGGAAATTAACCATGGCGCAGATAGGGACGTAAGTCATACGAGTGTCTAAATTTTATGGTCTCGACAGAAACCAAGAGAAGAGTGGTCCTTGTTTCCCCATTCCTTGCTCTCCTTATAAGAATAGGTTTTCCACAGAGTTCTGGGTTTGGGGATGCGGCAGCACGTCCTTCATTTTTCTTCGTTATCCCAGGATGCGGTAGACGTTTCGCTTGAATTCAAACATTCTTTCCCTAAGCTCAAATTTCTCAAGAGTGTTTGAAGTCTAAATTACCGATTTCATTGATCCGAGATGTCAAAAGAGAGAAAGCTGTTTCAGCTTCGAGAGGTTGATCGGTTTCAATGCTACTCACCTGTTTTTCTCTACCGATGCTAGTAGAGGAATGTTATTTTCAGCTCTGACCCCTTCCAATCCACCTTTGCGTTGTGCGTCCTTATTCTCCTGTTAAACGATTCGAAAACGCATTGAAATCGTGAAAAATGTCGCTGTAACATTTACGTTCAACGTGAAACACCTTCATGCCCAGCAATTGTAAAATTGATTCAGAAATTTACGCTATTGGTACAAGTTTGTTGTGAGCAACCAACATCGTGCTCGCCGCGCAAAAACAGCAGAAAATATTGCTACTGTAGCTCGAAGTGTGACCGAGAGCGTAGATTTGTCGATTCCACAGGTAATAGGCTCATCACAAGCAAAAGTCCACCGAATTTTGCATAAAGGCTTGAGCCATCAAGCCTATCAGGTTCAATTGATAGGCTAGTAGCGTCGCAACTTTGCCAATTGAGTGTTGGAAATGCATGAAAGGCAATATCATTTTAAGAGATTAGACACATTTCCATTTGTAAGGCTTTGTTAAGAAGCAGAATTGATGGATTTAGAGTTTAGACAATCGAAGAACGATTGTCGAGAAGCCGCTTTTTGGTCAGAAGGCATCATTGGGTTTTATTTCTTCGAAAATGATGCTGGTGTGGCAGTTTATCCTGAATGGATTGCACTATCGAATCATCATCAATGAATTTTCAAGGCCGCAACTTGGATGTGGGTGACGGGTATTTCCAACAAGACGACGCTATGTGCTACACAACCGTTGGTCTTTCGCGAAGAAATTGCTTGGACGCCTACTTCATGCGACTTCTTTCTCCGAAGCCATTTGAAAAACAATATTCATGCCAACTCTTCGCAGTCAATGGAAGTACTCCTTCTTTGATCAACTAAAACAAAAATTAAATTTTATTTCATTTTTATTGGATAACCCTCCCTATCTCGGGCAGTGTGGTTGTGTCGCTATCATCTACAAAATTATGCGGAGTATCCGGTTTTTAAATTTCCATGATGAGTGTTCAAATGAGGAATCTTTAATGGTCCAATGGTGATCGTATGAGAAGCTTATGATCATCTGTTTCGAGGATTGTTTGACCTCGATAATAATACATACAATGACTCTGAATTCTGTTAACCTAATTTACTTCTACCCATTAGCTTTGTGTCACCACATTTCGGGGACTGTCCAGTATGTTGATTGTTTATTTTTGGACAAACAATCAAATTCGATTTCTAATAATCATCGACGATTTAATTATATACACGCTTCCAAAACCGGTCAAATATTTCATCTTCTTTGGGAGATAAATGAATATGATATCTCCAACTCAATCTAGATATCAACAAGCGCATTCATCTTTTGGTTATTACTTCATCCGTACTTGGCACTTCTGTCACCAATGTTGTCGTCGTAGTTATAGAATTCAGGTTCTATAAATGATTCCCGCCCCCAATCTGCACTTAAAACAAATAATAATTCAGTTCATTTACAAAAAAAAAAAATTATGAATTTCAACTGTCGTATATAGTTCTTAACCCCTTCACCTTACAGGCAAAGAAAAAAGAACAAACAAAACGACTGAGCACAAAAAAAAAAAAAAGAGCTCACCTGCACCAGTGAGTTCCACTTTGTGCACGAGCAGTATTCGATTTTCAAACGTCATCATCCGAAAGAATTAAACGTCTCTCAACCGCGTACACACCACGAATACGAACCAACCTGCAAGAGTGTATTTGATGTGTTCAACGTGCTCGGTATTCAGTGTTCTGTGTCACTGGTCATTCTCAAAGAAACAACAATATTTCGGTACTTGACGAATTTCCATTTCGAGCGTCGGTCGTCGTTGTCTCCGACAGTAATGTCAACTTCAACCGTGTTTATTCTGTAGTGCCTAAATATACCATACACCAAAAGCAATTCTCTTTTGCCCCAAAAAGTGCGAGAAAAGTATCCAAATATATCTGCTCGTATCGTGTGCTACTCTCGCGGACCGGTTGAGTAAGAATTTTCGGATAATATATACAAATTCTTCTTTTTTTTTTGCATTGAACTCCCTTGAGTCATTAAAGAATTTGAAGCTGTCCAAACATGCCACTAATCAATGGAAGTGCCACCGAGGTAATTGTCTACCAAACGCCAATAGAAAACCTTTAGTCCATACCTTTTCTTTACACCCATGTAACAAAGTATCCTGCGAAAACCGCCCTAATTTGGTCGTATCCCTGATATCCTTCCTGCAGTTCCCTTTGGGTATTTTACTCCTAAATTGCATATTTCTAATTTTGGATACCATAATTCGGTCGAAGATACATTTTTCATTGTAAATTGACACTGTGAAAATGTTTAGTGAAGCAAGTGTGTAAGAAAAAAATTGAAGGTGACTCAAATTACTTGAATTAGAAGCGACTCCTGTCGCGCCAGTGAATTAGTTCGTCCCAAAGCCAAACAGACGATGGACTCTAAATAACTTTGTTCTTGAACTAAGGTTAGTTGTACGTTGTCATGTTATGCACAATAACGTCTAAAAAAAAAAACCGTGTTGACTCAGTAGTGCATTAAGTGGATACACCATGGTGGTTGAATAGTGATTTAATTTGTTGCTTCCAGACTTTTGCTGTAGGGAAGGTACTACCCAGTAGCATACTCAAATTACGAAATGTAACATTTTTATATGGCATTCGATATGAAACCTTAGGTTGGAATATTTGTAGATACTACGAGTAATATAGTACTCATGAATGTGCGCACTCACCGACCGGATGAAACAAATTGTTACTTTGTGACTTGGAGCAATAAAAACAGCTGACGAGCCAATGAGTAACGATGATGTAAGGGATGTGTACAATTTTCCTTTAGGGCTATAATTAGTCTAGTCACAGAGGCGAGGTACAAATGTCGGCCACAGTCTAGATTTATTCTAGAATACTATATGCAAGTGTAGATCAATTAAAGTAGAAGCACAGCGATATAATTGGCGCTTGAGAGCAATTTGACTAAGTAGGTAGACGTTTCTGGGGGCATTATTTTAAATGCTTGAAAATGAATTTAAATTTAAATTTTGTGATCGGCCTTATGATCTTAAAGATCACTTGTGATCGAATGATGTATCTGTTCAAATAAATCGTGTAAGTTTTCTCTGATCTTTGTAAATCTTTTAGATCATCTGTGATCGCATTCAGTACTCCTTCTGGTATCACAGAGATCGCCACTAATTGCATGGTTTGATCGTATAAATCTCCGCTGATACGATACACAGTGTGTTCAACAGAAACGTGTCTCTAAAAAACCAATAAAAAATGCCAGAATTTTATTAAAACATATTTTTTTTTATTAAAGTATATGTTATGTTACATATATCAAAACGAATTCTAAATTTAGGCCTCTCCAAATTTGCTTTAAGGCCCGCTCAAGTTGTTTTATCGTGGCCCCTGCATCAGGACTTTGGGATGGCAAATCGAAGTTCTCCCTACCATTTTCTTCTGTCCAACGCGTGAAAGGCGACCTCGATGTTTTGGATCGTTATCCTCTAGCAAAATCCATTCGTAATTGTTTGGTCAATACAGAGATTCGGCAGACTTTATCAAGCCCTTCCTTTGGGGAAAATTTTTCTTTTACGTTCCACAAATTAATTGTGGTTTTTTTTTCCGAGACAATTCGCAAATAACTTTATAGTCCTTACTGGATATGATTGCATTAGTCCTTCTACTTGACCCATCATCGACATTACCTCTTTATCCGCTTTATCCCAAATGCCTCTGATGTTTTTAAATATTTTGCTGCCGACTTAATACTCATTTGTGGCCCTTTTGGGTGAGTTACTAGGAAAACACATTAGAACTGCACTCGTTTTCTAATGATGTATACCGTCGATGTATGGAAATGAAAACAATGCGCGATCGGCAACGAAATGCAGAAAATAATTTGGTTCAAACATGTCTATGTGATTAAAGCAAAAGAAGCAATTTAACGCACGTTTTTCTGGAACACACTGTATCATATGTAGAGGAGAAGATCAGGTGGTCGCACATGATAGGATATATTTTTTTGCGAAGGCAGAATTCTACACGACTCGCATAGATCATTTCTGATGTAATGTATGTATTGCATCTTCTGTTGCCGGATCGATCGTTTCCGATCTCATAAATCTGATGTAATCAGATAGATCATCTGTGACAAAATAAATGATATGCGATCGAATAGGGCTTCCTTTGTTAATCTGGGTCTTAGTTTCTTTGGGGAAACTTGTTATGTTCATTCCTAACCAGAAAATTATATTGTCCTCTGCAAGGGGCCCGTCAGGATTAAGAAGAATTTCAAGAATCTCATGAATTTTCATGGGAAAAAAACTGATTATAAGCATTGTATTGCATTAATACGTCATATCTAAAATAATATAGATTAAAACAATGTTTTTACTTTTCCTTAAGCATTCAAATGGTTTTCAAAATAACACCCGCATCGGCTCTATTTGACAGAAGAAACAAGACAAGATCTTGCTGATAAATCCAAATATGATAAATTTTGCAGTTTAGGCTGCAAGTCGATAAGAAATATCTGAGGATCATTGATTCTAAGAAGTAGGATCCAATTTTTACGATTATTTAATTGTGGAAACATGCAGATGTAGGATTTTGATGAGCCAGAAAATAGCAGTAGTAGAAATGTTGTGAACGATTTTATTCGTTGTGCCAGTCAGAGAAAGCGAACAAATATATTGTTGGCAATGTTTTCCAAAAAACATACGTACATATGACTGGACAACTGGTGTCAATCAAAGATTTTATCGACGCAATTGTGTGAGTAATGGCGAAATAGCGCTTCCGATTTCGATTGATCATTCATACACTTGAGTGCGCTTTGAAATGACATACCTGCGGTGACCTAAGTAATTCTAGTTCTGTTTGTTTACATATTTTTCCTTTCTTCTTTTTTGGCAGTTGTTGAATCAATCAAAAGCTCAACGTTTCTCAATTTTCGCTTCGAATTCAAGTAATGTTACGCAGCGTAACAGTCTTCTTTACGAGTTTCAAACGTGTCATAGAATCCACTGAATTCTTACGGTTTTATTTGAAACGTCAGATGAAGCCTAACTCAGAGCACCACTATGGTTTGTCCATAATGTTCTTGACAACTCAATTGCTGTCAAAATAGAAAATGGAGAATTTTCTGACTTTTAAAATACCAGATCATAATAAAATCTGTATCAACTTGACAGATTGTCCAACAACATTCTCTATAACGAAGTATTTGATTTTCGGCTATTGAAATAAAAAGACGTACATACAGTACTGTGCAAAAACTAAGCAACCATCTGAAATCGATATTTCACAGTAAATTTTTTTAAACTTTCTGCTATACTAACATAAATAAAAAGAAATGAATGTGGAATGATGTATATAAGAGTATATTTTGAAATTTATAACTTTTTGAAAAAATAATAATACTTCAAAAAAACCTAAGCAACTTTGTAATCCAATGTAAAAAGGAAATAGCGAACAGTACTTTTCCAGCCAGGTCACACATAAAATGTTATAAGCTCTTTGTCTTTGACCTTGTCGCATTGTCTTTGATCAGTTTTCTATTAACTTGGATGCGTAATTGATGAGATTTAATAATGTCTCGACAAATATAGTATACTCCACCTGTTTTAAACTAAAGATTATTGAAGAATTTAAGTCTGGAGACTCTCAGACAATATTAGCTAAAAGATATAAAAGGAGTAAATCCATTATTTCACGACTCTATACAAAATCGTGTCTGAAAACTTGGGTCACCCCAAGTTTGGTGCCCGTTGTGGGTCCCAAAACAGCTCACAGATGTCCACAAGACCCAACGTGTCAATTCAGGAAAAGCATTTCTCGAACGTTTAGAAATGGAAGAAATGAAGAATTTTTACAGCAAATTGTGACTAGAGATGAGACTTGGGTCCAGTATGTAAACTTAGAAAGCAATGGATGCACACTCATTCCCCAAACAAGCCAAAAAAATTCAAACAAACTTTTTCCTATCGAAAAATGATGGCCACAGTTTTTTGGGACTGTAAAGGCATATTGTTGACCGAGTTCATGGAACCTGGAAACACAATAAATGCAGCGGTTTACTGTGAAACTCTACGTAAGTTGAGAAGAGCAATCCAGAACAAAAGACTAGGAATGCTTACCAAAGGTGTGGTGCTTCTGCATGACAACGCACGACCACATACTGGTGCACGCACAAAAACTTTAGTGGAGGAGTGCAATTGGGATATTTTTGATCACCCTCCCTACAGTCCTGATTTGGCATCAAGTGATTACCACCTTTTCCCAAAATTGAAATCATCCGTAGCATTTCAACATTTTGGAAGTAATGAGGAACTTATGAACGGTGTGAATCAATGCCTCAACGCACTGGCGGTGCCTTATTTTAAGGAGGGTATACAAAAGCTCGTCCCACGTTACCAAAAATGTATACACCCTGAATGACTCGAACTGCAACCAACTTCAGACTGCTATAATTTCCAAACCGTTCATGACAGTGAGCTCAAATTTTGACACATGACAGATAATTTTATTATTTACAAACCTTTTAAACGATTTGCGTCTCAGTTGTGTTGAAAAATTTTTATCCGCGATGAAATTCAAGCGTGATAGTGTGATTGCTTTATATTTGGCTGGAAAACCAAAAGTAGCTATCGTTAGAGCCCTCCAGCACCTCAACGTGAATAAATCATTTGTGTCTCGAAGCATAGCTCGTTATCGTGATATTGGCAGCGTTGCTAAACGCCATTGAGGCGGTCATAAAAAAACAGCAACATCGGCAGAAGTGATTCGGAAAGTAAAGGCTCGAATTGAGCGAAATCGGCGTCGAAGTGGAAGAAAAATGGCTCGCGAGCTCAACATATCGTTGGAACGGATGCAACACATACTGAAAAATGAGCTTGAGCTCAAGCCATTGAAGTTCCACAAAGCACACGATGTTACACCGCAACAGGAAAAAGTTAGAGTTGAAAGAGCGAAGGAGTTGCTACGCTTGCACGAAAGTGGTGAGTTGTCGAATTTGGTTTTTTCCGATGAGTCGCCATTTGTTATCGAGCAATATGTCAACAAACAAAATGACCGAGTTTACTTGCCAGAGAGGTCCTTCGAAAATTTACACCTTCAGACGGCCACTAGAAAGCAGGCAGCACCGATGGTGATGGTTTGGGCCGCCATAACCGCCGATAGTCGCTCTCAGTTCGTATTTTTGGACCGTGGCGTCAAAATTAATGCGATCGTATACCGTGAAACTGTCTTAGAGGCATTATTGAAGCCTTGGGCAAACAATCATTTCGGTCGGAGACCGTGGACATTTCAACAAGACTCGGCACCGTCTCACAAAGCGCGCGTCAACCAAGATTGGTTAGAAAACAACGTTCCACACTTCATTTCTTCAACACAATGGATTGAAAATTCTCCGGATGCAAATCCGTTGGATTTCTCTGTCTGGGGTATTTTGAAGGCGAAGGTTGGCACTAAAAAATACCAAAGTTTGGACCACCTCAAACAAGCACTTCGCTGGGAATGTGCCAAGATACCGCAGAGCCACTTGCGTGCAGCGTGCGATGCTTTCTTCGGCCGTTTCAAGGCCATTATTCGCGCCAAAGGTGGACATATTGAAAACTACTGATACAATTTGAAAATTGATGTATTTTCCAACATATTTTGCTTTGGCACAATAAAATTTATCAAAAAATAAAAAAATTATAGCATTTTGAAAAGTTGGAGTTATTAATTTAGATGTTAATAAAACTATTTTGTGCAAAAAATTAATGTTTTTAGTTTTTTTAAAAAATATTTTTCACTTCGGAGGTTGATTTTGGAATAGCCCTCGTATTAAAAAAACTTGCTTAGGTTTTCCATAGCAGAATTTGGCTATATTTTTGATTTCCGGTTTTTTTTTTTTTTAATTTTCATGTGTTACTATTTTCTTATAAAGTTGTGAATTTCAAAATATACTCTTAAATACATCATTCGATATTCATTTGTTTTTATTTGGTGTGGTAGAAGGTTTAAAAAATTTACTGTGAAATGTCGATTTCAGATGGTTGCTTAGGTTTTGCACAACACTGTACGAGTAGATTATCGTGTGCCTGGCATTTAGAATTTGACGTTTAATATGCGCTTATAGATCAAACAGAATTCAAAAGATAAAATCTGCCAAAGGAACTATTCAAGGCAACTCGCTCGAACCATCAACTGAACAGAAAAGTGCTCCTTATGAAATAATCAATAATGCCGCCGGCTCTTTATTTGATGCGTCAGAAAGTGGTCAGCCAACTGTTGCTGAAGAATGGAATTTCACAATACTGTGGCATCCCGTATTACTCGTAGTTTACGAATCTTCTCGACTATTTCATGATCTTACAGGATTTATCTGTTGGTCATGCGTTTTGAGATATTTCATTGTACATTTTCGAGTCCACGACAGTGTAGCAGTTAGCAGGATTCCTTTTCTATCATATTAAAATTTCTGGAAATGGAGTTTGACATTTTTAAAACGTTTTTTACGAAAAAGAAAATAGTTGATCCATCTGAGAAGATTCATCAAAGTGAGAATGTAAGTTCCTTGCAGAGTTAGTTTTGAAAGACTTTTTTTTGACTTGGTAGTTTTGAAGTTATGTGAAATTAGAACAAGATCTACCTACTGCTTCTAAGGATCTAATTTTTTTTTAAGTCAAAGCTGATCAGAGTTTGTTGTTGAAAATCGACTAATCGCCGAATTCCTTCTCAGCCCATTTGTTTGTTTATCATCAAAATAATCGGGCACATACCCGTGAATGAGTATTTTTTTTTTTTCTGTGAGCCGTGAATCAAACCATGAAATTCATTTTATTCGGTTAATTCAATTTGTGGAACTAATGTGGCTAGAAAAAAACTAAAAATCATGTGGCGATGAAAATTGATCGTTAATCAGAAAATATTTTTTCGCTGCCGAAAATAAATCAAAACCTGTATATTCCAGTTGTGTTGTATAGTTGAAATATTTTTTTTTATTATTTTTCTATTAAACATTAATAAACTTGTATAAGAGATATATTTAATTTTGAACATAAATTTCTGAATTTAGTGTGGCGTCATTTGACCGGTTTCACACTATCAGAAACTTATCGGGCTGCAGAGTACATTATTTAATGAGCTAATCCGGTTCGAGAGAATCTTAACAAGCGTTATAAATTTTCAAATTTCTCCTCTCCCCCGAAGGAGTGTTAATTAAAAATTTGAAAATATTGCCAAGTGCTGGTGGGTGTAACGTCAATCTGCAGGTTTTACCAGTTTGTTTTACATTTCAAAAAAAAAAATAAGAAATAAACTGCATACCATATCACTTCTAAATATCTGTTTCCAAAACCTAACATCTAACATCGTAATGGCTACGTATTGGATTCGTATAGTTGCATATACATATTATTTAATTCACTGATAATTGACATAGCTTTGTCAATGCAATCTCGGATTATGTGTACTCACGAAATCTCTACTACATGTACTCGTATGTATTGTAGTTCTAGTCTAGTCATAGTGGAACTTGGAACTCAGTCTAGATTCTTTACCTGACCAATTATCAGGTGAATCCGTACAAATTGTGCTTCCACTCACCCTTAACCAAACGAGAGGGCATAAATTAAGTTCTATCGAAAAAAAAGTCGCAAACAATAAACAATAAAAATCCACTGGGGGACAATGTAACATCGCCAGTCTGATTCCAACCGTAGTACTACACAGACGGTTTAGTCAAAGGTTTATCGTTATTTTTGTTTGTTATGGTGATTAATCGGATGTTACACTTGCATTATTACTCATTTATGTTAAAATCGGAAGAATAAATCAACAAACTCGTGACTGAGCAAAGTTATCTAGTGTAGAAAAAAATTATATTCGTACAATTGAACATCTTCTTATTAACAGTGTATCTATTCATAGATACGAAAATTGTTTGTTAAATAAAAAATCTCCCCTTGTGATAGTATTTAAACAGAATTGTATACACCATGTGTGAACTTCTAAATCCAGCAACGGATCGACAGGTAAATTTTATTTTGACACATATTCATGGTTTGACAGTTCATACACCGAACACAGTATGACAGTGTTTTAGTAGTAGATCATGTCATGTCGTTATGGGTGCTTCCATTTATGTTTTGACTGAAACGGTAATTGTCATAAATTCGATATTAATCAAAATTTTAACAGTGACAGTAGATTTCTCTATCCTCGTGACTGTCATTGAAGTTTCTCTATTGTCGGCTTTTTTTTTTTTTTTTTTTTTTTCGTGATAGATTTTCAGATACAATAGATGTCAAGGTTAATGAGCGTACAATTGTTATCTCGAATCGAATGTTGAGGTCGATGACGTCATTTAGATGAACTCTGTTTTCTATGTCAAATCCGTAGAACTCATAAGATCTGTTTAAAGGTGAAATGCACACACTTTACTCGTATGTCATGTCTAAATTTAGCAACACGGTGAAGTGTGTGCAGTTTATTTACTTGTCAAATGCCGCCCGCCGGTATGATACCTACTGTCACTGATGGTGTTGTTATTGTTCAGAATATTTAATCATTTTAATTACATACAATTATATTGTAGATAAATGTTTAACTGAAAAGAATAATAATAACAACTGACAAAAAAAAATAAACACAACTGCGCATCCATGGGTATTTTGTGAAGTGCTGTATTGTTTTTGTTTGTCTTCTTTGCCGTAGGACTTAGCAGATTTTTTTTTTTTTTTGGATTTAGAAGCGCGCTATTTGATTAACAATGTGCACGTTGGGATTTTTAGTAATTTATAATGTGAGGCTTAATGATATGTTACAGGGACCATTGTTGTAGGAGATCACGAGTACTTGAATAGAATTTGAAACAATGCCGGAGGTGGAGATAAGGTTTAGCCTACTTTTTGTATGGGGTGAAATTATCTTTCGAGGACGTCTTGTTTTATGAGAGTGAATAGGAGAAAGGCCTGTGTGCATTCCTACTTATAGAAGCCCAATCCTTCCTTCAAAGCTGACGAAATTGTGATTTACTTTATCATAATAATCTTGATGCTTTCATTCTGGTGAAAGTTGATCTGCAAAATTGAAAAACTAACCGCATCTCTAACTAGCAATGCTATTCGATTTTTGGCCAGAAATGTAGTACCAAACTTAACAAAATCCAATTTGGCGTATCTGCCTTATCCAATTTTTGATTATATGGATAGTCCACTTACTGCTGCTTCTCAAATTTCTTTCCTCTCCTGTAATATAACATGTCCTTTCTGAGATGATGGGTACAATATCACCTCTATCTTAACCGACCTGTAGAATCCACACAGACTGAGAAAATTGAAGATAGATTGAAACCTCTGTATTACCGTAACACATTCGTTCGGACAAGAATACGAGGGCGGGTCAATAATTCCGTGCATTTTTGAATTTCTGACCTCTTTACTGAAACAGCAACACTGCTCCTGTCAACAGGCATTTGTCAGTTGACTCCTGTCAAAATTTAAACTTGCTGCGTCAGTTAGTTTGTGTTTGACAGCTATTTTTATCAGACTACTCACTAATTTGAGACTACTCACTAATTTCGTGTGCTTATTAAGCATTATTTCTTGCGAAAAAAAACCATTACCGAGACCAAGGCTAAGCTTGATAAATACTATGGGGACTCTGCACCATCGATTTCAATGGTAAAAAAGTGGTTTACTGAATTTCGTTGTGGCCGTACAAGCACTGAAGATGCCGAACGTCCTGGACGCCCAGTTGAGGTCTCTACACCCGAAACAATCGAAAAAATTCACGATATGGTGTTGGCCGACCGAAGATTGAAAGTGCGAGAGATTGTGGAAGCCGTAGGGATCTCGCATGGCTCAGTGGTTTCAATTTTGAATTATCACTTGGGCATGAGAAAGCTTTCCGCAAGATGGGTGCCGCGTTTGCTCACAGTCGACCACAAACGCAATCGTGTAACAACTTCACAGGAAGGTTTGGCGTTGTTTAATCGCAATATGGAGGAGTTTTTGCGCCGTTTTGTAACCGTGGACGAAACATGGATCCATCACAACACACCAGAGAACAAACAACAGTCAAAACAGTGGGTTTCTAAGGGTGAATCGGCGCCAAAGAAGGCCAAGGTGGGTTTGTCAGCCAATAAAGTTATGGCGACTGTTTTTTGGGATGCACGCGGGATAATCCACATTGACTACCTTCAAAAGGGAAGAACAATCAATGGGGAATATTATGCCAACTTATTGGACCGATTCAATGACGATTTGAAAAAAAACGACCTCATTTGGCCAAGAAAAAAGTTCTTTTCCACCAAGACAATGCAAGGGTGCACACATGTGCAGTTGCCATGGCAAAAATCCATGAATTGGGCTATGAATTGCTCCCTCATCCACCCTATTCTCCAGATTTGGCTCCGAGCGACTACTTCTTGTTCCCAAACCTGAAGAAATGGCTTGGTGGAAAAAGATTTGACTCCAATGATGAAGTCATCTCGCAAAAATGAGGACCTCGACAAATCATTTTTTTTGGAAGGGATAAAAAAATTGGAGAAGCGTTGGACAAAGTGTATAGAGCTCAAGGGAGACTACGTTGAAAAATAAAATTATTTTTTTATCACGGACTTATTGACCCGCCCTCGTAGATTGAAACCTCTGTATTATCGTAACACATTCGTTCGGACAAGAATATCTTCGCTGTTTACGAAAATCCGAAATTTCGGCGACATGAAATGCGATAGAGTAAGTCCTTTCCTAGTCGTGTATCGGATTGCCAGAAGTCTTCTTCTACTTTGACTGTTTTCTACTTCGAAACAGAAGGAAAAGTGGTAGCAACGGCTAACAGAGATTGAACTGTTTCAGCTAAAGTAACTTCTGTCAACGTATTTTCCTTTATCGTCATGTGATTTTAATATGCTACGCGTTCACTTACGCCTTCTTTCCGGAGACTCATAGACGTTGAGCTTTCAGAACGTGACTCTTGTAAATTAAGCCGTCAGAAGTAGAATCACTATCTATCTAAGCCTGTCAGCTACTTTCGCCATAATGGCATACGACTAACAGGAGTTATTAGAATCGAAATATCTAACAACTCGCAGTTTAGGCCCTAAATCGACTCTCTTTTTAAGCACAACAGAGTGTGCGAGGCTAACAAGGCCATATCTGAGAAGCCTACATTATTTGGAATCTAAAACTATCAGATGGTAGCTACACGAAGCTTTGTGACTCCTGTTAGAAATCCACTTTCCTAGATACACTCCTATTTCAACACCAGTAGCAAATACAAACACATTCTACCCTAGCCAATATGAAATCCGAGAGGAGATACTAGAAGGGAAGAAAATAAGCTGGGTTATAGACACATTGTCCGCTTGCAAATTCACTGGACTGGACGGAATCATGCTTCAAGAAGTAAAACAGGCTGTGACACCGTTCCTAAAAAGACTATTCAGCAATAGCATCAAGTGTGAGTATGTGCCAAAATGCTGGAGGGAAGTAAAACTAGTTTTCATTCCGAAACCAGGTAAGTCCAGCCTCAGGCCCATAAGCCCAGCACCATAAATTTTAATAAATTTAAAAAATTGCTTGGGCACTCATATTCCAGCATACCTATACAAAGGGTAAAGGCAAGGAGGTCTTGCATGAACTTGTCAGCACGGCTGAAAAAGTCTTCACGACAAAGAGCACACCTTAGCAATCTCCAGCAATATAAGTAGAAACTTAGCAAGTTTATGCTGGAGCTCATCAGGCATAAACGAACCTGATAACCTGTATGCTCTGCAACAGGAATATCAATGCAACATTAGGTAACACGGCATCAAGGGACACCTCTCAAGGAGGAATGATATCACCTCTTCGGTGGGCCCTAGTGCTTAATGAAATACTTGTGAATCTAAAAAACGAAGGAATAAAAGCCACTGCATACGCAGATGATCTGGTTCTTATGGCCACCGGCAAGTGGAGAGTGGGCCTCTCGGTAAGCTGGGACAGAGAACAGAACTTGTTCTATTCAGATATAAAAGGGTAATAAAGAATTTAACTTTCCTTCCATAGATGGGACAACCCTCCGACTATCGAACAGTGCTAAATGCCTAGATATCGTACTAGACAGTAAGCTGAGTTGAGAGCTCAATGTTGGAAATGTATAAAGAACGTGTATTACTCGTAGTATCGTGGAAATCCACAAATAAAACTAACAACCTTAGATTAATGATAAAAGTACAGATTACTGCATGTATGGGCACGACAAGTGCCATGAAAATATACTTGGCCTCCTGTCCCTAGATCTACATATACAGGCAAGAAAAGCGCTTTAAGATTGAATCAGCTTAATAGGTAGAAACCAAACCTGAAATCACGTCTTGATCTTTACAAGTGAACTGGATTTATGCTCCAATGCGGACTACATAATACCCCATCCTGACTTTGAAATACCATTGCCCTGCATCTACCCAAGCAGAGAGAAATGGGGCAGGGACCAAATAGTACCTGATATCCATTTCCACGGATGGATCAAAGATGTAGACAGGAACTGGTGCCGGAATCTTCTCTGATCAATTGACCTTCCGATGCTCACGGTGCCTGCCGAACTACAGCAGTGTCTTCCAGGCTGAGATATTGGTAGTAGCAGAAGTAGCCAAACTTGAGGCAATAAAGGCAATATCTCCCAAGAGGATATTACTATATTTATTGACAATCAGGCTGCCATCAAGGCCATTGTGGCAGTCGAAATCAAATTGAGGCTTGTGAAGTGCTGTCGTGAAGTGGTTAAAGCTCCTTGTGTTAAGGTTACGCTATGATGCATCCCTGGCCACAAAGGAGTGTCAGGCAATGAGCTTGAACAAAAAGCATCCTCCATAGAAAGGGAACTGAGAGATCAAAGTATCAAACCTCCATTCTGCACTCTGAGAATACAAGTGGAGCGAACGATACAAATAAAAGCCAATGAAAGGTGGAAAAAACCTTCCAACCTGCGAGACTTCAAGACAACTATGGCCGGAACTTAGCAGATCCAGAACAAGTAAGATTCTCTTGCAAAGCAAAGCTGAACTATCTACGTTTGTTGGACTGCTCGCAGGCTATAATCTTCAATAAAGCGACGACCTCTACAGAGGCTGTGGGGACATAGGCTCACGGGAGGATACCCTCCACTTCTTATGGCATTGTCCCAGTCTCCGTAATTTGGGGCAAGAACTTTATCAAGTTATTACTTCCACGGTCGCGATGCAACAATATGCAACAAAACGACAGTCAAATCCACATTCCCTTTCAATTCCCCCACCCAGGCATCACAATGGTTCTACACAAACCTAAGTATGATAATCTACAGAATGGACTCGGCTCCAGCCTCATCAACTCGCCAACCTAACTTAACCTAAGAATGTCGGTTGAGCCATCAATTTAAACATCCGGTTAAGTCCGTCCGTCGTCCGGCCTTTTTTAAGAATATGATTAGGTTCTAACATTGATAATCATCGACAGTGGATGATGAATATCAAATTTGAAGAAGGAAAGTGGTTGTGGATACTTCTAAGTATGTGCCTAGCTTTGACGCAACTTCTCAGTGCAGTGAATTCATTTTTGTTGATTGGTTAACATATCGCTAATTCAAAGAATAAACCGTTGTCTACTTGTTATAAATCCATGTGCGATTTGAAATCGCTCGTTATCATAAGTCCGATGCTTGTGCATGAATCTAAATCTAACTATGTTAAGTTCATTTGATCTTAAAATTACATAAGACCTGACGTGTACGTGTATGAATGTATGGGTATCAATTGATTAAATCGTCTCCTCGTCAGTTTGATGTCATTGTGACATTTTCACAACGCATTACTACCAATCGTTTGATGAAATTTGTATGCACACATGACACACCAATCAGTATCACCCACTTAAACCCAAATTTCCACTGGTTGAGTGAATTAGGTTAACCATTTCATAATGTGACACACCAACAACTTACAAGTTTCAGTCAGCCTTCCCACAATACATCAGGTTATCAGAGTATTTAAAATTCAAATTATTTGGAGCAACCAAGCAACTATCAAACACCCGTCCCTATTCAAATGTTTTCACAGTGTTCAAACAAAAATTTGTTTAAATTTCTTATTTATCCGGTCACAACCCCATTCTTACTAATTGACTCTGCTTGACTGATACTAACATAACTAATTAAATTACCAAATCGTCAAAAAAAAAAAATATAAAAGCACAATCCAACGGATATACTCGTAGAAAACCCCAGCATTTGTGGGCATTTGGTACCTGCTTAACATGAATGTGCATTTTTAGTTAGACCACTAGAGTTGTTAAATATTGCTCATAATATTGGTCTTCGTGACTGGAGAACCACTTAAATAACTAACGTAAAATAACTTCCTGTCTATTACAGCAGCTTTAGATCGTAGGTGGAGAGCCAACAGATGTGGTTCTTACTGATTAGCAAGTTTGAAAAATTTATGTATCACAAAATGTTAATTATTTTTTATAACAGACATTTTTGATCAACTCCTTTTTGGGCAGAGATTATAAAAAAAAATAAAAAAAGGCTTTTGTGCATACTTTTGTGTATTTCAAAAGCAGAAAATGGGCCTCATAGATCACTCAGAGTGATGACTAGGTTTGCCCTTATAGATCCGTTTGAACTTTTATCTAATTTGAAGAGCCAAACCCGATATAATCAAATCAAATTTCACTTAAAAGGAATATGAATCCTGTTTTACCTGGAGGACAGAGTGTATTTCTGTTCAAGAACCAATTCTCAACTTTGTTTTGTTTTTTTATCCTGGCATTTGAACACCTCAGCTTATACGCGTACACTTTGACTGTGAAAGACACGATCTAGATAGTTTGCTCCTCGTATTCTAAGTTACTGACATTTAAAAGCAATGGTGTAAAATTATAGTCACCGTGTATTAGGTAGGTTTAGTACGCACTAACTAACATCACGTTAACTTTAAAACCAGGTCCTAACTTTGTATTTAATTATAAACGCTTTTTAACCTACCTACAACTAGTATTAAATTTAGAATATACCCACAATGAGTTTTAGTCAAACAAACCTAAAAATTTACAGTTTGGGATATCAAACACAGTTTAAGGGGCACACTTTTACAAAATTGAAATGAATTTGACAGAAATATCAAAAGAAATAGAAAATTTCAATAATGGAAGCAGAAAAAGTGCTGAATTAAAAAAAAAAATTGAATTTTCTTTTGTGACAATATTTGTTTTTTCTTTAGACTTTGAAATATCGAAATCTGCAAACAAATTTTCTTAAGACATTTCACTGAAATGACATTTCAAAGTCCATACTAAAAGATAAAATGGACTTGATGTGCTATTAAGTTTAACGCGTGGTTGTAAAGATAAAGTGGGTTTTAGGTCGACTATAATTATCAAAACACTAGCATTAACTTTGTTACGTACTAAAATGACTTCAAAGTGGACTTTATCTGACTATAATTTTGCGCCAATGTACTTAAATGTCATTCTTTGTATTGGAAACAGTTTACTTACGTACCTTAGGCGGCGAAGTTGAGTTGGTTTCGAAACAACAGTTCTCGCTGCTTAGCCCGAACTTCTACTTATCGCCTCCAGTTGCGCAAACCAAGTTGACTGATGTCACTTTTCACTCGTGCTCGTTGCCTTAGTTTTTCCTTTATCACGTTGTCCACCCGGAATGGAGAGCGGTGTTCATTCGGCCAACAATGCCTTGGAGCCGATGAATTCTAGCCTTTCTTCCCATACATTGGGATCTTCTTCTTCTTCTCCAAAATGACATAAGTTCATGAATATCTCTCAAAGCAATCAACAGCATTTTTATCCGCTTGGTTTGTTCGTTGTTCGTGACAGGGACTTATTTCTCAGTTCTTCTTAAATGGCAATCGGCATTGGAATGATTCTTCGCTTGATCTCTGCGGTGGTATCATTTTTTGAATTTACAGTGGAGCCCAGGTGGGCAAAGTCTTTTACCATCTCAAAGTTTCAGTTTGCCATTGTGCGGTGCTTTCGGCATACCACGTTTGCCTGTCTTTAGCCTGAAGATGAAAACTAACTTTTGAAGTCCTCGTAATAACAGTACACTTATGAAGGTGTTTTTTTTTTTTTAGAGGTATACAAATTCAATATGACATAAAACACTTGAAGCTAATGGTAATGTCTATGATATTAGCTTTATTTAATAGATAATTTTATGCCATAAGTGTTTAAATATGATATCGGGCATATGAACGCTACGCCTAGCTCCAATGAAGCGCAATCGTGAAGTCAAATTTTCGACAACTTTATATCGAGCAACTGGGGCCATATATGAGCAATAACATGGTGAATGTTGACTTCCAAACCACAGACCAACGTCTGTGGTTTATCGGCATAGACTAGTGACTTCACATACCCCCAGAGAAAGTAATCTAAAGGTGTGAGATCACAGGATCGTGGAGGCCAGTTCACAGGTCCATTAGGCGAAATTATGTGGCAAGTTGCGGCATCTTGTTGAAACCAAAGTTCTGTCACGTCAATGCCATTGAACTAAGAAACGAAGAAGTCAGAAATCATTTTTCTGGCCGACATCGTCCTTAAAGGAATATGGCCTGATGATTTCGCCAGCCTATAAAGCACACAGAACAGTGAGTTTTTTGCCCTTACGTCTGGACAAAGGTTTCTGGGTTTTCTCCATTCCAAATTCGGCAATTTTGCTTGTTTACATATCCATTTAACGAAAAATGGGTCTCATCGGAAAACAAAATTTTGCGTTGAAAATGAGGATCAAACTGAATCATGTTTCCGGCGCATTCATCGAACCTACGATGCGTATAATGGTCACGCGGTTTCAACTCTTGCACAAGCTGGATCTAATAAGCTTTTAAGCCAAGATCTTTCTGTAAAATCTTCCACAAAGTGGGTCAGCATAGCTCCAATTGCTGTGCACGATGGCGAATCGACTCAATCGAATTCTACTCAACATTGCGCTCCATAACGGCAATAACTTCTTCTGTTCGCATTGTTTGTAGTCTTTGGGGATGCGTTATATCCACTAGAGTGTACATGGTGAGAAAACGATTCATCGTATTCCGAAAAACTTGCTCAGATGGACGATTATGCCGACCGTAAAATGCACGTTGTGCACGATAAGTTTGGTGAAACAAAATAAGTTTGCACAATTTGCACCCGTTGTTCAGGCGTTAATCTATTCATCGTCAAATGGCAAAACATACTTAACCACAAATCAACTTTCAACTGTCAAATTGACAATCTGTAGAAACAGTGTTGCCAGTTTAAAGACCAAACCTCTAATAAAAAAACACCCTTTACATATGTAGATCGACCAGCAATTAGATGCACTCTCGGAGAATAAATACAAATAGATCGTCAAACACGGGGCGTATTCAATGATGCTGCAATTGCATTTGTGTATCTAGTTGGACATCGAACTGCTACGATATACATAGTAAAAATCAATTGCTAATAGTAGGTCCTCATGGAATTCATGCGAGTTTCCCACTATATTTAAAATCCAATATAGGTAATTTTACTCTTGGATACAGGCTGCGGATATTTCGTAAGACGTTGCATGGATCGGGCCGTTTCCCTGCTTACTGCAACAAGAACTCTGTCAGTCTGTGGCATCATTCAGGCATTGTAAATATAGAAGTGCGCGTTTGAATTCAACGACCACAAATTTAGGGCTAGAAATGCATGCATAAATTTTTGGACCGTAAATCTAGCAAGTTTCTCTCTGCCGAAACGGATCCTAAAACTACATATTTCTTTAACAGAATCTAAGACTCTTGCCGCATTTCGGGACGGGAAAATAGTTGATGTAAGTCCGCAAGGATTAAACAAAGGCCTTCGATTAAATTTCACTTCTCAAAATGTAGATTTTTGAGTCTTTTCCGGACGTTCAAATGAAGTAAAAAATATCAGGAGACCCTTAAGGCGAACACTATGGACCAACAATTATCATCTTGACAATTAATGAGGTTGATTGCCACATCAAAGATCTCCTCTGTGTGTATGAATTGTGTTATCTCTTGAAAAGCCATTTTTTATATCAACTGACACCTGCCATTCTCTGTGCTATGAAAGAAAACATCTTTTAAATGTTAATCTCTGCCCCGACAGTCATTATCTTTTTGAACCATATCTCTCAGGATTGTCTAGCGCTCCATATATCATAAGCGAACACCCTGCCAAGTGCTCGCAAATCAACAAATCAACTCGTGCACGATATTTTCAAAAGTGCCCGCCAACGACCTTTTCCAATTAACTCATTTTTCCCTCTGTCAACTGTTTATAAATTGTTCACGTAAGGTAATAACACGAATGCGAATGCAAATTGCATACATGTTTACTCTGCTTTCTCCTCAATTTCTAATCCAAAACCACTACTCCAACTCAGATCAAGTACAAGTACAAGTGTATGTATATGTATATTATAATTTTTTTTAATATTTGATTTAATGCGAAATTTTACGCAACAAATGCGGTATAATGACTCCGGAGCCATTGCGTGACATCTCCACTTAATAAAACAATAATTGCATGCATAAACAGTCTCGTCCCATTCACATGAATGCGTGCGTACGGAGTATATTCTTTTTTGTAAAACTCGCTTGCTCTAAATTGTTCATGGTTTCATTCACGTTCGACATCGCACACGTTCTATTGCTCATCTGACGAATATCAAACATTCGAACATCTCTCTTTCAATCATGACAATGAAAATAACATTAACACGTCAAAATTGACGTTTCATTTCTGGAGATAATCGCGCCACGGATAAAAGTGTCATGATGACAGACAAACGAAATGTGAATCAACTTTGATTTACTAGTAAGTAGTAACTGAGTATCGGTGTATCTTAGAAATCTGTTGGTGATGGGACAATTGGGCGATCATAAGTGATGCAAACAGCGCCTTATTTCACCATAAACAGAAATGTTGTGATAAACAAACGATTGGGGGTTTTTAGAATCAGTGATTAGCCACTGTAGTATAATCATATAAATTTTAAGTGGATTAATAAAAGTATCTGTAAGATACAATCAATTGCGAGTTACGATTTCATCAAAGTGTTATACGAAACATTTGTTATGCAATCAGATAAATTTGCACTCGGCGAGGCACTGAACTTAACTTTAAACTTATCTCCACTGTTTGAGCTGTTTTGCAAACCTTTTTTTTGCGATTGCGTTTTTCTCGTTATCTCTCACGCCAAAAATAAAAACCAAAACAAAACGAGAAAATCCAATTTGACCGGCGGATAAAAGTGAGCTGATTTAAAATATTAATTAATTAGGTATCAAATCAAATGTGATTTTTCTAGATGACAACAAAAGAAAGGGAATAGGTAGTAGACGAGCAAAAAAACAAAAGGCTACGCTACAATAAGAGAGGAGTTTAACGAGTAATTAGAAAATATGGTTCTATATATGATTGTTTCTTTATAACCTGAGTATGAGTTGTCCAAATCCTTGACGGCTTCCAATTGCATAAGCCTATGTCAGCTCATCAGGTCTAAGGCTATAAATCCCATCTAACCGGATGCATGATATGCGACACACATTTGACACCTGCCAAGGGGTTATAATTTCTCTAAGCCGAATAGGCTACAAATGATCATCATTGAGAGAAGCCAGCCAATACAGTGGCCATCAGTGGTATTACAAAGCACCGTCCACAAAGGGTGCGCAATCAGAACCTTCTTCTTCTTTCTAAAGCCTTTTTAGCACCCTACTTTTACTATCCGGAGAATAGGACTCAACTAAATACCTTTGTGTTTCTTTAAACCGTCTCTTTTTCAAATTTGTCGAGCATCGGCCAAATAAGTCGTGTGAAAAAATAGTAGGCTTAAAGACTAAACGACTCATCGACATAACTAAGTGAAGCATACAAGAATCAGGAAAAAGTCATTTTTGACATATTGGCGTTAGACGTCTTTGTCGGCATGCAAATTGCAACTTATTTATCCACGAACGGCGATAAGCTCCGTAGAAAACCGGACCTTGGTTATCTTCTACCTGTTGTAAAAGCTGAAACTCGTTAGAGAGATCCTTAAACAGTCACTCTCTACACACTGAGACATGAAATCGGAACAGTCGCAACGCTTTACAACTTGGGCTCGAAAAATGTTGCCATTCAATCTTGTCAAGTTGGTAACGTTGCCAGAACGCTTTGTATAAGTGGCGTTAAATATCATGTGGCTATGACAAATCGAAAAAAAAAAGAAATAAGCCTTTTTGGGAAAGTCCCGGAGTCCCTGATTTTTCTTGGTCTTTAGGAGATTTATTCATAAAATTAAAAATACAAGTTTATTCATCTAAATCTATATTGTCCCCTACAAAGTAATCCCCATCGACTGCAACACACTTATGCCAGCGCTTGATCCAATCCTCGAAACATTTTATATATTCGGTTTTCGGTATGCCCATCAATGTTTCCTGCGATTTCTCCATTACTTCCTCTCGGCTGCTGAAACGTGTTCCCCGTAGTGGTTTTTTAACTCGATTGAACAGAAAGAAGTCACAGGGAGCCAAATCAGGTGAATTCGGTGGCTGTTGGATGGTATTTGTTGCATTTTTCGTCAAAAAATTACGAATAATGATGGCACTGTGCGACGGTGCGTTATCATAGTGCAAAATCCACGAGTTTTCTGCCCAAAATTCTAATCTCTTTCGGCGAATTGCTTCACGCAAACGTCTCATAACGCCCAAATAATACTCTTTGTTTACTGTCTGGCTTTCTGGCAAAAATTCATGATGCACTACACCGTTGTAATCCATGAAAACCGTGAGCATTGACTTCTTTTTTGACTGAAAACGATGTGGTTTTTTTGGTGTCTGATGTCTGGATTCCGGATTGCGTGTCGTACTCATAAACCCACGTCTCGTCTCCAGGAATGATCCTTTTGATGAATGTGGGATCGAATTCAGCCTCGCAAATCATCTCTTTTGCGACGTCAACACGGTCTCTTTCTTGCATGAAATTGAGGTCTTTTGGCACCAACTTTGCTGCTACACGACGGAAACCCAAATCATTAACCAAAATGTCTTGGA
This sequence comes from Volucella zonaria, assembly GCA_963966105.1. Lineage (NCBI taxonomy): Eukaryota > Metazoa > Arthropoda > Insecta > Diptera > Syrphidae > Volucella > Volucella zonaria. Next base: position 36,321,091 of record OZ014530.1, on the reverse strand, counting down.
CGGATCCAAGTCCTCCGCTTTCTCTCTGATGGTTAATTTGCGGTTATTGACCAACATTTCTTTTACGAGTACTTCATCAATGTTTTCGTCGGTTTTCGATGTCGATGGTCTGCCACTGCGTTCATCAACTTCGATTGACTCACGACCACTTTTGAACCGCTCGTGTCACTGATAAACGACCGTTTTCTTTAGAGAATCGTTGCCGAAACACTTTTCCAACATTCGCGCGCCATTAAATCAGTTTTTTACGCAAAATTTAGTACTCGTACAAGTTCGTTGTTGCAAATTTAAATCTATTTCTAAAATTGTAAAAAATCGCCAACACACACAGAGATAGATGTACTCTTGGCTATGTAAGTTTTGCAAATGTCAAGCTATGACGCAAATATTTAGAGGGAATGTCAACAACATTACCAACTACAAAAAAAAAAAAACCGAACTCAAATATGAACAATGGGAGCGCCACACGGTGGTGTGGTGCGGGAACATTTTGATGTACTCTCTTTATTTAGCTGTGAAATCATTGTCATCAATAGTGTAGGCCTTAGTATAAACTCTTGTTAAATTGCACTGAAATATTCTACAGTCTACTATTACGATGATAGTTCGTAAAACCAGTCGTAGTCTGTCTCATATCGGTGGTGTCGCTGTTTTACACATACCATTTACCCTATTACTAAGTTACTAAGTAAGAGAGGGGAAAATATTAAAGCAAAACAAAAAAAAAAAAAACGAAACCCCAACTGAAAGGAACTACGTGCAAATGAACTTTTAATTTATTAATGTTTATGTGTTTAGTATTATATTAATACTTATACGCAACAATAAATTATACATTTCACGGTTATCTTCACATAGTCACTTGGTCTATTCGCATTGATAGTATGTAGTCAACAGAACGTTAAGACACTCGGTGAAGATTGTTTTCGTAGTAGCTCAGTCTTTGACTGTGATTTTTATCCAACTCAAACCTGAAAGATGATAAAATAAAACTGCCATTGGCGATTAACTGTTTGTATTGCCAAAGTGGGTAAAGGTCTTCCACTTCTAAATGCTAAGGTTTAGTTGAAATCATTGTGTTAACGTAGTTAGTTGTTATTTTATTTTTCTTTTCTACAATAGTAAAATCGTATGTCATAATGAATAAACGAAATATGAAAAATTTTAAACGGGACCGAAGCCTTAGCCTGCCTCTTTTTGTTCACAGTTTTAATCATAAACGTGATGTTAGTATTAAATTAATAAATTTGTTTTTGTTCTATATCAATCGAAACACGTGTGTACTAATTGTAGTGTTGACTTCTGAATTAAATGAGATTTGAGTTTGTTTATGGAGAAATATCCGTGATTGTTTACATGTGATGTGGATTTTCTGGTAGAGAATTGTGGGGAGAATTTTCGAATGGAATAACCCTTTCGTCAAAAGTTTTCCGTTGAAACAAATTTTCATTGGGAATTTTATGAGCGATGATCTGGGAGACTACGTATGATCATGTCATACGATCGATGCTGATCGCTGGACATTAATGAGAAATGGAATTTTTTTAAGAAATCATTGAACAGGGGTTTTTAACAATTGTTTAATAAATTCATAGAACCTCTCGATAGAGCAGCTTTTTTGACAGGAAATTACAATGGGGTGTATGGAAAAACATTCGGAAGAAAATCAATCGAAGACAGTGACTATAAGTGTCTTACTTCTTTCAAATCCGATAATCAATGTTCGCGCGGTTATTTCAGATTTCTTACTACAGAATTTGTTGTACTTTGGCGTGTCAGGAGTGAGCATGCGCGGCACCCAGCGGCAGGATAACTTTTTCATATGCAGAATATTGCTCAAAATATGGCGTGTGCGCTCAGTACTAATCTTTGTGGTATCTGCTAGCTCGCGCACCTTCACTTTCCGGTCAGCCAACTCCATTTCATGTATTTTTTTGACATTGTCCTCTGTAACCGCATCGGAGGGCCTGCCGCTGCGGACTTGATCGGTAGTGGAATTGTGGCCACCACGAAACTCTTTAAACCAATATTTGACGGTGTAATCTGACGGAGCATTAGCCCCATAATATTTATCCAACTTTTCTTTTGTTTCCTTCGCCGTTTTGCCACTCAAAAAATAATGTTTTATGAGAGAACGAAAATCGTTTTTGTCCATACTCAACATGATGCCAAACACGTCAACAACAATCAGCTGTCAAAACAAAACTAAAGATAGTATCGCACTGAAATTTGGCATGTCTGCCTAAATATGAACGGACTTCAAGGCACCATAACCTCTTTTGTAGTGGCAGCGCATTCTGGCGGTCAAGGAGGTTACTTTTCACTCCACCTAGTATATTGGGATTCTCAGCCTTAATTTGCTTTTAAAAAAATTTGTAACCACTTTTGGTGATATGCCTTGTTTGAGACAAAGTTCATAACTAACAACCGAGTATCTTAGACTTGTCAACTTCTTCTTCTTCTAGTTCCTAACACGCAGCGCGAGAAACTGAAATAAGTCAGTTCTTCTTATCAGAGTCTCAACAAGCATTTCATTTGAAAAACGTATTTTGCCCAACATAATCTACTGGAGGCATTAAGCACTTACCCCATTTTGACTTAAGATTGGGTAATTCATTTATTTACATGGAAGCATTAAAACCGTATGGGCACCAGATACTCGTAGACCTGCAAGACCGTTCGCACTAAGAAATGAAAATTGAAAAGGCGGATCGAAATATCGCTGTAGTCAAGATGAGAAAAGATTTAAACTCAAAGAACTTGCTATTGCTGATCGCTATAAATCTTTCACCTGATGTATGGACTAATATGCATTTTTGTTTGTAATGTCAATCACACACGTCGAATGTGCTACAAATAAATTTAACGATTCCCAAATGCTTTGCTGAACTTGACTTTCTTTTATGCAGAATCTGTCTTTGATTTTCTCCGGGTGTTGATTTTTTCTATATTTCTAATGTCACGACGTATACTCATACATATTCGTATCTCAACTGGAAATAGAGTGCAAATTGATTGTTTAAATAAAACGCATGATTTCTGTTCCATGACTAAACGCTGAAATCGGCTATGAGACATTATCTTCCATTAAAGTGTTTACATCTTGCTTTTTTTGGGACCCCTTACGACATCTGATTATCTGCAACAAAATCACATTGTCGTCACGTTTATGTTTTTTCTTACAATATAATAGATTATCTTCTATGCCGATCAATAGAGCTTGAGTTAATTTAGTTTTTCGCAACCCATGATGAGCTCTTCTTTTTCTGTACTTGAATATGTATTTGCACAGAAGAGGTTGAGTGCAATACCATTGCGACTAATTCTACTAGTAGCTAGGCAAATTTTAAGATTCGACTGTAAGTACACCCAAATTTTTCTCCTAACCGCTAGAAGTGTGATGATATACATACGAGTGCGAGTATGTCCTAAAGTATATCGATTGCAATTCTGCTAGAATATTTATGTTCTGACATAAAACCTGTTAAAACTGCACTCTTTAGTCCGCACAGCAAGTCCCAATTGATGCTGGAGTGAAAGCTAGCCCTTCGAAGCTCCTTGGTTGTCCCAGGGGATGACTCCAATTTTGAATCGAACCCTGCGACCTTTCATCACAGGCCTTTACTGATATTTAGTATACAATATTTGTCTGGGAAAACCTGTCATGTAATGAGTACAGATACGAGTATATTCAATATGCTGCTATCAGTTACTAGCATTTATAAGGGTTTCTCTATCAACTTTGTCTATTGGGAGTTTCTCTGCATTTATACTGCTCCATATTCCACTTAACTCATTTTCAAAAACTTTCCCTTCACCAGAGTCGTCAAGCTCCAGATTATTGGAAAATAAAACGATAACGTTGCACAAAGATTTAGATTACATCGAATCACTTTCACCAAGCATAACCCGCCTATTTACTTGCTCCTCTAGGTTTTGAATTCCCTTTGCCCCTAGCAAATGTATTTATTGTTCTTTATTTGTTGGTTTATTATCTTTACCCCCCCCGTTTTTGTATTCGATTTATACTACATATTCGTAATTGTTTTCATACATTAACCTACATGAGAAAAAATAGTCTTCAAACCAATCCAAATCACAACCACAAACCTCTACAGCCTACACAAAAATGAAAACACACTCGCTGCTAGATATTTTATATTATATAAATGTATAGATGTTTATGGTTTTCTTTTGTTGTTGTTTTCCTTTCTTGAAAGAAATCTTTTTCGTTGTAGTATCACAGAAAATGGAATCCGTTTTTTGCTAAATTTTTTATTTTTTCTTTCTGTACACAAACACTTAACATTCACACTTAAGTGATTTCAGTTTGAACTTTAACTAATGTATGTTTCTTCTTTTTTTTATTTTTATTTTTGTTTCAAATTGAACAATCACAAACAAACAAAAAATATGTATATAGGTCCTGTCTATGAGTACAGATGAATACAGAAAAACATCACTATTCACAACTGGATCATTTGATTTGGACTTCCCAATTCCAGACCTAATTGGTGCGACAGAAATTCTAACAGAAGAACACCGGTAAGTTAAAACATATCACAACACATTCAACGAACCCACACTTAACTGAGAATTTTTTTTAATTTTTTTTTTGTTTGTTTTAGAGAAAAGCTATGTGGACACCTACCTGCAAGAGCCGAAGGTTATTCTTGGTCACTAGCGTTTAGTACATCGCAACATGGTTTCTCGTTGAATTCTCTCTACAGAAAAATGCAGAGGCTAGAAAGTCCTGTACTTATTGTTATCGAAGACACAGAACATAATGTAAGTTTGATTGTTGCTATCATACAAATTGTTCTGGTTTTAATAAGTTTTTTGGTTTTTAGGTTTTTGGAGCTCTGACATCATGTTCATTGCATGTATCAGATCATTTTTATGGTACCGGAGAGTCATTATTGTACAAATTCAATCCCAGTTTTAAAGTATTCCACTGGACTGGTGAAAATTTGTACTTCATCAAGGGCAATGTGGAAAGCTTGTCAATTGGTGCTGGAGAGTAAGTAGTTTCTTTAATTGTTTACAAGAAAAACGTAACATCAACAAATTTATTCAGAAAATGTTTGGTTGAAATAAAATAAAATATCTTAAATAATTTAAATTCTGTAGATACGCCTGCGTACAACGCAAATAACGTGCGCCATTATACATATAGAAGCGCAACTGAGTCAAATCTACTGAATATGATGGCTGTTAACAGTGGTGTCGAAAGAACTTTCTTTCATCATTGCTTCCAAACAAAAAGAGCAAGACAGTGCTTTGATTTTTGTCCCAAAACTCGCTAGTTGACGAGGCTGAGTGGGCGCGCACATTATCATAGTGACGTCTTCTGTGTTGTCTCGCCATAACTGAGGAGGAACAAGCTCTGCTGCAAATCAATGTGTGTACTTTTGCAAACACTTTACGACATGATTGATTTGAGGTTCCAGCCCCTTCTGCAAGTTTCCTTACAGACCTTCTCCTTAAATGTCTAATTGTAAGTTTCATTAGTTGAGGTGAAACGTTTTCCTGGTTAAGGGTCATCCCTCAGACGACCAGTTTCAAATAGAAAAAAAACATAGGTCTCTAACACCGACTAAATTAAAAAGTTCTAGTATTTTTTTGAACAGACCTCGTACAAATCAATGAGAACACTTTTAGTTATAGGTCTTATAGGACAACCTCTTAGTGAGCATAAAAAGTTAGCGCTATATACGCTTATGTATTATCATCTAACCATTTCAAGAGCAAGGAAAGCATATCCCTACAGTCAGAGATGTTCTGTTTGCTGATATTAATCCTACACTTATGAGCTGAAGGGAAATTCCTGGAAGGTATTTATTCGAAGTAATTTATGTTTTAAAATTGTTGCGATCTGTTAATCGTTGGCTTTGGACGAAACGGCTCTGGTCAAGCTGTAATCGTATTCTGTTTGGTTTTCTCTCAAAAATCTTGCCGAAGTCGCAACTAAGTTAGTTTAGCACAAGCGATAAAAGTTGTATCGTTTATTACGGAGGGCATTTCATTTCTAAGGCGCACAGATGGCTTGAATTATCCGGTTTAATATGCATGTTAAAATAAAAAAAGCATAAGAAATTGGTAGTAGGCCTGATTAACTTCGTTTTCCAATGTAACCATAACTATATCTAATTCGAGTCAAAACAGATATGGAGCTACAGTTCAGGAAAGTTTCCTTCATCCATTTCTTCTTAATTTGGCAGATACCTCATAAATTGCGCCAGAAAGCTCTAATTTATGATCCCGGGGGCTCAACGAAACTTAAGAGTGGCTTCCATTTACATTATATTAGACACCATCCATAATTATTCAAAGCCTGGTTGTTTAGGCTCGTATTAACAATGCTTAACTTTTTGGTTTGTCAATCCCCTACGAGTACATTGCTTTTGATTCTTCTGAGTTAGGGAAATATAGTTACATCCTCATTACTACTGAGTGTTCCCCGAAGTAGGAGTGACATTTTTTCACTCTCATGACTTTATTTGGTCACTAAGTTTGTAGGCATTTAACGCTATACCAAGAGCATGGTGTAAGTCGTTAAGTACCCCTTTTACGCTACCATTGAATGCCATATACTGCCTTACTGCCTACCACTGATAGTATACATTTGTTACAAGGTTTGTACATCGAGTTATTCCAAATTACACATTTTACTGTTGAATACAAATTCGAAGAAAACGAGTGAACGAAGCAGATGTGATTGATGTATGCATTACTAGCTTAACCTTTTGCAAAGATCATGAATTCGATAATAATATCCTCCTTGGTGTTCTGTAGAAAGTTCTTCGAAGATAAAGATTTCTTAAAACAACGAGTCCTATAACCCCTAATTTTTAGCGTAAATTCTTACGCCTTCATATTCTTTTCGTACTAGAGGATGTAAATATTAGCAAGTTTCTTTGTATTTCGTATTACCGCAAGTAATCCATGTTCCTTAAAGTTCATTCCGTTGCCTTCTACTTAGCTTTCTTTCTTAGGTATGAATTCAAACTGCCAAAACAGAGTGGAACTGTCGCTTTCGGACAGCGCGAAGTATCTGGGTGTGATTCTGGACAAAAAACTGAACTGAAATCTTAACGTAGCCGAAAAAATCAAAAAGAACAGTAGGAAAAATTTGGGGCCTAAAACCTGCTATGGCTATATACGGTGGTGTAAGACCCATACTTAGATATGGCGCACTCGTGTGGTGGAAAGCAACAAACAAGAAAACGATTTACGGCTTCCATAGCCATTACAGGTGAGCTCCGTACCATCCCTACGGCAGCACTGGACACCATATTGCACCTAACACCGCTTGATTTACAGATCAAGAAACTTGCTGGCAACAGTGTGATACGACTCACTAATCTGTGTTACTTCAAGAGCAGTAGTTTCGGACATGGCACGGCGGTAACGGAGCTGCTGCCAGGCAATCCAACGGATGAAATTCCTACCTTGGTCGACTTCGACATCCCGTATGATATAATATATCCGGAGAGGAAGGACTGGCAAATAAATGCAATAATCAAGTCAAGTGAAATTGCCATTTTCACAGATGGCTCAAAAACAGAGGAAGAAACAGGTTCAGGTATCTTCTCAAAAGACCCAGACCTAAGAGTGCCTATAAGACTACCGGACGTAAGTAGTGCCTTCCAATCAGAGGTTCTGGCTATCCGCAGGGCGACTGAGCTAATGCAAATGAGGTCGGAATCCGAAAGAAATATCGCTATCTACATCGATAGCCAGACCGCGCTCAAAGCAGTGGCATGGACTGGACCGACATAAATTCTGATATAGTCAGGAGCTGTCGCACAGTGCTCAAGGCACTGCGGTATTAAAGAAAATGATCAAGCGGATGAGCTTGCAAGAAAAGGAGGGCTAGTCGACAATAGTGAGGTTGTCAACATCAAATCACCCCTTTGCATAGTAAGGGGCACTATCGAAGAGAAAATCACAAAAACTGCCAACCTAAGCTGGTCAAGTCTTGAAGGACAGACGGTATCCAAGGCTCTCTGGCCGCTTTTTGATGGCAAAAGATCTGGCAAGTTAATAAAATTAAACAGAGATAAGCTTAGCACACTAATAGGAATCCTGACAGGACACTATTTCTTGCGGGTGGGTGTTTCACCAGGGCAATTGTTTAGGTTTTTGCCATTTGAAGACAAATTCAATTGGTTCCACAGGGATCGCGATGGGCCCGTTTTGGTGCCTAGTGTCTGTGTGATGGCATATCCATTACGCCTTAACCTAAGCTAACCTAGGCAAGAATTTTGTTCTTCTGATATTTTATATTGATTGCAGCACTTCCTTAAGAGTCTTCGGTAGAGTAAGTGTTGTTTTAAGATTTGCTAATCATACATTTGCTAAACATACAAATCAAATTTAAGTATGCAGCTTTACCGGAGATAATCACTGTATACGAGGGCGGGTCAATAATTCTGTGCATTTTTGAATTTCTGACCTCTTTACTGAAACAGCAACACTGCTCCTGTCAACAAGCATCTGTCAGTTGACTCCTGTCAAAATTTAAACTTGCTGCGTCAGTTAGTTTGTGTTTGACAGCTATTTTTATCAGACTACTCACTAATTTGAGGAGAAAATGGAAAAAAGTGAATTTCGTGTGCTTATTAAGCATTATTTCTTGCGAAAAAAAACCATTACCGAGACCAAGGCTAAGCTTGATAAATACTGCACCATCGATTTCAATGGTAAAAAAGTGGTTTACTGAATTACGTTGTGGCCTTACAAGCACTGAAGATGCCGAACCTCCTGGACGCCCAGTTGAGGTCTCTACACCCGAAACAATCGAAAAAATTCACGATATGGTGTTGGCCGACCGAAGATTGAAAGTGCGAGAGATTGTGGAAGCCGTAGGGATCTCGCATGGCTCAGTGGTTTCAATTTTGAATGATCACTTGGGCATGAGAAAGCTTTCCGCAAGATGGGTGCCGCGTTTGCTCACAGTCGACCACAAACGCAATCGTGTAACAACTTCACAGGAAGGTTTGGCGTTGTTTAATCGCAATATGGAGGAGTTTTTGCGCCGTTTTGTAACCGTGGACGAAATATGGATCCATCACAACAAACAACAGTCAAAACAATGGGTTTCTAAGGGTGAATCGGCGCCAAAGAAGGCCAAGGTGGGTTTGTCAGCCAATAAAGTTATGGCGACTGTTTTTTGGGATGCACGCGGGATAATCCACATTGACTACCTTCAAAAGGGAAGAACAATCAATGGGGAATATTATGCCAACTTATTGGACCGATTCAATGACGATTTGAAAAAAAAACGACCTCATTTGGCCAAGAAAAAAGTTCTTTTCCACCAAGACAATGCAAGGGTGCACACATGTGCAGTTGCCATGGCAAAAATCCATGAATTGGGCTATGAATTGCTCCCTCATCCACCCTATTCTCCAGATTTGGCTCCGAGCGACTACTTCTTGTTCCCAAACCTAAAGAAATGGCTTGGTGGAAAAAGATTTGACTCCAATGATGAAGTCATCTCGTCATTTTGAGGACCTCGACAAATCATTTTTTTTGGAAGGGATAAAAAAATTGGAGAAGCGTTGGACAAAGTGTATAGAGCTCAAGGAAGCCTACGTTGAAAAATAAAATTATTTTTTTATCAAAAAATCAGTTTTAATCCAAAAGTCACGGACTTATTGATCCGCCCTCGTATTTGCCCTATACTAACTAACGATTGTTTTGTGCTAAAGCGGAAGCAGTCGGTTGGATTTGGGTTTATACTATCAGAGGACTATAGAACGTCAGGAATTGAGCTTGAATCAAAAATCTTTATTCATTATGAAGGAAATTATGTTTTGAATACGACTTCTCACGTGTTTTTAACGAATCACGTTCTGTGGGTCCTTCAAACATTTGGAGGTCTATCTTATCAATAACACGCTGAATATTCGCATACGAGTACACCGTTTGAATAACTTGCGGTTTATCAGCATACACCAAAGGCTTAACATAGCCCGAAAAGAAGTAATCGAGTGGCGCCAAGTCACACGATCTTGGTGGCCTTCGCATATAATGATAAATCGAGTCCTCAGTAAATCAATGGTCGTCTCATAGACAGTATGGGGCATGACGCGATCCTGCCGACATCACATATTGTCCAGATCAATGAGCGTAACCTGACTCCAACCTTTATTTAAAAAACCGACCGACGATGCCACCGAAGCATGAAGAGATATCAGTGGATTTAATTGAGTTTCTTCTGAACTTACCTCCGTTCATCAGGTTCAATTTCAAACTGTCTCGTAGCTCTAGTTCCTATACCAGTTGGATCGTATAGAGGTGAAAACCGAAATCGTTTCTAAGAACTTTGGATGTACAAAGACCAGACTGTTGCGATCGACGTCAAATTAACTATTCCGGCATGTTTTCACTTATAGGCTACAGTGACGCATTGGTGGCTTTGGATCACGTAGACTTCGAAGAAAGAAGACTTTGTTTATAGTCTGTCAATACTTTTGCTTGTATAAAATACCATCGATTTGTATCGAAAAGCAGTTATTGCATCTTCATCATTGGTTTAGCTGGTGTAGAGTAAAGTGATTTTAGTCTCTCATAAGAATATTGATCTTTGTGTGCTAACATGAAGAAGCATACCTATATCATGTTTGGATTTTCGATATTTTAGGTAAACAACTTAAAACTTTATTTAATCGAAAAATAATTAAATTTAGCTTATACGATTTACGAGTGCCGTTCAGTTTTTTTTAGCTGACCTCTCTCAGGACTCAATTGAAATTTCTTACTGGTCAGACCAATTAAAGTTTTAATGACGAGTTATTTACAATATTGCGAACTTCTTTAGTAAACGTATTACATATTGCAAAATTAAATAGCAGAACTGGTTGCGCCAACCAGCTACAACACATAAATTCACGCCAACGCTAAAGGAAATAATGTCTTTATTCATTAAAACAAATATTTCAAATACCAATTTGGTATTTGTTTTGTTTTTTTTTTCCTCAAAAATATTCAAATTGTTTTTGTCCTGGCTAATTGATTTGTATTTTCTTTTAATTTTGTTAACCTCGATTTGTTTTTTTGCATTTCACGATAATTAATTTAAATTGGTTGCAGTGCAAATCCATATCTCCTTTTTTTTTAATGAGTTAATTTAAAAAAACATGAAGAGTTTTAAATGGGTTGGGTTTTTTTTTAGATGGATTATTAATCTAAATAGATAACATGGATAGAAAGATAAGAATAGTATTCGTATCTAAATACTGTACACTCGTAATCTCCAGGGGGTAATTTATTTTTTTTTGTTCGGTCATTCGCTTTAATAGATAAATTCTATTTATTTTAGTAATTGGTAAAAATTTTAAATAATTATTTTATATCATTGTTTTTCATCAATAAGATTTAACAGTCGTTTCACATGTTAATAAGATTTTGCGTAGTAGCTTGTGAACGTTTAATTGAATGCTTTCACACACGTTTACCAGAAATACGCATGTTTAGAAAAATTCAAATTAAGTTTGAGGAATTAATTGAAACAGACTTATCTAACTCATTTTATAATTGATTACATCAGGCATAACTGATGGCAATTGAGATTAATTAATTCAATTAACGGGTCTGATTCCTTTGGCAAATATCGAAGAATAAAAACAACAGCAATGCAGAGGGAAATTTACCTTCAATGATTGACTACCTTCTTGTTTTAGCATTCTAAATTGATTGAAAGAATTTAGAAAATGATTTGTTGATAGAAAAGTGAATGGTAGTAGCTTGGTAATATTCTTTACGAAGGTTATTCTTCGAACTTAACTTGAAGGTTATTTTAAGAGACTTGAACTAAATTCTTAGTTGTAATAGATAGATTTGTTAAAATGCCGGAGATTTCACCTTGTCATCCTGAAAGTGACAATTAAAACGCATCAGTGATGAAATCAATTACTGTCGTATTCATTCGTGTACATAAAGAGTTTTATTAGCATAACACTCGAGGCATTTTTTTGTTTTTTTTTTCGGCCTGTTTTTCGAACCTCGGACGGAATTTGGTTTTTTTTTGCATTTTGGACCTGAATTTCAATCGACCTTCGTGAAGCCTTTCAAAACAAATCGATTTGCTCAGTCTGATGTTTGTCCACTATCGGTTTTTTAATGAAGAGATTATCACGAATATGCGCGCTCCTAAACTTCTCACTTATCGTCCGAAATTGCGATACGAATATTAATGACGGATATGCGACTGGCGTGTTTAATAAACCTGTGAGTTTTGGCTACAATTCTCCTATCAAAAAATAATTAGCGCCGTTTAAGTGGCATTTAAGCCACTCAACGCTCGTTCTGTCATCGCGATTCTTCTATTGATTTACGATAGTAGCGTTATTTTTAAAATGCTCGCATTTTGGCACGATGACGATTCAAATACTGGTTGGCTGATGAGTGTTGGTATATTAAGAAACTCAATTAACTTTTTTTTTCTCAATTCATATAGGTAGATAATTAATTTTTATTATGCTTTTTTAATGGTTTTTAAAAGTTATTTATTCTAAATGGCCTCCACGCTCGCTAACACATGTGCGACATCTTATTAAAAAGTTGTTCATAACAGTCTGTAGGATAGCAGATGGAATTGCCTCAGTTATTGTTCGAATGTATTGCTTTAATTCATTCAAATTTGTGGGTTTCCTTTTGTAGACTTCCTATTTGCAATAACCCCACAAAAGAAAGTCAGGTGTAGGCAAGTCAGGAGATCTTGGGGGCCAACGGAAAGTGGAGTTCCTGGAAATCAGTTTGGTTGTGAATTTTCGCTGTAATTCCATCATAACATGCCTGGTTATGTGTGCACGGGGTAAATCGGGGAATAAAAACTCCTCCAACATCCTTAATTAACGGTCGGTTTTCTTCAAAAAAAATATGGCCCGGCAATGCAGCTTGATGAAACTGCAGTTCCGTCATATGGAGTATCTCCTTGTTAGAATCACTCCATATTTGACAATTTTACTTGTTTACTTTGCCGTTCACATCGAATGGACCTCGTCAGACATAAAAATGCAATTTAACGTGTTGTTGTCGTTTTCCACCATTTGAATGATCTTCTGTAAAATTCCAGACGAATCGGCAAGTCAACTGGATTCAGTTTGCTTGTAATTTGAACTTTGTAGGGAAATAAGTTCTAATCTTTATAGAGAATTGTGTATAGTGACTGTCTGCGTATTTCCATTTGAGTTAATAAGTTCCGGGTCGAAACGCTTGGACTTGTTTATATAGCAGCAGCCACAACAGCAATCGTATCTTCTGTCCGGATTGAAGGATCTCGGTCGTAAAGCCTTCTTGCGATTACCCCATGCTCGGCAAAAGAGTTCATCGGCTCGGAGCAGTGCCGCCTTCGTCCGCATAAACACTCTTTGGATGGACTGCAAAACATGATAATGTCCCACTATTCAAATTCTGGTTTTAATTGCCAAAGAATGGAATCGATTATTTACACAGAAAGGAAGTTATTACGCTTTGTTTTGGTAGCACGTTTCATCAGCTACCCTGTAAATGTTTGGTGTTGGGTTCCCCATTGGATCTCTTGCATACTTTTCTTTGTCGTGCCGTTATCTTAAAAATATTAACTCGTTTGTCAGTGCTTCGATGTTGGACTTTTTCTATTGTTGTGTTTTGTCTTTAGGTCACTCTTATTTTTAATTGCATCATCTGAAAGGTCAAGAATTCGAATTTACGAGTAAGTGATCTATATAAATGCATATATACGTTTTAGTAAATCTGTTAAACATGCAGAAAATGTTACTTCCGTCATTATATTTTTTATACACAGTGTGTTTGACAAAATCTTATGATTTAAAATAAGGCAACAGCTTGAATTAGTGAAAGCATAATATTTATTTTGAAGGCTTTTAATATTTCTCTAATGTGCATAGTGCTGAATATGTTATCCAGTCTCTTCCACTCCCAATTGTGACCCACCTCCTTTGTCGACAACTCACAGCCAAAAAAACAGTTTAAGTTATTTTATTATCTTTACATCTTTTCCTTTGATCCTTTGCTTCATAAGTCCCCAGAGTCTGACTCAACACAGTGATTTCTTTTTCCTCCTTGAAGCCCTGACAGATACGAATAGGATATTTCGTTGTCCTCTTGTAAGAGTGAATCCCGGTTTCTATTGTGCAGAGTCTTTCAACAGGGACGCTCGAAATTTGTTAGATTATAGCGGTCATGTTGTTAAAGCAACATCTGTCAAATTTGTTGTCAAATTGTTCTGTGGTGTATGACAAATTATCATGAAAGATTATAGCGTTGAACAACGTCTGAAAGTCATCGAATTTTTTTCTCAAAATCCAATACTCCTTTCGAGAAAAAAAATCATCTTTAGCGACGAGTCCCATTTTTGAATGAATGGATGCGTGAACAAGCAAAATTGTTGAATTTGGGACGACTACAATCCACACGATATACACCAGCACAAAATGCATTCCCAAAAAGTCACTGTTTGGTGCGGATTTTGGTCTAGTGGAATCGACTTCCAAAACGAAACTGGCATTCCCATAACCTTCAACGGCGAGCGCTACATACAGATCGATGATAAGCAACTTCTTGTGGTCTAGACCGGATGAAATGGATACCGACGACATGTGGTTCCAATAAGCCGGCGCTACGTCCCACACAGTGCATGCGGTCATAGGTATTCTGCACAAGTGATTTGATTTCGCGCGGCGGCGACGTGAACTGGCCATCAAGATCGTGCGATTTAATACCTTTAGACTTCTTCCTTTGGAGCTACCTTAAATCGCAGGCCTATGCGAATAAACCGCAAACAATTGGTTTCAACCTATCGAAAGCCATCCAACAAATGGCGAAATGTCCACTGCACGGACAAGGGCTCGCTTCAACGACTCAATATTTGAGTGTCGAGTAGAGCAAGTCATGCCCTCTAATACGGACCAGAATTTGTAAGCCAACGGGTTGAGGTCTGGACTACCAGCTGGCCAATCACCCGTTGATATGAAGTCCGGAACGTTGTTTTTGAGTCACAGTTGAATCGTTTTTGCTTTGTGAGCAGGAGCAGAATCTTGCTGGAAAGTCCATGGCTTGTTATTGAATATTGATTGGTTGAGAGACTTCACAATGGGTTCCAAGACAGTCGATTGATATACTTTGGGCGATGTTTTCACTCCTTTCTCGCAAAAATGGAGCTTGGTAACGCCATCGTAGCACACTCCCCACCATACCATTACAGACGCGGGATGGTGGCCTCTTTGAACTCTCGGGATGAGTTGGGATGCTTCTCTGGATGACCGAGCATACACACGATCGTTCTGCTTATTGAACGATTCTTCTACAGTGAAGATTTTCTCGTTAGTAACGCTTTCGATCTTGCTCTTGCGTTTTTTCTTCAATGCGGCCGTTAGCAGGTGTCCAGTGTGTCGCTTGTACGTGCTGAGTCCTTTGATAATGCGAGACATGGATTTTTGCGAAATTTGCATTTCCCGCGACAAGATTTTCTGTTTTCACAGCGGTTTTCGGTCGATTCGTTTCTTCACGCCTTTGATCGCTTTCGGAGTTCTCACAGTGCGCGGACGGCCGGATCTTTGACGGTCTCGTACTCCACCAGTATCCTCAAACAACTTCACAGCACGATACACAAATTTGCGAGTGATTCCAAGCGGTCGCAACGTCCTGAAGATATCGCCTTTTTCCATGTTGCATTTAAGTAGGCCAACTACAACAATACGATTTTTGATGTCGCCCCATTCGATGATTGTAAGCAATTAATGTCAAAAACTTTTTACTTCACAATGAAGCATAAATATCAACTGTCAAATCGCAATCAATACGAAATGGATGCGCCCAGTGTTGCATTCGTAATGAGTGAGTTCAGTTGTGTACCAGTATTTATGATTTGACTAGGTATATTGCTCAATACTGCAATACAAAAAGTCCTTCAGGAAGCCCATCAGCGATTTAAAAGAATTCTCAACAAATAAAATCAGAAACGATATAATGAAGATGTTACGTTTTTATAAGAATAATAAATAATTGTTGTAAAAAATAAAACTAACGAAAAAAATTTTCTATTTTCAGTGGTCGATTTGGCTTATGGTTGGACGGTGACTTAAATCAAGGCCGATCACAATCATGCAGCACATATGGCAACGAGCCTCTGGCACCACAAGAAGACTTTGTAATAAAAACTCTCGAATGCTGGGCATTTGTTTAAGATGAATTTCTACTAATTAAAAATTTAAAAACAAAAAAAAAAACAAGAATTACCTTATAATATTATATTTTCTGTTTAATTTTATTATTTTTTTTTTACGTAACCCTATTGTTTAGTTTAAGAGAGAAGAAGAAGAAAAGAAAAATAATAATTTTGCTATTAATGAGTAAAATATTAAATGCGAAAAGAAAAAATTTAATTTACCTTCATTTTACATTTATTTAGTTATATATCTAATTCCCTATTAATATTATTTAATTGTTATACCATGTGAAATTTTTAATTTTGTGTATTGTTTTTTGTAATTATAACTAATTTAATTTAAAATAATAAAACAAAAAACAAAGAACGAAAACTACAAAAATGATAAATACAAAAACAAAAATAAAAAGAAGATTTGTTCTAAGTTGGAATGAAGATAAAAGTGTTTAATTCTTTTTTTTTTGTAAATTGTTATTGCTATTATTGCGACAACATATGTACGGAGATTTTGTGTAATTTATTTTATAAGAATCCTATATATAGCAAAACTGAAAAAAAAAAAGAAAACAGTGTAAACTCTTATGCTTTTTGTGAGTAGTGTTCCACACTGATATTTAGTTAGGTAAACCGCAAAGAAAAATAAATACACATATATATATATATATATATATATAATAGAAAAAAAAATAAAAATAAAGTTGTAAAAAACAAAGAAGAAATATCTTAACGATTTGTTGTTGTTAATTGTTTCACTGTGTAAAAGTTGTGTTTTGATTTTTAACAAATGTAATTAAATAGACATTTTAGTTTTGTTTAATTTCCCTTCACAAATTTTGTTTCCTTTTAATTGTTTGCTTGACAAAAATAAAATACATTATCGTATATATACACTTATATATATTTATATAGACAAATATATACATATATATATAAAACTGAATTGTTATATCATTGCAACATAAAGTTCGCTTAGACTAATTAGTAATTGTAGTGCATTGTATATCAAATAATGTACATTTTGTATAAACAAAAAGAAAAAAGAAAAAACAAAAAAACCAACCTAAGCAACAACCACAAGCATTCTAAATTAGAGAGAAAAGTTTAAAAACAAAATTTAGCAACAATTGCTGCAAAAGTGAAAGAAAAAAAAAACCAAGTTTGTATGTAATTCATTAAAAAAAAAAAAAAAACAAAACAAAATCATTCAGAGTATATCACTCTGAGATAACAAAAAAAAAAAAACAGAATATTTTGTTCACCAAAACGTCGACATACAATCGACGACGATGAGAAACGAAAGGGATATACATATATATACGCAAAAAAAAAAGAAAAAAAACAACTACACCAACTACAAGGATTATTGTAATAAGTTTTAATTATTTTTTTTTCCAAGTCGCAGTGGCGCAGATATTTTATTTTTCTGTATTAAGTGTGCTTTTATGTCATTATAATCGTACTACCTACTGCATATTGTAGGCATACCATATGCTTTATATTATTTGTTTTTTTATTTTTATTTTTAACTTAATTGAATTGATGATTTTTAATAATACACTTACTAACTGCAAAGATATTTTTCGTAAAGAAACAAATAATAATGAGCATATAAATAATGCAAAACAACAACAAATATCGTGAAACCATTCAAGTGATTACAAAAATAAAAATTCATTTTTACAAAAATACAATTTTTTCTATTTTTTTTTTTTCCATTTCTATTTATTTACTTTGTTTCCTTTCTTTTTGATTTTGTATTTTAAGTTGGACAAAAAAGAAAAAACCACAGTAACCACAATATTTTACAAGCGCAAAATTAGGACAACAATTTGGAAAAGCCCTTTGATTAATCCATTCAATAGTCGTGTGTTACATCATAACCAAATAAATTAATCTCCAGACTGGGATACTTTTCGAATATGTTCTACTCAATTCTTTGACGTTTCATTGTTTAGTGTTGTTAATTACGTCGGTGTGAAAATGCAATCATCAAACATATAGTCAGCATGGCCAAAAAGGAATCAAATTCGAATTGAGTTCATATTGTATTAACCTCTGCCATATATAAACAGTTGTGAGCTTTATTCAGAGAAACTCCACACTGAACAGCAATCCGTCTTTTAACGAGTGCAATGCGCTCTGACTCCATACAAAGAATCGTATCCCTATGTCCTCATACTAAAATTAAATCAATTTACACAATTCTGGGCGGCTTTGACATTCTAGACCGACAATACTAGAAAACGGACAACCCAATGAGCAAAAAATGAACAAATAAATGAGCCCATGTCATGCCTGATGCCGATACACTCAGGACTTGTTTTTAACTTTCCATCCTGATGTTCTCTCTCTCAACTAGGCTCATCGGAACGCAAAAAACAAATCATATGGTCATTAGTTAGAGAAAGGATTCCTAAAATAATCGTATACTAGGCGATACGAGGAAACCAATTGCAGCGGACCTAACATCTTTTTTAGGAACGTTATGTGTCCTCGATAACGATGTGGATGCCGCTACCGAAGTAATTACAATTAAATACTATCTAGTCCAAAGAAAACGCATGGTACGACTCGTATCTGAGCTGTAAAGAGATTGTCAGGGTCAGGGAACTGTTTTTTCGGTCTTACAAGTGGCAAGCCTGAATAAGAAGAAAACCGAAAAAAGTTCAATCGAGTCAGAAATGACTGCAATGCTTTTTTAAATAGTGTTAAATTCCAATACGACCAAAATCATATTATAGTGTCCTACGGCAGTAGAATTGATAGGTAATCGCCCCGAACATAATGCTTATTTACAATAACATGTCTGCTCTTTGGACAAGGTCAATCTGTTTGCTGCGAAAATCGCAACCAGCTCAACGCTTTCAGGCTATAGTGCACTAGATCGTGTAAAACAATTTATGGAAAAAATCCACATGCACTCGTCTAGTAGCAACATGACTTAAAAAGTTCAAACATTTAAAAACAATGTACATCCGTACCTGTCTTTTCTTCCTCCCTAGATTTCCTTCGCCCGCGCTGTGTACAAACATTTTAAGGGTACAAAAACCCCTTGATCGCGCGCTGATTATAAAAAAAAAAAAAAATCCGTTTGTCAGATAGTACATGTCCCCTAAGGTGGAAAAAGGTGTTCTTTCACATTGGCAAAATTGCAGTGTAAGTTTTTTCGTCTATCCTACTCTTGAGGACTCTTTCCGAGTAGATGGACAAGAGCATTTGTTCTTAGAAAAGTAAATCCATCGGTGCTACCTACTATAGACCAGTTGCACTTTCGTCTCTTCTTTCCCAGGTGTTGTTAAAACGCTGATACACCGTCAGCTCATAAAATATTTCGAGCCATGAAAACTCCTGCGAGCGGCAGTACGGTTTCGTAGGAGCAAATCCACTGGCGATTTGATTAGATGTCTCGCCGCGGAATGGAACCAAAGCGTACATCAATCTGGCGAAACAAAGATATTCGGATTTTTTATAGGTTTTAGGGTTCCTTGTCGAAAATACGCACATATGGGATCGACGAATTTCTTCTTCAATGGGTTAGAAATGTTCAATTCAAGTCTTTTGCTCGGTTGAGTGTACACAAAATAAACTGTGGTATGCTCCAGGGCTCTGTCCTGTTTTCGACACTCTTGTTTGCTATTTCTAATCGAATATACTCGTATATTTGTAGTACTCGTTGTTTCCCATATTAGTTCCCGAGCAGACGCCCCTGCATCTCGGCTGTTTCACGGGAACCGCAGCGTAAGAGAGTGGTCAATAAGTCCCTGAAAATTGGAATAAAGAACTCTCTTTTCGGCAAAAAAAAACGTTTTATTTTTCAACATAATCTCCTTTTAGCTTGATACACTTCATACAACGTTTCTTCAAATTGTTAAAGCCCTCGAAATAATGCATTTTTCTCGAGGCCCTCAAAATAGGCGTTTGTTTCACCGATGACCTCTTCATTCGATCCAAATCTCTTACTGCCGAGCCATTGCTTCATGTTTGGAAACAGGAAATAGTCGCAGGGGGCTAAATTTGGAGAATATTCTGCATGACAAGACTGCGGACTTGTGCGCCGCTGCATTGTTCTGGTGGAAGATAATTTGTTTCCCCGCCAAATGCGGTCGTTTTTGCTTTAAATCGGTGACGAATCGTTTTAACAGTTCTATATAATATATACCTTTTCAAGGTAATCGACGTGAATAACACTGACCGCATCCCAAAAAAAATTTTTGGCATGACTGTGTTTGTCGACAGACGCACGCTGGCCTTCTTCGGCTTCGATTCACCAGGAGAAGTCCACTGTCTCGACGGTTCCTTGACCCCTGTGTGTGTTGATGAATCCATGTTGCGTCCACGGTTACAAAACGGTGCAAAAACTCGTTCGGATTGTGTTTGAACATCACCAGACACTCCTTTGAAGTTGTCAAACGATTAACTTTGTTGTCAATTGTGAGCAAACGCGACGTCCATCTGGCGGATAGATATTTTTATAAAACTGAAATCACTGACTCATGTGATAAGCATGTAGCCTCTTCCAGTTCACTCGCCGATATCTTCCAATATTATACCGTGGATTTATCGACCATTTGTGGTGTGGTGGCCTCAATTGGGCAACCAGAAGGTTCGGCATCACTTGTTCTGGTCGAAAATTGAGTAAACCAGTGGTGGATGGTTCCAGTCGATGGTGAAGAGTCCCCATAATATTTTTCAAGCTTAACCAAACAATTGCGTGATAGTTTTTTTTGAGCAAAAAATAGTGTTTAATGAGCACACGGAAATTTTCGTAAGCGTCTGTTCCAAATGGTTGTCACAATAAAACTATTTGACAAATCTGTTTGAAAATTTGGGTGCGTTCATTTGAAAGATGCTTCTTGGCAAGCAAAATGTTGGATTTGAGGTGGTAACGCAATTTGTTTTAATTTTCAAGGACTTATCGACTTACCGTCATATGTTAAGCTTATTAAATCCCGATATTAACAGAATTACTAATTAGGAAAACAGCAACAGAATGGAATTTAATGTCTTTATAGCAAAATGCTGTCTGTTTGTTGTCTTTAAAGCTAGATTTAAACATCCATCCATTATTAATGAAGTGCATTGCCAAGACCGAAAAACTTTGTGAATTAAGACAATCTTCGATGCCTCCAAAAGTGCTGAGAAATGTCCAGGTTTATTCAAGCGATGTAGAAATACATTTCCTCCTCGGATCTGGCCTCAATATACTTATATGGCATTTATTTGGAGGATTCAAAACATAGGTAACGCCGATATTGCACAGTCAATTGATAAACTTTAACGAAATGTCGCTTGCGTTATCATGTTCAATAGCTACATTCACCATCAGTGCTAAGATCATTTGAACAAAAGTGATGGCCTATAGAGAAGTATTCTTTTGTTGAAATTTACTGTCCATAACTGAATGTTATTTTTAATCAGGTGAATATTCATTACTATAAATGAGATAAGTCGTTGTGGTATTTCTCTTGAAAAAGACAAATATAGCTACGAGTCAATGGATTGCACGTCCCAAGAATCATAAGTATTCAAGTAATACTACAATGTATGTAACTATGCCTATTGTAGATTCCGGCAGAATTAGACCTGGGCTCTTGTCTCAACACCAAATTGTTCTCCTTCTTCAATCGCTGTTAGGCATCGGGGTCCCGGCTCTCTTCTTATCCCTGCCAGGTTTTTGCCCCTCATTCTTCCCACATCCTGGATGCGATTTTTCTAATTTTCTAGGGTCTTCCTCTCATTTCCAGTACCTGTTTGGCTGTTCTTGACTTGCCCATCCGATGCAGACGTCCGAACCATTTCAGCTCTGTCTTCTCAATTTTTTCTAGGATCGGCTTCTTCTGCCCTACTTCTGAGTGTATTGTTTCATTTCAGGTCCTATCTTTCCTGGTTGATCGTGCGACCCTTCGTACGTACTTCATTTCTGTTGCGAGGAATTTGCGCAGATGTAAAAGCAGTAAGCACTCGGTATCGTATACTTAGTTCCTTGGTACTATAACTTGTAGAGCTTGAGTTTCGTTTCTGCTTTCTTCGTCCGGATCATTACTTTCTGATCTATTTTTCCATTACAGCTACCAATGGTTCCAAGTTATTCATAGGATTCAATTCTCTTTAATTCTCTGTCGTTACATATTATATGCACAGGCGGTTGACCTATCCTCTTTAGAGATGATCTTAGTTAAATTTACCACAATTCCCTTTCATTTCAGATTATTGCCTGATGGCTGTCCGGATTATTTGCTATGATAACAATATCGTCTACATATAATAGGAATTGGAGGTAGATCGGGTGAAGTCTTCAGTTACCAATTGTGTTTTTTTCTGTTCGCCTCTTATACGATTTTGTTATTTCATCCATGAATATAATGAGCAGTAGAGAGTAGAGACGGTCTTCTTTCTTTAAACCTTTGCATATTGCGAATATTTCTGACTCCTTTCCCTCTATTTATACTCTTACTTTCTCCATTGGATTGTTATAAACATTTTTAATAGCGTTTATCAGTCTCTCGAGGACATTTTTAATTTTTAGTGGCTTTAGTTGTCTTGGCACGCTATCAAATGCCGCTAGAAAAAGGTATTTCCCCTTAGCAATCTATTTTTCTAAGATGGTTCTAAATGTAAAGAATTGGTCTTGTGTTTGTCGACCCGGTCTGAGCGCCGCCTGCTCCTCCTCTAGGTCTTATTCCACTACTTGCCTAAGTCGCTTTTCCAGTATTTTGGTATATAACTTATACACTGTAGATGATAAGGTTATCGGTTATATGTCACAATCGTAGCTGCTACCCTTCTTGGTATTATCAGATTTTCTTTCCAGTCTGTTGGTATTCTATCTTCTGCCCTTTGAAATATTGTAGTTCAGCTAAGGTATTTTTATATCTCTGGTCCACCATATTTAATGAGTTCCGAGGCTATTTCATCTGATTCGGCGGCTTTTCCAAGTTTCATTGTCTGTATGGCATACTCTACATCTTCTTCCCTAATATGTCTTTCTGTTCTGCTTCTTTCATCTTCTGCTTCTCTTCTGCTTCTCCATATACGATTCCGTTGTGTTCAGGTACGAGTTCATTCTTTTTAAATTTTTCTTTAAAATACTTCCGCCATGTATCTACCACTTACTTCTTTTCTATAACCAGCTTGTCTCCATTTTTGATTGTTCTTGTTTGTTTTCCGTATTTCTCTCTCATATTTTTAGGTATTTTCCAAGAGCCTTTAGTTTTCTTCTCTTTTAACTCTTTCTGCTACTGAGTTCCCAAATTCTTCCCAGATGATCCTCTTTTCTCCCTTTACTGGATTTCCCTTTTCCACATAGGATGTTCTGTCAGTCGTTAAACGGGTTCGTATGTACTTATTTCTTCCATGCCTCCTTTTCTTTTACTTTCTACTTTATGTCTTTTGATATAAAATGACATAACTGACCTTCTTTTTCCTAGTGTCGATTTTTGCCTTTCCACATCCTTCCTCAGCTGTTCTTAGTATATTCCTCTCCATTTATCCGCGATCTTCATCTGCAGAAATCGCTTTTATCCTCTTTTTGCTGTTCTTTTAGTTTGGCGGTTTCGAAGAAGACTTTATATTTTGGTCTTGGTAGCCAAATGGTGGCCGGGTATCTACTATTAGCAAACGGCGGTCAGTCCCCAATTCCGCACCCGCAGTTACTTTCACCTCTGTTAAGCTTCTTCTTATGTTATGTGGTTAGATGATATAGCCAATTATGCTCCTAGCATCCTTCCGATCAGCATGGAATGTAACCTTGTGTATTATTTTGTGTTCGAAAAAGGAGTTGGCTATTAACAACTGATTATTAATACGGAATTCTGTCAGCCGCTTGTCATTGTCATTCAGTGTTGTCCAGTTGTCCAGTGTTATCCAAGAGCCATGTCAAATTCAATGAGCGAATTCTGAAGTGTTTTAGCGATGATTGTCACAATTGAACATCCCGAAATCAGATATGAAGGCCAAAGCGTATACCAAGATATTTTCCCTCTATCAATATCTTTTTACCAATTCTAATGGACATTTTAACGAGCATGTAGTAGTGGATTGTAAGTTATCATCATTACAATATGCCTGATAGTCGCGAGAATGAAGTTTTCGAATTGATCGCATCTACACTTTCGGTTGTCTCTGTACACAATTTTAAGGTCATTGGGATGTAAATGGAAATAAATTTATCATTAATAACCTTGGTGAAGACTTTGTGAGATTTGAATCTACCAATTTGAAAACATAGGGTGTTGTCAGAAACGTCATACTAAAAACGAACTGCATTAGTTGCGTTCAATAATGCAGATTTTCTGCAGAACTAACTTAGTCAAACTGTATTACCCTCGTGTTTATAAACGTCAACATATCGTCATACTTATGGAGCTTGTGCATTGTGCAGAAATAGTTAGAAGATTTTAGCGCGGAGTAATATCGTGTTTTCTGAAAAGAAAGGATGTCAGAAGTATTGAAATAATATATAATAAAAATAAACAACGTTTTTCTTTTGACAAAAGAAAATCAAAGATTTGCCTGGGCATGACTTTTTTTGCAGAGACATGACATTTATGAACGCAAAACAAATGACTATCGTAGTAAAATATGTTTGCGCAATGAATGCGTTCAAAAACAAATGAGGAAGGGTCTACAAAAGTAGAAATGCTGAAGTTTATGAACTCACCCATAACTTGTGCTTTTCTTCAATCCTCAGTTAATTTTCGAAATCTTGAATAGACTGTCGTGGATGATTTTTATTAAAAATTCGATAAGCTCAGGCCTATTTTGACTTTGTGAGCAGGAACCCAGCAGAGATTTACATAATGCTATGAGGCAGAAAACTCTTCGCGACAGCATTGAACTAACCTAGATTTTATTTCGAAAGCGTGAATTGCGTATACCATATGACTGCCTGGGCGTCAAGATGTCAATTGTTTTTCACCAGCCTCGAAAATACTGGTATGAACAGGTATTCATCAACGAATATAATCTCGCTGGACCCTTAATTCATTTTTGAACCATCGCTGTACGAATATGTAAATTCAGTCTTCTCTTGGTTTTTGGGTTTTCTTTTTCTCTCTCTGCAAAAAAATGCTGGATAACGATGTTTCAAAATCAAGGCAAGAAGACCTGTAGACAGAGGTATATGTATCCTTTTTTTCTTTTAATCTGTGAATGTCCTTGTTTGGCGAATGCTTTACCGGTGCAACTGTGGTCGAAAGAAAATCATTTCCAACTTAGCAGTCGATGTCGTTCTCCTTGAACTTGTTGAGATTTTTTTTATGTTTCCTATCAAATATCTTATGTTTCTTTAGTATTTCGATTTATCAATCAGATTTAAAAGGGATTGCTCAATAAATAACTGGCAATTTGAAATGTGGAATGTATTTTTTATGTTTTAAAATACCACAAGTTCTCAGTTTGCTTGTGTCTGTTCTACACTGTCCGTATTATTTTTTCCCACCGTCAGAAGTCTCAAGCAATTCGCAGAACAGCTCGCTTTTGGTAAGTTTGAGTTCTCTTGTTACAAGCATTGTCTGGGTCTCTAATTACAATTTGTTAGCTCCCATATTTTTGAGCTCAAACTTTCTTAGTGACGAGGGCCAGAGCTTATGATAGGGAGGAGAACACAATCATTTGTTACGTATTCCTAATGGGAATTATCTCCCACTTTTATCAATCAGCTTCGTACTGATATTTGTCTTGCTTTGTAAGCACGTAATCTCTTAAAATAATTACATCGATGCTGAAATTTCCTAATAGTCTTTACTTTACTTTATGTTTTCATATGGTCCCATGTTTTCATATTTTTCATATGCTTGAGTGCTTCTTCAACATCAATAAAAGCAGCTAGCATATTCTTTGCCTTTAACCCGGTTTTCAGCCTATCGCGAGTTGAGCGCAGAACCAGCGAGCAAAAACAAACACGGTGCAGAGTTTTAAGTTTGAAAGACACGCGTCTCTTTGCAAGCATATAACACAAATGTGCAGATTGTTTTTGATCTATGCACTGCATGGATTTCTATCATTTGATATTTAACTATAAAAATAAATGTAAACAAGCAATAAGAGTAAAAAATCCGGGTATTGGTTCAGGCAACATTAATTCCACTGTGGGTGATCTATTTCTACTGCAAGAAAATACCTGCAGATGCGTTACAAGCGCAGCGGTTGGTTTTTAGTGAAGCACTTTGATTTGTTCGTCGATAACGTATACAAAAGTATGTTTTTAGTGTCCATCGGCCCGAGCTGACAGCTAACACGCTTCCTAATAGTCACGTGCACGTAATTAGAAGCGTTAAAAAAATGTATTCTCATTTTCCTAAAAACACATACGTTTTCGCCTTAATGAACTCCAGTATCTTCATGAAATTTTAAGATGATTTTCCTCTTTTACTGTAGAATAGAGTCCACTAATTGGAAAGGTCAGAGAATTGGCATAAAGTGCCGTTATTGTACGTCATATTAGAAAAAGTTGACAACAGTGGTCGTGCACATAATTAGAAATTCTGACATTTTTGGACGAAATTTTGTTAATATTTATTAAAATAATTAATATAATTCAATATTTAGTAACACAGCCACGATTTTCGATTACAGCTTGTAATCTGTGGGGCATAAACTCCACTAACTTTTGACAAACGCTCTGTGGGATGTTCTCCCAGGTAGCCTTCGTTTCTTCAACAAGAGTGAATTTTTTTGAAGACGAATTGTCTTTTAAGGCGTTGCCATAAATTCTCAATGGAAGTGAGATTAGGACTACACGAAGGCCAGTCCAAAACGGTCACCATTTTGTCTACCAGCCAATCATTGTCCTGCTGAAATGTCCAAATGATGGGAAGATGGTCATCAGCGTATGGCAGCATTGTATTCTGCAATATTTCGCAATATTGGAATCTGTCCATCCGTCCTTCTATTTTTTTAATTGGACCGACACCACGACACCATATAAAAATACTGCCACCACCATGTTTGAGCGTTGGGCGGCGTACTTTGGGTTATATGCGCTTAACCTGGGGCGGCGTACAGTGGCTTTGCGGTCAGATGAAACTCTGTTTATTTTTGTTTCATCACTGCACAAAACATTTTCCCACTGAGCAACTATCCAATGGCTGTATTTCTGGGCAAACTCTTGCGATTTCGCTCAGTCAAAAGTGCGATATGCCCAAGGAGCCCAGCATCGCGCAACCTTCGCTTTACAATATCTACCGATCTATCCGCTGTCATCGTCGCCAAATAATTTCGTACGAATTTCCGTAGCGGTGGCATGAGGTAATTTTTTGCTGTAACAAACAATAAGTTGTTCTTCTCGGTAGGTAGTCACTTTCGGCCGAGGCCTACGGCTAACTTTTTGCGCAGTACCATTCTTTTTAAAATACTATATAGCACAGCATTAAAAACCTTCTTCTTAGAACATTTGACCGTAACTTGTTCCTTGCTCGTATAAATTTAAAATGATCACTCTTGTCTCGACGTTGCAACATGAATTCTTTCCCATTGCCCTAAGGATTAATTATTCTAAATTAAATTTAATAAAAAATTTTGCATAATCTAAAATACCAGTTGATTTCTACCCGTTTCTTATTGAGATTATCAATTATGCGAGCGTTTCTAATTATGTGCACGTGACTGTATATGACTATTAGATGTCAGGCTTGTAAATTGTACGCTAAAAAGGTTAGATAACCTAAAAGATTCATTCTAGTCTGCAAAACAACTGTGGCATGATATCATAAGACTTTTTAAATATTTTTGGGGTCATTGCCACACAATAGATATCACTAAGATGAGGCTAACCTTTTTCAAGTGACAAGAAATAATGACATCATAAGCAGTCAGATCAAAAGCCAAACTGATAACTAAATCAAGTCGCATAGGATCATAGTGAGGATTTGCGGAAATGCTCGTGATGGTTTTAGTATGTTTATTGAAGTTATGACTGAATTCCTTGTAGGCTTTTAGCTTTGAGGTCTCCGATTTTCCATACTCTCCGGTACGTTGCCAAATTATTCAGCAATCATATGGACTATTTTTTTGAATGAGCCCTCTAGGATATTCTTCGACATTTTATCACTGTTTTCGGAAGAGTTGCTTCAGGCTTTGAAGTACTGCGATCATAATCGGCCGTTGCGGCTCTAAGATGTATACAAAATCCCTGAATCTAGATTAATAAATACTAGATACCACCATGAGTCTGATTTTTGTATTTAAATCAAATCCCTATTTGGTCCTTGATTTTATTGATTATTATCATTTTACCATAATTGGAATACAAACCTTGAACTGTTTCAAAACTGCTCATAAGACAATAGACAAAGTATTCCGTTTGAGTACTTATTTTCGGAAAATATACATTTGTACTTAAAGTATTGTATATACAAAACGGTTTTGTGAAGCCGAATTTGAGAAAAAAAAGTGTAACCAATTTTGTATTACCTACTTAGTAAAAGAAAACATAATTTCCACATGCACACAGTGATGTTATACAAATAGTTTACAAGAAAAATAAACACCAGCATTGTACACTTATTAAATTTATTTTATTTAATAAAATCATTTATTTATTTAAAGAAATAAAAAGTAAATACCGTTGTTTTTATTCAATACACTTTTATTTTAATTAACTTGGAAAGGTATTTATTTCTTAAACATAAATTTAAAAAAAAAATAAAAATTAAAAACAATTAAAAAGACAACTAAACTTATAGAAACCAGACACGCACATTTCAAAGGAAAATAAAACTTAAAAAATAAAAATTTAATCGATAGCCAAGCCTATTTATTGGAATTTGGTAATTTTGTTCTTAATAAATAAAGCGAACTAGATTCCTTAAATAAGAAGAAATAAATTTAAAACTACATTTACGAGTATCAGGCCAATAGTGGACAATTTTGCAGTTGAATAAAAGAAATTATGATAAAAATAAATACTATAGTAAGTAGTTAAAATAAGTAAATAAATAAAATTGCACCAGGGTTATATTTTGTATGTAGCGAGAGTGGTTAAACCTTCTCGGAAAATTTTGCACCCCCCAAAAGATGTTTTTTGAAATTTTAATATTCGTACATATTTACCTATAGCATTGGTTACAACAACTAAACTTATAGTAATGTGCTGTTTTTTTTTTATTGTATGGCGTCATACGGTTTATATGGAAACCCTTTTTAAAAACAAAAAAAAAAACAAAACAAGTAATTAGAGAGCTTTATATTGCAAAAAAAAAAAAAAAACTTTGAAAAAAGAAAAGAACTTAAAAAACTTAGGAAGAAATTAACACAATAAGACTTTCAATCAAAGAAGTGTCACTAAAGATACGGATTTTATTGGTATTTGGATGTGTGACAAGGACGATCATCAGTGGTGATTTAAAATAAGTATAAAGAAGGAGTTGGTAGATGGCCTAGAGAAAGATATCCACCTGAGAAGTACTAAATTTTGTCCTTTCCTTCCGACGCCACATTTTATGATATTTCATTGGAGGGTTTCTGACCTAATTCGCGAAATCAAATCCGTTGAATTCAGAAAATAATTTTTACCCGGTGTGCCCAATACCAGGCAATCTTTTTTTTATTATTTTAAGATGACCGTTCATCTGATATTTTACCCCCTTTTGCGATTTGAAAAAGCAGGCAAGCTTTTTTTACCAAGCTCATTTACTATCTCACCTATTTCATTTTTATCAGTGATTTGGTAATGAAGGAAATATGTTCGAATTGCTTTCTACACACTTCGAGCCTTTCGGGGTTACACTTTTCCATCACAATAGTTCTACACAGACCAAAACGCGAAGAGGTATAGGGTGGTATTCAGCTCTAGATAACACATCAACTCGCAGACCTTTATCAGCACCTCTATGTCCTGTTGTCAAGCAAAACATATCTTTTTCTACTGCTTATTCGTATTACCTATCTTGTTCTAAGTTCTTGAATTCTATGATGCTTGTCCAGCTTATTCCAAATGATTTAGATTCCCTTTCAGCTTTTGCCTAGGTTGACCCGTTCTTCTCCCTGATTGAGTATGAGAATTCCATTGCGTAACATGCATCGCAAGGGGACCACCTTTGTGCCGTAAAGTGTGGTTAATCCACTCCAGCTTTGTTTGCTGATGTCTATTCGTTCTGGTACGAGTTTTTCATTCGAAATACAATTTCGGCCACAAAACCCGCAAAAAAATACCTACATACGAGTATCTACTCACTAAGGATTACAGAATGCAACTTGCAGCAGTGGCAACTTTCGATGTACTCGTACGATAGAGTAGCACAAACTCAACGCTAAATCGGAACAGTAGCAGCTGGGTTTTCGTGCAAGAATCTTACTATTGCAGATCGTGACCAACATACCGGATACAGCCTTTTTCTCCCCCGATTCCGATTCGAAAACACAATCGGGCGACACCACATTTGTTAGACAAATGAAGATACGAGTATCCCGGCCAGCTCTATTCTGCTTGCATCCAATCCAGTTATGATCAGCGCAGCTAATAATACGTTTACACTAACCCGAAATTCAACATTTTGAAATTAAATTTCAGAATTTCATTTCACCTTTTACATTGACAGCTGCTGTCAGCTACCACCCCGCATTTTTTTTTTGTTCCCCCGGAGCCCAACAATCCCCGGATAATCCTCCTAGAGTTCAATAATAAACTCCTCGTCAGCGTCTTCCCACTTCCTGAATTTTTTATACTTTTTTGGTCCATTTGGTTGAGGCACATAGTCGTTTGGTTTTTGTAAGTGCTATGACGTGCGCTGAATAACGTGCGGGATAATTAAAAAGGGTTTGTTTGATTTGACAACCTTCTAAACGCAGAGACGAAATGCAGCATTTCGCTGAAATTCAACATTTCGAAATGCTGGAAATTGTATTGAACATTTCGGCTAAAATGTTGAATTTGTCCAAAAAGCTGAATTTTGGGTCGGTGTAAACGTACTATAAGATGTTTTAGATGTAGGCTGAATTCCTGAACTTCCTAAAAACGCGCATCAATAATAAATAAATTAATAAATGATGCTTTATGCAATGCAACACTACCTTTACACTCCAATGCATCAAAGATGCTTTGAAATTTTTGACATTTTGAAACGCCATTTGCACACATTCTCAGCTGTGGTTTTATTTTATTAAATTCGTGACAATATAAAGTAAGAAAATTTACTTACGAACTCGGCGTAACCTCCGCTCTGTACAATTCAAACTGTTGCGACTGTGACCAGATGACTGCAAAACTATTGCATCAGATCTGTTTGTGATGCAAAAGTTGCTTCTGTTTGCACAGTACATGCGTTTACACTGCGATTTGAAACTTTTATGCATTGTATTACTACATTAATGTTGTGTTACGAAACGCTTAACGTTGCAGTACCGCATTAATCCTTCAGTGAGCGGGTGCTTAATTGGGACGTAAGTAAGCGCGTGGTCTAAAATCGTAGACCATTTTAATTTTGATGTTAAACTGTGATCTTTACAAGCACATTGTCCGCATTTCACACTTAACACCCTTGAAGACTTGTTCCATTTACGTGGACAAATCGAACAACGTCCGACATAACGTCCGACTCAATTAAAGGGTGGTGAAACGTCCACTATTCCCAATAGGAGCTTCAATCTTCGTCTCATCTCTATTGCTTGTTCTGGATTATTTGCGTTATGCACGTAAAGCGCATTTATGCCAGAAATATTGAGCAAATCATAGAATACTACCATTGGCCAACGTTGTAACTCTGGGACAGCTTGTATACAACATCTACAGATATTATCACTGGCTTTCTCTCTTCTCCAACTTCTTTATCGATTGTATTGTCATGGTGCATAGACGAAATTAATATAACAGATTTGTGTTTCTTTTGGTGGTATGGTACTAAAGTACAATCAGCTTGAAAACCGAAGAGAGATGACTTTTCTTTTCGATCCTTTTTGGGCAGAAACTTTGAAGGAATCTCGGGTCTATTTTTGCGTATGGTACCAACATATGTGAGCTTTTTTTTTCTTCAAATTATTAACATGCGATAGACTGATGAACCAATTGTCTCCAGTTATATTTCGATTGGTATTTTCAACTGGCTGTATCATTCGCAGAGTAATATCTTCTCCACATACGTTTCTAAATTAAACATGTAGAATGTCTTAGCGTCCACCAGCGCAAATATCTTTACACCATATTTTTCTGGTTTACTAGGAATATATTGCTTAAATGCACAACGTCCTCTGAACGCTAACAACTGTTCGTTTATCGTCAGGAACTCACTTTGAATAAAGTTGTTTTGAAAATTGGCCAAGAAGTTTTCAAAAAGCTCCCTAATACGTGCCAACTTATCGATTTTTTTCCGCTCAGCCCTCGTGAACGCGTCATCAAATCTCAGAGACCTCAAAAGAAATCGAAACCGCTTTTCGCTCATTGCCAAGTTGCCTTTCCTTTGGAATTGTCCCAAATCTTTTGCAAATTTTTTCTAGCACATCTGAGAGTGCCAATCAAAAACAATATTCCTATGAAAGCTCCAATTTCTATCTCATTAGTAGTCCTCGCGTCCCGATCTCTTTCGTATTTGCTTCGAACTTTTTCAATGTATATATTCGTTGAAGTCATTATAATTCTTATGACGGTGTCGTTTAGAAACAACTTCAGACATTTCGATTTCAGTTGTGGCATTGCATTGGCATCACCTTTCGTTCCGGGAAGAAGTTTTATGATATTGTGGGAACGCATACGAACTTGTTGATTAGGCCTTGTCTTTTTCCATTTGGTTAGCTTATCTTTCCCAAGAAAATAATTCGAAACACGATCTTCACCTGAATCGTCTTCAGACAACATTTCATCATCTTGGTCCGGTAAGCGTTGTTCAGATTCTATGTCGTGTTCACTTTGTTGGGCGACATCTACATTCATACGCACATTCTCCGATCCATCCTCATCAATTGGACTTTCTTCTCACTTGATAACTTGTGAAGCCATCGCTCCCATACTTCAAGGTTCCTACTGCTTTTCAATAATTCGATTCCTAAATAAGGCTGACCAAACAAAATCTTGATTCACAACCCAACAGTCTCCTTGAAACCGATGAAAAGCAAACTTGAAGCAGACGTATACTCGACGTATTGCCCAGTGCGTTCAGCCAGGTTAAATCTATATTATTTTTTCCAGAATTAATTTTACTATTTTTGCTACTGCTAGAACTCAAGTTCCTCTCCAGTCGTCTACTCCATCAGGTTGTTCTTCTGTGGAGGGTTAATTATAAGCTCCATATTCAACTCATAAGGGAAGCATTGATTTTACCAGCACGCATTACGATTGCGCTGAGCATCACTACTGATTTGAGCATCAATCCAGGCCTCTTACTTCATGTGGGCTTTAGTGGCAGTAACAACCTCAGCGCTGCAACAAGTTGGGGTATGTATTTAGAAATTGACGGACAAGATGGTCTGTAGGCACCGCTAATTGTTGGCAGAGCTTGGGATCTTGAAGACTGCCAGTATTGCACATGGATGCTATTCGCGTGTTTGCGCGTGAGCTACCATTGGATGTAGACTGAATGTCCAGAAAACGTCTCATAAAGCAGCAGTTAATCGCAATGTGGTCGATTAGATTGGAGTCCTGTGGCAGTTAGAAAGGATGCAGACTGATCTTTAGTAAGTATTGTGCTGAAAGAGTGTGCCTTCAGTGACTAGACGGTTGACATTATGGAATTCCATGAACTGTTCGCCTTTGCCTTTTCGATGTCCGATGCCATTAGCAAGATCCTATCACCTGTCACCTACATCACGATAACAATGTCATACAACGGTGCATTTACAGTAGTGGACGATACTTATCATTTTCATCGTTTTATGGGTCCTCTGTTGGCCTTGGTGATTATTTTTTACACTGCTCTGCAATTTTGCTGTCAATATCCCGTGACTGCGTGCCTTCCAACAAGGAGGCTGTTTTCGGCTTCTCGAGTTAGCAGTAATCCTACGCCAATGTCACGTGAGCTATCTGCAAGTTTTCAGAAGTAAAGTAAACAGGTGCACAAAACAGAATCGCACTAGCATATTGAAAAAGTCTGATGTCATTTTGCATGACATCATATCATCAACCGGCAAGGGCCTAATATGCTTCTTTCGAATCGTTTCGCCATTTGTTGTTAGGCAATGTGCATCGGGGTACCTACTTACTTACTTACTTAGGTGGCACTACAATTCGGTGTGAACCCAACTAACAAATGCGAACTCCAAGTCGGTTAAGGTCTCGCGTTCTTCTTGTGCGCGCCACATAAGGTGAAGTTTGCTTCTACTATGTTGTCGCTCCTGGTAAGATTCGAAGACTCTGGCTGAAGTATTGGTGTCCATTCGCTTTACAGGTCCTCGTCATCTAAAGCGAATGTACAGCTGTGTAGTTCGTCGTTGAAGCTTCTCTTCTAATGCACGCCAATGCAAACGCAACCGAATATTTCTCGAACGATTTTTCTCTCAAAACGACAGAGGATATCTACATCCGCTTTGAAATAGGGTCAATGCTTCAGCGCCATAAAGTAGGACTGCTGAGGTAATGTTGGTAGAATTCATAGCAGAACCAAGATAGATAAAGTAATTTACTACCTCGAAGTTAATGCTATCGAGAGTGACGTTCTATCCGAGACGTCGGTGTTCGGTGTCCTTTCTGGTTGACAGTATATACTTGAACTCGCCCTCGTCGACCGCTAAACTCATCTTCGCCGCTTCCATCTCAATACTGGCAAAAGCGCCACTGACATCGTGCTGCTTTCTTTCGATTACTCGCGTATGCGAGTAATTGGACGGATTTTTGAAAGATCGTGCTCCTGTGTTGGCGACGTTGACACTATTCTCTCAAAAATGATGTTAAAGAAACTGCATGACAGCGCATCGCCCTGCGTAAATCCCTTTTTGGACATCAAAGGTCTCGATGAGTTCTTTACCGGCCTTGGTGGAGCAGCGTGCATTCTCCATTGGCAGCCTGCACAAATGGGAGAGTTTGGCAGCGATACCAAAACTAGGCATGGCTCTATATAGTTCCTTCCTATAAATGCTGTCGGTTTGGGCTGCTTGGGTTTTTTCCAGTATCTGCCGGAGTGTCAAGATTTGGTCGATTGTGAACTTTACTGGTCTGAAACCGCACTGAAACTGGCCAAACAGATTGTTGACGAAGGGTTTCAGACATTATGGCAGAGAAGATCTTGTATGCGATGTTGAGGGGACTTACATATGTATGCCTCTATTAGTTGTCCCAGTTAACGGGGTCTCCTTTTTCGTGGATCGGGCGTAAGGTGCTGAGATTGGATTCACCAGGCATACACACTTCTGACAAGATCTGAGGAATGAGTTGGTGAATGCTCTTCACAAAGTCATTTCTAGCAGCTTTGAGTATCTCGGCCTGTAAGCCGTCAGGTTCAGGTGCTTTAATGGTTTTCAGCTAGATATTGCTATCCTTATTTCATTTTGGTCAGGTAGATGGAAGTTTTTTCTATCATCCTCTAAGTTGAGTGGTCTATTCTGGCTGACGGCGAGATGTCGTTTTTGCATATTCTCAGCATCGGCAGTGACTCTACTATAAAGTGTCCTTCTTCATCTCTACATACTTCTGTACGGGTTTTCTTGCCTTTTACCTGTTGACAAAACTTCCGCACGATATTCCTGAAGTGCAACCTCTCATTATCTGCGATCGCACACTTCCCGTGCTCTATTTTCTTCTTCTGGAGAAACCGATATTCTTCTCGTCTTTTATGCTCGTAGAGCTCAAGAGCTACTCTCGTTCTTCGTTGCAGTGCCGCTTTATATGCTTCTTGTTTTGCCTCATGTGGTTGCCGGCATTGTTAATCAAACTAGGGGTTTCTTGGTCAGGTGAAATCCAGCACATCAGTTGCGGCGTCTTCGGTATTTGATGTTGGCGGTATAGGAGTTATTGAGAGATTTCGACACACGCCTTCGGCGCAAATTCTGGCGGTCTCACAGTAGTTCTTTGTTGTGATGTTGTGTGAGGCGGTGATCTGAGTCAATGTTGGCTGCCCGAAAGGTTCGGACGTCCAGAATACTTTAGTTATGTCTTACATCGATCGCTATGTGATTAATTTGATTCAGCGTTTCATGATCCGTAGAGCACCATGTCCCGTTGTGTATATTGAGATGGGGAAACTATGTGCTTGCTATAGTGATGTTTCGTAACGCCGCAAAGTCGATAAGTTCGTTTTCAGACGTGGTGTCTTGTAGGCTACGCTTACCAACTGTCCTACAAAAAATGTCATCCTTTCCCATCCTGGATTTAAATTGCCTAGTACTTTTTTAACGTCATACTTAGGACACTGCTCATATGTCTTGTCGAAGAGCTCGTCGAAACATTCTTTGGTAGCGTCATCCTTGTCTTCCGTAGTGGCATGGGCGCATATTAGGCTTGTGTTAGTGAATTTAGCCCAGATGCGAGTTGTCATTAAACGTTCGCTTGCGTGTCGGAGGCTCAAGACTTCTTGCCTAAGTCTGCCGAATATGGCATGTCCGCATCCGATTAACCGCGGTTTCTTTTCCTTATAGCAATCACCATAGTGTATATCACAGTTTTTCATCTCCTTTTTGTCCCGTCCATCCCATCGCACTTCCTGCATGGCGGTGATGTCTGCGCGACAGCAATCAAGGGCCTTTCCTAACTATTCGGCTGCATATGATCTGTTAAGTGTCTGAAAATTCCAGATCCGAAGGTCGTTGTCCTTTAAACATTAGCAAGGGTCGTCAACAGTGAATCCATTTTTATCCCAGGTGAATAATTGGTTCGTCACATCGCCTCAATCGTATAAGGTTGTGAGCTCTATGACGATATCGTCTTTGAGTGGAGTCGATTCTTATTCTATTGCTTCATGACTGCGATAGTTTACCCGCTCTTCAGCCCTATCCAAGGAAACGATCTTCCCTAGTCCTTCGGGTTATAGCTTTTGTTATGATTCCATCCAAATTGGTATTGAAAAACTGGTTTAGTCTTTAATCGTTGAACGTGACTTAACATCTTCGACTCTCCCTCTCTTCGATTCCTTTCGGAATGCAATTTTTCGCCCGTCCCTTCTTGCTTTTCTTCGTAGATATTTCATTTCTAAAATAAGAGTCAATGCATGATATTTGTTCCTATTCGTTTTCCAAACAAGTTCGCCCAGCGCCCATTTTATAGATGCCCGTTCTCATGAATTGTTAACATTCATATCAGCTGTCAGATGTGCGATTTTCCTGTAGAACATCCGGATATTGTTGCAATCGCAACACTTTTCGTTATTCTCGAGCAATGAGAATCTTCTTCTTCCAATTTCTGCTTTAGAAACCTACGCACGCCAGTGTTGTTTTGAACAGAAGCACTTGTTCTCTGAAGGAAACTTTGTCACCACCATCTATGGCGAGCCCTTCTATGGACGGTGATATCTTACGATTGACTTGAACATTTTAAGCTACTTGGTCATAAGAGGTCATAAAATTTCACTTGTGATCAATTCGAGCTCTGGCTAGCTGCATCCACATCAGTTGTGGAATGTGATGCCGGTGTCCGCACCCGCATCGATTGCAGGATGGGGTGTAATTTACGCCTCAGGTTACTTGGCTTTCGTTGGGGTGTAGGGTCCAGGATCGTCTTCCCTCGCTCGCCATCATCGTGTTGGGGTGTCTGGATTTAAAGGACCCGTCCGTCCCCACCCGTCGGTGGCTTTTAGATCTCCATGCGAGTCTCCCGTCTATCTATCGGCTCTGACAACGATGTTCCTGGTAGACTTCCTGCCGCACCTTGGGCTCCTGGTCCATCGTGAGTCTCCCTGCTGTTCTTAGGGCTTCACCGACCGAACCTCCTTGTTCTCCTCTGTAAGACCTATGTGGGTTGTTTTCCGAGGTCTGGGGTTGGTGGCCACTGGCTGATGACACCATGGCTGCCCTCCCCTTCCGCCAAAGCTCGGTGTTCCCTCTCAACGAAAAGATTGACTGAAAGGACATGCAAGGAAAAGAGAGCCACATTTATTGCGGGATAATTTACCACAACACGTTGATGCTTAACTTAAAGGCTATGTTCCAAATATTACCTGGAAAGTAGGACATTTACCCAGTATAATCGATATCAAGAATGTGGAATGGTAATGACGTGATAATGTGATATATATTATGTCTCGGATTTATCTACTTACCGAATTTCCCGAAGCGAAGTGCTCCAGCACATAGGACCCTTCCATCGCTATGAAGATATTTTACAAAAGCCCAATTTCCTGTGTACTCGTACCTGGCCCTTTTTCAAGTTCATAGTGTTACCTACTATATTTTTAAAATATCCGCTATTAGACAGGTGCATATAGGAGTCTAAAATCTCAGGCCTTTTAGGTTAAAAGCATCGGAATGGACTAACGCTAAAGGTGATCAATGTGGTCTCGCAGAAACTATTTCAGACCTCCAAAATGTTGTTTTTGTTTTTAGGAAGCTGGTTATTGATATGACTCGTTTATTTTTAAATACGCGTCTGCATTTCACCAAAAATTATTATGTAATTGAAGGTGATACATAAATTTGCGGGAAAACACCTAAAATTCTTTAACGCAAATAAATAGTAATTAATTAGACAAACAAATATTTCTGGTTTCACACGTCTGCCCAATGAATTTGCTAAAAAATTGTCACGAATTTGTTTTTGTTTTTTTTGATTCCGCCATTAAAATATGTAAATAATATATAAATATTTAATTCTGTGCGACGTAATTAATTTATTGTATTTGCTAACAAATGTTTCCTGTGGCCGTTATTCTCATCCAATTAGAAAGAGTTATTAGAGTTAATTTTAAAAATATGTACATAAATATACATATTTTGTGAGAATATAGCTTCACCTTTAAGGTACCTGTTTGCCAATAATCGTAAGTGTAATGATTTCTCAATTAATTGGAGATTTTTGGAAGCATTTCGTGCTATCCCATTTCAACGCCAAATGAATCAGCCAATTGCGGGGGTACTGCGTCTGGAAAGATCAGTATAAGGAGGTCAAGGGGCTCAACTCTTTTGATGAAATTAAAAATCTCTCTGGTGGAGAATTTTCGCAGGGACTTAAATTTCTATAAGGAAGTATCGTTTCCTGAAAACACTTAGAGTCATGCATTCGCAAAAAATGTGTTTCGTCGTCTTCCATGCAGTTTCCATGAGCCAAGCCCTATTTTGTATACGTGCTATCGAGAGTGGCAGTGTCTGGTTAGAAATCCAACCAGTCTTCTGATATGATCTCTTTTGAGTTGTAGGGAATCTTTTGATTTTTTGTGAAAGGATTTGCCGGCTCTTTTAGTCTGACGAAGCCGTAGGATGGTTTCCAATGGGATACATATTCTGTTCTCCCAACTCTTCATTGTTGAGTTAATTGCTGAACCAGCCGAACCGTTTCAAAGTTTCACTTTGTCCTCATGGGAAAGATCTTGTTGTATATTGAAGCAGTGGAAGACTGATTTGGAGTTAATGACGTTAGAGCCGTGGCTCTATTGGCTTCCAAATCGGACGGTTCGGGGTTCAATACCAGCCGCGCCCGAAAAGCATTGTTTTTTCAGAGAGCTAAATTCACGTAAGATGGGTAGTTGCCTGGAATGCAACAAGTCCAATTGCACTAATAATTTAGTTTTCCCATAAAATGTTGGATGGCACCCATGCATGGAGCGAAATAACCACTGAGCCCAAAAATTTTTCTCTCCCTCTCTCTCTCTCTCTCTCTGTCCCATTTTCATAAAAACGTAACATGTGCTATGATATTTTAACTGTAGCATTTTAACAAGTAGTAACTTGAATGTTAAGTTCTTTCGCCTAAAAAAAGAGCCTGGCGCTTTAATGGCTTCTTGACTCACTATTAGTCTATGGATGGGGATTCCCTCCATTCCTTTATCGAAAATGAGATTTGCGCAAACCCGAATGTCATGTATTTCGGCTTGAAAATACACTGTGAATTTTTCCACTGGTTGCAAAATTCTGGTGTTTGAACTAAATATACCAGCACCCATCGCAGTATCCCTCCGTATTTGGGGATGCGACATCGTTCATGAAAAACATCGACGTTTAAATATCGATGTTTTCAAAAGCAAAATATCGACGTCTATGAACGATATATCTATGTTTTTTCGATGTTTTGGGGGAAAAAATCAAAAACATGTAAGAATGCTGAAAACGTTTATTAATTATTCCAATCGCAAAACAGCATTCGAAAATAACAATTTTGAAAATCTTGTGCCTAGTAAGCTGTTTTTTTATTGGGTAGTCCTTGCCCCAGCTTCTGAAAAGAACCGCTCTCGGTCCCCGTTGCTACGATAGGCAAATATATCATAGCCAGTTTATACAGCCTAGGAAATACAGTGAGCGACAAAAGTCAACGTACGACCACCATTCTTGTAACCTAACGAGTTCAAAAGCATTATGAAAAAATCTATTGATGCAGTTTTGTTTCAAATCTCGTTTTATTAATAATACGCTATAAAATAAATGAATTTAACAAAAACTTAACAAGTGATTCACA
Source organism: Volucella zonaria (assembly GCA_963966105.1). Lineage (NCBI taxonomy): Eukaryota > Metazoa > Arthropoda > Insecta > Diptera > Syrphidae > Volucella > Volucella zonaria. The sequence continues at coordinate 36,280,460 of OZ014530.1, read as the reverse complement.
AAGAACGAAAAATAAATAATGACAAAAGTCTACATCCATTAGGTAAAACAATTGTAAATGACAAATTTAATATTTTGTAGGTCCACCATGTGCATCTAGAACTGCCTGCTAGCGTCTGGTCATTGAAGCAACTAAATTATTTAATTCAATAGTTGTTATGGCTTGCCACTCTTCTTGGAGCTTCTGTTTTAGCATTGGGGCACTACTTATGGCATATCTTCTTATCTTGCGTTCCAGAATCTCCCATATATGTTCTATGACATTCAAGTCCGGGCCTTGGGGTGGGGTATGTACTTGTCTTGGGGCGTAGTAAATTGGCCAATCTTTGACAATTTGGCCGGGGTGCTTGGGGTCATTGTCCTGTTGGAAGATCCAACTCGTGCCAAGATTTAAGCTGTTGACGGATGCTTTCAGGTTTAATTATAAAATAGACTTGTATTGATAGCGATCCATATTGCCTTCAATAAAGGCTAGATTTCCTATGCCTGAAGCAGCTACAAACCATCACGCTGCCACCACCATGCTCTGCCGTAGAAACCAAATTTTCTGCATTCATTGCTGTGTTATCTTTTCTCCAAACTCTAGCTCTCCCGTCACTTCCAAATATATTATATTTTGGTTCGTCAGTAAATAAAACGCGTTTCCAGAAATCCATTCCTTATTCAATGTGTTTTTGGGCGAATTCCAAGCGAAGTTTTCGGTTTTTTGCACTTATTACGGGTTTCCTGCATGGAGTTCTGCTGTGGAAACCGTTATTATTGAGAGCCCTTTGAACTGTGCGTGGATGCAACCATTGTATTTGATCTTTCTGCCAACCCTTTAGACATCATTATGGCATTCACTCTTGGATTATTGCCCACTTCTTTCATAGTAAAGTTGACATCTCGGCGATTCAGCTTCTTTGGGCGGCCACAACGCGGTTTGTTTTCGACCGTACGGGTGTTTTCGAAGTTATTGTATATTGTTTGGAAATTTGGAATTTCATCAAACGATTTATTTTCTTTTTTATATTTTATTACTACATTTCGCACTCCAACCGCAATTTCTCTTCGAGAGACCATTGTCACATGTAAAACTTATTGAAGCTGACCAAACTTCAACTGAGAGGCATAAATCTGATTTTCACAATTGGAAAAATTCAAATACGGTACTTTTCCGTTATCCTCCATCAGCGTATAACAAAAAAAAACATGGAATGCCGGGCGTATGTAGACTTTTGGCTTTTGAACTCGTTAGGTTACAAGAATGGTGGTCGTACGTAGACTTTTGTCGCTCACTGTAAGTCTTTCATGTCATCCCACATTTATAAAGCATCCGCTTTTATAGGAGTTACAGAAGACGACATAAACATGCGAAATTCTGATTCAGATTTTGTTTTATTTTTTATGTTATTGTGCGTTAATTGCTTGTGGTAATGCCAGATATCACGTTCGGATTCATGATTTTCGTCCATTTCAGATTCGCCAGAAGACCCAGTGAGTAAAACTGCTGCTTGCATACTGGCCAAATAATTATTTATATAATTGATGACTTTACGCTTGACAATCGCATCTTTGAAATCAATCAGCTTGAAGCGTGGATCCATATCAGTGGCGATAGCCAAGGATGAATATTGCTCTAGTTTATCGAAACGTTTTGACACCTCTTTTCGAATTTCTTAAAACTGTCCATTCAAATGCTGGTAAACATTTTTGTAGCATGCCCCGTAAACTGTTTACAAGTTAAATAACCTTACTTATTGTGACATAATTCTGTGCAAAAATTTCTTTAGCCCTTTCAAAGGGCTGTAAAAGTTGTACCAGTTAGCGCAGGCAGCCCACTTTACTAGAAGTTGTCATTGGTGGAGCATCAGAACGGCATAACAATATTGCACTGATCGTTGAAATTAGTTCCATAAAACGTTCCAACATACATATAATACGTTGAATTCTAACGTCAAATAACAGCTTTTTTGTCCGGCCTTCCATCTTACCAGCCTCCCTTTGCTTTTTCCGCAATTCATCACTGGCATTGGCCCCACGTTTTATAAATTTTACAATCTCGCGCACTTTAATAACGATTATTGTTGCAGTTTTAGCTTTATCCAATGAGTTTGTAACAACTAAATTTACTGTGTGGGCGAAGCGCAGTAGTATTTCTTTTTTCACCAAACATGTCTTCATAATCGTGTTGTCATTGTTAGTCACTACAGCAGTTATTTTATCGTACTACCGATTCACATTCTTCGAAGACATCTGAAAGTTTGTTTTGTATGTATTCTGCTGTGTCTTTCGAACAACTAAAAGACTCACTCATAAGTTTTTTAAAAAAAAAAAGGACTGTGACTCCAACAAAGGACTTGTTCTGCATCGTGTCTGTCCATATGCCATATGTAATACAGTAATGTTCTGCTGCTTTTAAGAAATTTTTAAGATATTCTGACCTATCCTCATATTTTTCATCTATACGTTTTTTAAAGGTGTCTCTAGAGGAGATTTTGTACAATACAATGGTACCAGTTCTCTCATTAACTGTTTAAATCCTTTTCCTTCTACAACTTAAAATGGTTTATGGTCCATGATAATGAAAGTCACAATCGCTTCAGTTATTGTTTTATGTTTGTTAGCTTCAATATTAGTTATGCTTTTAATATTACTGAACAATTCCCTCACGTTTTGTTTTCGACCGTTTTGTTTGGATTGCGAATATGAGATCGTACCATATTGATTAATTATTATCTTCAGGGTTAGGCAATGGTTTAAAGAATTTTGTAATTTTTTTCTTGCTCGGCAGTTTCTAAAAGTTCCTTCAATTCAGACCGATATTCAGCAGTGGCATTAGCAATTTGCGTCTTAAAAATAAGACTTCGTTCCATAGACGGATCAATTTGCATAAAGAAATCACAAAGCTCATTTATCATTCTTAAACCTTCACTAAGATTTTTCAAATTAAATGTCACGTTTCCAGTGCTTGTTGAAGCCTCTTCTTCAATGGGCTGTGAATTTAACATTTCCTCCAAGTCGGTTTCAGTCAAATCTTCATCTTGCGATTCAAGCAACTCCTGAATGTCAATTGATTCTATCTGTTCGAACCCATCTCGTCCTATTCCATTTGCAAGTCCGGCTATGTTTGCAGTCAAAGTTTGAATTTGCACAGATTCTTCGTCATTTTGCGCAGTCAGAGCAGGCCATAGTTCTTTCCAGCATGATTTCAAAGTGTATGGCTTCAGTTCTTCCAATGATTCTTTTATGTTTACGATGCATTTTGCTATTTCAAATTTCTTCCAGCATTCCATAACATTCATATCAGGATCATATTCCATATTATCCAATATGATTTTGAAGGTTCGTCTAATGGCCTGGATTATTCCTCGGTCCATAGGTTGAAGCAAAGCCGTCGTGTTGGGAGGTAAAAATGTAACTTTTATATTTGGATGCATAGTTTCAAGTTCGCGAGGATGACCTGGTGCATTGTCCAAAACTAGAACTGCTTTAAAGTCTAATTTTTTTTTTTTAAATACATTTCAACTTCAGAAACAAAACAATAGCGCTTGTAACCCATGCTATCTTATTAGCACGCCAAAACACTGGCACGTCGTCCTTGTTTAGATTTTTTACAGCACGAGGATTTAACGATCTGTAAAGAATTAGTGGTTTAATGACACAATCTCCAGATGCATTGGAACATATCAAATGTAATCCTATCCTTTGCTGCCTTAAATCCAGAGGCAGACTTTTTGCTTTTAGAAATGAATGTTTCGCTTGGCATTCTCTTCCAAAACAGAGCAGTTTCGTCTGCATTAAATGTTTGTTCAGGTTTGTATCCTCCATCAGCTACTAGGTTTGCAAATTCTTCTGGATATGTGCATGTCTGCACATGCAGCTTCTCCAACGATTTTAATGTTGTGCAATGATTGTCTCACCTTAAATTTATTGAACCAACCTTCCGATGCTTGAAATCCTCCATCTGTACATTCACCGCCACAACTATCATCAGGTTCTTTAAAATGTGCGTAAAGACACTTTGCCTTCTCCCACACCATTGGACCACTCAGGGGCACCCTTTTTTGGTTGCAGTCTTCAATTCCTAATGACAACGCCACTCCCATTTTTTTCTATTGCTGGATCACGAACAATTTTCGCTGACAGTGAAGTGGAAGCTACAGACGACCTTATTTTATCTTCTGATTTTTTTATCGATCGTACAGTTGATTCGTTAACATTGAATGAGCGTGATATGGATGCAAACGACTCTCCAAGACGTAAACGACCAAGCATTTCAATTGTTGTACAGGGTATGTTCAGTAGAGCTCATGTCTTTTACAAATTTTGTAGCACTGGGTGTGTTTAAAAGAATTTATTTATTTTATAAAGATTTTATTTTATAATGATAATGCTTACCACAAACACACAGATCTTGTTTTGATAGTTTTACAAATTTATCACAGCTTTTTTATCCACTCACAATCAAGTTCACACACTTCGTTTGGTGATGTCGTTGACTTCTGTCAAAACTCAAACAATAAAAAATGGTCGTTAACCTCGAATGAGGAGTGTTGAGCGATGTTAAAACATCATTGTTTAAGAGCGATACATCGATGTTTTAAAATATCGATGTAACGCTTGCATCCCTATCCGTATTCCACTTGATACCTTTAAGGTTTAAGGTGACGTGTTTGTAATTTCATACTTCCCGGCTTGGGATCACTACATTCAACCTTCTGCCGAAGCACAGAGTCTTAGATCGGCTGTCGTTTACCGCATAGATCATGTAAAGCTCGGTGATTTCGAAAAAAAGTTTCATTTGATCCATGTGATCTGAGTGATTCATTTGCTCTGTATGTAGTCATCTGGCTGTGTTACGAACTGCGATCTTTTTTACAAAGTGATGCAGTGGCGTTAAACCAATGAAGGCTTCTATAGCTGCTGTGGGGCATGGGGCATCATCATTGGGGTTAATCCCCAGATCTTAACATACATATGACCGCAAGCCCACATGGCTTTAGTAGCTTTGATCATTTTATTATTAATATGTGAGTTCCAATTTAGTTTTTTATCAAGAGCCATTCCAAGGTATTTAACTTCATTGGAGTAAAAAAAATCTATACCGTTAGGTGAAATCTGGTCAAGGCTTAGATTTTTTTTTAGCGAGTAAAGGGAACATGTATAGCTTTACTGGGTTTGATTGAGAGATTTTCTAAAAACCACCAGCCGTTTACTGTCTTTAGAGCAGTCTGTATCGTATAGCAAACTTAGTTACGTTTTTTACCCTTCACTATCAACATCGACTGTGACCAACTTAATCTGAATTTCTTAGCAATCCCCTTCTAAGTAGTTCGACCCCATTCTATCATTTATCGGATAACACCACCGAGTCTTACTTCGACTTCTATAGAATACTTGAAGAAGATGTTGAAGAAGTCCTACTAGCTATGGAACTCGATAACATACGCCCTAAATCTGTGAAGCTTCTGCTCCCATATATACTGCCATTCGAAACTCATATTTTCAACTCCATTCTAACAACATCAGTATTTCCCTCGCAATGGAAAGACGCTAAAGTAATACCCATCCCAAAAAACAAAGAGCAGTGAGAGATCACCTTCTTGTGGAGAATCTTTTAACATGTGGAGATTTTCCGATATGCCCAGCATCGCTGATTCCGGATTCCGAAATGGATTCATATCCGCTATTATCAAAAGCAACCTCAATATCTAGGAAGGCATATATTGCATTCTCTTTTTCTCGGTAGGCCTCCTTAATCTGTGTTACAATATTTAGTAGAGCGCTTTCCGTGGATCTTTCTCTCCTGCATGCATACTGGTTAGAGTGCAGAGGTGCATTTCTGTGCAGAACTTCTCTAATGTGTAAATCGATAAGTCTTTCCATGGTTTTCAGGAAAAATTATGGTTCGATATGATTTAGGTAGTTCACTAGGTTTACGAGTATCTGGTTTGGGGACAAGAACTGCGTTTATCTCCATCCAGGCTTGCGGGATATACCCGTAGTTGAAGCTTTACCTAAATAAGACGGGTCCAGTAGGTAGTATCGGACTTTTTTGAAACAGTTCTGGGAGGGTACCGTCCGATCCAAATACCTTATATGGTTTAAATCAGTTTATGGCCCATATTTCCAGATAGGTTGTTAATTCTGTTGCTTTAGGGAAAGCTTGTGGCTTCAGAATTGACATGCTGTGTGTTGTTTAAAACGGTCGATTCTGGTAAATGAGCCTTAAGTAACATTTTCAGAGTTTCCTCTTGACTAGCTGTGAAAGTACAATACCATCTTCTTTTTGTAACAGACCTAAGCTACTTGAAGAGTCTTTTGAAAGAAAGTTTTGGGACCCGCGATTTCTGGCAGTTTTTCAAGGTTCTTGCAATTCTTTCTCCAAAAAGCTCTCTTGGACGTTCTCAATTCTTTATTGAAGTGTGATTGGATTTGTTAAAAAATTGTGTCACCCTTTTACACAATTGTTCAAGTTGAGGGTTCCACCATGGTATACACCTTTTGATCATATTGCGTTTCAATTTGCAATTGCATTTGAATTATGAGAAAATGGCTTCATTTAGTTGATCCGCTGCCTCATTCACGTGCCCAATGGGCTATAGAGATGAAGGGAATGAGTCAACTTTGATAGCGAGATTTTCCTGAAGGGACCATCACTTACTCATCAAATTCCAAAAACACTTTTCCGTTGTTTAATGTAGAGCAAAGACAGACTAGAATAAAATGAATGCAAGAAGAACATATTTAAAACAGGATTTCACAATAAGGTATTTGCTACATACGAGCTCCACAAAAAATACATTTACATTTTTAACTAACCAGGGTCTCTTAGCAAATTCCAGAAACTCGGAAATATGTTCCACATTTCTTATTTTAATGTTGGATACCGGTTTTAGGCTCGCTGATCCAGCTCAAGTGATTGCACAGGGAATATCTTGTTTTCCAACTAAATACATTGCTACGAAATGTGCTTGAGACCATTATATCCCTGCATTTTATAACTTTTTCCATTTAACCTCAGGAGAACTGTCAAACCATGGTCACTTAAGATGTTATATTCCCGATTCTTCATCATTTCTCGAATATGCATGAAGTTTCTGCTCGCTTTATAGAGAAATATCCTCAGATCTTGGTAGAATCACTATCGTGGTTTGGCAGCATTGACCACAAGCGCTTCGTTAGACAAAAGTTCTCTTTTTTGAATCAAAAATCACAACTTCCGTCGGTTAAGACAACACTTCTAGGACCTTTTTCTGTACAGTTCCCATGCCTTGGAACTGGAGAAAAAGGGTTTCTTTAGTGATATTTGTGTATAAAGTCCAAATTCTCTCAAATTTCTTTGAACTCTACACATTGAAACAGATTAAGATCGGCTCTAATATTTCTCTGAGCGGATTTCTGATTCTGATTATTAAGAGGCTGTTTCGCCGTGTGCTAGCGATAGCACTAACATCCGTAAAAAGAAGAGAAGTCGTTCTGGGCTCGTCAAAAAAAAAAACTTGCACGAAACTAAAACGTAATGGCCTTAGAACACTACCTTGGTGTACTTCAATTTAAACTTCGAGTTGTGTGACTATTCCAGTAGTATCTTTTTTATATACGTCCCAGGCACTTTTTGAGACCAGAGAGCCGCCCATATACACAGGATTTCTAGGAACTCTAGTTAGCGCCTTCTGCAAAACCAATAAAGACGATATGTATAGTGATTTTTCGAAACGTCGCGATGTTTCGATGAAAATAGTTTAAAGAAGGTCTATCTAATTTGCATTGCCATTAAGCACAAGGACGTTGTCTTTTTTTGGTCAAAGCACCCTTCCATCGGACTCAATATTCTTGACCTCAGAATCTCTTTTGTTGATCAAAGGAATCTAGGTTAATCATACATGGCAAAGATCATCGACATTGTGGCATTTTCAAAATGGTTGTTGCTACCTTTTAAGCCTTGCCTATACGAGAAAAGTTGCAAATGATTTGTAACATTGCGCTGTTTGACGTTATTGTTAGAAGAGATTAAAAAGGCGCAACTGCTTTCACTTCAATTTAAAATTCATGCAGCACTTGAAAAGACTAAAGGAGTAGTGCAGGTGAAATCCGAAAACAAGACTTCGCCTTAGTCGACTATTTGCGCCGTTAGCAAAAATTAAAATTGAATTACTACAGAAGAGCGAACGCTGACTCCAGGCATTTCTGCCGAGAATAAGAATGTTGCACTCCTTGTCTCAAACAAGATCTCCTTCCTTGGTCCCTAGCTCTTAAGTATTTCTGTTAGTTTAAGCTTGTATTAAGCTAATAAAAGGGCCTCAGCTCGCACCAAAATTAAAATTAAAAATTAAAACTATCGCGCTTAGTGTCCAACGATGCAGTACGTAATAAACTGACGTCTATTTGCTGTGCATTACAAGAATGCAGCAACATTACAATATTCGTGCTGAATTATTAGGTCTTCAGTTATTAATTGGTCGCTAATATTTGATACGCCTACGATCTTATTTAGGCGTATAGGAGTTCATTTATTGAGATGATGGCAGCTCCGTTCTTATTTTGTTCTGTTCCATAATAATATGGCGACCCTATTTTCGACGTTTCTTGAACGCATATTTTATCGATCTAATGCTGCGTTTAATAGGTTTTCTAATTCGAAACTTTTCCACGTCATTGTAACATTGTAGCTTGCAATAAATACACCTGTATTCACAAACAGCACTTCCCTAACTAATACTGTGGAAAGAATGCCTTTTCTCAGTGCGTTCCTTTTGGCAAGCCTTTCAATTCATAAACAAAATTTAAGTAACATTTTGCTAAGTGAACGCAGTGCGCTCTGTGATTGGTCCATTTACCAAGTTAACAAGTGTTATCAAGTTCACGATGTAGTTTGACAGAAGAGCGAATGACACATAAATAATTTAAAATTTGAGTGATTCGACTTCAGCTCTTTATGTTCAATAGTTTTAGTTAAATGGGATAACACAAATATATTCTTAACCTTTTTATTTCAGGTAGTCAGAATTTAAACATAGAAACACGGGCGCGGATAAGAAGGACTGAACTGATATCCAAAAAGACCAGGCGTATTAGGTCTGCTTGGTTACTTTTTGTGGTGAAATTGGTAAAAGCTGTCAAAATTCAAAGATGACAGAAAATTCGCTCAGAGAGCGAAACTTGCAAGAAAGTAAACAAACGCAGTAAACCACATTTGTGTATAAAACGTCAAAAGTCAAGTCAAAACACCAATCACAAGAAATAACAACAAATCAAATAAATTCTTTCGCAGAATAGCTGTTTGCTTTGACAGTTTTTACACAGCTTACACAGCAGAAAATTGCAACTATTTCAATGGAGGGGAAATGTTTATCTCTCGCGTCGACTCTCTTTGTTGCAACTTTTTGGAGTAAACAAACAGGAATTTGTAAAAAGTTGTACGAATTTGTACGATATTTCAAGTTAACAAACAGAGCTATTATTGGAACTACTAATGGAAAGAGAAAGAATTCTTGTGGAACGAGAAAAAAATTTATTGAAGTTCGTACAAATTTGTCATAATTTGTCTTTAGAAATAAGAAAATTAAAAGAAGAAGAATAGAATCTTGTGTTTATTTTATTTCCTAAAAATCTACTGTTTATCACAGAAATGATTTATTATAAACATCCTCCTGAAAACCAATCCGGATGACGATTCTTGCCTTCTTTGGGTTATGTGTTTTGACTGATGGTAGCTCCTTTCAGCATTAACAAATTCTGGAATGCCATGATATCTGCAAATGTAGAATATAGCAGTAGCTACTATGACATGACATGTGGTAGTTAAATTTGTAGCCATTTTTTTTTGATAAACATGGAAATATTTTTTTTCAGACACTAATTGTTCTTTCTGTGTTTCGTGTTTTGATATGAGCTTTATTATAATTTTCTTCCTGTGTTGTTACTGTCTGGAGCACAGGTGTTAACAAATATGTTTGGCAACTATAGCCCCTGTCGCCAAGTAGTATTCCATTTATTACACTTTGTTGTGGTTTTCTTTTAAGTAGGGACGATTCAAATATCCTATTGTCATGCACAGATCCAGGTCTATCAGCAACAATGTCATAAATTTCCAGATGTGGCACACAAACAATCTCTGTGTTAATAGAAAATGTTTTTTTTTTTTCGGTTTCTGTACACCTCGGCATGAGGACCACCAGGATTTTGAATTAGTATATGGTATGAGTACCATCAACTGCGCCAATAACTCCCGGGAAATGTGCAATAGAATACCACTGTTGTCTTACATTTTTTAAATTAGATGGAAAGTTTATAAATTCCGCCTTATCTTTAAGCAAATGAGCCGCGAGATCCGTTTCACTACTTTTGAAACTGTAGGTTGACTCAGTTTTATAAGATATACCGTAACCATCTGTGAAGGGCAAAAGTATAAGTGTAGATTTAAAAAGATTAGAAAAGGTTTCTTCAACAATGCGGTAGGTATAGGCTGAAATGATTTCAAGCGCGAAAGTTCAAAACGGCCTAACCCAACACTGCGTCCTATGGGAAATTAGATTTTCGTGCGAATCTTTTTTGGTTTTGAAGCATTTTATAGTTATCTAAAGATATTTAGGAGGCATATGTCTATACTTATAGGTCTACTTTTACTAACTCAGTGTAGACCTTCAGCAGTTCATAAGCGTCGTGTAATTGGTGGTCGTACACGTGGCAGCGTTTAAGTGGTCAGCCTATTGAGTGTTTCAGTTATTTTATCGTAAAAAAAAATTTCACAAATCGCACGAAAATGTGTTAAAGGGAAGTGCTTGGGAAACGTTTCTATGCAAGTTTCAATCCCTTATCATCTTAAATTGCCAAAAATATGGATCATTAATAAGTTGGGCGTCGCCTGCAGCGCCGACGTTTACGAGTAGCAAGTGGCAGGCGACCAGTAGATAGGTGACACTAGGTAATTGAGGGTATACAACTAAGTATAGACAACTAGACATCGCTAGATATTTTCCTCCAAAATGCTTAAAAACCGAAAAAGATAAGCGCGAAAACCGCATTCCCCTTAAGACGTAATATTGGGTAAGATATAGTCACCTTGTAACTCTACACACTTCTCCCAACGATGCTCCAATCTCTCTAACCCGTCCAAATAGTACTTGGCGTTTTTCTCTGCAGAATAATTCTTCACCAAGGTGATTGGCTCCTCATTTGACGAAAATCTCTGTCCTCCGAGCGCACTTTTTAGATGAGGGAAAAAAGAAAAAGAAGTCGCTTGGGGCTAGATCTGGTGAATAACTCAGATGGTCAAGTAGTTCAAACCGTAATTCATGGATTTTCGCCATGGCAACCGCTGAGGTGTGAGACGGCGCGAAGTCTTGGTGAAACAGGATTTTCTTTTTCTGCTAATGTGGCCGTTTTTCCGCAATTTCTGCCTTCAGCTTGGCAAGTAATGATGCGTAGTATGCTCCTGTAATGGTTTTTCCTTTTTGAAGATAATCGATTAAGATAACTCCTTTACTATCCCAAAAACCAGTCGCCATCACTTTCCCAGCCGAGAAAACAGTTTTTGCTTTTTTTGGAGCTGGCTCGCCCTTTGCAGTCCACTGTTTTCACTGAATTTTTGTTTCGGGCATATAATGGTGCATCCAAGTTTCATCTACAGTAATTAATCGGCGCAAAAACTCGGATTTATTGCGCCTAAACTGCGCCAACAGAGCGTTGGAAATGTTCATTCGAAAACGTTTTTGGTCTAACGTAAGCAAACGCGGCACCCAACCCGCGGACAGGTTTCTCATGTCTAAATCTTGATTTAATATGTAACAAATCATGTTCTTTGGACATTTTCATAACCTCTACTATCTCTCTCACTTTAACTCGGCGGTCGTCTAACACCATTTGGTGTACTTTAGCAATGTTATCATCAGTGGTTGCAGTTTTTGGGCGTCCCGAACGTTCATCATCTCCCAAACTCTTACGGCCACGTTTAAATTCAGCTGCCCAAAATTTCACTGTGGTATATGATGGTACAGAGTCCCCATACACAAAGTCCAAATCATTTTTGATTTGCGTAGGCGTATTGCCTTTCAAAAACAAGAATTTAATAACAGTTCGATACTCAGTTTTTTTCCATTTTCACAAAAGACACTCACATCGACTCACTCAAACGACTGTCAACTAAAAACTTATTATTATCCTTTGCTCTGATAACCTATCGTCAGTATAATTATCAAATTCTTCCTCACTGCTGTAATCCATTTTATATTGTTTTGAACTTTTTACAAAACTTAAAAACAAAACGAAGACATTTTTGACAGTTTCTACGCGTTGGTTAAAGTAGCTAGCAAGCTTCCTTAGTTGTGCGTTTATTTTAACGAACGCACAGTGCGCTTTGACACTAAACCCATTAAAAATAGAGCTATCTTAGAAAAATTCTAGCTAGAGTTAGGTGAGAAGTATTCCAGATCGGTTTTCATAGGCATACTATATAGTGGATGGATGGAAATAGTTATAAAATTTTTTTGGTCATATAAGGTCATGTCTTGGGGAAAAATTGGCGGGTCAAAAGTCAGCAATTTTACAAATGCCAAAAATTTTAACATAAATTATTCTGGAAATTTTCGGGAGTGAAATTTCTGGAAACCGTCTTGGTGTCTTGTAGTATTTGATGCCTTCTATCTTTGAAAAAAAAAAAATTATTTCGATAGGTTTACTCTTTTGGCTTACAGGTACGATTTTATGGCATGGGTATTTAAATACCCACTTCGGCACTAAATGTTATAAAACACTAAAACATACATTTATTTATTTACATTTTTTTATTTTAGTAATGTGTTTAGGAGCACCAGCATGAAACTGTGCAAAACAGTCTTTCGGATGTAAGTTGGCATTGCATTTTGTGCATCCATACTCAGTTTTACCTCCACATTGTGCACAGCTGCCGCGTTTGCCAATTTTTGTAACGATGTGATCAAATTTATACGAAAATCAAGTTGACTCATGAGTGGCTCCACCTCAAGTTTCCTACAGATGCAGTATAGCTTCCAAGCATTCACCATAGCAGCATACATAGCATTAGTGAATAACGGCCAATACCATTTCTTACCACGAATTTGAATTCGATAATTGTTTATAGCATTATCGAACAAATCAATTCCACGCATTCGCTGATGGTATTGATGTATAAGATGTGGTTGATCAATCGTTGGCCATCTTTCGATTTTTTCGATCAAATCCTCTGGCTCGGCACATCGGCTCGACACCCAAGAAATTGGACATCATAGTAACCACCTAGGGCAAAAATAGTCAGATTTGGAAGAATGTGGGGAAATAAGATATATTTACTGAATTATCATTTCAACGAACAGCGATTATTTTGTTGTTTTTATCAAAACAAAAATCTGCCGACCCACGAGGCTTACTTTTCATCAATTTGATATCATCCAATAGTGCATGATTAGTGCGATTGTCGCGAACTGTACCTGTTGCAAAATATCCTTTTTGAGTCAATATGAACAGCAACTTATGGCTAGTAAAGAATTTGTCAAATGTAACATTATGTTGAGTGGCGTCTTAAAAATTGTTTCATCAGTTGCATAACCACATTCTCTCCAAGATCATATTCGGTATTATTGTTGGCAGAAGCACCAGTATATGGAATAAAAAAGAAGCAGTATCCTATCGGTGAAGCTAGCACCAAATATTTGTATCCAAATCGTATGGGTTTTGCCTCTAATAAACATTTTCAATGAGTGGCGACCGTAATATGCAATCATCTGTTCGTCTACACCGAAAGGTTGTGACCAAATATACCAAATTGCATAAATTTTTTATTTAAAACATCATTCAGTGGAGTAATTTTGGCAAATTTATCTATTCTATTGTCACAGATGAGTATGTTCTGTTTCATTTGTTCGAAGCGATCTCAACTCATTGCATCTTTCACAATCTGACATCCGAGAGTTGCTTGACTAGATCAGTATGATCTGATGGTTGGCAAAATATTATATCCTATATATTAGATACAAGATTCCCAAAAACGTTTTGATTTCTGTACTTGAAGTGACGAAACCGGGAACATTTTTTTGTCCAGCATATTCATTCATCGAAAAAACATTCTCATAATTGTGATGGTGTGTACGAAGAACCTATGAAAATTATAAGTAGCTCTATGGAATTGTATTCAAAGATGGAAATGCATACAACTTACCATTGTACGAGATCAATGCTTTTTGGAAATTCTCTTCATTGTCGAAAGGTTGTTTATCAAATGACTTTACTCCATTTAGTCTTATTTTCCACTGAGACACGACATTTTGACTTCGATGTATGTAGATAGTCGGGGATCATTGATTGTATCCAAAGGATCATAGTTCGCATCCACTAATTCATTAATATTCGGTAGATTATTCTAGTCCATCCATTTATTTCTGCTTGTAATTCAGTTACGGTTAAAACTTTGCAATGTCGAATCATTTTTACACAATTTAAAAAGCACTCCTCATTACTTTTATAAAGATTTACTAAATATCCATCGATGCAAAACACAGCGTATCAATTTACAAAAAAAACTATAACAAACACTTGTTGATTGCATTGGATTTCACATACTTTAGCTGGGGAAGCCCCAAATTCATTTTTAGAAAAATACAACACCGAACGCACCATGCATACACACTCTATACCACTTAAGTACATACAGTGTTGGCTAAAACTATAGCACGAAAAATAGTCATATAAGAAAAAAGTAAAGAATATTAAAAAAGCTTATGAGAGTTTAAAAACTTTTATATTTTCGTTTACAATTATTCATTTTACGTTAAATCTTAATAAAATAAAATAATTAAAAATCCATTGAAAAATAAGTGGACAAAACTACAGCACATGCACCCTGTTATTGCCTTCAGTCAGCAAATTTTACCGCTTGCTTACAATATGCATCGAAGATTACTGGTTTTCTTTTCAAAAACATTCTAAACCGTGTGATCGGCGGCGTTTTAAATCGGAAGCTTAAATTGTGTTTAATTGTGACAAAAAGGTGGTAAAATGGCTCGTAATAAGTATTCTGACGAAATAAAAGAAGAAATAGTTTCTGATTTTGAAAGCGGTAAATCAGTAACATTTATTGCAATTAAATTTGGTATAAGCCATTCGGTGATTTCGCGATTAATAGCTCGATTTCGTGCTCGGGGAAATGTCCAAACGCTGCACAGTGGCGGTAGACCCCGAAAAACGACCAGTCGCGAGGATAAAAGAATTATAAGGCTTATTAAAAAGGACCCCTTGATATCCTCAAAATGTGTACAAAAAAAACTGGGCCTTGAGATCTCTAGTAAGACAATCCGGCGAAGAATGCTTGATAATGGCGCGAGAATTGAGTTTGCAAAGGCACACCTTAACTGGACCGTAGCAAAATGGAAAACTGTACTTTTTTCTGACGAATCCAAATTTAATTTCGCCGAAAGACGAAGGCCTAAATCCACAATTCACCAAGGGTACAGTGAAATACGGTGGTGGCAGTATTATTGTGTGGGGATGTTTTTCCGGTCATGGAGTCGGGCCAATTCATAGGGTTAGTGGTATGGTTAATGGGTTAAGTAATATTTGTGAATTGAATTCACTAACCCTGTGCGCGTGTGCACACTATGAGACCTCATAGTAACGTTTGTGAATACGGGTGATAGTTTATTTCTGAAAGCATCACGTCTGTCGTCCCAGGAAGCCATCGAGGTCTAATATTGATATTTATATTCGCACCAGGATCGCTTCTCTTCTGTGCAAAAGAAGTGCCTGGCGGGGTATTGTATTCATAAACGTTCACTTCTATGATTCGGTACTTTCGTACTATTCTCCTTTCATCTGTGTGGCACTGGAATGCGTTATGCAACCTTTTTTTTTGTCCCACCGATTAGAATCAGCCCATCCTGCAGAAGAATTCCTTCAATAGAATAAACGCTGCCATCTAATTCGATTTAAATCTCGATTCATTTCGAGAGAAACAAAATGAATACACTTTACGTTTCATTTCTTCCTGCTTGAAAATGGAAAATCTGGAGATGGAAAAACATGGACAAGGTGTTAATTTTTTTTTCAGCCATATCATGAAATAAATCCAAACTTCTAATAAGAATATGAATTTGTTAAGTACACTTCAGATGCCAATAAAATCCTGACTGGCAAATAATCATAAATCTAAATAAAATCAGCTTATAAACCATTTTTTTATACAGTGGCTACAAAAAAGCATCAAACACATTCACACATCATTATACAATTTTGATACACTATAATATATCTATTTCTTAAAGAAACAAACAAAATGAGACCAATAACTAATTTAAAAAAATTAACTAATTAATTAATAAAATTACAAAAAAAAAAACAAAATTAAATAAATTTTCAAAATAAATATATTAAAGCAAAAATAAAATTGCCAAAAATGCTTTTCAGAAAAAAAAAAAAAACAAACAACTCAATAATATTTAATCATTTAATAAAAAATTGCATAGATTTACAGAATATATACATACATATATATCGCCTATGTAAAGGTAGTAAAACAATTAAAACAATTTTTCAATGTAAAAAAAAAACAAAACAAAAACCTATGAATCACTAAAAAAAGAAAAAATAATTGTTGTACGCAATGTAATTAAAATCATAAAAAAACCAAAAAAAAACAAAAACTTGTATCAATAAGTAAACATTATATTGTAACTTCTGTCAATTAAAATGTAGACTGGATTAATCCAAAAATGAAGAAATAAAAGAGAAAATAAATTCATTTGAAAAAACAAAAAAACGACAAGTGTATGTAATTAAAAAAAAAACAAAACAAAACAAAACAAACATTATTATGTATCTTTATTGTGTACAAAAAGTAAACACAATTAAGTTTATGTATATTTAATAAGAAAACAAAAAATAAAACCAACCAAGTTCGATTTTTAGAAGTTAAACAAAAATAAAAAAAATTAATAAAATTACGAAATTCTATATAACATAAAAGAAAGTGAAAGTCTTTGTTAGAAAAGAAGTTAATGGTTCATTTGTTCATTTAGTTGACGCGCACCCTAATTGTCTTTCTAATACATAGTATATCCCACTAAAATGTGGAAATTTGTTAAAGAAATATCTAAAAATAAATATAATACGAGTAAATAAATTATAAATAATTGATTAAAATGTTTATAGGATAGCAAAATATTTCTACCAACATTTTAGATAAAACAAAAATACACGCAACACTCAGATGTGTTTTTAAATAATCGTACAACAGAAAAGCGTGGATGTAAAGAGGTATTTACAGTTTTATAAAGTGAAAATTCGGTAACTGAGTTGCAAACATTAAGTTGGTTTTAGTTTAAAAGAAATATAAGTTTTCTCCTTTAAAAGTTGGCATCAAAAGTAAATGCATATCGAGTAATCTGTTATTCCATCAGACCACATTTCTTTCCTGTGTTTCTATCCTGATCCCATTATTACTTTGCTACCATTTATTCAATTAATGTTTCACGTCAGTCTTACTTACTTTACTTGCAGCCCAGAGGACCTTTTGCCTCAATAACCATACATCTCCAGCTAGTTCGATACGCTAAGTTGATTGTTTTCTTCCTCCAACTACGTATGGGATCCGTCGAACATCCGCCGGGACGGAATACTGGTGAACATGCGCTCCACATGCGCTCCACATGTCTCAACCATCTCAATGGCTATAATCGTAGTCTTCCGACCAGAAACATGCCATTGTGCAGCCGGTATAATTTTTCGTGGTATCTCTCCTTTCAAACTGCACCAACGCAGACAGAACCGAAGTCCGTATATAGCGTTTTTTCCTTCCCCGAGGCGGGTGCAATGAGAACAGCACCCACTGCAACGTTAAAGGTGCTGCTGAACCTCCAACCGCTTCATCTTTACATACTGAAAGAAGCTTTGGCTAACGCCTACATGCTTATCCCAGCGGATGAGAATAACTCTAAAATAGTTCATCCAACTTTTACTTGAACTCAGGAGAAATCAATTACAACTTGAAGTACCTATAACTTCAACCATAACTTCAAGGCTACATTTTCTGATCAACAGAACTGGGAACAGAATAGACCCCGATTTAGGGAAAACTTATACAGATCTGCCACCAACAAGAACATTTAAATGCTCTTTGACAGCAAAGCGGTCTTACTTGCTATCAACGCTTTTAAGATAACCTCAAAACTTGTCTGGGACAGCATTAAACTTCTCAAATCACCAGCCAGCACCAAAAAAGTCAATTTAATCAGAAAAGTTTCGGCTCAATATTCATATATAGTGTTGCCAAAAATTTGTTAACAACCCACTCCCTCAAAAGAACAAAATAACCCCTACAACTACCTTTCTAGGTATCAAATACACGCAGTCACCGGATTCCTAACAGGTTACCATATGACTGTGGGAATAGGGTTGTATTACCCTGTTGCATGTGCAACGAGGACAGAGAAACAGCAGAGCATATTCTTTGCCACAGTTATCGCTTAAGTAGAGCATGTATACGTCTTGTAAAGGGTCTTTAATTAAGCGCTTCCTATCTTTAAATTTAAATAAAACAAAGTGTGTGTGAGATATCATCGACATTTGTTATTCGTTTGAAAGGCCTATTGATGCCATTATGTATGGAACATAACATCGTTTAAATATTTGCCGCGGCTTCTCTGGGTGGCGCGCATCCGAAATGTCCTTTCTTCTATGGCTCTGGCGCATAAATCAGGCTGAATTTCACCGATGGCATGGGTTATGTTGAGTTCGAGGGCCGCTGTGTTTTATGGTTTTTTCGCATAGACCTGCGACTTCAGAAAACCCCCCAAGAAAAGGTTTAACGGGGTCGAATCGCACGATCTCGGTGGCCAATTCGCATCACCTCCATGTGAGATGACCATGCCCTCGAATCGCTCGTACAGAATTTCCAATGTGGCGTGAGGTGTGTGGCACGCATCGCTGTCTTGTTGAAACCACATGTCGTTGGTGTCCATATTATCCAATTCAGGCCAAAAGAAGTTGGTAATCATCGACCTATAGCGTTCGACGTTGACGGTGATAGCCTGGCCAACGTCGTTCTCAAAGAAATATGGCCGCCAGCCCGGAATCCACACAAAATAGTGACTTTTTCGGGATCTCATGTGGATGGGTATCGTCTCAAATTCGACAATTTTGTTTGTTGACGTACCCATTCATCCAGAAATGCACCTCATCGCTGAAGATGATTCCGATGAAAATTAAGGTCAGTTTGCAACTGCTCCAGAGCCCATTCAGCGAACAAACGTCATTGTCTATGGTCGTTTACCTTCAGGTCCTAGTCGTGAAGCAAAATTTGCCAAGTTGTGGTCTGCGAAAGGCCGAGTTCTTATGAGCGACGGAAATCGACTGCCTCAGACTCTCATGCACACTTTCATGGACAACGAAGATGTTTTTATCAGCAGTTCTTGCGTTTCGTCGACGTACGGGAGTTGGTTTATCGTTTACTGAACCAATGGGCTCAAATTTATCCACCACACTGCGAATAGTCCTCTTGGTAGAACGATAATGGCGACCATAAAATGGGAGAAGCGCCCGGAACGTTCCCCGAACAGAACACCCATTTTGATAAAACATGGTAATTTGCCAAAACAGACTGAATGACTGAATAAATGACAGCAAATTTGATAGACGTAGCTTCAACAAAATGGCCGCTATCAACTGTCAAATTCGGAAGTCCCTATTGGAAGACCCTGTAGGTAAACCACACTTTGAGGCAGAAGATATCACTGCGGGCTCGCTCAAAAATATAGCTGTAACCTTATACATAGTCCCACCTCCCCGCTTAATCTAATCTGATCTCAATTGTCTTCTTAGATAATATCGTTCACATGGTCCCTGAGCTACGAGTACTGTCATTATTCGAAGATACATGCATAACATAATATTATATCATAGTAACAAACAAAAACGCTGATAAACGGTCAGCACATGAAATATCTCGAAACACGAAAACTTCTCAATGACCGGCAATACGGTTTTCGTTGCAACAGGTCCACTGGTGATTTGATGGCATGTCTCACCGAAAAGTGGAACCAAAGCAAACATCAATCTAGCGAAAGCAAGATAGCTGCTCTTGATATTTCTAAGGCATTTAACAGAGTTTGGCATCAGGCTCCTTTGTCAAAAATGCCGACCCTCTTCTTCAATGGATTATAAACGACCTTTCGGAACGTTCAATCCAAGTTGTATTAGATGATTTCAAGTCTGATGTTTACAAAATAAATGCTGGTCTGCCCCAGGGCTCCGTTTCGTCTCCGGCACTCTTTTTAATTTTCAGCAATGATCTCTTGTCTGCCACTTCTAATCCAATATATTCCTTTGCTGACGATAGTACTCTCTGCTCCTCATATTCGTTTCCGAACTCACGTCCCTACTCTTCGGCTGTAGAACGGGAACGCCAGCGTATGTTAAGCTCATTAAATTCCGATATTAGCAGCATAACTAATTGGGGAACTATCAACAGAGTGGAATTTAATACTTCCAAAACACAATACTGTCTGCTGTCGTCAAAGCGAAATTTACCTTCGTTGTTGAAACCGAAAAACTTTTCATTCTCGGTATGTGTGTTAATGACAACTTACGTCGGAATGACCACATATTCGATGTCGTCAAAAATGCTGCGAAATGTCTAGGTTTTCTCAAGCGATGTATGAAATATTTCACACCCTCTGATCGGTTCTCATATAAGACGTTTATACGCCCGAAATTGGAGTACAATGTCCACATCTGGTCAGGTGCTGCTAAAAGCTTTTAGCACTTGCTAGATAGGATCCAAAACCGTGCGGTAAAACTCATAGGTGATGATAATATCGCACAGTCATTCAACACCCTCGAACACAGACGTAATGTCTCCTGTCTTACCTTGTTGTATCGCTATTTTAACCACCAGTATTCCACCGAAATGGCCAATAGCATTCCACCCCTTGTAACTTTTAACCGTAACTCGGTATGAGTGCTCATCAGTATACCCTCAAGTCCACTTTCGGACGTACTCTAAAATATCGTGATTCATTCCTAAGCTGTATAATACAACTCGCTTATGGAATGCCCTGCCGAGCTCTTTATTCCTTATTCACTATAACTTGCATACATTTAAAACCAACGCACATCGGTATCTCTCTTTTTTCCCTCCCTAACTTGCTCTCGCCCGCGCTATGTGCAAACATCTTAAGGGTACTTAGTCCCGTTCAAGATATGGCTATTTCTGTTCATTGAACTCATTATTTTTATTCTTTTATTTATTGTATAAAAAAATAAAAAACTTTAAACAAAAGTTTTGAATTTTTTTCAATTACAAAAAATACGCTTTTAATTTTCTGCGTCTCCTGAGAAGTATGCTCTTTTGCCCATTTGCGCCATTATCTTCAAAACTACAAATGGAACAGTTCAGATTTTTGTCTTATTATGTTGGTAGCGTCACTGGAAAACTACCATATGGAGGGAATTTTAAAATTCAACGCACTTTGTGCTTTATGGTGAAAAATATTCGTAAAAAAATGTTGAAAAAATGAATAAACCTAAAACGTTCTATACAACGTATATTTTGTATTTCCTTAAAATCCTGCACCTCAAATTTGGAAAATGGGCTAAAATATGTGCATGCAAAGTTTGGATGAGATCGATTCTGGTCATTTCTCTTCCACAAGAAATAAATGTAAAGTGCGCGTCAGGTCCTTACCGCCTTAAACTTAGGAAAACAATTCTTGCAAAAAACTTGATATGCAATTACTTTTATTAAAACTCAATCTGTTTCCTTAATTTTTATCTAAAAATTTCCATACAACCAACACTTACAACTTAAAGTTCAAATTCACAAACAAAACTACATAGAGAAAGAAAACATACACAGTATGCTCGTACAAAAAAAAGGGAGTACACTCAAAAATATCTCTTAAATAAAATAATACATGTACTCGTTTACGACAGTCAAAATAATCATTCCAGCTGAATTAAAGTTTATAAAAAAAAAAAACTAAAAACAAACTTAAAAACCCATAACCAGCATAATCCAATGAAGCGACAGAAAAATAAAAAAAAAAAAAATAAAAATTAAATGAAAGTAGATTAAAGTGAAGAGAAATATATAAAACTACCATTGTTGACATTTACAATTATATTTTTCTACAAGAGCAATTATATCATCATTATTATATTTATATTATGTAAATGTATCCATAATTAACAAAACTATAGATATGAGTACTTGAGGGAATATATGTAGATTCCAATATGTAGGTTAACCTTCCGGTTAAAACTATTCACTATTGTAAAAAACAAAGAAAAGTATTGGCACACCTGTCTTGTTTGTATAATTATACTTGATGTCAAATCGATCTGTCAGAATATTTAAGAAAACAACATCACCATGGACAAGGTGTCAAAGGAACCGTAAATACCATAGAGTGTATATTGAATCTGAAGATACTTAAACATCCTGTCAATCAGGCAGGTGTCGTGATGGCCTACAGTTGATCTGAAAATCAAAATACATACTCCGATTTATTGAAATATGTAATTAATAGAAAGTTATTGATTTAATTATATTTTGGTACAATATTTCATTTTATGTTGCTTATACATGTAAACAGCATTATATAAAGCAAAACAAAAATAATAATAATAATAATGAAACAGAAACAGAAACTTACGGATATATGGTACATCTAAAGGTCATTTATAAGAGTAGAATATATAATTGCACTGGTTACTAAGATGTTAAAGAGTATTATGATTACTGTATTTATTGTTTTTGTTTAAATAAAACATTATAAATATATATATGAACATATGTATAAATTCAAGATCAATAAATATTGAAAAGATGTAAATGTGGTGGTTTTTCATTTTTTTTAAAAAAAGAGATTCTCTGAATTTAGGCAGACCATCCTTCGGCGGATGTCAGACTTGTGTTCTAGATTATCTACCATTTCGTCCTGGAGAGCAGGACACTTTAACAACTTTAATAAATTATTTAAATTCTTTATCAACACTCATGGTCAGTCTACGGTCTTACATTACGTGCGTTAGCTTCAAATTTTTGGCCCTATAATCGTTCCGGCCAGCGAACAATTGAACGTTTAATGAAAAAATTCGTATCGACTTATTCACTCCATAATGTTTCCATGTCAGTGAGGAAAATACTACAACTACAGGCGAGTCGGTAACTCCAGACCGCAATCAATGGATTTCTAGCGAATCTCAGGAGCTAGCCATCTCTCATAGGTCCATGTGGCATATTTCGTGAAAGGACTTGGCTATACGTCGATATATGATTGAACCAAGAGCTAAAATCGAATGACCATCATGTATAGGGTCTTCCAAAAGGGAAGTTGATTGCGGCCATATTGTTGAAGCTACATCTGTCAAATTGGCTGTTGTTTATTTAGTCTGGTTTGCCAAATGGGTGTTCTGTTTGAGCAACGCTCGGCGCTCTTCGCCCATTTTACGCCACAATCGTCCTACCGAAAGGACTGCTGGTAGATGAATTTGAGTCCATTGGTTCAGTAAACGATAAACCAACACCCGTAAGTCGACGAAACGCAAGATCTGCCGAAAACATCACCGCTGTCAGTGAGGAGAATCCGAAGCAGTCGATTTCGCGTCGCTCACAAGAACTCGGCCTTTCGCAGACCACAACTTGGCGTATTTTGCGTCGGGACTTGGGCTTGCACCTGTACAAAATTCAATTGACCCGGGAGTTGATAGTATACGACCATAGACAACGACGTGTCTTCGCTGAATGGGCTCTGAAGCAGTTGGAAACTGACCCTAATTTTCATCGAAAAATCATCTTCAGCGGTGAGGCATATTTCTGGATGAATGGGTACGTCAACAAACAAAATTGTCGAATTTGGGACGATGCCAATCCACATCCCAAAAAAGTCACTGTTTGGTGTGGATTTTGGGCTGGCGGCGTCATCGGTCCACATTTCATTGAGAACGACGTTGGCCAGGCCATCACCGTCAACGGCGAGCGCTATAGGTCGATGATTATCAATTTCTTTTGACCACCGACATGTGGTTTCAACAGGACGGGGCTACATGCCACACAGTTCACGCCGCTGGAAATTCTTCACGAGCAATTCGAGGGCATGGTCATCTCACGTGGAGGTGATGTGAACTGGGCACCGAGATCGTGCGATTTGACCTCGTGGGGTTTTTTGAAGCCGTAGGTCTATGCGGAAAAGCCACAAACTACTGCGACCCTCAAAGCCAACATAACCCATGCGTTCGGTCAAATTCAGCCTGATTTATGCGCCAGAGTCATGAAAAATTGGACATTTCTAATGCGCGCCACCCAGAGAGGCCGCGGCGGACATTTGAACGATGTTATATTGCATCATAATGGCATCGATAGGCCTTTCAAACCAATAAACAATTTCGATGATATCCCACACACCCCGGTTACATTTTCTCATTTGAGTAAGCAGAGGTGTTCCGGCAGAACGGCTGACCAGATAGCGCTGATAGTTTTCAAATTGTTATGTTTCAGCAGCTATCAATGACATCGAGCTGTCACAATATTCAGTAAGGTTTGCCATTTCCTCATGCATCCTTTTACGCTTGCCGGACGTGCGCAAATTCCAGCTCAGTTGTAAATACGCATCGTGAATTTCGTCGTGAGGTCGGTCGTCATGATGGCTTCAGTGTGCAGGCAATGCGTCGTACCGTGGAAAAGTTTAAGCATGAGTACACTCTTTTGGATCTTAAGCCACCAACCAGATAGAGATTGGTGCAAAATGAAGAAACCAGAGCCGCCGTACCGACCAGTATCGCAAAAGACCCAGAAATGTCGATTCGGTGCCGATCAGCTAAATTAGGCATCGCCAGAGAGTCAACCCAGCTTATTTTACGGTTGGATTTGGGCCTACATCCATATAAGATTGTGCTGACGTAAGAATTGAAGCCGGACGACCATAGATAACCCCGTGAGTTCGCTAATTGGGCGCTGGAAATGTTGGACGGAAATCCGGATTTCGGCCAAAAAATCTTCTTCTCGGACGAGATCCATCTTTTGCTCAGCGGCTATATAAACAAGCAAAATTGTCATTATTGGAGCGAACGCAATCCACAAATGTTCGGCCAGGAATCAATACATCCACAAAAATTGACTGTTTGGTGCCGTTTATGGCTTGGCGCCATCACCGGACGTTATTTCCGTTACCGTCAATGGTCTAGAGGGATGTTAACCGACTTTCTGTGGTCAGAGCTCAACAACATCGATATATCCGAGCAGTGGTTCCAACAAGCGACAACGCTCTAAGTTGTGAAGGAGACATTTTTCGACTGGGTCATCTCACGGCGAACGTTCATCAATTGGCCTCCGCTATCATCCAATTTGATACCACCGATTATTTTCTCAGGACTACGTCAAGTCCTTATTCTACGCTAACAAGCAAACAACTTTGGAGATTCGAGGCCAACAAATGAAATACCTTTTTTACGAGAAATAGGAATTGGAAAGCTGGGGCTATATGTGGTTTCCACAGGACTTACGTAAGACGAAGGTTGGTGATCGTGTACCGTCAGAAATCCTCGTACGATTTGACTATTTACTTTGAAACCACATTAAGTCTCTGGTTTATGCCAATAAAACAGAAATTTATACGACTTGGAAGCAAACTTTCGACTTGAAATCGGTGGAATATTAGCCAAATTATGCGAAAAAGTCGTGATGAATTGGTACCACATTTTAGTGCTTAGAAAAGGCGTAATGCCAGTAAGCAGGTTGCGGTCTGACCTCTTGGAGATTTCAGGAAGCAGTCGTTTGGTCTACGGTTATGCTTACATGAAACCCAACTGTCAATTTAAACCCTAACCGAGAACACAAGCAGATCAAACATATTGTAGTTTCGAGTCCAGAAAAACTCTCTTCTGATCCTTGCTTAGCAAGTTAATCGGCGATTTCATTTCCCAGGATCCCATTGTGATTTTGCACCCAAGACAAAACTCATTGAATTCAGTTTTCCGGCAGCATTCAGTGGAGACTAGCTTGGAAGTCGTAAATGGGTTCTGCAAGGCCTTATCTCCGCTGAAAGCAGAAAACTGACGACAGTTGACGAGGAGTGAAATCTAACTTTGTCGTCCTCAGAAAGACGCCAGTGCTGGATGCCGAAAGCCTTTATGGACACAGAGAAAGTTGATTTTTTTTTTTTTGCAGGAACAGGAGTTCTGGTGTTATTGCAATATCTGGCATGTCCATAACACCAGAGTCAAACGACAATCGGTACGCAAAGTCATCAAAACTCCAGCGAGTATTGTACAGAGCACCACTTCTTTTCAAAAGAAAGATGGCGTTAAGAATGCAGGACATATGGAATATGGACATCAAGAAGATTGTGATTCATTAGTGCATCTAGAGCAGAACCCGAGATGCTGGGAAAAGACGGCATGTAACCGAGACATATCGGCCTTTGGAGTCTACAAAAAAACTTGTTCCACCAGACAACCGACGCGTAGGATTTAATTTGGCTTATTATAGCAGTGTAGATCTAGATTTTCACATGCGGACAAAAGTTGCGTTGTCTAAAGCACCCTCAATATCGCTGAAAATGCCTAGCTCGTACTTTTGTCAAGTACATCCTGAATTTTGTATCCCCTGCATTCCGAAAGACAGACTTTTACTCAGAGGATGCGTTCACTAAGCAGTTTGCGTCCATGGAGCTCCATTTGAAGGCGGCGGAATGCTACTAGAGATTCCTATGGAGCACTGGCGGTGGAAATAGCGATAGGAAAAAGTGAGACAGGAGATTTTTGAAGCTCTCGACGAACGTGTAGTGCCGTTCTCCGATTTTTTCATTACTTCCTCACGGCTGCTGAAACGCGTTCCCCGTAGTGGTTTTTTAACTCGATTGAACAGAAAGAAGTCACAGGGAGTCAAATCAGGTGAATTCGGTGGCGGTTGGATGGTATTTGCTGCATTTTTCGTAAAAAATTACGAATAATGATGGCACTGTGCGACGGTGCGTTATCATAGTGCAAAATCCATGAGTTTTCTGCCCATAATTCTGGTCTCTTTGAATTGCTTCACGCAAACGTCTCATAACGCCCAAATAATACTCTCTGTTTACTGTATGGCCTTCTGGCAAAAATTCATGATGCACTACACCGTTGTAATCCATGACAACCGTGAGTATTGCCTTCTTTTTTGACTGAAAACGACGTGGTTTTTTTGATCTCGGCTCATTTGGTGAACGCCATTCACTTGCCTGATTGCGTGTCGTACTCATAAACCCACGTCTTGTCTCCAGTAATGATCCTTTTGATGAATGTGGGATCGGATTCTTTTGCGACGTCAACACGGTCTCTTTTTTGCATGAAATTGAGGTCTTTTGGGACCAACTTTGCTGCTACATGACGGAAACCCAAATCATTAACCAAAATGTGTTGGACGGATCCATAGGCAATGTTCAAGTCCTCCGCTATCTCTCTGATGGTTAATTTCCGGTTATTGACCAACATTTCTTTTACTCGTACTTCATCAATGTTTTCGTCGGTTTTCGATGTCGATGGTCTGCCACTGCCACGTTCGCGCACCATTAAATCCGTCTTTTATGCAAAATTTAATACAAGTTCGTTGTTGCAAAATTTGAATCTATTTCTAAAATTGTAAAAAATCGCCAACACACACAGAGATAGATGTACTCTTGGCTACGTAACTTTTGCAAATGTCAAGCTATAACGCTAAGATTTAGAGCGAATGTCAACAACAGATTCACCAAAAAAACAGAACTTAAATCGAAACAATGGGAGCGCCACACCACCTTTTGATCAAGGTGGTACTTTTTAATATAGAGAGACTGTCTGTACAGATAATAGATTTTCTGCAGAAGGTAGATTCCAGGACACGTAGGATAGCCAGAGATGCCGCAGATAGGATGGAGCAGTGATCTGATAAAAGCCTTTTACTCTAGGTTTTACCCTTCTCATCGACCACTGCAAATGATGTACCACTTATGCTTTTGATCCATCGGTGAATATGAGAGGCCAGTTGTCGTGTTTCTTCAAACATTTGCCCGAAAACACATTTTACACCTTTGTTTGAGGCATTCGAGCTCTTGGCTAGGTCTATGTTGAGTTGGAAAGCAGTTGGTAAGGTCTTTGATTGGGACATCATAATCCTTCGAGAATTTAATGGCGTTAGTGAGAGTTGACGGGTTTTTATCCAGGTTCTTCCTTGTTAATATCCTGTTGATGTCGTTTAATATGAGGGTTTGTCCGGCATACTGCGAATTTAACGAGTAAAAGAGAAGTAATCGAATCTGTGTTCAATCGACGGGAGACCACTTTCGGTGAGGATATTTCCGATGGGAGTAGTTCTAAACGTTCTTAAGAAAATCCGTGCCGTGGTATGGTATGGTGATTTTATATATTGCAGAGATGATTTCGAACATCTACCGTATAAGGACTGAAACGAATAAAATTTGGAAACTTCAAAGTAAAAACAAAAAAATATTTTCATAATTCATGTAAATTTTTTTTATTTGCTTTAAAACTCTGTTTTTATTAAATTCATTCACAATTACAAAAAATTAAAAAAACATTATTGGGTTCCCATTCTTTGCTCAACTTCTTTCGAATGTCCTTCATAAGGTTGGTGACAGTTATTTCCGTGATCTTTTTGGATGCTGTTTTCCATGTAGCACTAAAATCTTTTACGTCCTTTGCACACTGCTCACTTTTCCTCAATTTAGCTTTGACCAAAGCCCAATACCTTTCAATGGGACGGCACTGTGGAACATTGGGTGGATTCATGCCTTTTGGGACAAAGTCGACATTTTCAGCAACAAGAAAGCTCAACGTCGCATGAGCATAGTGAGCTGAAGCTAAATCTGGCCAAAATAATGTTGAACCCTCGTGTTTGTTTAAGAAAGGAATCAACCGTTTTTTTGGGCACTCGTTAATGTACACTTCTCCGTTAATTGTTCCCGATGTAATAAACGATGAGCTTCTGTGTTCACATTGGCTAATGGCCTGCCAAACGAGATATTTTGACCCGAACGAAGTTGTTGATTGTCGGAAGAATCTCAGCTTCAAACGAGTTATAAAACTGCGCACCTGGAAGAGTAGTAAAATCGGCTTTGACATAAGTTTCGTCATCCAAAACCAAGCACGCTTTCTTGTTGCCGATTAACTCGTATAGCTTTCAGGCTCGTGTTTTTATGACTGTTTTTTGCTTTTCAGTAACTTTTGGTATTTTTTGTTTTTTTTCGTGTTTTTAGACCGTTACGTTCTTCAGATCTTTGTACCATTGTTTGGTTGGTATTACATTTCCGAGCAACATCTCTGGATGACATTGTCCGGTTTTTTACGATGGTACCCACTTTTAGCTCCACTTTTCTGTTTTCGCTTAACTTTCAATGTCTCCAAATATCGTTTAATAAGAGAATCCACTCTACTGCGTGCTATGTTTAAATTTTTTGCGATGAAATGGTTTGGACGTGAAGTATTTTCGAGCCATTTGTCGATGATCTTTTTACGGCGTTCTTCTTGACTCATATTTTATAAATATTCTAAACCGCACCGAACTAAAATCAATAACAAACTGAAACTAGAGAATATACAGGCTAATTTGGGTATAGCCCGTATTAAAATTTACAGATTTTATTCGTTTCAGTCCTTATTACTAAACCGTAGTCGATTTAAGAGAGGATAATTGATTTGGTGACATTGATCAATGTATTAGTATGAGCAGCACTATTTTTCGAAGCTAAGAATTTAACAATATAGTATTTAGCCTGGTAGCTAGGCTTTTTTTAAGATCAAGACAATGTTCTTTAAAGCTATATTTACAGTCGAATGTTATTTCAAGTAATTTAAGATAGTTTACATTGCAGATATTTATGGAATTAAAGCTAAGATTTACATATACTTATGCATATGTGAAGTATGTTACTTTTTCTGGCTGCGATCTTGGAGCCTGATGTTTCGCACCAGGCTTCAAGATCTGTCATGATGTTAAAAAATGTTGTGGATACTTTTAAGCGATCCTTGCATTAGGAAATATAATTAAATCGTCGGCATATAAACAATGTCTAATTGAACTGTAACTTGATAAAATAAGGTTGATATCGCTGAAGGCTATCATGAATAATACTACAGAGAGCGGGGAACCTTGCGGGATTCCGTTTTTAAGATCTTTGCCATTGGATACTGAACCATTAACTTTTATACGGAATTTTCTATTGGTCAAAAAGGATTTGATAAATTTAAATAACTTATAACCGGCTTTCCATTTAATTAGCTTATTAAGGACGACATGGACGCCAATGCGATCAAATGCTTTCTCAAAACCAATAGAGTATTGAGACGTGATTTTTACTGGATAAAACAGTAGAGATGTAGTCATCAATGTGTAGAAGTGCATCGTTAGTGCCCCGACCTTGTTTTAATGGTATTTGTTCCTCGCTTATTAAATTATCTCTTTCCAAAAACCATAAAAGCCGTTTTGAAACGATTTTTTACAAAATTTTACCTGGGCAAGGTAGGAGAGATATTGGACGGTAACCACTAACTTGATTGAGTTGTTTTTTTGGGTTGGGTATGGGAATAACTGTTGCAGTTTTCCATGCTTATGAGATTATACCAGAGCTATATATCTCATTAAATAGAGAGAGTAATTGTTTTTTGAATATTTTTGGGCTGTTTATTAGCATCCGGTAGTCGATTCTGTCGAGGTCTGGGGTTTTACCTTTTGCTGAATGAAGGCTGGTAGATCATATTTGCCGCACTTACTCTATGTTGCAGCCTTCAAACCGCACCATGCTTTGACGCTCATAAGCAATGAAAGACTTTATTACGTTTAATAATAAATTATTTATTTAGTTTGATTTTTTTCTTTTGTTTTGTTTGTTTTTTTTTTTCTTATTTCTTTTCTGGTTTGTTTTGTAATTGTTAGTTGATATAATAATACAATATAATACAAATGCTTAACTTAGAGACTACAAAAAAAAAAATAAAAATAAAAATAATTATATAAGCATCTCTTTTTATACACAACAGAAATTAGAATTGTATGAACAATAAGAATTTCTCGATCAAATATTTGTTTTCTCTTTTATTCTTTCGTTAAGTTTCAACAGCAACAATAAACAAAATGTTGAAAGTTAATTTATAGTTTCATCAGACAAGGTGAACAGTGAAAAATTCATCTCAAAATTAAAACCAAAAATAAATGTCGCACGTTTAGAAAAAAAAAAAACAAAATTTATATATCATCCTATATACTCGTGGATCCATGAACTATCATACTATATATCACTCGTATCATACACTGCGATCTATGTTATCGTCAACATGATCGCTGTCATCAAACTTAGCTTTAATGCCTTTCTAGTTCGATGATTAACTAACTGACTGCTTGACTGACTATTGTCTTTTGCCAGGGTTTTGTTGAATTTGTTGTTGATTTCTAAATAATAATTAACTTAAATATATAATATTTATAAGGTTTTCATGGGCGTGTACATACATATACCTATACTATATAAAAAAGAACTATTTTTAGGTGTAGGTACGATGGCATTATGAAATTGTTTGTTACGTACAAATATCACTAGAATTTGAATTTGGATTTGTATTACTCGTATTAGAATTAGTTGTTGTTGAGTTTGTTGTGTTTGTTGTGTTTATTGTGTTTGTTGATTTTGTTGTTGTTGTTGTTTCTGTGGGTGCTATTGTGTTATTTGCATTGTTGGTGGTGCTTTGTTTATTATTTGAATTTGTCTTATTTCTATATTGTTTGCAACGATTAAGGGCAGCCTCTCTTTCATCAGCATCGAAATACCAAACGGTTATGGCATATCTTGTTCTATGGGCGGGTTGAACTTCATGTGGATTACGTTTATCTGACCAGAAAAATATAAGTCTATCGAATTTTGGTTCGATTTCAGCTATTGAACCACCATGCTCTGGAAATATTCTAAAATTTAAGTAGAATTTTTATTACGATTAGAAATTGTTGTGCAGACATAAATAGAAATGGAAATATACCTTAAGACGCCACCACTTCGCATGGTGTCCCAGTTGACGTTGAGATAGTAGATGGCGGTTATCACTCGACCGTCTCTATTTGGATTATCAACATGCATAACGTAATGCGCACCAGAACCAGGGTAGCACGCAACCATTGCCTATAATTGAGAAAATATTTCAATAAGTTATTTCTCTCTCTCTCTCTGTTAAATATTTGCAAAAGCGATTTTCCCTTACCTTTGTCCGTTCTCTTATTGTGTAATTTCCTAGCTTTCCGTTGTTTTTCATTGTGTTAGCGCGGGTTATAACAGCATCAACCTGTAAACATAGTAAAAGGAATTGATAAGTAAGGCCAACGGCTTACAATCTTTAAACAAGTAGATAAATTTTGCGGCAAGAGGTTATTACACTTTGCTCGAAAGGTGGAAAGTTAATTCACGATTTACATAATTGTAGATAAACAATACAAAAGTGGAATAAACAGTCGGGAAAATGGGTCCTATTTCGTTGGTAAAAACATGCAGAACATGCATGTAGGCGTCTTTGACATTAGTACCAGTTCTATTGACAGGGACTATTAAAACTTATGCAGAAACTAAGATATAATGCAAGCAAACATGATAAAAGCTACAATTATAATGCAACAGATGCTTACAAAGGGTGATTCTTTGAGAGGCACTTTTCCAGCGGGGATTTCATGAGAGATGCCACATGCGCCGTGTCACACTGATATGGTATTTTTGTTCAGTGTTGTTTGACATTTCATCATGGAAAGACAGCACAGCACAGCGTATACAAATTATTCAGATGTATTACGAAAATCAGCCTTCTACGAAGAATGAGTTTCGTGCGCTTAGAGCAAGGTATGGTCCACATAATCCGCTTACCGAACGCGCTATTCGCTATACCATCAACAAGTTTGAAACCCAATTTTTATAATTTGATACGCGACCAAATAGACCACATCTTCGGCTCCGTTTCCAACCGCTTGGCTTGTCGTATGCAACAAATTGACGTATAAGGCGAGAAAACGCCTTTTGCTTGAACTGGCTGCTTTCAAAGGAAAATTCTCCTGTTTGGAAAAGGAAATGCAGATGGATCAGGACCGACATAACATTCTCGACATGCATCGCATGGGACCTACTGAGCATTTAAAATTTAGATGATGGAGTGTGGTGGTCCCTCGGAACTACATGTAAAAATCGTTGTGCTCCTCACTAAAATGGCAAGTGCTCATGGGATTGTGTGCTTTAGTCTATGTAACGTGGGTTAACAATCTGCGTTACTGAATCATTGTCGTTATCGAAATGGAGGACATGCCGTGGATAAAAATTGATCAAACGATGACGATTTTTGGCTATTCCACTTGGACAAAATTATCGAAATATCAGAACTTTCGATTCAGCTAGTGAAGCGTGTCATAATTCGAAATATTGCCAATGGTAACATAAGTTTAAACAAGACATGTTGGGAGTGAACAATATGACCTGGTTGGATGTCAAAGAACTCAATGGTAGTCGCTTTATCATTGGAAGCATCATATTCCAATAAGAGATTAGGGAAGAACAAATTTATGCCGTTGTACCAGTTAATGAAAGAAATACATCATAGCAAATTATGTGGTAAACGCAAGTATGCAAATTCGAAAGCCTCGAAAGCGGCTGCAAATACGGGTGAGAGCAAGACCATTTACAGAATCACTAAGGTGTTGACAGATGGACACAGTTCTAAACACCACCCAAGAAAAACTTAGGGCGGTTCTTTGTTCGGATAAAGGACGACTCAGGAGATGGAGAGAACACTTCGCTTCAGTTCTTAATCGACTATTCGATATATGCTTCACCGCTCTTAGCAAAGCACCCAGTGAACGCCTTAGACAATTCTTTGTTGGTCTCGGATGAGGACCACTTCAAGTGATGGAAAGAACATTTCGTTCCGGTTCTTAGTCGACCATTCGATATATGTATGCACCTCCGCTCCCAGCAAAGACGAATACCGTCATAAAAACACTGAAGAACAAAATGGCAGTATGGCAGTTCTTTACAAATCAGTGCATACAGCATCTTCAGAGCTTTTGCAACCAATGGAAGAGAATGTTTGAAACCAAGCCCCTCATTTGATGTTTATCAATTTTGAAAACGCTTTGCGCAAGACCTAACTTTCAACGGTTATAAATCTCATATTTTGCGTAAAGGTAATCTTGAAGGAATTTGAAAGCCAGAGCATGCATGCAGTGGTGTGTCACTCTCTATCGATGGAAAACGGGGAATTCAGTGGTCTTTGACAACAAAACTGCAAACAATTGACTAAACTGATGATGTTTTCTTGCTATTCCATATTGTTATGGA
The DNA here is from genome assembly GCA_963966105.1 of Volucella zonaria. Taxonomy (NCBI): domain Eukaryota; kingdom Metazoa; phylum Arthropoda; class Insecta; order Diptera; family Syrphidae; genus Volucella; species Volucella zonaria. The sequence goes on along the minus strand of OZ014530.1, from coordinate 36,246,145 downwards.
CCTCTACCAAGAAACTACGTCCAGCAAAACAAAAATCATAAGCCTTACCAATTCAATCTCACAAGTAAGCAATGTTGGACACCCAGTTAAGAGAGTAGTGTATCCAGTATCCTGGAAGTATAAATGATACGGGAAGTACTGAGCTAACTATAATTAACTGCTTAAACAAGGCTAAATCAACGTTCGGTATCTTGTATGTAGAAGAACAAATGTGGGATCTCTGCTGGTATATACTCGTAGGTGAAGTGCCTGGAAAATATCCACCGCAGTCACAAGGATGTAACGTCCAAATGATTATGAATAGGTGTCTACGAAATATCTTAAGATTTTTTGGCGCTGGTTGTTGGCCGCGAAGGCTTAACCGTTGAACTCCTGTAGACATATGATGCTAATGAGCATAAACAATTTCCTTGCTCTAAAGCCTTCAATAGTATCAGAACCATCGCTACAAATAGGTTTCTATTTTCTTTACACGCATAGCTAAGTATCTGAGGGTGGTAAGGCAAATAAAGATTCTTGAATTGTCTTCCGCCTACTTAAAGCATCTATGCCAGCTGAGTATAATCAAGGAAATCACCTTGAATATATCTAAATTACAAAAGTAAACATTTTCACATTTTTACGACCTTCCACAAGGCATGCATATCGTCATATTGAAACCAACTTGCATGACATTAATTGCCCGTTTATATAGGGTTTATTATTATGTGTAAAGTTTATACATATTCGTATGTATGGATATTTCTATGTGGGAAGGGAATACCCGTTCGTGCATACACAAATGCTAAAAACAAAAAGTTCCATGCATAGTTATTGGAGCAGCTTAGTGGAAAGTCTAACTACCTGGAAATTGACGAGGTCATGCAGCGATGTCCTTCTTCGTGAGTAAAGACACACCTGCCCGGTTACTGTAAATGTTAAAATTGATTTTCTTCTTTTTTACCTGAATTAACCTTGGAATATAGAAAAGTTATAGGTGGAGTGCAACTTCCTTTCGCACACAACAATAACCTCAAAAGCGGGTATCCGATTTGATGCGGAAAACATATCTTGCTTCTATTGTAAATGTCATCATAAGACCATAAGATTGAAATATTATTTTCGTATGCTTCCGACAATGGAGTTGTTCAATGGCAGTTAGCCAGGATAAACCTATAATCCAATTTCTATTCATTTATTTATAAAAACAACATCCACCTGCACAAATGGTATTAGTGCACACGAGCTTGTAGTAAAAGCCGCTTGGCCTCAGTTCAAGTGGGTTATGCAAATGAATGTTTCTTGTTTCTTGGAATGAAAGCACCAAATCGAATTAAGAAATTCGAAGAAATTGACTTGATTGTCTTTTGCATTAGCGTCTATTTGTCTACATGAGTGTGTCTTATTGATGCAATTAGAAATGGTTCTACAGTTGTGTTTGTTAATTGGAAGGCAAACAAGTTAGAGTTTTCTTTAAAAATAAGACAATCACCGGCAATAAGACGCAATTTTTTGTAGCAATTCGAGTGAGAACACGTTGTCGTTGATTGATGAGAGAAAATACAATAATATATTGAACGAGATCGAACTTGTTTGCGCGGGAATTCAACACAACCACCGCCGCAGCTGTTGTGGATTTTTGATCCATTTGCAGAGAGGTCAAGACAAGGTTTTTTTTTTTTTTGATGAATTCGAAAAGTTATCTACTCTAATAATACATATACGCATAATACATATACGAGCATTGAAGGCAAGTTAACATGAATGAGTTTCCATTGTCAGATAGAAGTTAGAATATTCCCGAATTTGGGTACGCTTGCCAAAAAAGTCTGCAATTGCTACACCAAATCCACTCATCAGCGACTTTGGGAAGAAATTAGAGCCCATAGTGTGCTACATGGAACTTAAAACAAAAATAATTATTTTGCAAAAGGTCTTGATAATAGTCCCGTACATTGTACGATTCAATGTGTAACACGATAAGTAACCAGTCACCGTCTCAGTATGCGTATCAAATGATCATCCTTTTGAATAAATTTTCACGTAATTCTGCAGATTCTTTTAGGATGACTATGATCAACGCTCCGCTTCGCTGTTAGGGAGAATGATGATCAAGGTGAACAACAACCGACAGCGATTTTGTCTTACTAACTAAGAAGTGGTTCGGAAGACGGGAAGTATCACTGCCGTAGTGAAGTAGTAGTACAGAGTTTTCCAAAAAAAGAATTCCTTTTGAAGAGTTTGCCCTTTTGTCAAGTAAAAACCACGCCCTTAATATTGTAAAATGGAATGACACACGCTTCAGCAACATATTTGAATTGTTAAAAATGGTGAAAATTTTGCTAAAATAGTTCCAAAAATTACGAGTTTTCTCGGTTGACGTGAAGCACTTTTCACGCCCAACAATTGTTAAATTCGCTCAGAAATCTAAGTTATTGGGACAAGTTTATAAAGTGAAGAACCGAAATCCAAGAATATTTCTTCTATAACTCGAAGTGCTACGCAAGCCCAGGTTTGTCAATTCCACGTCGATCTCAGGAATTGGCCATATGACAAACAACACTCTCTTGAATTCTATTGAACATAAATACTGGGTTCATAAAGCCTAAAATGTTGAATTGAGGCAAGACCTAAAGACTGCCGACCATCGGCAGTGTTGGAAACGCATGGACTTGATTAAGAACTTAACCGAAACTTCAGCGATGAGGCACATTCCCCTCGTCAAGGATTTGCTATTAAGTCGAAATGGGTTAGAGAATCCAAGAATAAAACCTCTCTAGTGTTACTGTTTAGTGCGGTTTCTGAGCAAGGCATTACACCTTATTTCTTAGAAAATAAGGCAGGTATGTCTGTTATTGTCAATGGATTGTACTGCAGCTCTACAACACCCATTTATATTCAAGAAACAAACGTAGCAGAGGTGCAAAATATTATTCATTCCTTAACTGTAAAAAAGTCTAGAGGTTTCGATGGCATCAAAGCGGCCGCTGTAAAAACACACGCGGACATATTTGCACCTATTATATCTCAAATTATTAACATGAGTCTGCATCAAGCTAAAATCCCTCGAGCGCTAAAAACAGCATTGATAGGACCCATATACAAAGCAGGAAAAAAACAACGACATCAATAACTATAGACCAATAGCGATCCTACCTGTAACTAAGAAATGTCTGGAAGATGTTATAGTGAGACGGTTGCTATCTTTATTCAAAAGCACTCACTTATTCATAACCAGCAGTATGGGTTGCAAAAAAATAAAAGCATTGGTAGACTTATGGGACAGTTCGCAAGCTGTGTTAACGAAAGTCTGAATCAAAACCATCACGCGCTGGTCCTATTTACGGATTTCAGTAAAGCTTTCGACACACTAAACCACCAAAAACGGATTGAAGCTCTAGAACGAATTGGAGTACGAGGAATTCTTGCTGATTGGATTAAGGGTTATCTTTCCTGGAGGACTTTTCGAGTGAGAATTCAGGACGCTTATAGCTGCGAAAGAAGGATTCAATACGGAGTTCCATAGGACTTTAAAGTGGGCCCAATACTATTTGCACTGTATGCAAACGATCTGCTTCGAGTGTTCAAATACAGCATCCCAGACCCATAGGTCCCTAGACATGGCTACGGCAATCACGCAAAATGAATTTAATGAAACAGTGAAGTGGTGCCATGACAATGGACTTATAATCAACGCAACCAAGACCAAAATGATGCACATTCGTGAACCACATATAACTACAATGGAACACAGCCGATGATACAAATGCAGAATAGTGCTTGTTCAAGTACACCGGCTAATCCAACCATAGAATTTGTCGAAAGTTGTAAATATCTGGGAGTAACCATCGACAGTCACTTTCTTTGGAATGAACATATTGATAACTTACGTTCGAATCTAAAGGCAGCAATCCTTCGGGATTAATTACTTAAAAAATTATTCTACTTCACAGGTTCTAAAACAAGTTTTCTATGCCCTGGTTGTGTCGAAACTGAGGTATGGAATCCTTGCACGGGGCAATGCATGCACGACACAACTACAGAAACTACAAAGACTGCAAAGTGCTGCGCTTAAACAAATAGGCACCGTTCGTGAAGGAAGTCCTTTTAAAGTAATTAATGTCCAAGCAATTTTCAAGATGACAGTATTACTGGAATACTATGACGACGAGCGTTTTAAGATGGCCATTATGCATGACCATAACACAATTTTTTTCGAAATGCAACCTTCTGCGGAAAAGCCATTATGGCTTCGAGTGAAATCTAACTTTGTAAGAAATTGATGTGGAATAAAATAAAATTACTAAACCGAATCATGTTAAATGATTTTTTATAGACGAAACCTTAATGGTTGTGCGAAAAGTTTCCTGACCGAAACGATAATCGGGATTTGCCGCCGAAATCATTCGATTTAACATCCTCTGACTTCTTTCTTTGTAGCCAAGTGGAAAAAAAAGGTTTATGCCAACGCTCTCCAGACGGTTCAAGCACTTAAAGCCAACATCTATGCTGTTTTCGACGAAAAAGCCGTAATTGTACGAAAAATTTGATGAACGAGAGCCTGGTTATGCAATAGAGGTAGTGGAGGTCATTTAGTTAATATTGTTTCTCATTATTAATCTCAATCCCTCTTCTGTTAAATCTGTTTCATACAAAAATACGTATTTCCTTGATAAATCAAAATGCAAGTTCGCTTTAGTAAGACGATATACAAACATTGGTTTAAGCCGTCAACTAGATAAGAAAGTTGTAAAGGCTATTTTACACACCATGTACAACAAGACGTACATGTTCAAAAACAATCCAAAGAGAAAATATTTAAAAATTTATTTTAAGCGCAAATACACGATTCCATGATTTATTTTTTTAAACAATTAAGTGCTTAAAAGGTTTTTATTTGCAAACAAATCTGTTTCAAAAGGCCTTGTTTTAGTTTGTAGAAGATATCGATGAGCATCAACCATGGTAACCATTCCATTTCCGAGTTGAAGATGGCTTCCCCCGTGGGCTCTTCCTATTTTATTTATGCGATCGATAATATACATTCTTGCTCATCTTTTGTATATTGCATTCCGTGCATTCTATTTTGTGAGGCACGTAGTTGAAAGATTAGAGCTCTCATCTGCCGCTGATAGTACTATAGACTGAGTTTCTTTAAATTTTTATTTTTCAATTGCCATAAAATGCACAAAACGAATTTAATGCTGAAACTATTATTGAAATTAGTATTTGGGATATATTGCTCATTCAGTTTGCAAATATCGTTGTGTTAACATCATTGTAAGCATTTTTTAACTGAATTTTGAAATGGATATATCGGGAAAGGATATTCGGAGTATTCTATTGTTTTTGTTCCGGAGAAGTCTAAAATGTGTATGGAGAGGGTGTTCTTAGTGAGAAGTTTCGGCGCTGGTTTGCAAATTTTGTTTTAAATTGCTAAGACAATGAGCTTCTGAAGTCCACCGTCGAAAGAAATCCCACTGTTACGGTAAGGGAACTCAACGTAAGCTATATGACCATCCATCGACATCTAACAAATATGGGAAAAGTCATAAAGTTGGGAAAATGGGTACCACACCATCTATCGCAAAATAATCTTCAGCAAAGAATCGAAGTTTACACTGCGCTTCTATTGCCCTTCAAATTTAAGCCCAGTTTTGGACGTACTCTAAAATATCGTGATTCTTTCCTCAGCCGTACAACTCTCTTATGGAATTTCTAGTCGTAACTTGCAAACGTTTAAGACCAACAAAGTTTCCTTCGCCCGCGCTATGTGCAAACATTTTAAGGTTACTAATAACCCCTTGAGCACGCGCTAATTAAAAAAAAAAAGAAACAATCGAGAGCGTTTTTGAACCGGATCGCTACCGGAAATGAAAAATGGGTCCTTTACAATAACACTAAATGTCGCCACCAGTGGCTTAGTCCAGAAAACAGATCAGCACAACATCCCAGAGATGGGCGATTCACCCGCTCCAGGAGTTACTCGTACTGTCTATATGATGGGATGCTGGGCGAATAATTCATTTTGACATATTGAATCGTAACAAGAATACCATCGAAGAAGTGTACTGTCAACAACTGTGCAGATTAAAGTCGGCACTAGAGCAGAAACGGCCAGGTCTGGTTAATCGAAGGGATGTTCCATTCCACCAAGATAATGCTCGCCCTCATACAGCTAGGACCATACGCATTCAATTGAGAAAAATGTTACATCCGCCTTATTCTCCAGATTTAGCACCTTCAGATTCCCACTTGTTCCGAAGTTTACATAACTTTTTGATGGACAAAATTTTTGATCTCGGGATGATGTCCAAGAGGCTCTTAATGGCATTAAAGAATTGCAGAAGTGTTGTCTAATGAAAGAATTTTTGCATCTACTGCAAATTAATTAAGATTAATCAGACATTCAAAAATCGCACAATACTTATGTTACAACCTGATATTATCGTCCAATTAGGAATCGTATTGAAGTAGCTAAGTGATCCTTGTGTCAATTTTATAAGCCTCTTCTAAGAATTTTCTACGAACTGATTCTTTGACCTTCATCAGCAGCAATTGCATAGCATTTTTCCAGCCTGTTTATGTATATTCTCTTCAATTGTTACGGCATTCTATTCGATACCTTACCTCTCCCACTTTCTGAAGAACAGCATAGTCACAATTTTTGGAAGTCGATGATTCGGTTAGCTCTTTGCTCCTGAAACATAGCTGAAGTGCATCCTCAGTGTATACTTTTAGTTTGTACTTACAGCTGTAGTTGAGGTATATAAAGCAGTATAAATTAACTTAGTTGGCTTGATAACGAGTACACATCAGCTCATCTGTTCTCATAAATATGGTGGAATGAACGTGTCCCCGATAAAATAAATCTCTGCATTGTTTTCCTAGTCCTTAAGACCTTTTAAAGGCACATGAGGTTCCCTAACGTGGGTTTTCGTTATCTAACTGACCTGAAAGCCTTAGCTTATAATCTGATTAGTCATTATTAGTGTAGTTCAGACTCAGAAACTCCAAACCGATGTTCACCATCTCTTTATTGGAGCCATGTCTATTTTAAGCATCCCTGACAAATTGGTCAGCAAATTGCATTGAAAGTCTATTGAATCTTTGGAATGAAAAAAGATCCCGTTCATCAGCATGATTGTTTCCAAAATATTGCGTTCCTGGATATGCAGGCACAGTGAATAACAATATAAAGCTTTGGATTGAGATATTTCAATCCTAAGTCGGGAAAAAGATTCGGTGCAATTTGAAGTCAGTTCCATTGCACTATCAAAAGTTAATAATGGTTGTTCTTTCGTTACTTTTATATCAAAATACTTAGCGCACATTAATTCGTTTAACTGAGATGTAAACTTATAGATGAGAGCATGCTTAAAGCTCATAATCTGACTTAGGTCAGAACTTCGACATCGCAATTGATGGTTTATTCATATACGACGAGTATGGGTGAGTAAGATGTGCGATTTCATGAAGATAGGGTTCCTCCCTAGCACACTTAAATGACAATAATTGAATGAATCACTCTTAATCTACTCAAATTAATACAAACGAATCTTTCTCGCCCACGGTTAGGTAACACTTAAATATGTACGAAAGCGAAAAGAAAAAAGAAAAAAAAGACTCAAATCAAGCGATATCAACTGATGGTCTGATGGGTCTCACCCCACAAGAATATATGAAAAATTTATGAAAATAGAAAAGTATCTACATATACTAATATATTTGAATCCATTTTAATGATACAAATCAAATTTAGACATATGACAACATTTTAGAGGTTGAAAAATCCGTGTTGGCAATATTATTGCTTTCCAAGTGTGAAGAGTTCTCTGTAAACTTAACGACAAAATTCTTTATGCAAAATGGGTTGTATTCCGGTGAGCACTTTAAAAAAGACAAAACTACGTTTCAAGAGCATTTTTGGTCTACTACAGTTTTTGGTTTTCTGGTTTTATGATCATTTATCCAATTTGACTGGTCATACTTTTCTTATTTTCCGATTTTAACAGACTTCTTCTAGTCTTAACTGCTTTGATGATAATTGCTTATCCGCCAATTTAAACAGAGTGAGGTTTGAATCAATTTTCTTCTGTTTACGGATTATAAATGTGGAAAATCTCACATAATTTTGTTGATTTTCCGGACAATGTTTCAGAGTATAGTTCAAGCTTAAAGTGTCCAGTTATTTATTAATATGCCATAAACCGATCCAATCGGGTTTTGACTGCCAACAGAAAGCTTGAAATTATCCACACGTATTCTCTTTAATACGGACTACCAGCAACTCGTTTCAACTGCCTTTCCTCTGTTTCTCTTAGAAAACGCTGCTGTAAACAAAAAGCCTCAGCGTTTCCGAGAAAATCCTACTGGAGGCCCAGTTTTTTCTGACAATAATAGGAAGTTATAATGTGTAATTCATTCCTTTGAAGAAGTGAGGGCTATCCTTTCGAGGTCAAAACTTGGTAATTATACTTGGTTTTCTGTTGTTTTCTATTATATATTTTTCCTCGAACTCTATGAATTAAGTTCCTGAGAATATGAAGCCATTTCGCTACTAGTAACTAATAACACCTTACCGGCGTAATTATGTAACTGACTTTGTTGCAAATCGTTAATTTCTATCAGCATTTCGTCGTGAATTCAGTGTAATTCTACTCTCAGTCGATGTATTTCAATGCTTCAGCTTCTGATTAAAAAAGGAAAATTTACTACCATTCCACTTAATGGGCGGTTTAGATGTTACTCGCAAGACATCACATTGAAATTGACAAATCACAGTCCGACTATAAATGGCTTACGCCGATTTAACTGTAAAATTGGAAGTGATAATTAATTACTCTCTTCAACTCTTCTGTAGCAGCCCTGCAATTAGACAAACGTAACAACACACGGGCATTAAAAAGCATTTTGTTTTCGAAAAACTTCGACGAAACTCTTTCGAAAATTCAATTGAATGCATCAAATCGCTGAACAGTGTATTTTTGGCAAAGATTTCTTGAAAATAAAACGAAATCAGATAGGCAGCGGCTACCCAATGGTCACTCGCCTGGACCAACCAATCAGAGATGATAGGGTCTATTTCCGTCGAATGCTGAACAGTGTCATATCTTTCCATTACGTCCACAGGGCGCCACACATACAATATTTCACAGTGCAAATTGTAGGTTCATCATATTTTTGCAGTAAAATTAAAACCGGGACTTTAGCCGGAATGTGATATGTACGATAATGTGATACTATAATACTCTTTCTATGATAAATTATAGTTTGCAGCAGTTTTTCAGAGAAGGGGAGGTAAAAATGGCGTACGTGCGTGATAACTCGCATTAGCGGCGTCTGCAAAATTTATTTTTGTCTAGGTGATAACTATTTGTCATCCCTTTCGCACGCATTGTAATAGCATAAAAATTGTTTCGACCTTCCATTTAAAGCAAATTCGAAGCAATTCTAAGTTGGAAATTGCTCATTTGCGGAAATGAATGTCGAAAAGGTTGTCGCCGATTAAGCGTCAAATGCTTATTTGCTTTATGAATAGAATGGCTGGTATGAGATTAACACAATTCTATCGGCTTGCAAAGTTTACAATAACTCACTTGATTAATGAGGTATCCAACATTTGCACAATTATGTTCAACTCCCGTCACCCATGTGATTTTATCACCACGTATTGTCCGTAAATCTTGTTCGGCCATCTGATTTGATGACACTAATTGACCGTCCTAAAATAAAAAGAAAAACAATTAGAACTTTGTGTCACTAATAACTGGCTTATGGGAATACTCACCTTAAAAACACCAGCTGCATACATTCCATGAACTTCATTTAGAATTCGTAGACCCTTTTCCAGTCCAAGGAAGTCGTCCACTACCGACAGTCCGTAGGTGTTCATATCGTTGATAATGTTCCGGCAGAGTTCTTCATTCCGTTCACTGAAATAAACAGACATAAACAATGTTTCGGATTATTTTCTAATCTTGTCTGCAAACTCGAACATAATATAAACAAACAATCTAACGCTGTGGGTGGTAGTAGAGAAGATCGAGTAGTGGTATGGATTTCTTTCTTTTTTTGTTTTTGTTTAAGAAAATTCCGGCATATGGGAATATTTATGAGCAAAACGTGTCGTTCATTTAGAGACGCGGAATAGTTTCACTTCGGCCTCTTACCCCGTTTAGTTTTGAAATGTTTTCAAGAGTGCGAAACCGGTTGGTTTTAAGCCGCACAAATATGTGAATTCATAGTTGATTGCAAGATATTTCACTTAAAGATCATGATGTCATTTTGTAAACTATTAATAACGGAAAAGCACAAAGCGAAAATCTAACTAAATATTGTACTTGAAGAACACCAATAAAACTTAAATTGAAACCACCAAAGACGATTTATTTACCTTTGCTCGTCTGGAGTGAAAAACTGTGCTCCGTTCTCGGGCTCGGCGGGATATTTAAAAAATGGTCTATGCTCTGATGCTAACATGGTTTTGGTATCGCGGGTTTTGTTTTGCTCACTTTCTGACGAAATATTTAAACACTTAAATTGTAAACTAGATATGTTTAACTGGGTCAACGTAACCGTTAATCACTATTCAAATTGAAAGAAATACTGTTCCAAAAATCACTGCCAAGTGTTATTGATTTGTGAGATGGAATTATGAATGAAATCGCACGTATTGAGGTAGAAATTGTGTCACAGTTCTAAGGGAGAGTACGATGCAGCTTTACTGCAGCGTCGCACAATGCCAAATAGAAGCGAACACCCAAAAACATGTGGATAAATATAAACTCTGTAATCTAAGAGGCTATAATACTATACCAATGTGGTGGTAGTCAGCTGGTAAAGTCTGGTTGGTCTCTCTGGACAAAAAAAAAAACAAAACGCCAAGCTATTTTATAGTGTATGTTTGTGTTTGTTTATAGGGTGTACGCCAGAGGACAGACAAATGAGACGAACAACGATGAGAGAGAATTTTTCTGTTTTGTTATTACGAATTACAAGAGGGAGAGAAAGAGAGGAAGAAGAGAGCAAGATTAGAGTAATAGCAAACAAGCAGAAGCGACTAAACAACGTTTATGTGTACTCTAACGTTTGGAGCTATATGGAGCTTCCATAGGCATCATGCGACCGAGCACGTAGCACTGAAATGGGTCGACAATATTTTATGTTGCGCGAATGGTGATGGCGGCAACGTAACGACAAAAACGAGGATGGTGGCATTTTGCTCAGCTAACGCCGACAACGACTAGGAAATTCAGCAAAGTTATACTCGTAGCGACCTTGAGAACTTGGTAATTCGCATTTACCACACGCATGTTTCCACACATGCATACTACGAGTATGTGGTTTGTGGACAAATTCAAAACGAATAAAAATACGAAATCGTTAGCAGGGATTTTATGTAGGTATTGTGATAATTTGACACGGTGGTAGGTTCGACAGGCGAGAGATGGGAAAATCAAATCGAGAGCAAGAGAGTGAATTAGATTCGAATTGGACAGGTGTTGGTGAAAATTTATTTTTTAAAGAAATTTCGACTGTGTACTCGTGGTGGTGTTTAACCAGTGTTGGGGTATAGTTATTTTGGTATGAAGTAGTCGAAATGTTTTAAGCGTTAGAGTGTGGCTTTAGTTTTAACATGTACATACACACATACATATGTTATGTTTATTGTTACTCCTACAGCAAAAGAGTCGTCCAATAATAAATTACTATCAACAACAAATACCTTTGCGATATTTAGGTAGTAGCTTAACGAGATAAGTAAATTGATTTATAGCCTCTGTTACAATATTCCAATATTCTTTGTGGTCAGATCTTTGAATGAACAAATAACTAAGAGATGGGTAATGTTTGTTTTTGGGATTATGTTAAATTTGAACTAAAAATAACACCAAGGGGAAGAGAATCCAGATTGAAGAGTTGCCATTGTACTATACGGTATATTCGCTACTACAGGGTTTTCCAATAGGGACTTCCGGACTTTGAAAGTTGATAGCGACCAACAACACGTGCAAATGATAAAGTTGTTTTATCAAAATGGGTGTTCTGCTCGGGGAACGTTCCGCGGACTTCGCCCATTTTACGGTTGCCATAATCGTCCTACCGAGACAATTATTCACAGTGTGGTGGATAAATTTGAGCCCACTGGTTCAGTAAACGATAAACCAACACCCGTACGTCGGCGAAACGCAAGGTCTGCCGAAAACATAGCCACTGTTCGTGAGAGTGTGCAAGAGAATCCGAGGCAGTCGATTTCGCGTCGCTCACAAGAACTCGGCCTTTCGCAGACCACAACTTGGCGAATTTTGCGTCGTGACTTGAGCTTGCACCCGTACAAAATTCAACTGACCCAAAAGCTGAAGGTAAACGACCATAGACAACGACGTGTGTTCGCTGAATGGGCTCGGGAGCAGTTGGAAACTGACCCTAATTTTCATCGAAAAATCATCTTCAGCGGTGAGGCATATTTCTGGATGAATGCGTACGTCAACAAACAAAATTGTCGAATTTGGGACGATGCCAATCCACATCCCAAAAAAGTCACTGTTTGGTGTGGATTTTGGGCTGGCGGCTTCATCGGTCCATATTTCTTTGAGAACGACGTTGGACAGACCATCACCGTCAACGGCGAGCGCTATAGGTCGATTATTACCAACTTCTTTTGGCCTGAATTGGATCATATGGACACCAACGACATGTGGTTTCAACAGGACGGCGCTACGTCTCACACAGCTCCCGGTACATTGAAAATTCTGCACGAGCGATTCGAGGGCATGGTCATCTCACGTGGAGGTGATGTAAACTGGCCACCGAGATCGTGAGATTTGACACCGTTAGACTTTTCTTGTGAGGTTTCTGAGTTCGCAGGACTAAGCGAATAAGCCACAAACCACAGCGGTCCTCAAAGCCAGGAATTGTCCCCTTCAAAGTAATCCTCATCGACTGCAACACACTTATGCCAGCGCTTGATCCAATCCTCGACACATTTTTTATATTCGGTTTTCGGTATGTCCATCAGTGCTTCCTGCGATTTTTCCATTACTTCCTCTCGGCTGCTGAAACGCGGTCCCCGTAGTGCTTTTTTAACACGATTGAACAGAAAAAATCACAGGGAGCCAAATCAGGTGAATTCGGTGGCGGTTGGATATTTGTTGCATTTTTCGTCAAAAAATTACCAATAATGATGGCACTGTGCGACGGTGCGTTATCATGGTGCAAAATCCACGAGTTTCCTGCCCACAATTCTAGTCTCTTTCGGGAAATTGTTTTACGCAAACATCTCATAACGCGCAAATAATACGAGTACTCTTTGTTTACTATCTGGTCTTCTGGCAAAAATTCATGAAAACCGTGAGCATTGCCTTCTTTTTTGACTGAAAACGACGTGGTTTTTTTGGTCTCGGCTCATTTGGTGAACGCCATTCACTCGCCTGATGTCTGGATTGCGTGTCGTACTCATAAACCCACGTCTCGTCTCCAGTAATGATCCTTTTGATGAATGTGGGATCGGATTCAGCCTCGTAAATCATCTCTTTTGCGACGTCAACACGGTCTCCTTTTTGCATGAAATTGAGGTATTTTGGCACCAACTTTGCTGCTACACGACGGAAACCCAAATCCAAGTTGTAACCAAAATGTCTTGGACGGATCCATAGGCAATGTTCAAGTCGTCCGCTATCTCTCTGATGGTTAATTTGCGGTTATTGACCAACATTTCTCTTACTTCATCAATGTTTTTGTCGGTTTTCGATGTCGATGATCTGCCACTGCGTTCATCATCTTCGATTGACTCACGACCACTTTTGAGCCGCTCATGCCACTGCTAAACGACCGTTTTCTTTAGAGAATCGTTGCCGAAACACTTTTCCAACATTTCCAACGTTCGCGCACCATTAAATCCGTTTCTTACGCAAAATCTAATACTCGTACAAGTTCGTTGTTGCAAATTTAAATCCATTTCTAAAATTGTAAAAAATCGCCAACACACACAGAGATAGATGTACTCTTGGCTACGCAACTTTTGCAAATGTCAAGCTATGACGCTAGGATTTAGAGGGAATGTCAACAACAGATTTACCAAATAAACAGAACTCAAATCGGAACAATGGGAGCGCCACACGATGGGTGTGGCCGGGAACTTTTTGATCAAGGTGGTAACTAATGCCATCGGTCAAATTCAGCCTGACTTATGCGCCAGAGTCATGGAAAATTGAACGTTTCAGATGTGCGCCACCCAGAGAAGCCGCGGCGGACATTTGAACGATGTTATATTCCATACATAATGGCATCGATAGGCCTTTCAAACGAATACAAAATTTCGATGATACGAGTATCTCACACACACTTTGTTTTCTTTAAATTTAAAGATAGGAAACACTTAAAGAAAGACCCTTTCTGAAGTACATTTGTCCTCAACTAAATTTTCAAAGCAGTCGTGTCTGGATATAGTGAACACCTAAATTTTTACATGGAGTACTCCAAATAGTGAACAAAATTTTGAAAGCAACTTCAAGCAGAAAGCAAGAAAAAAACACACCAAAGAATCACAAATGAAAGCGGATATTGCCGTAAATTGTTGTTACTTGACGTTAGCGTTTGTTTTGTTATTTGTCGAGTGCAAATCGTTTATGGGCTAAAGCGTGCTATTTTATGTGTAATTAAATTGATAGTGCGATCATACATTCGAGGAAATTACTTTCGTCAAAAGAAAAATCTGAAATTGTTGAAAAAATCAATTAACAATCAACAAGACTCTTAGGAAAGCTACTGAACCTATTGAAAGTTTCGATAAAGCTATCGCATGTATTCTTCAGGGATTGGTGAAAGTGGCAGTGAGAGACCAACACTATAGATTATGCTGGCATACTAACATTGCGAAGTCTACGTGAAAAAGCGGAATAAAAGTCAATTTCGGAACGCAAGAAGCAAACATCTATTCGCGAATTCTTTCAATAGACATATGAACATACATTTCTAGAAATTTATTCTAATGAACTCTTGCATTTATTGTGCATACACAACTGTGTATTTTGAGCAAATAAAACGAGTTTTTGAACAAAAATATCTAGCCG
This sequence comes from Volucella zonaria, assembly GCA_963966105.1. Classification (NCBI taxonomy): domain Eukaryota; kingdom Metazoa; phylum Arthropoda; class Insecta; order Diptera; family Syrphidae; genus Volucella; species Volucella zonaria. The sequence goes on along the minus strand of OZ014530.1, from coordinate 36,231,092 downwards.
AAAGCCCTGGTAGCTAGCGCTAAAACTTATGTTATTATTAATTGTAATTTATATTACTTAATAATAAAGTGATATATATTTTAAACAAAAAAATGTCAACCTTGATATAGTGGACAACCTGGATACTATGAACAGGTCTTGCAAAAATTAGTTCACTCTATCCAGAAACGCCTATATATGTACAAATTGAGATCCAGGTATAGCGCCATCGGAGGAAATCAGTTAGAAATTTGTCAAGATTGTTGTGAACAAGTCGTCTTAAGAACTGTGATATACTGCTTCTCTAAACAGTCACATATGCCACCTGCCTTGGTAACTTAAGCAACACACATCGGATTCAAATGGGTCTTACTAATCTAATGAATCTGAATGTAGACGAAGATAGCCACTTACCGATTAGTTTCATATCGAAGTCATGTGTAGGTATGAACTTTCCCTTTGGTAAAGCATGAGACACATCTAATACCTCTACCAATTTAAAGCTATGGTCACGTCTCATGCTTGTAAGACTGTACGCTTTTATGCACGGCATTGCAATGCATTGGTCATATTTCATGTTTGCTGCTTATACGCTTGTAGGGGGGTTTACTCTTGCAAGCTTGTGGATCAAATTCATCTGATATTCAAGCGGGCAAGCACGGTCATTGTTCTTCAGTCTATGAAAGGTGAAATGCAAGAAAGGCGATGCTTGTGGGAAAGGAATATAAAAATAGTAATGAAACTCATTGTGACGCCAATAGTTACAAAATATATTACTAGTGAATTATCTTTTTAAATCCTGTTTATTTATATTTTAAAATAGCGACTTTATGTACATTAGTGGGCATTTTGGCCAGCCCTGTTATTCCCCAAGGCAACCACCAATGTTATGTTCTTTTCATCTTAACCATAAGCGATCTTATTAAAGACTCCTCCCTCTCTCTCTCTGATAATATCAAAGCTATATCGTCACCCTGATGAAGTAAGTCCAACTTTCTCCCTGCTTTCTCACAGTTAACCTGAACTTGGTATTTTGTACGACAGGAACCTACAGTTCCGCCAGCATATTTATAAGATAATCCGTTGGCTTCATCAAACGGTAGTCCAGAAAATTTTCCAACCTTTACGTTACTAGATCTATATACTTGTACACTAGGTTATCCAAGCGTAGTTGCCTTTTCAAGGAGTAAATGTGTCCGTTCAACATCGCTTTCTTTGACTTGCTTTTCAATATCTATCCTGGAACCACCGTTTTATCGTAACTCCCTATCAAAACCGCCCCAACTTCATTAATTTGAATACCTTTGACGAACGTAGGGACGTCGTAGATTTTTTGTTTATTCAAAGACACTTCTTAGTTTTCCTCGGTTGCGCATCTCTTTACAACTCTACTACATTTCTTTCAACACCAACCCTCGTCCCTTTTATCTACCGACACGCACTGCCTCTCATTGTTCTAATGAACCAAACTTTAATATTTTCCACTTAGATCGCACCGCTTCGCTCCTTAAGCAAGATTTCCTCCATCATTTTCCTTAAACTTAGGTTTCAGGATTTTATGTCATTTTAGCTTGTGAAGGCTGTAGGAGATATATCACCCTTTTATCAATCAACGTCAACAAAAGTCTTTACGTAGACGCACAAAAACTAATCGAATGGCGTAAAATCGCACGATCACAGTAGCTAATTCTCTGATCCATTTCAAATATAGTGTTGTCGTTGAATCAAGTCTTCAGTAAGTCAATGGTTACATGGGCAATATGCTACGTAGCGTCATCCTGTTGGAACCATATATTGTATGTATCGCCACTGATCATTGTCCACTAACTGTAAACCAAGATTCGGCCTCTTTTTTGAAAAAAAATAACTGACCGTAAAGAGCGCAACGGTTAACTTTTATGGTTGTAACCGAATTTCATAAATCTGTTCATTAAGTCAAAAGTGAACATGGTTTTTTGATAAAAATACGATTCGACTTCAAGAGCCCAAATCGCGAACTCCCGTCGTAAGATATGGCCTTGTGAATCTTACTCCAGTGTAGGGTGAGATCTTATCACCTAATTTTCCACATGAGTGGTGCACCAAGTACAAACTGAGCTGATAATTCCGAATCTCCGCTACGGTTTCACTCACTGTTGTTACAGTTTCTTCTGTAGGTATGGGGTCTACAAGTAAGTTTCCAGCGTTTTTTTTCCAAAATTTGAAGTTTTATTATGAAAACATAGTTACAATGCTTTATTCAAAGTATCGTCCATCGGAAGCTACAACCTTCCCCCATCTTTCTGGCAATTTATGAATTCCGGACCAAAGAAATTTCTCGTCTTTCGAGCCCAAGAACGTATCGAGCCAATTTTTGATTTCCTCTACTGAGCTGAAGCGTATTCCCGTAAGAGCGTTCTGCATCGAACGAAACAAGTGGTAGTCAGATGGTGCCAAGTCTGGACTGTAAGGCGGGTGAGACAGAATTTCCCATCCACTATTTTCCAAACAGTTTTTCACCGAAACCGCAACATGTGGCCGAGCGTTGTCGTGATAAAAAATGACGGACTCATGATTGGTCTCATATTCTGGCCGTTTTTTTTTTAATGCCCGCTTCAAACGAATTAGTTGGGTTCGATATAATGGTCCTTTGATGGTTTCATCACTCGGAAGCAGTTCGTAGTATACGACACCCTTTTGATCCCACCATATGCAGAGCATGACCTTATTCACGTGAATATTTCGTTTCGGCGTCGATTGGTCGGGCTCGCCGGGCTTTGTATACGATTTTCTGCCTTTAGGATTATCATAATAAATCCATTTCTCATCACCAGTGACAATACGATGCAAAAATGATTTATTTTTATACCGCTGCAGTAACATTTCGGACATGCAAAATCGCAGTTCGACGTCTCTTGGCTTCAATTCGTACGGCACCCAGTTACCAACCTTTTGAGTGAATCCCAGTGCTTTTATGCCCAGGGAAACGGCTTGTTGCGTGATGCCCAATGATGCAGCAAGTTCTTCTTTAATCTGACACGGATCCTCATCCAGTAAAGCGTCCAATTCCTCGTCTTCAAAACTTTTCGGCTTTCCGGGGCGATTTTTGTCTTCAAATCCAAAATCACAACTTTTGAACCGTTTGAACCACTCGCGGCACGTCGATTCACCAATACGTTCCGCCCCATAAGTTTCCGAAAGCAAACGATAGGCCTCAGCCGCACTTTTCTTCATATAAAAGAATAAAAGCAGCGCTTCCCGCAAATGACGTTTATTTGGCTGGAAACTTGCCATGATTTTGCTCGATAAAATGTACGACACCGATAGAACTGCTCAAATATAACGCTGCAAAGTTGTTGACAGATACAAAACCTACAAATAAAACACATGAGGTCTGACATTTCTGCCCGGGATCCACTTTTGGCGCCATCTCTGACAAACGCTGGAAACTTACTTGTAGACCCAATACATTAGACGTGGTATTGCTTTGCATACTAAGTACGAAATTTATCCACATCACGACGAATAATGAGTTCAGTTGGTTCATTATGTGGACCAACTATCATCTTTAAGATTTAGTAACTTTTGTTCAATAACTGCTGGATTGAAATTTTGAGTGAGAAAGGGAACAACGGAGAAATTTGGTAGATCGTTAAAATAAGAGCGATCTGGTACGAAGGTTTGACCAGCGATTCACGATGTCAGTTTGCGCATTTCCTTTTAGGAATATTTGCACTTGCCGAAGGCGAAGGAATAGGAACCTCCTATTCCTCTTTCGGTTTTCTACAGTGTCCGGTGGCAGAATTAGGATTCCAAATATAAATAAAAAAAAAAAAACTACAAATGTTAATTTAACCAGTGCTTTAAAGAACAGCAATGCGGATTTGGTTTTTTTCCATTCAAATGTTGTCCATCGCGACGTACAAGCTCCTGGAATCTGTCGACCATATTCGTCCCAAATGCGCTCGACAAACGATAACAGAATGTTGTTTATTTCTTGAAAAATATTCCCTCTCAGTTCAAGAATGTTTCCTGGATTTAATAAATAAACCTTACTCTTGGGGTGAGATCTGACGAACTTAGTGGTCAGGAGATCTCTCCGAAGTGGTTTATCAAGTTGTCTGGAAATAAATCGCGCAGTGTTTCAAGCAGTATGAGGCGTGAGGCCATCTCGCTGAAACCATGTATGTGAAGTGAAGGAAGGATGTTTTCTTAGTTTTTGAAGAAAATAGTGTCGATAAGAATTACCATCTGCATAATAGTTTGCCCTCGAGAATTTTCAAAAAAATAAGTCTCAATTATGCGATGGACTGATAACGCACACCAAACGATTACTCTCGGGCTTGGCGACTAGATGTTGTGTTTCAAACCTGGGCTCTGTCTATTAGGTGACCAATAACAGCAGTTTTGTTTGTCCACGTATCCATTTAAATGAAAATGGACTTCATCACTCCAGGAATATTGTGTTTCTGTAAGAAATTACAGTAATATTGTCTCGCAGAAGCTCTTACGCAAATTGTAATCATTGGACTTAAGCGCTTCGCAACTTGAATTTTAAAGGTGTGGAATTTACAGTCCTTTTCCAACATTTCATGCACAATCGCGTTTGGGAGCCGTAGATCAGCCGCCCCCTTACGCACGGACTGACGCGGATTATTCTGCAAACTGCTCGCGACGAGTTCGATGTTGTCTTCAGTCCTCGACGTTTGGTTAGGCCCCGGCCGTGGGTTGTTTGCTCCTGAACTTGTTGTCCGGGACATCCGCACGCACAATCGAATCAAATCTTCGCTTGGCGCGTCACATAAACATCGGATATTGTACCGCGAACAAAGTTTTCAACGTGCAATAGCACAAGAATCGTTAGCCTTGAAAAACGCTTGGATTGCACGAATGATGAATCGAACACGACCTCCCGCGCCCCTCTGCTAAATGGTATTAGAACAATTCGAAATTTAAATCCTAATTCAATATAATTAACCCTAATTATCCCAAGAATCTACATGTTGACAGATGTAAGTACAAGGTGAGACAAAAGTGATGTCGTAATGTGAATGTGCCACAATTTTTGCAAATGGCGTCAAGTTTCATTGTGATTTGACATTTTTGTTGTATTGTAAACAGATAGGTAATTAGTTGACAACAAGCAATGGAGCGATACACACCTGTAAAACGCGGAATTATTGTTACTGCTTATTTGACCAGTTTCCGGTCTGTTATTTTAACGCAGTGTGAATTTCGTCATCGTTTTCCTTCGTCATACACGTTTGGCTGAGCGTCTCGTGCAAACTGGGTCCACTAGAAATGTCGCAAGAAGTGGCCAGCCCCGTCCGAAAGAGTCCACAAACATCGACTAGACAACGATGCACACAATTTGGCCTCAGCAGACGTTCGTTGCGTCGAATTTTGGTGGAAAACCGAAAGATGTTCCTTTATAAAGTGCAAATCATTCACCAATTGCTGCCTGCTGACCGTCACATAAAGTGCGGTTAACTTACTCCTATGCTGTTAAACTTGGTGCAAGAAGGCCATTTCCACTTAAATGGTTATGTGAATAAACAAAATTTGCGTTTCTGGGGCACGGAGAATCCACATGAAATGCACAGAGTCATTGCATCCCCTCAAAGTGACTGAAAAGTAATTGGCCCTTATTTTTTTGACGACGGCACCGTGAGCACTACGGACAGATGTTAAACGAGTTTTTTTTTGCCAAAACAAGTTGCTGAATTGGGTCTTGAGCAGTGTTGGTTCCAGTAGAACGGAGCAACCGCTCTGGAGTGACGAGCTGACCATTGACTAGTGCAATGCGAGTGCAAAAAAAAACAACAACAACGCGCAGTGAAACCGAAATCCACAGTGCGGGCATCACATCCTTCCTGCCAGTGGTCGTAAGTACTGTTGCTTGCCCTCGGTCACTGTATTACATACAGTTGTTGTAATACATTATCATTCAGCGCGTGCAGTGACTGAGTGTATGTAACAACCGATGGATAGCGGGTTGCGAATGTGAATTCTGTTGGTGCACTGTCTCATATTGTTGCAAGAGCATAACACCTATAAAAATTTGATTCGGTAAATCAACTCTGAATTTGTGCTTCATATCTGCGCTTAGTAACGTCGGTGTTTGTGTTTGTTTTTCTTTATAATGACTCGGGAATTCAGAAAGGATATTGCCAATATACGCGGGATAAAAACTAATCACTTTTCTGCGTACGTCCACGTCTGCAAATACAGACCAGCTATTTTGGCACTTAGTGCAACACAGGTAGATCCCCGCCCACACCTCTCAGATCACTCTGATTTGAAGCTACCTGGTGCTACTAGTGCCACTATTCTTTCCTCATTGCGGTGTCGCCATTTATGTGCGTAGTGATGTAGCTTACCAAATTCCACCACAATGTAGTCCCTGTTCCAATCCGGAAGTCAATTTAAATTCCATGTGGTTTAAATTCCATCTCCGTAAGGATATTATCCACTACTACTTTATTTACAGAAGCCCCAAACTGGACAGAAACTCGACCTTTAATGAGTTTGATACGCTGTCTGACGCTATTCAAAGAATTGTATCAGTGCATCCCCATACTGAAACCGTTATTATGCGCGATTTTAATATACACAATTCTGAGTGGCTTCGACATTTTGAACAGGCAACACCCGAAGGACGATGTGTTCAAACCTTCGCTGCGGAGAACAACTTATCGCAGCTTGTGAATGAGCCCATGCGGATACCAGAAGTTGATAGTCGTACCGACAACACCCTGGACTTGTTTTTAACCTCTCAGCCTGATAAGTACACCATCGATGTGCTCTCATCTCCAGGCTCGTCAGACCATTATGTCATATCAGCTAATTTCTCGTATAATGACCACATAGTTAGAGAAAAAACCTAAAAGAACCGTATGGCAATACGAGCGGTCTTAACAGCTTCTTTAGGAATTTTAACTGGTCGTTATGCTTCCTCGATAACGACGTGGATGCCGCTGCGGATATGATCACAGACACCATTCTCTTTGGAATGAGAAATTTTATCCCTCATCGGATGAAGAGTATCAAACCAAAAGAAAAGGCATGGTACGACTCGAGCTGCAAAAAGGCTGTCAGGGTTAGAGAAATGTTTTTTCGGTCCTTCAAGACCATCCCAACTGAGGAAAATCGAAAAAAGGTTCAAACGAGCCAGAAATGAGTGCAACGTCTTTCTCAAGCGTGTAAAATTCCAATACGATCAAAAACTGAGGCAAAAAATACTGCAATGTCCCAAAGGTAGTGAAAACTTTTGGTCGTTCGTCAAAAATATTAGAAATTCTGCCTCATTCTCCATCCCAACGCTCATTTACAATGGCATTCCAGCTGTCAGCTCTTTGGAAAAAGCCCATCTGCTTTCTGCACACTTTGCGGCCAGTTCAACACTTCCAGATTGTGCTTTATCTCCGCCTACAATTGAGTGCGTCGAATCTTCAATGGGACGAATCCACTTTCGCACTCGTGTAGTAGCAAGAGTACTCAAAGATCTTAACATCTACAAATTGGTGTTTTTCTTTGCTGGCAAAACTACTCCGTAAGCTTTTTCATCAATCCTACTCTTTAGGACTCTTTCCCAGCAGATGGAAAACAGCATTTGTCCAGACCGTCCCTAAAAAAGGCGAATCTTCTTCCCTCTCCTCCTACAGACCTATTGCACTTACGTCCCTTCTTTCCAAGGATGGAAACGCTGATAAACCGTCAGCTAATAAAATATCTCGAAACACGAAAACTTCTAAATGACCGGCAATACAATTTTCGTTTCAACAGGTCCACTGGTGATTTGGTGGCATGTCTCACCGAAAAGTGGAACCAAAGCGTACATCAATCATTTAGAAAAACAATTTTGGTGCTGAGGTTTACTTTCATGCAACCGACTGTCGGAGATTTAAACTCACTTATTGCTCTTGGAAGCTCAGTTCCTCCTTTCAGACTCTTAATAATTGCTTCGGTTGCAGCGATAAATGTTTTCAATTTGAAATTGTGAATGATTTTAAATACATATTTGGGGCTTATCATTGATTCTAGGATGAGTTTTTATAACCACACAGGATATTTGAGACATTATTTTCGTGGCATATTAAGAAATTTGTATTTTCTGGGCAAAGTTTGATCTTTTAAACTGTTGAAAAAGACATACGAGGGTTGTCGAACAATGATACAAGACATTTTTTCTCAAATTTTTTTTTTTTATTTTTCTACATAGTCTCCTTATAACTCTACACAGTTCTCCCAGCGATGCTCCCATCTCTCTAACCCGTCCAAATAGTACTTGGCGTTTTTCTCTGCAAAATAATTGTTCACGAAGGTGATGCTTCCTCATTTGACGAAAATCTCTGTCCTCCGAGCGCACTTTTTAGATGAGGGAAAAAAGAAAAAGAAGTCGCTTGGGGCTAGATCTGGTGAATAAGGCGGATGGTCAAGCACTTCAAACCGTAATTCATGGATTTTCGCCGTGGCAACTGCTGAGGTGTGAGACGGCGCGTTGTCTTGGTGAAACAGGATTTTCTTTAGTAGTATGCTCCTGTAATGGTTTTTCCTTTTTGAAGATAATCGATTAAGACAACTCCTTTACTATCCCAAAAAACAGTCGAAATCACTTTCCCAGCCGAAAAAACAGTTTTTGCTTTTTTTTGGAGCCGGCTCGTCCTTTGCAGTCCACTGTTTTGACTGAATTTTTGTTTCGCGCGTATTATGGTGTATCCAAGTTTCATCTACAGTAATCAATCGCCGAAACTGCGCCAACAGAGCGTTGGAAATGTTCATTCGAACACGTTTTTGGTCTAACGTAAGCAAACGCGGCACCCAACGCGCGGACAGCTTTCTCATGCCTAAATTTTGATGTAATATGTAGCAAACACGTTCTTTGGACATTTTCGTAACCTCTACTATCTCCTATCTCTCTCACTTTAATTCGGCGGTCGTCTAACACCGTTTGGTGTACTTTAGCAATGTTATCGTCAGGGGTTGCAGTTTTTGGACGTCCCGAACGTTCATCATCTCCTAAGCTCTTACGGCCACGTTTAAATTCAGCTGCCCAAAATTTCACTGTAGTAAATGATGGTACAGAGTCCCCATACACAGAGTCAAACTCATTTTTCATTTGCGTAGGCGTATTGCCTTTCAAAAACAAGAATTTAATAACAGCTCGATACTCAATTTCTTCCATTTTCACAAAAAACACTCACATCGACTCACTCAAACGAGTGTCAACTAAAAACTGCGCGTCCAAAATCACTGAAACTTCGATAAATAACTGTCAAAAGATGCACAACTAGCATTCACTAGTTTTTATTGACGAGTGCTGTCGGAAATTTTTTGTATTATCATTCGAGACTCCAATATGAGATTGCCTGCTGGGGAGGTATACTATATATTTCAACAAAATTCTGCCTCTTTTGATACCCCAAAAACGCATCTTCAAGAAAATTAGCTATAAGCCGCGCTTTTATCCCAGTTTTCCACTCTTCAGAGATTTGAGGGTTCTTCCAGTCCGTCGCTTGTACTGCTATAAAGTTCTAAAGATACAATATTTTAAATAAGATCAGGAAATTTAAACTTCAGACAAATCGCCAATTACAGTTTACGTGGCAATTTATTAAATCAAGTCACTGTACCCGTTTTTCGTACAACCGCGTTTCGAAACTTTTATAGTGTTTCATCCTGTCAGTTATTTAACAAACGTCCACTTTTTATCCGCGCGATTACTTTTCATTTTGCCTTTGTAAAACTTGTAAAAAATTGGCTCTTTTCCTTTGATGTTGGGAGTGTTGAATCTTTGTTTAGTATTCTTCTTAGATATTTTGGTGTAATGTTTAGTTTTCGATTTTGTTTTCATGAAAAATTGTATAAACTAATTGTTAATTTTTGTTGTCACAATATGTATGATTTAATTTATGGGCCCACCCCACCGATTTTTTTCTTTTTATTAAAGCTTTAACTACACCCTGAATGACTCGAACTGCAACCAACTTCAGACTGCTATAATTTCCAAACCGTTCATGATAGTGAACTCAAATGACAGATAATTTTATTATTTACAAGCCTTTTAAACGATTTGCGTCTCAGTGGTGTTGAAAAATTTTTATCCGCGACGGAATTCAAACGTGATAGTGTGATAGAGTCGAAAGAGCGAAGGAGTTGCTACGCTTGCACGAAAGTGGTGAGTTGCCGAATTTGGTTTTTTCCGATGAGTCGCCATTTGTTATCGAGCAATATGTCAACAAGCAAAATGACCGAGTTTACTTGCCAGAGAGGTCCTTCGAAAATTTACACCTTCGGACGGCCACCAAAAAGCAGGCAGCACTTATGGTGATGGTTTGGGCCGCCATAACCGCCGATGGTCGCTCTCCGTTCGTATTTTTGGACCGTGGCGTCAAATTTAATGCGATCGTATACCGTGAAACTGTCTTAGAGGCAGTATTGAAGCCTTGGGCAAACAATTATTTCGGTCGGAGACCGTGGACATTTCAACAAGACTCGGCACCGTCTCACAAAGCGCGCGTCAACAAAGATTGGTTAAAAAACAATGTTCCACACTTCATTTCTTCGACACAATGGATTGCAAATTCTCCGGATGCAAACCCGTTGGATTTCTCTGTCTGGGGTATTTTGAAGGCGAAGGTTGGCACTAAAAAATACCAAAGTTTGGACCACCTCAAACAAGCACTTCGCCGGGAATGTGCCAAGATACCGCAGAGCCACTTGCGTGCAGCGTGCGATGCTTTCTTCGGCCGTCTCAAGGCCATTATTCGCGGCAAAGGTGGGCATATTGAAAACTACTGATACAATTTGAAAATTGATGTATTTTCATACATTTTTTGCTTTGGCACAATAAAATTTATCAAAAAATAAAAAAATTATAGCATTTTAAAAAGTTGGAGTTCGAGTCATTCACCCTGTACGTAGCCTTGAAATGACATTATCTTTATTTCTTTTCAAAAATATGAATGTCATTATTATTTCTTTTACGAGTAATGTTAATGTAACTGGAAAATTGTAACTGGATATTAAGAAATAAACAAACAATAAAAAATATAAGAAAGTTGTTTCCTTTAATGTGAAGTTGCATATGTTTCGGTCAGGGGTTTTACAGTGAGTCTGCATTAAATGGTGGCATCTTGTTTTAAATGAATTATACATTACTTACATATTTTGAAAGAACACATATAATGCAAACTTTTGACATACAATACAAGAATTATATAATTTAGAATAAGAATATTTTTGGCCTATTTCCTTAGGAATGCAGTTTGGTTGCATATGTTTCTGCCAATACTGTACCACCTTGATCAAAAGGTTCCCGGGGGATACCACCGTGTGGCGTTCCCATTGTTCCGATTTGAGTTCTGTTTTTTTTTTTTTGTTAAGTTGGTAAATCTGTTGTTGACATTCCCTCTAAATCTTAGCGTCATAGCTTGACATTTGCAAAAGTTACGCAACCAAGAGTACATCTATCTCTGTGTGTGTTGGCGATTTTTTACAATTTTAGAAATGGATTTCAATTTGCAACAACGAACTTGTATTAAATTTTCCGTAAAAAACGGATTTAATTGTTGCGCCAACGTTGGAAATGTTGGAAAAGTGTTTCGGCAACGATTCTCTAAAGAAAACGGTCGTTTACCGGTGGCACGAGCGGTTCAAAAGTGGTCGTGAGTCAATCGAAGATGATGAACGCAGTGGCAGAGCATCGACATCGAAAATCGACGAAAACATTGATGAAGTACTCGTAAAAGAAATGTTGGTCAATAAGCGGAAATTAACCATCAGAGAGATAACGGAGGACTTAAACATTGCCTATGGATCCGTCCAAGACATTTTGGTTAATGATTTGGGTTTCCGTCGTGTAGCAGCAAAGTTGGTGCCAAAAGACCTCAATTTCATGCAAAAAAGAGACCGTGTTGACGTCGCAAAAGAGATGATTTGCGAGGCTGAATCCGATTCCACATTCATCAAAAGGATCATTACTGGAGACGAGACGTGGGTTTATGAGTACGACACACAATCCAGACATCAGGCGAGTGAATGGCGTTCACCAAATGAGCCGAGACCAAAAAAACCACGTCGTTTTCAGTCAAAAAAGAAGGCAATGCTCACGGTTTTCATGAATTTTTGCCAGAAGGCCAGACATTAAATAAAGAGTACTCGTATTATTTGGGCGTTATGAGATGTTTGCGTAAAGCAATTCGCCGAAAGAGATCAGAATTATGGGCAGAAAACTCGTGAGTTTTGCACTATGATAACGCACCGTCGCACAGTGCCATCTTTATATTTAATTTTTTGATGAACAATGCAACAAATACCATCCAACAGCCACTGATTTGGCTCCCTGTGACTTCTGTCTGTTCAATCGAGTTAAAAAACCACTACGGGGAACGCGTTTCAGCAGCCGAGAGAAAGTAATGGAAAAATCGCAGGAGGCACTAATGGGCATATCGAAAATCGAATATAAAAATGTTTCGAGGATTGGATCAAGCGCTTGCATAAATGTGTTGCAGTCGATGGGGATTACTCTGATTGTTCCCTTCAGATGAATAAACTTGTATTTCCAATTTTCTTAATACATTCCGGGAACTTTTTGTTATCTATGTCCAAGATTGTATTGAAACATTAAATGGTAAACAATTGTAGTAAGTACAAGAAAAAAACAAACATGAAGCTGGCTGTATCTTAGAGGATCATCTGAGTCAGAGATTACTCAATTTATTACATGTTGCTTTGTTTATTTTATATATTAGGTAGTTCTGCCATACCAAATGTCACATGTCATGTCGAACTTCCATCTTATTGACACTTGTTAAACTTGTGCAAAAATCCACGCTTCAAATGAACAGTCTTCTGTCCGCAAGTATGTTTACTATTTTCATTATCGCTATTTGTTATCGAGATACTCGCTGGATAAGTGTCCGAGTATATTGCGACAACAACAAAACTACTGAAACCGATTACATATGTACGAGTAGATACGTGAGCAATTACTATTGTACAAATCCCCTTCCCCTCTTAAAGAAAAATTACAGAAGTGCCCATTTCTGGCCTTAAACTTCACCATACGTATAGGCAACACTTTCGGCCCGGTGAAAATTCACCCCACCAAAACAAGGCCGGTATTCAAAATCGAGCAGCGGCAAACAGAGCATACTCTCCACATATCGTGCCGATTGATTATCTAATCGAAATGCTCGATTAGATTCCGATTCATCTGTCCAACTGTGAATGCCTTGCCTAACCTCACTTCCATCATCTGTACGGGTATGTATTATACGTACTTGTAAGTCTCTAACGTCGACATATGTACGGTGGGGAAGTGTAATTCTCGTCAAATGGATGTACAACTTTTTCCAAGTTGTTGCGACAAACTCTTTACGCCGCAGACGCTGACAATGTCTACAAATCTAAAATGTACAAATCTACGATGTATTCGCAAGGGAATTCACTTTTCCAATTCGTACGTGTTTTGTCTCACGACGAGAATGGACGCCTTCTTCAAATGTTAACATTAGATAGAGTTCAATGTAAAAAGGAGGGGGTGCGAATTGCACGTTCTTCGTAACGTGGTATACGTGATGAGAAGCGTTTGGTTTTGAACTCCTAGAAGGTCGGCGGATGAGAGAGAAAATAGCGGTGAGGAGAGCGCATGAAGTTAAGAGAGATTAAATTCTATTTACATTTGTTGCCTGTTCTTTCTTTTTCATTTGTTTTTTGTTCGTTTCATTTCGTTGGTACGAGTATAAACAATTTTTGTTGAAGATGAAATGAAGACTTTATTGATTCGATAAGTAGTAAAATAAATTTTAGTAAATGACGCAGATGCTCTGATTTGGTATCCGGACAACAGGTATTACTTGTTTGATGCGATTAAAGCCAATGTCTGTAGAAAAATTTTGTTTTATTAATCAATTCAATAAATTATAACGGAGATTAACGGGCGATAATGATAGTCAGACAGAATTATTCCATTTTTAGGGCAACATTTGCATGCGAATGTTAAAATTTCTTTGGGGATTGTGCCAATGGATATGCGATTGTAGCCAGGGATCTTGCATCTTTTCATACTGATCTTAATTAACCTAATCTTATGCCAAGAAGCCTGCCAACAGAGGAAAAACCAATTAGATACCAACCGCACAACTGCTTTCCAATAATCATTTTCATTCGCAACGGATTTTGGACAAGGATTTTTGTTTACCTTTTCAAAATTTGCAATAAAATAGACATATCTGGTTTATTTCCAGAAGTTCGGCTTGATATCACAACCTCTGCCTGAGCATCGAACTTTTCTAGTTGTAAGGTCAATGACTTTCGAGAAGTTCTCCAGATGAGTCCTAAAACTAAAACTGTCCCTTCTTCCTTCCCTAGGGTCAAGGTGCCGATGATCAACCTGGCTGAGGGCCCAGTGGCTTTAAAAATAACTCAGTGTTAAATGGAGTATCCGGATACCTGACGACCGCCGAGCAAAATCAAATCTGTGACAGGGCATGGTTCACCTACTAAAGGCAAACGCAACGAGCCAAACTCCAAACTCTCAAAGAGTGTCCAGATTGTGGCAAGCGGCAAGCCACGGTCCTACCGCTTCCTCCACCCCACTCTTCGGGGTATACTGCAAGAAGCACCAACTCCCGAGAACTTACGAGAGCTGGTGGATGAGTACCCGGATTGAAAGATAGGTGTCGTTACTGAGCCAAAATGTACCATCATTTAATATAACATCTTTTAGCCCGCCTGTCAAAATTTGGTGACAATCCGACGATTAATTTTGTTTTGACACCCATTTCAAAACATCGTGTTAGTGTTTTTTGCGACCATGGAAAAAGAGCACTATCGCTCCGTGATTCGATTCTTGTTTTTGAGTGGCAAAACCTGCGGAGAAATCAAGCCCATTCTCGATGGTGTGTATGGGACCCATTCACCTTCCCATACAACCGTTTACCATTGGTTCGCAGAGTTTCGCCGTGGTCGTACGTCGGTTTTTAGTGAACCGCGCCTAGGTAGCCCAAAAACCGTTACCACAGAGAAATCCATGATCTCGTATTGGCGGATCAGCGAGTGAAAATTCGCAAGTTGGCTGAAATAGTAGGCAATTCAACTGAACGCGTTAGCGATATCCTGCACGAGATTTTGGGCATGGGAAAGCTGTCCGCGCGATGGGTGCCCCGCTTGCTCACCCCGGAGAACAAGCGCAATCGTGAAACCACTTCAAAGACGCGCTTGACTCTGTTTAATCGAAATCCGGAGGAGTTTCTGAGAGAGACATGGATTCATTGGTATACACCAGCGACCAAAGAACAATCGAAACAATGGGTTTTACTCGGTGAATGTGCTCCAAAGAAGGCGAAGACCGTGCCTTCGGATGGAAAGGTGTTAAAACAAGACTAAGCGTCAGGTTGTCACCAAATTTTAATAGGCGGCCTAAAGGAGGTTATACTAAATAATGGTACATTCAATTTCGTTCAGTAGCGCCACCTATCTTCCAATGTGGGTACTCATCAAACAGCCCTCGTAGTACGTCACATATTAGAATCGAAAAATAAGTGGAACACGATGAGCCCCTTCGCGAGAGATATATGCCAAAAGTTAAGACGCCTAGAGCGAGAAAGGAGAGAAAGGAGAGAAAGCGAAGAAAACGCACGAAACAAAGCAGCGAATGCGAGAGCACAACATCCGGCCAACCTCCAAAACACAGCAACACAGACAAGACAGGCAGACATACGCGAATTTATAGACATAAACAGCACGTAAAAGAAGACAAGACCCAAGAAAAACTAACGCCGCTCCAGGAGAAACATCCAATCGTAGCTTACTTAGGGAGTTGATCAGTCTTATGCTAAATGGCAGGATAATCAACTCCAAACTGGGTAATGCTTTTGCTAAAAGATGTGTCAGCAGAGGTACTCTGAAAGCTCTCTGGAGCTCTCTGGAGTGGTCAACGAACTGCTAATATACCTGGAAGCGGATGGTAGTAGGGTGGTTGCCTACGCGGATGACGTTGATATAGCCGTCTCAGGAAAGCACCTCAATCCCATTAAAAAAAAAAACTCCTACAGCAAAATCTTAACAGATACACCGGTTAGGCGGATCGCTACGGATTAGGGGCAAGCCCTCGTAAAACCGATCTTGTCCTCTATTCAAAAAAAAATGTATTATAAAATTTCAAGCATAGACCGTCTGGATACTGCAAAATATCTGGGTCTCATTTTTGACAGGAAACTGAACTGGAAACGTTCACGAAAGAGTCAAGAAAGCTACAGTAGTTTTATCCTCTTGCAAAAAAGCCATTGGGAACAAATGGGGCCTCCAACCTCGCAAGAAGCACTGGCTATACGTCTCTGTTATACTAGTAACCTCCTTGACAGCCAGAATGCGCAGCTACTGCAAAAAAAGGTTATGGTGCCTTGAAGTCCGTTCATATTTAGGCAGACATGCCAAATTTCAGCGCTATACTGTTTTTAGTTTTGTTTTGACAGCTGATTGTTGTTGACGTGTTTGGCATCATGTTGAGTATGGACAAAAACGATTTTCGTTCTCTCATAAAACATTAGTTTTTGAGAGGCAAAACGGCGAAGGAAACAAAAGAAAAGTTGGATAAATATTATGGGACTAATTCTCCGTCAGATTACACCGTCAAACATTGGTTTCGAGAGTTTCGTGGTGGCCGCAACTCCACTACCGATCAAGTCCGCAGCGGCAGGCCCTCCGATGCGATTACAGAGGGCAATGTCAAAAAAATACATGAAATGGTGTTGGCTGACCTGAAAGTGAAGGTGCGCCAGCTAGCAGATACCACAAAGATTAGTACTGAGCGCACACGCCATAGTTTGGGCAATATTCTGCATATGAAAAAGTTATCCTGCCGCTGGGAGCCGCGAATGACCAAAAACACGAAGGCGAGAACACTTCGAAAGAGTGTTTGGACTTGCTGATGCGGAATCGGGCGGACTTTTGGCGTCGATTCGTAACTGGATTTGGATCCCTCGGACTATTATCTCTTCCCAAACCTCAAAAGATGGCTCATCAATAAAAAAATCAGCTCACGCGAGCAAATCATCGACGCCACGGAGGAGTATTTTGCAGACCTTCCGGAAATTTAATTTTCGGACGGGATCAAGAAGTTGTAAAATCCCTGGATTAAGTGTATCAAACTAAAAGGGGACTATATTGAATAAAATAAAAAAAAACACTTAAAAAAAAATTTTTTTTCATTCCCAAGGAGGTTACTTTTCACTCCATCTAGTAAGACAGATACTCACCTATGGGTTGTCTGGTGGACGGCCATAGACAATGCAGTCAACTGCAGCAAACTAAGCAAGGTCCAAAGGACAGCATGTCTGCGCCTAAGCTGAGAAGTACCCTCCGCGGCACTGGATATTCTGTTTCACTTGACACCACCGATATTTTCAGTAGGCATGTGGCGGTTAACGCAGCTATTCGCCTTAGACCGACTGCACAGAGAACATCGATTACACCATGCCCTAATATTGGTTTGACAAAGACTTTCATTTAAGCATCCCCTCTAAATATTTCTCGAAGGAAGATGCTTTAATGGACAATAAGTCCATCCATTTCTATACGGATGGATCCAAAACTAATAGCGGTGTTGGTGGCGGTGTTTTCTTAGATAAGCTTAGCCTAAGGCTCTGCTTGCGCTTTCCAAATGTAGCGTGTTCCAGGCGCAAATTTTGGCGGTTAAAAAAGTCCTGTCCTGACTGAAGAAAAACGTGATATCTACGAGTATAAGGGATAGCCAGATGTCAAATCCCTGCGCTCAGTCTTACAAAATTCTAAAATCGCCCTTGAATGCCGATCATCTATCAGGCAGATGGCAGAGCAGTTCAACATTCAATAAGTTGGGTGCCGGGCCACAGAGATATTCCAGGGAATAGTAGGGCCGACGAACTCGTCAAAATTGAAAATCCTCTACATAGCCTTCAGATAGGCTATTATCAGTCTACCAATCGCTAGGCGCAAGCTAATACTAAGGCTGGATACTAATAGAAGAGAACAAACCCTAGCTGGACTGACCCAACAGTCCATGTCTGGCGACCAAACAAATCTGGCCAAAAGTGGATCTGAATCGCTCTAAGAGTTCGATCTTTCAAAATAGGCGTCATAGGTGTCATCATTGGACACTGTCTTATAGGCAAGCATGTAAAAAGGCTTGGGGTTTTTACAAACGACTTTTGCAGAAGTTGCATAGACGAGGAAGACGAAGAAACAATCCTCCACCTACTCTGTACATGTCCAGCTCCCTCCCAAAGAAGAAAACTCCACTTAATATCTTTCTTCTATGACTATTGACTTGATCTAAACAGTATAGGCTTTAAATGTCTAAAATTTTTCAAAAGCAATTATTAGGTGGCGCATCACGCATCACTATCGGAAGATGCTATAATTTTTGCAAATGGCGCCAAATGTCAATTTTACTTTGACATTTGTGAAGCAAGTAGATGCAAAATTTACGTCAACAAGACTCCTAATGAACGCGGAATAATTGTTACGATTTTTTTGCGGAATGATTCGCCGGTGATATTGGCGCAGTGTGAATTTCAGCGCAGATTTCCCGGTCGTCCAACTTCTCCGGAACAAAAACAATAGAATACTCCGAATATCCTTTCCCGATATATCCATTTCAAAATTCAGTTGAAAATGCTTACAATTATGTTAACATCACGAAATTTGCAAACTGAATGAGCAATATATCCCAAATACTAATTTCAATAATGGTTTCAGCATTATATTGGTTTTGTGCATTTTATGGCAATTGGAAAATAATCTCCGAAAAAACGGGCAAAACGTTTGTAACCACCATAGTACAAATACAAAGTATGTCACAGTTGTTCATCCTGCTCTTGCCAGCCCTATTCTGTCGTATCTGGACAGCGCTAATATCTGTTTTATAGTAGTAAGTATAGGGCGTTCGCTAATTGTAGGTTACACGTGGCCCCCTGAGGTCCGTATATTCCATGCGGAGGTTTAACTTTCCAGCCACCCAGAATCTGAACCAGAAAAGGAATGTAGTCAGATCTTCACGGATGGATCCAAACCCGTTTTAAGATACGATCTTGGTGTCTTTCTATAGGACGACAACGTAAGATTTCACTCCTTGTTGCGTGTGTCTCCCAAGGGGAAATACATATATGCAATTCTGATGCTTATGAATTGAATTGTAATGAATCGGTGGAACGGGAGCAGCATCTGGATCTGTAGCGACAGTCAAGCTGCTCTTAAAGCCTTCCTCAGCCCTCTAATGACTTCCAAAGTAGTTCGATAATGCAAGACTTCTCTGAAAGAAGTCGGATGACTGAATTCACTGAGTCATGTGTGGGTCACAGGTCACAACCTACGTTAGGACCATTTTCGTCTTCGCTTAGGGCTTCCATTGACAGGCTTTCATATGAATATAACAACAGACGAATAATACTATATATCTAACAGGCAGCATGTTGACGACATCGTTTCTTCTTCTGATCGTCAGTGATCTCCGGCAGAGTATTATACTTGTAGTGTTGCTGTTTTCTTTTGGCTCAACCTTAGCGTTTATCTAGTTAAATCAGATTAGACGGGAGCAATACTGGATGACTACCAGGGGGAGACGATGAAAGTGTAGTTATAGTGACATGACACTGGGCGTTGCCTGAGGACAACCGATCATTGTCTACCCTAATCGCGGGACATTCATTCACCACCAACGTGATCAACCAGCCGAATTATGGTGTAGTAGAAGAACGGTCGCAAAAACTGATTAATCATTTAGCTATTCAAGTTACTTAGCAATCAAGTGTAGCTTGATCACAGGAATGCCTATAAAAACGGTCGCTACAACCAATAACAATTAAATCGTATTAACGGCCAACTGGATTTGCCTTTCGAATTGTTGAACTCCACAAGTTGGCCTTCACCTGCTCAGGTCAATGCTCGTATGTTCATATGGATATGTCGAAACCACAAACAATATCTTGGTGATGTAAACTCAGCTTAACTGCAAATAGATACTCGTATTCTGTATCTGATTCAGATTTAACCTACCACAACCTTCAGGCTTTATCATCCCATCAATTGCCCACTAAACTTAAGAAGAAATAAAACCAAACGAACAGTAAACAAGAACCACGAGCGTGAAACACTTTAAACAAAAGTTAAGGAATCCAATTAAGATAAGGTTTACGTGAGAGGACGTGTACAACTGTGGACACTTGAGTCAATATAAAATACGAGCATGTATTACCCTGTACGGGTAATCGAAGGGGTTTGCTTGTTTTTAAATGACAAGTTTACCCCGAATCCGTGATTTTCATCGGGCACCTATTTGTATAGAACTTCACACATCTTAACCACAAATGCATAAGTAAAGGCACGACAAGTGACTGTTTAGCTATGCTAACAAGTATAGGTATTTACGATACGATATCTCTGCTTATCAGATACGTGAATTCCTTCAGATAGCTTTCTCGCGCTCTTTTGTTTGCACTTTCATTGTTTTGCTAATTTTTTTTTACGAGTATTATTATTAACGTTCTCGATTTGTCACCATTTGCTGGCGATAAAATGTTTTTGATTAGAGGCGAGTGCCCCTGCCTTTGCATGACTCTAGCGGCTGATGACTAAACCGTGGCTTAGATCATTCAATGGAATCCATGCGTAGCTAATGCCTTTTATTTTGTTTTCATTTTTTTTTTGTATCTTTTTGTGCGTAGTTGTCTGCAAAGTACACTGAGTCAGCCTCGGTCGTATTTCATTGGAATTGTATGACTCCGATGGAAACCACAAGCTTTGGACCATTCTATTAGCTACTGGGTGTTCGGATTAACACCGAATGATGGATATTCATAACCAGCTACTTTATGTCTATTTTACGGGTGTCTATTGAACTTGAGTGGTAGTCGGTTTAATGAATTGGCAGGTGATGTTACGAGTACCTGCGCACTAGTGTAATTTGATGTCGGGTTTGTGGCCGAGATTTGTACTCGTTTGCGGTGTGCGGGGCGCGAAACCACGATCCCAATTTCTGAGAAGTGCAACGGTTTCTCAGAAGCGCATTATAGTAGATGCTAACATGTCAGTTGCTCTAAATAACTATTTTCGCAATAATTACAATCACAGTTGCCTTTATGGCATGCTGTCAGTTGTGCTGATTAACAGATTATGGGTTTTCCAGTAAACGATTTTCCATTTGTGGCACTTAAGTACTTAGCCAACCTTGCTTATAGAATAAGATGTCGAAGCCATAGAGCTTTGTAAAGACCAAGATTCAATATACATACGAGTAGATCTGGAACTTACAACTTAGTTTCTATATGTGTATAACAAGTGGGTCGAAAAGTTCCAAGACTAATATCACGTATACTCGCAAAATTCGACTTTATTCGTCAACATAGTCTCCCGTCTAGAGTGATCTTTTTTTTTTAAGGATCAGAACCGCCAATTGCGAACCCACTCCGACTAGAAAGATCAGTTTTAGGAGGCTAAGAGGGCCTCCTCAACGCTTTTGATGAAGTTGAGAATCTCTCTGGTGGAGATTTTGAGAATTTTTCCAGGGATTAATATTTCTTCAAGGAAGTATCGTTTCCTTAAGACACTTATGGACACTTAAGCCATGCATTCACATAAAATGTGTTCCGCATTCAGTTTCCTATTTTGTATGAGCGATATCGAAGGTGGCAGAGTCCGGTTAGAAATCCAACCAGTCTTCTGATATTATCCCTTTTGGATTGTAGGGATTCTTTAAATTCTTTAGATTGATGGGTCTTTTAGCCTGGCGAAGCCCTAGAATGTTTCCCAATGGGATATACATACCACCTTGATCAAAAAGTTCCCGGGGAACACCACCCTGTGGCGCTCCCATTGTTCCGATTTGAGTTCTGTGTTTTTTTTTGTTCAGTTGGTAAATCTGTTGCTGACGTTCCCTCTAAATCTTAGCGTCATAGCTTGACATTTGCAAAAGTTACGTAGCCAAGAGTACATCTATCTCTGTGTGTGTTGGCGATTTTTTACAATTTTAGAAATGGATTTAAATTTGCAACAACGAACTTGTACGAGTATTAAATTTTGCGTTAAAAACGGATTTAATGGTGCGCGAACGTTGGAAAAGTGTTTCAGCAACGATTCTCTAAAGAAAACGGTCGTTTGCCAGTGGCACGAGCGAGTCAAAAGTGGTCGTGAGTCAATCGAAGATGATGAACGCAGTGGCAGACCATCGACATCGAAAACCGACGAAGTAAAAGAAATGTTTGTCAATAACCGCAAATTAACCATCAGGGAGATAGCGGAGGACTTGAACCTTGCCTATGGATCCGTCCAAGACATTGTGGTTAATGATTTGAGTTTCCGTCATGTAGCAGTAAAGTTGGTGCCAAAAAACCTCAATTTCATGCAAAAAAAAGACCGTGTTGACGTCGCAAAGGAGATGATTTGCGAGGCTGAATCCGATCCCACATTCATTAAAATTATCATTACTGGAGACGAGACGTGGTTTTATGAGTACGACACGCAATCCAGACATCAGACAAGTGAATGGCGTTCACCAAATGAGCCGAGACCAAAAAAACCACGTCGTTTTCAGTCAAAAAAGAAGGCAATGCTCACGGTTTTCATGAATTTTTGCCAGAAGGCCAGACAGTAAACTCGTATTATTTGGGCGTTATGAGACGTTTGCGTCAAGCAATTCGCCGAAAGAGACCAGAATTATGGGCAGAAAACTCGTGAGTTTTGCACCATGATAACGCACCGTCGCACAGTGCCATCATTATTCGTAATTTTTTGACGAAATATGCAACAAATACCATCCAACAGCCACCGAATTCACATGATTTGGCTCCCTGTGACTTCTTTCTGTTCAATCGAGTTAAAAAAAACACTACGGGGAACGCACTGTTGCAGTCGATGGGGATTACTCTGAAGGGGACAATATATATTTAGATGAATAAACTCGTACTTCCAATTTTCTGAGTACATTCCGGGAACTTTTGGATCGAGGTAGTATTCTACACTCCCAACTCTTCACTGAGTCAATTGCTAAATTCGGAATATTACAGTACGGCTCAGGGCCGATGAAAGAATCAGCCGAACCGTTTCTAGCCAGTTCGTCGGTTATTTCATTTCCGAGAATACCTTTATGACTAGGCACCCACAAAAGTTTTACTTTGTTCTTATAGGAGACATCTTGTAGTGTATTGAAGCAGTGCAAGACTGATTTGGAGTCCATGAGGTTAGAGCCTAATGTTTTAATAGCTGCTTGACTGTCTGGATGGTGATATCCTTCATTCTCTTATCGAGGATGAAATTTGCGCACACCTCAGTGGCATGTATTTCCGCTTGAAATACACTGGGACTTTTTCCCATTGGTTGCGAAATTCTGGTGTCAAAATATACCAGAACCCACCCTGGTGTCCATCTTTGAACCATCCGTATACCGCTTGATACCTTTAGGGTTCAAGGCGGGGTTTTTGAACAATAGTTTCATGATTCCTGACTCGGGAACACGATACTGAACCTTATGCGGAAGCAGAGAATCTTAGGTAGGTAGGTTTATCGCGCAGATCATGTCAAGCTCGGTGATTCCGGAAGAAAAATTCATGTGATCTGAGCGATTAATCTCTCGTGTTTGTAGTAGTCTGACTGTGCTGCGAATTTCCATCTTTTTTATAATGGAGATGAAGTGGCGTTAAACCAATGAAGGCTTCTATAGTGGGGCATGTGTACATTCCGCCGGCGATGCCGAGGTATGCAAGTCTTTGTAGCCGCTGAAGGTTTGGTATGGCAGATTGTTCCACCATACTACTGATGAGTAGGTGATGATGGGTCGTATCATCATTGTTTATATCCAATGAGTAACATTTTGGTGTTGATCCCCAGGTCTTACCGTGCATACGATGGCTTTGTCGCTTTGCTTATTTTATAGGGTGCCCAGATAAAGACGATAGGGAAAAATCTTTAAATAAAACAACAATGGTGTGAGATATAAAATTGATTCCGGCTTCATTTTGAAGCTACGTTCATGCCATGTGTGGCACATCATTCAAATGGTAGTGCTTCAAGCGGTCAGTTCAATTTTTGATGACTCGATCCAATATATGCATGATAGCAGCGGCCAATTAATGAACGCTCGCCGTGAAATGGCCCTTTTCTCCTTCACAACTTCGAGCATTGCGTTGCTTGTATGGCATGTTGGAACCACAGCTCGGATATATCGATGCTGTCGAGCTCTGGCCACAGAAAGTCGGTTACTATCGCTCTATACCTGAGACCATTGACGGTAACGGTGTCTACTTCCTCATTTCGAAATAAGGTCCGATGACGCCGCTATGCCATAAAACGCACCAAACAGCCCATCTTTGTGGATGCATTGATGCTAGGCCGAACACTTGTGGATTGTGTTCGCTCCAATAACGGCAATTTTACTTGTTGACATAGCTTCTGAGCTAAAAATGGACCACGTCCGAGCAAATGATTTTCTGGCCAAAATCCGGATCTCCGGCCAACATTCCCAGCGCCCAATTAGGGAACTCGCAACATTGTCTATGGTCGTCCGGCTTCAATTCTTACGTCAGCATAATCTTATACAGATGTAGGCCTAAATCCAACCGTAGAATAAGCCGGGACTCTGGCGGTGTCAAATTCAGCTGATCGGCGCCGAATCGATATTTCTGGTCTTCTTGGCGGCTATATTTTCTTCATTTCGCACCAATCTCTTTCTGGTTGGTGGTTTAAGATCCAAAAAAGTGTACTCATGCTGAGATTTTCCGGTATACGAGCATCGCTCTAACCTCTATCGGATGATCAACAGCCTTTTTGGAAATGGCTTCGGAAATGGATTCATATCCGGTATTATCGAAGGCAACTTCAATACCATATTGTAGTCTCTTTTTGTCGGTAGGCCTCTTTAATAAGTGTTACGCCAGCGCGCCTTCCGTGCATTTTTCTTTCCGGCATGGATATTTATGAGGATGTAGCGGTCTCTGATGTGTAAATCGATGTCTTTCCATGGTTTTCTGAAAAAATGTAAGGGTTATGGGTCGATAGGATTTAGGTAGTTTACTAGATTTATATGGTTTGCGGATAAAAACTCCAGGCTTGTGGGGTGTATCCCCAGTTGAAGCTAGACCGAAATAAGGTAGCTGTGGCTCAAGTGGCAGTTATTGGTAATCCCATCTGCGCCCGAAGGACATTCTTCTTTTCAGGCAGTTAAAATCTCGTGAGATGAATGGTTGCCTAAATACAACACTAATAATTTAGTCTCCTCATTAAATCTTGGATACCACCCATGGAGCGAAATAACCACTGAGCCCATACCTCTTTCTCTTTCTCTCTATTCAATTTTCCGAAAAGCTTAGCACCTTTAGGATCAGACCAGATCTTTTTGAATCAGTGTTGGGAAGATTCCGTCCATGACCCATTCAACTTTGTCTACGATGAACATATTTCCAGATGGGCTGTTAATTCTGTTTCTTTAGGGAAAGCTTGTGGCTTCAGAATTGGCATACTGTGTATTGTTTAAAAAGGTCGAATTTGGGGAATGAACCTTAAGTAGCATTTTTAGAGTTTCCTGTCGACTAGTTGTGGAAGTGCCATCTTCTTTTTGTAACTGACCTACGCTATTTGAAGGATTTTTTGAGAAAACTTTTTGGAGAAGCGAGATCTCTGGCAGTTTTTTCAGGTTCTCACAATTCATTCTCCAGGAAGATCTCTTGGACTTTCTTAATTCTTTATTGAAGTTGGTTAAAGCGGACTTGTATAGGTCCCAATTAGATGTGTGTTTGGATTTGTTCACTTTTCTCACCATTTTGTGGAATTGTTCAAGTTGAGTTTTAGAGTGATACAATCATTCTAGCGCTGCTCTAACATTTCCATGATCACCTCTTCATTGAAGCCATATCTCTTTCCAGCGAACTTAACAAAATTATTTTTATTTCACTGAAACAGCTCCAAACACCAAACTTAGTCCAGACGCGGTACCCACTTCGAACAGAGCTTTCGTATACCCAAATGCTAGCGGAAAATTTGTGATGTACACGGTCTATTGACATTTTTACGATGTCAGTTATCTCACGTACTGTCGCTTTACAGTTGTTCAAAACGATTTTGTGGATTTGTTTGATATTTTCCGGCATAACAGCCTTGTTTGGGCGCGCAGAGCGTTGCTGTCATCAAATTTTGACACGTATCGTTTGAAAGTTGGTACTAACTACAAATCGAATGGATATGTTATTAGATTCGCCATCTATGTGTCAGTCTCGGGACTTACGATCAACCTGAGTGAATGGATGAATTTTTGATTGCAATGTTGATTAGTTCTCTTAACACAAAAATGCTGGGATATGCTGGAACCGAAGTTTTTTGGCTGCTAAAACTATGTCCTCGTGTTCCCAGTTTACTTGCGTACTTAGAGTAGGTAAACGTTTTCAAACACAAATTCTATCTGGCATATATTGCTTTTTCTTGTGAGTGGGAAGGGCGCTGAATACTAAATTCTTATTTTATCTCACAATTTGTAAACTGACACCTAAACCTGATGGCCTCCCACACATCGAATTCCAGTTGTTAGCGTACGTTGGTTGAAAATACATGTTTTTTACTGATTTAGCCTGCCACACAATTGTGTATCCAACACACTGGCATATTAAAGCTGTTGGATGGCAGTATATCTGGACACGCACCTAAGCTAATTAACTTTTTTGCGCGCCGAAATATCAAATAGTCAGCACACCGTTAACAGTTATCAAAATTTATAACCTTCCCATCGAAGGTAGGTACTTTTTCAGTATCATATGTAGATGTCCGAATACATCACTTCCTTTTTTGAGCCAAGATACATACATATGTCTACAGGTATTTCACACTCCATATAGACGAAGAAATACTGTGAAAATATTAAACATCGAACAGTTGTGAGCGCAAGAAACCGTCGAAATCTTTGCTAACAGCGTATTGCAGAATTCCAGCTGCAGAAAAAATACGAAATCGACTTTCCCTGTGTCCAAGACTGGTTTCGGCCAGAATCTGAGCCAGGAAAGGAATGTAGCTGGGTCTTCGCGGATGACTCCAAATGACGATAAAGTTAGCTTTCACTTTTCGTTAGGAAAGTTAGGAAAAGCGGACACATACGCAATCCTGATAGCAACGGCCTATATGGCGTCTCTTACGAATTGCAAGTTAGTTCAAGAATGCGAGACATCACACAACGCAGTCGGAAGACTGAATTTATTGAATCAGAGACAGCTCTCTGCAATATTATTAATGCAAGCCGTTGCACAAAATTTTACAAAATTGCGCTTCTGGTAAACACTTCACACAATTTTCTCAAATGTGTCCAGAAGTCGAATAATAGCGCACTAATTTATTTAAACTTTTTTTTTATCAAAAGTCTCGGTAAGAGACCACAATGGCATACCAGAACTAAACGTAGCTCTGCATAGCTAATATGTAGAGCTGGTCATATGGCCATTGAAATCAATAAAGTGCTAAGTATGTATCAATTAGGACTTCTTGATTTTTCTCTAGGATCTGGCGTAGTGTGAGTTTTCGGTCAATTGTGGACCTACCAAGCCTATAACTGCACTGATAGGAGGTATACGCTCCGCTCTATACAAGAGGCAAAGGAAAGATTAGAACTTGTATATTAGTGAAACGTAGCCTTAATGTATTTTTACTTCCTAATCTCAGCGACCCCGACTTAACCGTTGCCAGACTAGAGACTACAAGAGGCTCCTACTGGCTGGCATCGGCATACTTTTGCCATGATCATGTGGGCCCTCTCCCTGGTGATAACCTAGAAAGGGTGGTACTGGAAGCTGGAAGGCAAAAAACTGGCCTCATCATCAGATGCGACGCTAACGCTCATCACACGGTATGCGGCAGTACCGACATCAACAATACTAACCTCTTGTCTCCGACAGCATCACTCAAATGTTAACGAACGGGATGGTATCGCCTGAACACTCTTTTTCAACAACAGATACATCCAATTCCGCCTGAGTGATTCTCCCCCCAGCCAACCAGCATTCCGGAATTATCGAAAAACTGACTGGCCAAAATACAGAGGAATACTGTCAGAAACAAAATTCTCTGTCCGAAAAAAGTCCCCCGCGTGACACCAATGAGCTTGACATGAAAGTCAGGAAATTCACCCTGGCTCTCAATCAGGCTATGGCCGCTTCCTGCCCTTTTATTCAACCTAGAGGCAAGAAAAAGCCGCACTGGTGGACATCAGCACTGGGACTTGCAGAAAACTTTTCAACCTAGCAAAAAGCACAAGAAAACTGACTGACTGGGACTCATACGAAGAATCCCTCAAATTATACAAAAAAGAACTGAGGAAGGCAAAGCGACAATCCTGGAGGTCGTTCTCTGACAAAATCACGGAAACCTTTGAGGCTTCGCGGCTAAGAAAAATCCTCTCTACAAATCCTATGATGCCTAGCTGTTTGAAAAAAACCGATGGATCATGGACAACCGCAAGTGCTGAATCCCTTAACCTGTCACTGGACACCCACTTTCCAGGTAGCTCCCAATTCACGGCCAGTAGCAACCCAAACAGGCCTACTGCAATCGTTACCAAAATTCATGGTCTGATTACAAGAGACAAACTGCTTTGGGCGCTGCATAGCTTCAAACCATACAAGTCTGCTGGTCCGGCCGATATAATATCTCCCGAGCTACAGATGTCCTCAGACATCATTCTGCCTTCGCTAGAAAATATTATGAGGAGCTGTGTAGAACTGATCCACATTCCACTGTCATGGAGAGACGTCAATGTAGTTTTCATTTCCAAAGCCGAAAAATGCTCTCATGTTGTCCCAAAGGACCTCAGACCTATAAGTTTATCATCTTTCCTTCTGAAAACTCTAGAACGACTGATTGATATCCATGTACGAGCTAAAAATGATTCAAGACTTCTGTCAGCGGCTCAACATGCCTACTGTAAAGGAAAGCCAGTGGAAACGGCTCTGCTTTCATTGACTAGCCATATCGAACGATCCCTACAATATAGAGAGTACACAATGGTTGCTTTCCTGGACATAGGGGGTTGTCTTTAACAACGTCAACACATCCGCAATCACGACTGTGCTGTCAACTCTGCAGCTAGACGACTCACTTAGGGAGTTGATCAGTCTTATGTTAAGCAGTAGGATGATCAACTCAAAACTGGATGAAGCTTCTGCTAAAAGACGTGTCAGTAGAGGTACGCCGCAAGGCGGTGTCTTCTCTCCCCTTCTCTGGAACTTAGTGGTTAATGAACTGCTGATATATCTGGAAGCGGGTAAGCATCCGCCTATGCGGATGACGTTGCTATAGCTGTCTCAGGTAAGCATCTTAATACCATTAAAAAACTCCTTCAACTAAATCTCAACAGATTAACCCGTTGGGCAGATCGCTGTGGATTGGAAGTAAACCTCCATAAAACTGATCGTGTCCTCTTTTCCAGGAAATACAAAATTCCTCCCTCAATAAACGGTACCAGTTTAGCCTTTTCCGATACGACAAAATATTTGGGTCTCATTTTTGACAGGCAACTAAACTGGAAACCTAACATTTAAGAAAGAGTCAATAAAGCTACAGTAGATTTATTCTCTTGCAAAAAAACCATTGGGAATAAATGGAGCCTTCAACCTCACATAACCCGCTGGTTACACGTCTCGGCCATAAGACCGATACTCACCTACGGATTCGTCGTCTGGTGGGAGGCCTTAGACAATGCAGTCAACTGCAGTAAATGTATGTCTATGCATAAGCGGAGCCTTACGGTCTACTCCCTTTGGGGCATTAGACATTCTGTTGCATTTGACACCCCTCGATATTTTCAGCAGGCAAGTAGCTGCAACTGCAGCTATTCGCCTTAAAGCGATTACACAGTGGACAAATAATTCATTTGGCCGCGCTAACATTCTTAATACATTAGGAATTACCACAGAGAACATCGACTTCCATGCAAGCTTCCCCTCTAGATCCTTCTGGGAGGAAGATGCTTTCATGGAGGACAAGTCAATCAATGTCTACACAGATGGATCTAAAACCGATAGCGGGGTTGGTGGCGGTGTCTTCTCAGATAAGCTAAATCTAAGCCTCTATTTCCGGCTTCCAAATTACTATAGCGTATTCCAGGCGAAAATTTTTCTTCAGCTCTGTCCTGGCTGAAGAAAAACGTGATATCTGCAAAGGATACGCGCATCTTTTCGGTTAGTCAGGCCGCTAACAAGTCCCTGGAGTCAGTCTCACAAAATTCTAGAACCGCCCTTGAATCCCGATCATCTCTTACGGAGGTGGCAGAGCAGTTCAACCTTCACCTTTGCTGGGTGCCGGGCCACAGAGACATTCCAGGGAACTGTAGGGTCGATGAACTCAGCAAAAGTGGAACCACTCTCTCTATTCTACCGGTATACCAATCGCTACGTGCAAATTGATATTAAACCTGGATGCCAATAAAAGAACAGACCTTAGATGGACTGTTGGACCAACATTTCTAGCGACTAAACAGATCTGGCCAAAGTTAGATCCAAATCGCAGACTCTTATGATCCTTCTAAATAGGAAGCATCTCAGTGCCACCATAGGTGTCATCACTGGACACTGTCTCATAGGGAAGCACGCAAGAAGGTTTGGTGCTTTTACAAACGATTTCTGTAGAAACTGCATGGACGAGGAGGAAGAGTAGACAATCCTCCACCTTCTCTGTACGTGTCCAGAGAAAAAAACTTCACTTAGGAGCTTTCTTCCACAATGACCTAAACGATCTAAAAAATACGCTTCATCGTAAGCTCCAACTTAGTTCCATTTGTAAGTTCCATTAGTAAGAGGATCACAGATCCACATGGCATCACAATGGGCCAATAGGCCTAAGTGGGTTGGTGTTTCCAACAGCCACTCTTACCTACCTTCCTACCTAATGAGACTAGTGTTTATATAGTTGCCACAGATCTTTTGTGGATCGGACAAACGATGCAAAATTTCCATTCTTGAGACATTCTTTCCTCGTGGAAATTAGTTAGTGTATTCTTTGTACCAAATCATCTCTTGTTACCTTAAATAGGTCCGCAGGAAGGTCATCTTCTGGTCTGGTCTGGCTTCTAACTCGGTGCGGTTGGCAAAAGTTTTGGCTTTCATGGTTCAAGTTAAATGATTTGTTCTGGCATATCTACATATAATTTGCGCCTTGAGGATCGGTCGCCTTAAATCGTCTCCAAAAATATTTTTTTTCATATTCTCAGGACAAACTACGACTCCACAATTTGCTAGACTTCCTCATCTCTACAGAGCGCGGTTCGGAACTTGTTGGCTTGACACGTATGTGAAGGAAATTATTAAAAATTTCTACCGACATTCTGAGTCGGTGGTCGCAACTTTAAGAGCTCTTACTCCAATTTTCGGTCGTAATAATCTTCGCACCAGACAAACTGTGCGTGCAATAGTGGATAAATTCGAGTCAACATGTTCACTATTTAATATGCCTGTGCCAGTAAGACAGCGCACCGGTCGAATCGCAGCCGTAAATACTTCAGTGCAAAATGAGGAAATCAGTTGATTCCCCGTTGTTCACAGGAATTGGGAATCTCTCAGTCCAGATTGTGACGAATTTTGCGTAAATATCTTAGCCTACACCCTAACAAGATTAAATTAACTCAAGAACTGAA
The DNA here is from genome assembly GCA_963966105.1 of Volucella zonaria. NCBI lineage: Eukaryota > Metazoa > Arthropoda > Insecta > Diptera > Syrphidae > Volucella > Volucella zonaria. The sequence goes on along the minus strand of OZ014530.1, from coordinate 36,199,501 downwards.
GCCTCTTGATCTTTTAAAGCGCTGAAACTTCTCCGATTTGGCTCTGCAAAAGTCTATAGGAAATCCTGAATTTCACCGGAAAATCTTCTACAGCGATGAAGTTAATTTTTTGGCTTAATGGCTTGGCAATAAGGCATTATTGGACAACAACAAATCCACATGTGCTTCAACAAACTCCATGGCATCCACAAAAAGTAACCGTGTTGTGTGGATTTCATGCCGGACGTGTAATTGGATCGTGTTTTTTCGTCGATGAAAATGAACGCCATGTTACGATCAATGGTGTTTGCTATCCTGCCATGTTGGAAGACTATTTTTGGTCAGAATTGTATGGATTTGACATCAGCGATATGTGGTTCCAACAAGATGGTGCCACATGCCACACAGCTGGTCAAACAATCAATCTATTCATCTATTCTTCTTTTTATGATGTTACGTTAAGTCGTTAGTTTATGCCAACAAGCCAACAACGTTAGAGGTGCTCAGGAACAATAGCACAATTGCCAACGTTTCGTCCGATATGCGTGGAAGAGTGGTGGAAAATTGGCTCCAAAGAATCGATCGCTGCAAATGTGCTCGCGGCCATATGAACAAGACGGATTCCAAACTTAAATTTAACATGTGTACTACACCTGGAATAAATTTCAGCCCTATATCTCAATTATTCTAGAGTAGCACCTCTCCTTGTACTTGATTGAAGATATCTCATCTCTTTCCTTTTATCCTCTGGAGGAGCCAATGTTCTTCTTCTTTCCTTTGCTAAGTAAACTAGCTCACGAGCTGCTTTCGTTTTTCTAAGCAGCGCCGCTTCATATGCGCTTATTTAGCAATAGGCTCTTACCTAAACTCTTCATTAAACCACGGGTTACGAACGCGTGACCAAGTGAAACTCAGCATATCAACTTCGACATTTTTGAGACCGATATGCAGCACTTAATGCAGGTTATAAAGGCGTTGACGAAAGGATAGGTATGCGATTGTCAAAGGTTTTGGAGGTTTGTTGCAAATGCAGCCGTTTGACACTAAATCTTCTAGTATTCCTCTGTTCTTGTGGTGTCTGATATATTCGTAGGCGTACCTTGGCTGCCATTTAGTAGTAGTGCGATTTTACATTGACCGCTCGAAACATCTATAATATTTGAGGAGTACCTTTCGTGGATCACAAAATGATAAATTTAGCTGACCAGATGACCGTGATGTTTTTCTGCGAATATTGAGGTGAAAAAACTAGCTAGCTACGTTCCTCCTTGGCAAAATTGTAGCCTAGCCTTCCAAATATCTCACCCCTTCTACTTTGGCGTTAAAATCACCTAAAATCATTTTAATCTCATATTTAGGGCTTTGTTCGTAGGTATTCGTCGAAGAGATCGTAGCCAGATTCGTTGGTTACATTGTGTGTTTTTCTGTGACGGCGTAGGCATAAAGATAATGAGACGTATTGATGTTGCAGTTTATTTTCTGAAGATTTTTTGTGTTAGTCTGCTGCTTCTATTCTCTGTAGTATCTAGCGTAGTATGTACATATTGTATATGTCACAGCCCTGTTGTGTTGTGAAAGTTGTCGGACACATTTTGTCCGACCCATCCCACCGTTCTTCCTAAGGATTCAACCTTCATCATATCTTTTCAGCACCTTGGTCAGTCCTGAAACAACTTTATTGATCTCAGTTTCAAATACTTTGGAATAGCTCATACAAGAAGTATGCCATCCTAATTATTGATGCCACCGCTGATTTAGTCAACATCCAACATACGTCCACCTTCTTAGGCTCAGTCATTCACGCCAGGGCATGCCATGCATACTTTTGACCCCAGCGTTGATTTCTGACAGGACGTTATAGTGTTACTATTTTTTCCTGCTCAACACTCGCCTTATAAATGTAAGAAGTCAACCTCGGTTCGATGCGACCAGTACTCGGTGGCTACAATGAATAGGTAAAATAAGGTAAGCAACCGCGCATCGCCAGCTTGTCGCCGTCCAGTGGCTCACAGCTCTCTGCAACCAGCGCTATACGCTTATTGAAAAAAGCAGCAATTTCAGAAGTGAACAAAGCACTTTACGTGTGCTTTCATTTCTGACAAAAGAGTTACAAAGATGACCCTTTCGTAACAACAAATCAATGCAAAGGCATTGAATGTAAATCGTTTCGAAATTTTTAGAGGAATAATTGTATTAAAAGGACGCGAATAGACAAAAACTGGTGTCGTGGCGCAGTGGCTGAACACCGAAAAGCAGAATAAAAAAAATTATCAAACTTCATTCCCCTTTCGGCGGACAATATCAAGCCTTGATCTCAATAGGCCTAACCTGGCCGCAGTGATAAGGGTACATAGTCCAACCTCACCGCTTAATCTAATGTCAATCCGTCAAAAGTGAAATTGTCTGCCTAGGAAAGATTCCAATAGTTGCAGTGAACCCCAGAGGGCAAGCCAACATAATACGGAGCAACAATTGTCTCGCAGACTTTCTCTATTCGTGTCACTGAATCACCATCATTAGCATACAAAGTGAATGAACCTACGACGCCAACCATATGTCAGGCGCAAATTTATATATTTTCTATACAGAAGACCACCCTGGCGAAATTTCTTATCAAAAGCAAATGCGCCACAAGAATTTCTCATTCAGCGGCTCGTAGCTGCGCGTTATTGGCGATTTTGTTTACACACTCCAAAGTCAACATGAAAAACTGTGCGAGAGTACGACTACGTCCGTTGCCCTCCAACGAAAGAGACACAAGACGACGTTAATTTCGAGAATAGACGTAGGTACGCGATAGGAAAACAATTTAAAGAAATCGCAACTAGATAAAATTTCTTACTTGGTGATTCCTCCCATGTTCGGTTGTAGAATGTAATTTTCGTCTCCCCGTCCAATTCTGTAGGCTGGGCTGTTATCACTTCCGCTGCCGCCACCGCTGTTTATGCCACTTCCACTAGTAACACCGAAACTAAGCTCACCACCACCACCACCGCCGACACCACTGGTCGTCGTTATTGTATTGTTGAACAACACATTCGAGTGTTGACTGTGCGAAACACTCTCTGCCTGGCTATTCATAATTTCTGCTTCATTAGTTCCCAGCACCAAAGATATGGTGTTGACGCCTGCTAAGATATTCGCCTCTCCAGCAGTTATATCGGCAAAGTTGCCCTGGCTACCCTCCCCGCCGCTTAGAATATCCATATCGCTATCATTGAGGGTATCGCCATTGAAAAGACCACCCCAGTCGTTGTAGCCGGCACCAACTTCCATCATATGATTGCTACTGCCAATGTCAATAGCAACTCCACCTCCGATCTGCGGCTGGCATAGTTTGTTGTTGTTCTGCTGCTGCTGCTGCTGCTGTTGTTGTTGTTGTTGCTGGAGCTGTAGCTGTTGCTGTTGTTGCTGCTGCTGGTGTAGTTTTAGTTTAGCTAAATGTCGACATTCTAGCTTGTGATTTGGCCAATCAATATGCTGGTGGCTAGTGGAACAGTAGTAAACTGTCTTACATTTGGCACAGCGCAATAAAGATTCGGTTGTCCCGCAAATTCGACATGTAGGCCTATCCATCCTTTCTACAGACAGTGGTTGCGTTATCTACGTCCACCTACGGATGGAAAGCGTCTTCAATCGGATGCGCCACTAACTAAAAGCTATCAATTGGATTCCAGCTAGAAAAGCTAATCGTCATCTTCACTTGATAGCCCACCACAGCGCACACTTGTTCTTTTCACCTTGACAAGGATTCCGCCGCCAACAAGAAATCGCGATTCATCACGTACACACAAAAATACTGATAGCTCATGTATTCGTATTATACGTCTGCTTGTGTATATAAAAATATGTAAGCGAAGAATTTCTTTCGAATTGGGGGATTTTTTTTTCGCAAATTTCGCGACGTACAAGCAACACCACACTTAACACTTTTGTTGGGATGAACACACACGATCTGGGGGTTAAGAGGGGCAAACGCACGTTATTTTCAAGTGTAGCAGGGTGTAGTTTATTTCTTTGACTTTTTAACTAATCGATTAAATGGGATTTTTGGTAATTCGGGGAAAATTTCAGAGAGAAATTTGAAAATAAAATAAAAACTAGGAAATAGTAGTTTTATTTCTACAGATTTGACACTTTGACAGTAGAAGTCAACTGAAGGTACACGTAACGTAAGATTGTAAAAGGATTGCGAAATGAGACTCGGCAGATGTTATTATTCTCAGTGATGCCAAGTCGAATAGTTTTTCTTTGAAACAAATTACGCAAACGGAATAATCGGTGAGGTGAAATAATACCATTTAGACAAATATTGAAAAGAATAAGTAAATTGTTCCTCAATTACTTTAAAGCAGTAAGAACAATGAACCGAGGTCGTGAGGCCAGATTTTATAACATACCCTTCAATTAGAGGGCGACAATTGGAAATTTTGCATTTAAAAGGGCCCCGATTTTGCTCAACAAAACGATGAAAGCGTGAGGAGGAGCAGCTTCGTTTATAAACTCTCTATACAATAGAAATTTGACTAAGGCTACACAAGAAATTACAACAACTGTTGATCGGCGAGGCTAATATTTCCTAATACGAAAATATATGAACTAGTTCAGCTGACAGCCCGGAATTATACAACTCAATAACAGACAATGCGGCTTTGCTAAGGGCTGATTGACATTTAAAGCTATTCTTAGTTTACGGATAATGATGAAAACTCATTGTAACGCTTCGAAAGCATTAACAGTAAAAATAGCAGCTGATTATTCAGGCATCACCAATCATTTCATTTAGGTGTCATCTTGGATACCAAACTTCGTTGCTCTTATATAACATTGAAAGCCCGTAAGGCGCTGTTAGCCTTCTGGTAGTGTAAATTCCTTTCGGCAAGAAATGGGGCTTGTCACAGATGAGAGCCTTCTAGATCTGCACGGCTATGATAAGACCAATTATATCCCATGCGTCGGTTGCTTAGTGGAACAAACTTTAACAAAATTACATCACTGCTGCTTTTATCAGTTTCAGCAGCTCTAGACTCTAGACACACTGAAGAAACTCCCTCCTTTTAGTATTCATAGCATGGGCAGCATTCTCAAGGCCATATTTTGTTTAAAGAGAAGTGGTTATGGTACAACACGCAATAGAATTTTGACAACTTTGCGCACCGAATATCTACTTTTGGACATGCCGTGTGATGCAATGACACCAGAACTTCTGTTGCTGTGAAAATACGAAATCGACCCAGGAATGTAGTCTGGGCTTCACGGATGGCTCCAAAATTGAAGGACGACAACTTTAGGTTCGCCTTTCGCCTGTCTCCCAAGCGGAGATATTTGTAATCCTGATGGCAATGAATTAGTGTAGTACGGTAATACTATGGTAGGGCCCTTTTGCGCAGATTGATACGTTATCCCCCTTTCTGCAATATTTCAAGGGATTTGATCAGCTCTTTCTACGAAATTGCTTTCAAATCTTTTTGAATACATTTCTTTAAGAGTATTATTCGTCTACGTGCCGGACAGCTGATGATTAAGTGTTCCATGTACTCCTCAAGCTCAATATGTGCTAATAGAGACGACTCCCAATCTAGAAAGATGTTTATTTAAAGAAATTGACTCGTCAATGAGGCGCACAGTACTCTTATTTGTTTGATGTGAAGGAGGAGGGCTAATTCAGATCTCTTGTTATTATAATTAAGGAATTTCTTTGAGTCTTTAAAACCATCCAAATCATTCCGTAACCTTGCTGAGTACGTTATTTCCTATTTTAAGTCGTTATGACTGAAGAAAAGCTTGGGCTATAATGGACTTTCTGAACCTTTCTTGTCCTGGTTGTCGACCTTTTCAATGTTCTGTGCTTTATGATATTCTAGGAGGGCTTTGATGAGTACGAGCAGCTATTTGGTCCTTTGAATACCGGTTGACCGTTTACTTAGTAGAATGCCTACAGCTTCCAATAAGGCAGTTAAAATAGTTCCACCTGAAATTGAAAGATGATGGCATTCTTACTTAGTGCAAGTGCGAGGTGGTTCCGAGGTCTACCACTACTGCTCCTATGCCTCCAGACGTTTTCGAACCATCAGTATACCATATTTGTGAATCATCAATGTAGGATGGTACCAATTTGTATTAGTATAGAATATGACATTTGGAAAAGGTGCCTTCTATTTATATTGTGCAGAATTGCCAGGTGACCTTCTTTGAAGTAGTTTGCGTGGCATAGCTTGAGTGTTTGTATGGCTACATCCACTTGTATTGCTACATGAAGCGGTTCAATGACCCCTCAAGAACCACATGCGATAGGTGATGGTAATAATATGGTTGTCCCTTGCCCTTACTGAAAACAGGGTTATCAAATGCATATCATTGTTTTATATCATTTGGAATTTAGGATTTATTTGAGGACACGTAGTAGTATCGACCACAAAAGAGGGGACTGTGCTCCACCCTGAAGATTCAATTCCTCATGATTATGCAGAGCCGTATGCTTATAGAGTCTAATGGTCTTTAAATGTCGTAGACCGATGTGTGCTGCTGACTTTGTGGATTTACCTTTTTGGTACGCAAATTGTACAATAAGTTTTGAAGCTGAGTTCCAGATAATATGTCTCAGCTTTTCCATAGCCCAAGGCAAAAGGTTAGAGGCCGGGGGGCATTTTGGAGATTCTGGGGGTTTATTGCCTTTTTTACGTATGAAAATTACCTTAACTCTTCTCCATGTCAAAGAAATATATGACAATGATTTGCAATAAACTCCATAAATGACACCCTAGTGGAGATTCGACAAAGAATAAAACTAGGCAACCGGTGTTACTTCGGTTTATCCAAACAACTAGGGCCCAAACTAATAACTCGAAGGTCCAAAATCATGCTCTACAAAACCCTGATCTTGCCAGTCTCGCTTTAAGGAGCTGAATGCTGGACGATAAGCAAGACACCGAAGCAGATTTTGAGATCTACATAGAATATTACGTCCTGTCTGCGAGGAGGGCGAATGAACGAGAAGATATAACCGCGAACTCTACGAGCTGTATAAGGATGTGGATGCTGGAAGGAAAAATTCGTCGACTGCACTGACTCAGCCATATCGAGCGAATGGGCGAGAATACTCCAGCTACGAGAACCTTCAAATCCCAACACCGAAGACCGAACCTTCGGTTTAGAGATCAAGGAATCGCGGACGCCAGAAGCCTTGGTCTAGTAAACTGGAAGCAACGTACATTAGTTCAAGCTCAGACCCACCAAAGGTCGGTGGCCGGATAAGTAAGTAAGTTACATTATGAAGAATCGGTGGAGCAGGTGAAGCATCTACACCGCTAAGGATAGTAAAAACTTTCCTAAAGCCTTTCCCGACTTCCAAGCTAGTTCGAGAAAGCTAGACTTAAGTTTTGTTTGAGTCCCAGGTCACAATGGGATCAGAGTAAATAAGATCGCCAATAAGATTTTCAGGGCCGACGTAAGGACTACCTACTTTCTCAATTAGCTTTCAGATTTCTAAGAGGTCAGTGACTTTACTGCTTTCCCTCAATAGGTAAGACTGCTTACTGACGCCGTGAAGAAGCATTTCACTTCTGCTAAACATCTAAGTGTGTTGGGGATAAGTGACACAAAATCTTGCCACCATTGCTCTGAGAGTGATGACTATACCAGGGAGCACTATCTCTGTGAATATCCGGCATACGCTCATAACAGGCTACAGATACTCGACGCTGATGTGGTGGGTGATGGTACTGTGAGCACTTTATCAGTGAAACGCTTACTCATCTTTTTGCAAAAGACTGAGAAATTTCAGTAAAGCGGGGACTCTAGCTGGCGCAAAAGTCATTACCCTATCTCAATATGCTATAATTTTGCAAATGGTGGCAAATGTCAATTTGGCATTTGTAAAGTAAGTAGATGCAAAATACATGTCAACAAGACTCCTAAAGAACGCGGAATAATTGTTACGATTTTTTTGCGGAATAATTAGTTGGTGGTGTTGGCGTAGCGTGCATTTCGGCGCAGGTTTCCCGACACCAACTTGGCAAACACTACGACGTTTAGCCGCTCGCTTAGAAGAGTATGGGATAACACGAGATGCTGCCAGGTCTGGTCGGCCCCGGAGCAGCAGTTCTGCTGAGAATATCGGAGCTGTGGTTGAAGATGTCGCGCGTGTAACCTACGCTTAAGCAATCCTGAATCTCGACAACTTTTCATCGAAAATCATCATGAGCGATGAGGTGGATAGGTGGAGAAGCAAAATTATCGCTTCTGGCGTACCGAAAATCCGCGTATAACCCACGAAGAGCCATTGTACCCGCTCAAAGTTACATACTACATGGTGTGCTGTTTACACTAGAGGTGTCATCGGGTCTTATTTTTTCGAAGACACCGCGGGCCAAACGACTACTGTGGACGGCGAGCGCTACAGAGCCATGCTCAACGACTTTCTCATTCCTCAATTGGATGAATTGGGACTGGAGAACATGTGGTTCCAACAGGACGGCGCATATTCACGAACCACAGCCGAAATTCTGAGGGCTGCATTTCCGGATCCACTAATCTCTCGTTTTGGCGATTTGCACTGGCCGGCAAGATCGCCTAACTTAACAGTTTCAGGCTTATTTTTGTGCTTTTTTTGGAGTCGCGAGTTTATGTCAATAAACCTCAGACTCTTGAAGCCCTCAAAGAGAATATCCGTCAGGAATGCGGCCGGAAGTTCTAGCAAGAGTGATGGAAAGTGCCACAAATCGGGTCCGAATGGTCATAAATTCTGGCGGCGGCCACTTAGCCGATATCATTTTCTCGATTTAATGGAAAAAAATTTAAGACATCAAATAAACATAATTCAAAAGTAGAAAATCACAGCCAAAGAAGATCAGGTGACAACTTTTGCGCCAGCTTGTACAAGGAGTATGTTAGATTGCTCTGTCCCGATCGAAAAGAAAAGTTCTATCTAAAGAGATCTGGTCGATAAAGATTCAAACAAGTGTATAAAAGTTTCAAATAATGCAAATGAAGACCCATATGGAGGATTAGATTTTGGAGTTTGACCGAAGGTATACTTAACTTGAAAATTACGTAGTTTTCCAAAAATGGTTCTGAACGGATGACTACTTGGTAGCGTTTCAGACGACATTTAATAATTGATATAAGCGCTAAAGCAAAGCGGTTAACTAATTAATAGACGAATATCGCTCTAAACATCTATTGAGAACGTGTCATGTATTTTATGGTGGTCAGCGTAGTGTAGTATTTAAGTAGGTTAAATTGTGGCACTGCCATCTTTTCGCTGAGCGGTGTTAAACCTGTGAAAGTCAAAATTTTTACACTCTTTCGTCTAAATTCCTCAAAATTCTGAAGGCTCCAACCCATAGAATCTACCGATTCGTTTTTAACTGGCAGCTAGAAAGAATACATAGGTACATTCTTATGAAAGGAGGCCGACGGCAGTTTACACATTCACGGATTGAAATTCACACAGTCACGCATTCATTCATTGGCGGAAGTATTGAGGGAAAGAAAATAAACTATTAGCAATAACAAAATGTCATCGGCTGTGTGCTGTCAACGTAGATAGGCGACGAATTTAATCCGGCAATACGTGAACGCCAACGTCAACCTTCAGCCGAGTGACGTCGACAGATTCTATGGGTCGGGGCTTTGACTAGGCAACAAAATTTAGCCCACCTTCTCTATGTACAAAATGACAAACACAGTTCAGAGTGGAGACTAGACTTTGGTGTTCAATGGATTGTTGCGCCATTTGTTTTTATGGATTTTCTATTTTACTACCGGAATGCATTCAGAAAATTGGAAATACAAGTTTATTCATCTAATTCTATATTGTCTCCTTCAAAGTAATCCCCATCGACTGCAACACACTTATGCCAGCGCTTGATCCAATCCTCGAAAGATTTTTTATATTCGGTTTTCGGTATGTCCATCAGTGCCTCCTGCGATTTTTCCATTACTTCCTCTCGACTGCTGAAACGCGGTCCCCGTAGTGGTTTTTTAACTCGATTGAACAGAAAGAAGTCACAGGGAGCCAAATCAGGTGAATTCGGTGGCTGTTGGATGGTATTTGTTGCATTTTTCTTCAAAAAAATTACGAATAATGATGGCACTGTGCGACGGTGCGTTATCATGGTGCAAAATCCACGAGTTTTCTGCCCACAATTCTAGTCTCTTTCGGCAAATTGTTTTACGCAAACATCTCATAACGCGCAAATAATACGAGTACTGTTTGTTTACTATCTGGCCTTCTTTCAAAAATTGATGCACACACCGTTGTAATCCATGAAAACCGTGAGCATTGCCTTCTTTTTTGACCGAAAACGACGTGGTTTTTGGTGAACGCCATTCACTTGCTTGAGGTCTGGATTGCGTGTCGTACTCATAAACCCACGTCTCGTCTCCAGTAATGATCCTTTTGATGAATGTGGGATCGGATTCAGCCTCGCAAATCATCTCTTTTGCGACGTCAACACGGTCTCTTTCTTGCATGAAATTGAGGTCTTTTGGCACCAACTTTGCTGCTACACGACAGAAACCCAAATTATTAACCAAACTGTCTTGGACGGATCCATAGGCAATGTTCAAGTCCTCCGCTATCTCTCTGATGGTTAATTTCCGGTTATTGACCAACATTTCTTTTACTCGTACTTCATCAATGTTTTCGTCGGTTTTCGATGTCGATGGTCTGCCACTGCGTTCATTATCTTCGATTGACTCGCGACCACTTTTGATTCGCTCGTGCCACTGGTAAACGACCGTTTTCTTTAGAGAATCGTTGCCGAAACACTTTTTCAACATTTTCAACGTTCGCGCAACATTAAATCCGTTTTTTTACGCAAAATTTAATACAAGTTCGTTGTTGCAAATTTGAATCCATTTCCAAAATTGTAAAAAATCGCCAACACACACAGACATAGATGTACTCTTGTCTACGTAACTTTTGCAAATGTCAAGGTATAACGCTAAGATTTAGAGGGAACGTCAGCAACAGATTTACCAACTTAACAAAAAAAAAAACACAGAACTCAAATCGGAACAATGGGAGCGCCACACGGAGGTTATTCCGGGATCAAGGTGGTAGTCGCCATCTTGATAACAGTTGCTTCTTCCACACTTTTGTAGATCTATGGCCTCGATACCAGCAAATAATCCTCCCATTTTGGAGACAAGCTTCTTGGCTTCACTTTTTGGTTTTCAACAATTGATTCTTGACAACTTTGGTGCTGCAACTCATAGACAAATGATACGAACGATATAATTTAAATCAATTTAAATTTTGAATTTTGCTTTACTATCTCAATGCCATCTGTTGTTTGGAGTCGAAACCCTCAAAAATTATATTTCGTTGCCTCTCGATACTCGAAAGTACTGTATTTTTGACACTTGTTATCAAAAGCCGCACTCATGCATCTGTTGTTTATTACCTTGTACATGAGGAGTCTGAGATACCGGCCGCAGTTAACCACTTTTGTTTTGTGTTTCTGTTTAGCTAATATTGAAGTATCAGCAGCAAAAATGCACAGCGTTAGTGCGGATGTTGTGCTTTGTGATATCGAGGGGACGACAACCTCAATCAGTTTCGTAAAAGTAAGTTTCAATGCATTTTTCTATCCAAAAAAGCGTTAGGTTAATTTATCCAATAAGTATATCACCAATTCACTCCTCTGAACATAATATTATGTGGCCTTAAGCAACTATCGTACCGATCTGAGTTGTCCCGATATTGATACAATGCGTTGTACAAGGCACACACTATACGATTTGTATACGATTTTATTTTATGCTCATTCGTGTATCTTTCTTTTTACCATAACGTGATGAGTGATTTGAGTGTTCGAAAAAAATTGTATTAATATGTGCGGCGGCATATCGAACAAAAAAGGAAGTGGGTCAAAGAGTGGCGACTGGAGAGGTCATAGTATTCAGATATATTTCTCGTAAAACTATTAAAATTGACTGAATCTGAAGACTATAAATGCAACTTACGTATGAAAGATGACCAATTTGATCAACTTTTACGTTTAGTGGAGCTTTATATCACCAAACAAGACATTTTAATGAGCACCCATATCAGCCATATCAGCTGAACAGCGTTTAATACTAACGTTGACCTATTTACCTACGCGAAATAACTACACTGATTTGAAATTTAGTTCACGAATATCACCTCCAGCTATAGGAAAAATTGTACCAGAAACTTGTCGGGCAGTATACAAAACCTTAAGGAAAAAATACTTAAAAGTTGAATTTATAGTATTGTCGTATATGTTATGTACGTATTTATACTAAGAATTTGTCTAATTCCAGCTTCCATTCACTGAAAATGATTGGAAGGTTGTTGCCGAAGGATTTAAAACAAAATGGAATTTTGAAAAGTGTCTCGGTGCTATGGATGGAAAGCACGCATAGTATCATTTTGTTTACCATAGTCAACGCAAACTATGAATTTATTTACGTTCATGAAGGCACTAATGGAAGAATTTCCGACGGAGGAGTGTTAAGGAGAACCGATTTTTTTGAAAAACTGGAAAACCATGATCTCAACATATCACCATCGGGAAAACCTGTTAACTCTGCATACGTTTGTCTATATGGTTTTGTAGGGGATGAAGCATCTTCCTAATCTGAAAACATATGGAAACCTTTTCCGCAAAACGGAGTTTCAAAGGAAGGACGAATTTTTAATTATAGACGAAGTCGTGCTCGTCGAGTCGTTGAAAACGTTTTTGGAATACCATACTGTGCTCTCGATTCAAGCTTTTTCAAAGGCCAATAAAAACCAACCTGGAACATGCAGATGCAGCAATCTTAGCTTGCTGCGTTCATTATGCTTTATATATTTACCTTTATTATCAGAGGTTTCTCCTGTTGAAACTAGTTCAAGTTTTAGTCTATTATCGTAATGAGATAATAAACATGAAACCACGCCGGGTAGGTTACGAATTTAAAGTCAAAGTCTGCGCTGGAACGTTTTGAATTATTTATTGTATTTTATTTATTTGATTCAATGATAGGCCTTGCAATTGGGGCAGTTTAATATACAATCATCCGTTTTGCGCGTTACAATTTTACTTTCAACCGTCGAGCAGAGTATAGTTATCTAATACATTCTCCAATCCTTACTTTCAGGATGTCCTCTTTCCATATGCAACAAACCACTCCAAGGAATACCTTCAAAATAATTGGAACGAGGACACAACCAAGCAAATCGTCAGCGATTTAATTGCCTTGCCGGAATTTAAAGATTTCCAAATCGAACTCAAGCTTAAAAATGATTCTTCTCTCGAAACAATTGCAAAGTTTGTGTCTTATCTCATCAAAAAAGACTTAAAACTGGGACCACTTAAGACTCTTCAGGGACTAGTATGGAACCAAGCATACGCAAGTAAAACTGTAAAAGGCCAGTAAGTTCAAGATATACATATACAATATGTATCCAGCGTGAATCCATTTGTATTCAGATTTCTCTTTTGAATTGCAGTATTTATGACGATGTACCTCAGGCATTTGAAAGATGGACAAAGGAAGGTCTAAAAGTTTGCATTTACTCCAGCGGCAGTGTTAAAGCTCAGAAGCTACTTTTTGGCAATTCAGATTATGGTGATCTAATGCCATTTCTCAGTGATTATTTCGATACAACAATTGGACACAAGCGAGAACCTGAATCCTATACAAATATTGTGCGAAAATTGGATGTTCCTAGTCAGAGAATTTTGTTTTTGACTGATATTATTGCAGGTATGAAATGAATGGATGTTTTGTTTCTTTCTAAAAACTGAAGTTCTCGCTTTAAAAGTCTGCACATCAGCTATCGTTGTGCATGCAAGAATGTGTATTGTCTTAAGCTATTGAAATTAGTATAGAAAATGTCTTTCTTTACAGAGGGAGAAGCCGCACAAAAAGCTGGACTACAGATTATCATCTTGGATCGACCAGGAAACGCACAACTGAGTGATGATGACCGCTCAGCGTTTGTTGTAGCAAAGGATTTTAATGAAATTGAAATAAAGAGAGCTTAACAAATTTAAAACGGTTGTTCGCATTGTTTGTTCAGAATATTTATTTGCATATACGGTCAGCAAACCTAAAGGTTCAAAGTTTCTAAGTTTCTTCTCGAATCAGCTGGCTGGGCTTCCGAACATATCGTGATTGGTGCACTGCTGTTCATTCGCTCTATGTGGCCGAGTCAATATAGTCAACCCTTCTTTGTTGTCTGAATCTTTCATTTCTTATATCTCACTTAGGTCATAAATTTTGCGATTGCATCTTCTCAGCCGCCTTCACAGATAGCGCCGGTTTACGAAATATTTTTCTTTCGAAAAGGCCTAAAATTAACTCAGCTGTCTTTATTATCGTCCAACATTCGCCGTTTTACTGCAAGACTGGTCAGATTTTTTTTATTGAGAATTTTTGACCCCCTAGTTAGGAGTTTTAACCTCAACTGTTACGACATTCCAATCTAGCATTGGCAAATCAGGGTCAGATTAACTATCTCAACGTTATGGCTGTCGATGGTAGTGTTTTGTTCAAGCTAGTATGCGACTTTCTTATTTTTAGTCGTCACCATATATTTTGTCTTACCCTCATTTACTTTAAGGCCATATGTCCTAAGGCAAATGTTGTCATCGGCCCAAATTGCACAATTCCTACCTTCGAAATGATATGGAACACTGGCGATTCGAGAACTCAGGATTCACTGAGTTCAATGACGAAAATATGGCTAATAATGTCATCGTCGATAAGAGGGAACTACCTCCGTACATTTTGAAGGAAGAACTCCAAACTATCTTCGAATCACTGAAAAGTAAGAGGTTAGTGGGAATCGACGGTATACCTAACATTGTGTTACGACGTCTTCCACTAGAAGCGGTGGATATTTACACCGCTCTGTTCAATAATGCTGTGAATAATGCCAATTATCCAACGGGTTGGAAGACTGCGGTGGTGCATCCCATTCCCAAAAGGAATAAAGACACGCCCAATCCGGCGAGTCTTCGGTTAATAAGTCTCCTTCCGAATATCAGCAAGGTATTCGAAAAGGTGATCAATAGAGTTCTGACTAAGTGGGTTGAGGACAAATCAATTCGGCTTTAAGGCGGGGCACGATATCTCACATGCCACGTCGAAACAGGTATCTGATATCGAGTGGAACAAAAGCAAGAAATAATGCACGGATGCTTGCCTGATTGATTTGGAAAAAGCCTTCGATACCGCATTGTTACAGAGCTGGACCGGCTGGGCATAAGTAAACCACTGCTATACATTGTTTTTTATTATGCTCTGCAGTATACAGTTCATCGTAAAGAATTTGACTTCAGCTGGAATATTTGACATCAAAATCGGTCTGCAGCAAAGTACAGTCAATTCGCCGATCGTATTTAACATCTACAAACGCGATCTACTGAGCTCGCTTCACCATGCCATAGCGTACTCAGACGACTTGATCGCGTACAGACCAGGGATGAAGATCGAGGTCATTAATACTCACTTGCAACGTGAATTCGATATGATTAAGTAATGTTGCGATGACTTGAAGTTGAAGATTTACTTTCAGAAGTCGGAAACCATTCTTTTTAGGACGCCTTTGTTTGGGACCCTTGCGGATACTGGAAAGAACTGACGAAAACTTTCGATCATGGGACAATACGGGCAGTCACTTGCTTATCGAAATGTAGTCAGATACCTGGGGGTTTGGCTAGATCACTATCTGTATTTTAATAAACATATAGATGTTGCCCTTACAAAGAGACTGTTTTATAGCAGCCAACTCGATGCGAGGGTGAAGGTAATTTGCTACATGGCCCTTATCCGGCCTATGCTTGTATTTGCATGTCCCGTGTGGTTCAACGTGAGAGCAAGTTTAATAGAAAAGATTCGGGTGTTTGAGAGGACCTGCCTTAGGAATTGTCTACGCTAAACTAGAATCGGAGTACATAGAATATTATCCTAATAAGGTCTTATACAGAAGGGGAACTTAATAAGAGTGGACAATTTCGTAATTAAGCTGACTCGAAGGCACATTGCAAGAGCAATGTCGTCGAAGAACAACCTGATCTCCGGGGCTTACTACCCTAATTATCTGTATCACGAGAGTGTGCGCTTTAACGGCTTCATTCCGCCAGAGACGTCCCTCTATTTTATTAATAAAGGGCTGATCCAGGACAAATTAGCGGTGCCGCTAATCTTCCACCTTGCTCGAATAGCTGCAGACCGGCGACTCCACTACGACAACGTCGCACACGGCAGTGCGGAGCATCTGTACTCAACCCACACTGTTCTTGTGTTTTCCCCCAGTTTTTTCTTTCTGCGTGCTCATCATCATAATATAGTTTCTTGGATGATGGTATTTGTGGCGCAGGGTAGTTTAGCTACTTCTTTAAGAGCTACAGCAGTGCAGCATCGTACGTAGTTGGCGCATTTGACTGCCTTTTCCTTAAATGTATTCTCTGACTACATATCTCCGATGTACTCGTAGTTTCGCGTTCAATGTTAAACATTCTTTCAATCGTTCTGATTGGTTAATCGAGCTCTGAATCGGACTGCGATTAGATAATGATCGAAGCCGATATTAAATCTTCACGCATCCAGGATATTCGACGCGTGCCTTTTATCAATTACCATATCAGGAAAAGTCAGTCACGTCATTTCCGTTATGTCGTCATCGTTTGTACGTCGCGTCCGGTTACAGTCCCCATCGAAGGACGGTCTCAGTAGATAAAAAACCTAATTTCATACCATCATCCAATTAATGATTCAAATACACATTAACGTGAGGTACAAACGATGACGACATAACGGAAATAACGTGACTGACTTTTGCTGAAGTTTTTTTTAAGGTGGTGACTGGGAGGAATTTCGTTAGGGGCTACCATTCACAGTTTTGGCCAGAATGATATCAATTGGTCGGATCCAAATGCGATAAGGATAGGTTGGCCATCCTCAGCCACAACACCCGGCTTATTTCAGGTAGTAACGAGCTGTCATCGCTGTGTAATCCTGGGACGCATTATTCGGTGTAGGGTACATAGGGTTAAGTTAGCTTTAGGTTTAGTTATTATTCGCTAAAATTAAGTTCGGTATTTAGGGACTAGGTTAATATAGGTTTAGTTGGCTACATCGTGCTCGTCCTAGACTTGCACAGTGGTGATGGCACACAGATGTGATCTTGCTGTTTCTATTCTTCTTTTTTCCTATCATCTTTCTCTCATCCTGTCTTTTAAATCCGTCCGTATCGTAACGTAGCTTTCTCCTTAACTATCTTTGTTTTTTTTTTTGATATTTCGACACGAAACAAAAAGGTAAGTTGAGTTGCGATGCGCGGGGTAGTGGCAAAAACCCAACTCGATCCAACGAGCTAGAGCCGAGCAACCGCGAGCGTGCCACTACCGTCTACTCCTGTATCACGGATGCCTCCGTGGCCAACTGATTCCTTACAACATCAAAGAGTATTGTGCGTCAAACTAAATTTTTGTTTGCGAGCAATCGACCGTGTTTGGCATCAAAGTCAACAGAAGTTCTTAGTGTTCCATTGGAGTCCAAATTGCCGAACTTCCGGAGAGAAACCAATCGAAAACGCCATAAGGATAGCCGCCAACATTTTGCAGTATGATGAGTCCGACTGCAAGTCATTTGGACCTTATTCGTCATATTTGGAGCTCAGGTCATGGAAAATTTGTCGGAATCTAGTCAGGCAGTTGAAATAGATATAGTGACGGAACATTTCCAATCGCATCAACGGCAGCGCTTTAGCCCCAGTACTGGCCTACTGGCACTATTCTCTGATGGATCTGGCCTTCAAAGTTGAGGTTTGTCTCGTATGGTGAGCTGCCCGACCATATAAAACACTATATGTTGTGAAGCAACACGCAGCCTCGGATATGGGCGACCGCAGTAAACAGACGACGTTCTTTGGCTCGGAAGTTAAAATCGTTGGACCGAAAGCCCAACAAAGCCGATATTATTCAAGAAGTGCGATGAGATGGGCTGGGTAAAAGAAAAATCGAGAACCGTGATATCTACTGCTGATTGCTATATAGAGCAGAAGTAGTGGCTATTTGGATGTGGACATGTGACATAACGGAAAGACTTAAGCACAAAGTCACGAGCTCTGAGCGAATTCCTAACTGAAATTTGCTTCAAAGTTAAATTCGCCCCAATTTAATTATGATAAGAGCTCACGTTCTAACATAGGAAAAAGACGTCTCTGCAAAAGATTGCTTCTCCGAGCTCCTGCGCCAGACCTATGAGCAACGTTGTAAGTACGATTAATTCGTGATTGGTAAAAAAAAGGAAAGCATTTTTGGCAGATCAGTTAGAAGACATGCCCTATACCACACGAACTTTGATAATGGATTCAAGCTAATCGACTTGTCATCATAGCTAGCGGATGTTTCCCCAAGGAGAACTGACTAGGTCAACAAAACCTCATCCACATTGACCGTGCTTCGATCGATGCAAGACAAATCTAGTATTTTGTTTTTGCCAATGTGGCCAATATAGATGCGGACCATTACCTTGTAGCCAATGTGCGAATACGAATATACCGCCATTACATCGACGAAGTTCTATTAAGGAATTTGATATCAAACGGCTAGAGATGCAAGAGATTGCTAGAGCCGTTTAAGATTGAGTCTTCGAAAACCTCTCGAGAAGTCCTGTGCTCCCAGCATCAAGCGCAGAAGAACGTAACCGGCATATTGAGCAGACTCCGTATCTGATGACATAAATTTCACCCATCCCCCACAATGGTTTAACGAAGAGCAGCGAAACAAGAAGCGTATAAGGCGGCACTGCAAAGAATGATAAGCGCTACTTCACGAGCTCTATAGGCGAAAGACATCGGCTTATCAGAAGGAAAACCAAGGAGCTGCGAAGTGTTGTGTATTATGGAAAACGTGCGACAGAACTACTAAAACGTTTAGACAAATTGTGACGAGCTATCACTAGAGCATTTAGGGCCATTGAAATAGAAGTACCTCTCACGAAGAATGTATGTTACATAACTCTCGGATGAAAATGCCCTTGGTTGCTTCGAAAAAAAACTTAATCGAGTAATTTATATTGCACATATTAAGCGGATGAACCCATACCGATAAGAAAATGGCGTACGGGGAAACATCGTATCGGGTGGCTCCCTAAAGTGCAAAAGAAGTTCAGCCAAGTTGGTGCGCGTAACGGAGACAGCTCCACTCCAGATTATAGCGCTGCCTAAGTTAATGTAAGTAAAACGCTCGGCCGAAATAACCTCGGTGGCTAGCTAAAGTGCAAAAGAAGTTCAGCTAAGTTGGTGCGCGTAATGGTGGTAGCTCCACTCCGGATTATAGCGTTGCCTAAAGTAAGTGTAAGTAAAACGCCCGGCCGAAATAACCTCGGTGTACAAATCAGTTGTACGAAATTTGAATTATATACGAAATTGCCGGTTTCTAGGACCCGTAAGCCTAAAAACTGACAAGAGTAGCTTCGTCCTAAAGTGAAAAAAAAAAATTCACCAGTCGTAAACGGTCGAGGAGATTGCGATAATGCATTGAATAAGCGTGTGGTTGTAGTTAAAATGAAACGCAAACACCACACTCTTTTGTGTAAAAATTTGCTTAACACGCACGACATTCGTGTGTCCGATTCTAACATGCATCAAGAAGTATTCTATAATTCACGCAAAATTAACAATGCGGAATGATATCTTTTTAACTAGTGTTTCGTTCATTAATCTGCAACTGAACTGTAGCAGCTGTGCATAAAAGTCAAGTAGATTTGAGGTAAGCCCTTACACACTCACTACATTCTTTCGTTTCGTTACTTTCTGCTCCCGAAACGCATGTCCTAAAACAACAATTTTGCATTAAATTCCACGCATTCAATTTTATGCATTAACAAATTGACACATTTGACAAGAGTAACGTTGGTAACCAGAGAATCAACAACGCAACCCAACTCAATGTTTACCAACCACGAATATTGATAAATCGCTTTGCACTGCGTATACCCGTGTAATCATATTGTGACATCAAAATGTCGTCACATATGGCGACGAATTTTTTAAATTCTTGCCTCAAGGTACCCATCGATCCGTGCAATAATTGTCCCGCTCCTGTTTACAATCGTCCAAAGATCTACCTCGGTAGAAGTGCAACAGCTACCAGCAAAGTGACAACCACTAGTAAGATTTCGGATTATGATTTAGACTTGGATGTGTTGTTTGCTACAAGTGGAGTGCGTTCGTTGGCAAGATTTTACGATAGTATTCCAGGTGAGCTTTTTGCCATCGATATATTTTACAATCATAATGTTTCATATACTTCTTTCAGATTACAGTGAAGTGAATCATTTGCCTGAGGAAGAGTTCTATTCTACGTTGGATACTCTGAAATCCACTTGTCGTAATCTGAAATCGAAAGCCAGTAATCCATTCTGCGTGCGAAATGATAGTAGCAACTCCTCAGTTTCTCAACACAGCTATGAAGCGGCGAAACCATGTAAACCTAAGAGTTCAAGGGACTATTCTGGAAAACGTAGTAAGAAGAGAATAGCTCCAAGAAAAAGTTGCGCCAAAAAGGATTGCAGGAGTATATCAGCCAGCCCATGTATGTCATCATTTAGAGACATTTGCGAGAGAATGAGGATTTTAAAGTAATTAAGAGAAGCAAGTGTTTCTTTTTTGAACAGCTTTAAATGACTTTCCTTTTCAGTTATAGGAGGCTGGAGAACATTGAAATCGAACGACTATCTGAACCACCCAAGAAATCTGTACAAACACCGTCAACTTCCCTGCACAAATCCCTTTCAGTTTGTCATTTACCAGGAGAAGAGATCCGACCAACTAAACCAGAAGTAGTAAAACGAAAAGAAAAAATCCCCGAAAAGCCATTACGCGCTAC
Organism: Volucella zonaria; assembly: GCA_963966105.1. NCBI lineage: Eukaryota > Metazoa > Arthropoda > Insecta > Diptera > Syrphidae > Volucella > Volucella zonaria. Next base: position 36,178,661 of record OZ014530.1, on the reverse strand, counting down.
AATAGAGGAAAAGTAGGAAGGGATTCTATCCCCGCTCACTTCAATCCAATTTGCAATTTTCTTTCATTTTCTCTTAAAGACCTCCACCAAGACCGAGTACACCGCAAATCAGAGAATCTCTAAGGAAATCGTTTTCGTTCAACGATCTAAATTTGAATCATTGGCTAGAGGACTATAGGAAGGAGTCAGCCATGGGATTTAGACAGTATTTCGATGAAAAAATAAAGTAAGACAAAGCTCCTAATGGTGCTTAACTTAAAACTAATCAAAAATTTTCCTTACAGATCGCCAAAAATAGTTCCAGAGGATGTACCAAAAATCACTGTTCAGTCTCCCAGTTTGAATGAAAATAAAATTGAAACTGAAAAGCTGGACAATTTTAGCAATTCTTCAAGTACCTGCAAGAAAAAATCAAAGGTCAAGAAGTCTGAATCTATAAAAGTTCCATTCTCTTTCCTCGGGATCAATGATTGCAAATTGACTGATAAGGTAACGACGAATCAAGCCAATTGTGTACTCAGACTTCTATTGTTACAACTTACAGACACCATCCGCATCGCCGATTCATCCTGTTGCCCGACCGAACTTAGCAGCGACATTGCGAGTTGAAGTTTCCAAGAAGAAGGTAAAAGAACTCCAAAACAATTGCACCTTTCAAGACCATACGCCCCAGGTAGATTGGGAAGTGAGAAAAACACCAGCTTGGAAGTCCCTTAGTCTTAAGTGGGTTCCACCAAACGTTTGGATCAAATTATATCTTTAAAAAAAACAATTCCTTTCAGTGAATCACATAAGGAAATCCTAGCTCTACGTTTAGCCACACGGAAAGCCGAACAAGCGCTGCAACAACGAGAATACGAATTACATATGGAACTGATGCGGCAACGTGTGAAATCTGCCCCACTACTTCTTGAAGGCAACACCTTCTGGGGTCCACATGTTGGAAAATTGTCTCATTCATGTCATAAAGATAGCCTAAAACATACTTGTCAGCATGGGAAAAAGGCACGCAGAAAAGGAACACCCAACAAGTCACAACATAGAAAATGCGGATCGAATAAAGCTTACTCAAGGAACTCAAATCACAGTACAAATCTGCAGGACAGCGACGACTTAAGTAGTGTGGACAGAGCGTTTCTGTAAGAGGTTGTGTTTTTGTTTTTGTGATCCTAGTTGGCTAAGAAATAAATATCAAGCAATATAGTCTTATTCTAAAAAAGAACTCTGACCTGTATTGTCCCATGTTCTGAATGTTTTGATACTTGGTTTGTTCAAATCTAAATGTGGGATGATTTCTTATAGACTTGCTGTTTGTATTACCTTCCAGAAAGTTAATATAAATATGAAGTGCTGAAGACTCTCCTCCGATTACTGTCCATACTGTTCCTCCATTTTTGATGACGAAGGAGAACGGTGTTGCAATCAAAAAACTTATCATACTTGGTTTAACGGCCCGAAATCGCATTTACTTTACACGGAGTTGTAGAAGTAGCTTTTCTTTTCTTGTTATTTCTACCGAGTCATTCTCTTCAAGACGCCAGTTTGTCAGATGCCTATTCTTGAATGCAGGTTACTATCAGCCTACATAAATTATGACAAATAAGTGTCTTTTATGGGACGTTCCGTAGCCTGATATCTTCGTAGCCGGTTAAATTTAGAATTTATCCTTATTTCAGAATTATACAACTGGGGTGACGATGGACAAAGTTCGTAGAAACATTCCATGGTAGCATAGTTTATTTTATGTGGTCATGTGGGCGCAAATCAGGCCCCGATGCAGATTGCTACAGAGCGTTTCTTCGCGCACTTAAATAGATCCTGTTTCTATCAGGTTGTAACATAATTATTGCGCGACGTTTATATGTCTGTTTAATTTTAATTAATTTGCACGTCTACCCACCTCTCAGGCAGCTTCTTAATGCCAGGTTGAACATCATTCCGAGATTTAAAATTTTTTCCGTCAAGGAAGTTTTGCAGACTGAATCTGAAGGTGCTAAATCTGGAGAATAAGGCGGATGCACCATCAGCTTCGCTGGCAGTGCTTCAAGCGGTCGGTCCAATTTTTGATGACTCGGTCAAATATGTGCGGCGTTATTCCGGAAATAGCTTGTCGAATGTTGGCCTCGAGTTCGTCGAAAGTGGTTAGCTTGTTAGCGTAGACTAAGGCCTTGACGTAGCCTCAGAGAAATTAATCGAGTTGTGTTAAATGGCATGATCGCGACAACCATCTCACGCCCGCCGTGAGATGACCCAGTCGCCTAATTTCTCCTTCACAACTTCGAGCGTTGCGTCCCTTGTATGGCATGTAGCGCAGTCTTGTTGGAACCACAGCTCGGATATATCGATGTTGTCGCTCTATACCTGAGACCATTGGCGGCAACAGTGTCTCCTTCCTCATTTCGAAAGAAAAAAGGTCCGATGATGCCGCCATGCAATAAGCCGCACCAAACAATCAATCTTTGTGGATGCATTGATTCTTGGCCGAACACTTGTGGATTATGTTCGCTCCAATAGTGGAAATTTACTTAGGTGCCGACCCAAAAATGGGCCTCGTCCGAGAATATGATTTTTTGGCCAAAATCCGGATTTCCAGCCAACATTTCCAGCGCCCAATTAGCGAACTCACGGGGCTATTTATGGTCGTCCGGCTTCAATTCTTGAGTCAGCACAATTTTATACGGATGTAGGCCCAAATTCAACCGCAAAATAAGCCGGGTTGACTCTCTGGCGATGCCCAATTTAGCAGATCGGCACGGAATCGACATCTCTGGGTCTTTTGCGATACTGGTCGCTACGGCGGCTATGTTTTCTTCATTTCGCACCAATCTCTATCTGGTTGGTGACTGAAGATCCAAAAGACTGTACTAACACCATGATGACGACCGATCTCACCACGAAATTCACGTTCCGTATTTACAATTGAGCCGGAATTTCGATAATATTTTTTAATAATTTCCGTACGTTCGGCAAGCGTAAAACGATGCATAATGAAATGGCAAACCTTTTGAATATTGGGAAAACTATCATTGCTATCTGGTCACCCGTTACAATACGATATCCGTCACAAAATTACCAGGTATAAACCACCTGCAATTACAATTCTTATCAGTTCTATTACCAGAAACTATGGCAATCCTAAAATCTACAGAGCTAACAAATCCCAAAAAAAAAAAATCATTTGCACCGATAGCCTGCCAGTAATCAAAGCCGTCGAAAACGCCAACAACAATACAGAAATCATTTCAACCATCGGATACAAATGGTCTCAATTTTATCTGATACCAGGACACGTAGGTATTAGCGGTAACGAAAAACCGATCTGGCTGCGAAATCTGCGATGGTGAAGCCTCTAATTACCTTCTATTACCAAAATAGCTATGATACAAAAAATAAAATATATCATTTCTGGGAGGGTGTAATGCTTACGAGTTGGGAATCCTACTCTCATCATTATTCAGCGTCTAAGAAGCAGGCTGACAAAGCGACATATCCCATAAATTGTTCAAACGTGAAAAATAAGATCTCCTGCGACTTCATCTGGGACACACAAACATAACCCATAACCCTTACAGTGAACCCCTACAGGCAATGTATGAACTTCATAGGGAACGAAAGGCTTACAAGCTTTTTTAGCAATAACGGGTGATGATCTTTCCAACGGACATTTATTTTCAACTAGTCTTTTCGCCAATAAGCCATTTATAATTGAGCGCGTGAATGTCTTCATGTCCATATGCGGAAGGTTGACCATTTTGTACAAGCAAAAGGAATTTACGACTGCAGCATCTAGAAAAAAGAAAAATATCCGGTGCCACCATTTCATTCTTTTTCTGTCCAATTTATAAACTGACAAGTTCTGGTCGAACTTGTCTACGTAGTTCATGTGTTTATTGTACTCAACAACTGCATTTGGACACCATACTTTTGATACAGTCCCATCCTAGTTCTTACGTGAAACCTCACTGGATTTTTCTTCGAGGTGAAAATTGGAGAGAATATGTACAGACCGCTTATCTTTCCATTTTACTCGTATAGCGGTTAGGTTTGTGTCACTGTAGAAAAACTCAGAATCTCCCCTTTTTATCTCATTATCTGGTGGGAACCGCAGAAGATATTTTCTCGTGGCATTTACCGTTCGACAGGCATAGATTCCGCCTTTCTTCAAGTCTTCAATTAGTTCGCCCTAGTAACGTAATTCTCAAAATACACCACATGATTTTTGTGTTTGTAGTTTCTGCAGTTCCAGATGCTGACTTGCCGGTGTATACACCACGAGTAGGATATGCACATTTTTTTTTAAATTTGTTGAGAGCATTTGGAGCATAAGTTTAATTTTATAAAGTCTCTCGTAATTGGGAGCACTTCGTTTTGGTTCAAGACACCCATCACTCATATGTAAATTTCCCAGCAACCAACTAAACCGTGCTTGCTTCATACAGGAACTGATACAGAAATCGTGTAAATCTGATGAAGACCAATAATCTTTATAGCTAGGGAGCTACGAATGTTTTCATTTCGCTAATACTTCTTTTCTCAAATCGTTTGCCTGTTTTTGTGTGCTTTTGTTCAGTGTATAAATTTGTTTGGAAAATCAAATGCTCAAAAAGTTGGTCCTCAAACACCAACTGGAAAAGATCTATGGGTATTGGACTTTCAATATCTTTGACGAAATCAGTAGTCCCATAATCTGGTGTAAATTCCGGTAAAATTTGCTCTTCACCATTCTGAATGATTTGAGTCCAGTTACGAGTCATTTTTGGAGGATTAAGCTTTGGAAATTGTTGCTGCTGACCGACATGAAGTGACTGAAGAAATATCAGAATCAGGTCCTGATGGAAGTGAAGCTGCATTATTGTCTGTTCCCAGTTCTCTCAAAAATACATCAAACTCATGACAACCAAATTAAAATCTGGCTCATTATAATCCGACATGACTAAAATAAGTAAAAAAGTTGAAAAGTGGAAAGAGGCTTCCGTCGCAGTGGGTCAAAAAACGTAGCTCTTGTTTTTCTTCTATATTTACGGGTTTTCGAAATTCTTATATTGTAGTAGTAATAGTAAACTGTATTATAAACACACTAAACACTTTATAAATTACAAATTTTGTTAAAAGCTTTGCAAAAACACGAATTTGTGCCAGCAAGAAATTTAAGAAATGAAATTCCAGTAAGAACAAAGTTGAAACGAAAAATTCTCCCTTCACTCTTGCAAGTCACACAATATTTTTCTATCATGCGGAACAAATTTCAAACCTTTGAACCAGTTGCTGAAAATATTTTAAAATTTGTCCCACTTAGCCGCAACGGCAAGAAATATGTGGTTCAAATTTTGAACCAGTGAGGCGGAAAGAGTTAACATTGCATTCCTATTTTTCGTAAAACGAAGCAAATAAAGTCTAACAACACGACCGCAGACATCAAGCGCAGAATTGAGGTCCTCCTGGACAAAAATGCACTTCGGAAGAGTAGCTTTGTTGGTGATATTCGGTCCAGTTTGCATGAACGAAATTTGAGGGGGATACAAAACCGAGGTAAGCAAAAGCAAAAGGATTATTTTAGCCGACACTGGATTCGTAGTTCATCGACAGCTCACTTGCAAGAGCTTCAAAACAAAAATTCAAATAGGTCCTATATGGAGACAGCCTTTATGTTTGTATACAACTTGGATCAAAATGTTGTCATCAAAGCTATTGGGTCTACAAGTAAGTTTCCAGCGTTTTTTTTCCAAAATTTGAAGTTTTATTATGAAAACATAGTTACAATGCTTTATTCAAAGTATCATCCATCGGAAGCTACAACTTTCCCCCATCTTTCTGGCAATTTATTAATTCCGGACCAAAAAAAATTTCTCGTCTTTCGAGCCCAAGAACGTATCGAGCCAATTTTTGATTTCCTCTACTGAGCTGAAGCGTATTCCCGTAAGAGTGTTCTGCATCGAACGAAACAAGTGGTAGTCAGATGATGCCAAGTCTGGACTGTAAGGCGGGTGAGGCAGAATTTTCCATCCACTATTTTCCAAATAGTTTTTCACCGAAACCGCAACATGTGGCCGAGCGTTGTCGTGATGAAAAATGACGGACTCATGCCTAGTCTCATATTCTGGCCGTTTTTCTTTTAATGCCCGCTTCAAACGAATTAGTTGGGTTCGATATAATGGTCCTTTGATGGTTTCACCACTCGGACGCAGTTCGTAGTATACGACACCCTTTTGATTTCACCATATGCAGAGCATGACCTTATTCACGTGAATATTTCGTTTCGGCGTCGATTGGGTGGGCTCGCTGGGCTTTGTATACGATTTCCTGCGTTTAGGATTATCATAATAAATCCATTTCTCATCACCAGTGACAATACGATGCAAAAATGATTTATTTTTATACCGCTGCAGTAACATTTCGGACATGCAAAATCGCCGTTCGACGTCTCTTGGCTTCAATTCGTACGGCACCCAGTTTCCAACCTTTTGAATGAATCCCAGTGCTTTTAGGCGCAGGGAAACGGCTTGTTGCGTGACGCCCATTGATGCAGCAAGTTCTTCTTGAATCTGACACGGATCTTCATCCAGTAAAGCGTCCAATTCCTCGTCTTCCAAACTTTTCGGCTTTCCGGGGCGATCTTTGTCTTCAACTCCAAAATCAGCACTTTTGAACCGTTTGGACCACTCGCGGCACGTCGATTCACCAATACATTCCGCCCCATAAGTTTCCGAAAGCAAACGATAGGCCTCAGCCGCACTTTTCTTCATATTAAAGAATAAAAGCAGCGCTTCCCGCAAATGACGTTTATTTGGCTGGAAACTTGCCATGATTTTGCTCGACAAAATGTACGACACCGATAGAACTGCTCAAATATAACGCTGCAAAGTTGTTGACAGATACAAAACCTAGAAATAAAACACATGGGGTCTGACATTTCTGCCCGGGATCCACTGGTGGCGCCATCTCTGACAAACGCTGAAACTTACTTGTAGACCCAATATTTTAAAAGTTACCACAACAATTAGAATTTACTTAGTTTTATTTTTTCTATTTATTGTTAATTCTAAACAAGTGTGTGAGTATATCAAAAATCTATATTGCTTTACAAAAAAAAAAAAAGAAAAAAAAGAAACGATCTCTTGATTACACAGTCGAAAACTATTCACCCAAAACAACAAACCGATTATACTTTGCACAATTCAAAGACATCGAATTTGATCGATTGCTGATATGCTTCACAGTTTAAGTAGCTTATTATGCTAGTATCGCAGATGTGGCCATTTCACTGACACCACAAGTATTATCACCGCGGTAGACACGATAGTATCCTTGTTCACCCCATTTGGCTCCCCAAGAATTCTTTATAATCCAATATGGTATAGTTTTATTGAACATTGGATAATCTGAAACTCCATAGCCAACGATGAGTACACCATGGTCCAAATTATTCTTTGAACAGAGTAGCTTCCATGGATGAGAGACACCGCCACGGTAGAACTGCATGGCATTTGCATTGATACCAATTGAGATTGGTCCATTGGAAATAAGCCATTGTGCCATTGCTGTCTCGTTCTTGGGAAGGTCTACAGCGCCAGAAATTCGGACACGGGTTAATGTTTGGTTAAAGTGGCATTTGCTCTTCTTAGCTTCGTATGGATAGTCAGATTCGAGTTCAAGTCCACCAATCTTTTCGATTGCTCTATAAAAAAGGGAAAAAGGGAAAAAGGGAAAAAGGGAAAAAGGGAAAAAGGGAAAATAAATAAATCGAATACAGAACTTGTTTGCTGGGAATGTGTGATGTTTCTTACTGGTAAGCATTGTCTGGTAGACCTCCTTGGCAGGCAGAATCAATCGTGTCACAGTCGAGTAATTCTTGTTCGGAGTATTCTTCGAGATGGCCAGTCTTAACAGCGTGTAATCCTTCGATGTTTCCAGTTACACTGAATGCCCAACAGGAGCCGCAACTGCCTTGGTTCTTTACCTGTGAAAAAAGAGAAAAAAAAATTGTTTAAGTAAAATAAAAGGTACATTGTTGTAGTACCACAAATAATGTAAGGCAACATTTGGTTTTTCTATTTTGAACAACTTAGTAACAGCGTTCTTCTTGGCATGTATTGCTCTATGAACCGATTTTTTGAAGCAATAAAATTAATTATTTTCTTTGTAATAATACCACTCTCATAGTCCCTTTAAAAACTAATTTCTATTAAGGATCCTTAAATATATCGTCATTAAAGGTTACTCTTCAGAAGGAATAAAATTTAAAATTGACATGGTAGCCCTCACTCTCATTGAGTCGGGCAAACATCCGCAAACTCTATCTAATATTCTGCATAGCCATATTCTCCTGGTCCTCTTTACAAGTAAAATTAAAACACCCACCCAAGCTAAATAGCAAGCCTCTAAGTTTCGCGAGGAGAGGGAGAATTATCTAGGTTTCATTTTAGACAGCAAATTGAGGTTCGAAATTACTGCTGAAGAAAACATAAAAACCACCCTCTACTCGTGCAAGAATGGCCCAAGCCATCCAATGGGTTCATACTACTAATAGACTAATTTTTACTTATGCTATAGGCATATGGGGGACTGTACTGGAAAGGAAAACTGAGCAACTTGCTACCTGCATACGCATTATCGGCGCGTTGAAAATAATCGTTCCAGGGCATACCTCGAAGAGCAAATCGAAAAAAACGCCGCTGGATGCTTTCGTTTCTCGAGATATGAACAGGATGATATGGGGACCACACTTGACTGGCGTACTCTAGGAGGAGGCGAACAAAGGTAATATAGAAGAACCAGGTCACGTATAGGTTGGTGAAATCTTTGGACCACTGTTTTACAAAGCCTAGTGCAGAGTTGGCTTTAAGGATTATCCCATCCATATGTAAACGGAAGTTGAGCTCCCTCTAACATAAAATGCCGATGTCGCGAAGAGATTGAACGGAGCAGATAGGTTGGTTATGGAGAAGGTAGAGTCGGCGAGGAGGTTGGTGCCGCTTATGTGAAAACGTGATGGATTGGCATTTGGGTATATTTAGATCCAAACAACTTTTGAGGAACCAGATCGATAAACTATTAAGGTCTTCTTAAAGGAGGAAGGAGTCATGGGGAGAGGAAGTGGTTTTGAAAAATTTGGTATCGTCGGCGTAAAGGGGGACAGACGAGTATTTGATGATCCTATCGAGATCATTTATGGTTAATATAAAAAGAAGGAGACCGAAATGGCTGCCTTGTGGAACTCCAGAAGTGGCCAAAAATGGAAACGAACACTGTAAAAACAGTTTTGGAGGTAGGAAGATATCCATTTCAACAGTATGGGTTCAAAGCCGAGAGCAGAGTATTAATCGGTGAGAGATTTTATCGAAGGCCTTCTTGAAATCGGTTGCAACTACATCGACTTTGTTGCCATTGTCTAGGGCAGAGAAGGCAAAGGATACAAATTCAACGAGATTTATGGCGGTTGACCTAACCTTCAGGAAGCCATGTTGTCTAGGGGAAATAACTGATTTGCATTGGAAGCTTAGAGCTTCATACAAAATACTTTCGAGGAGTTTGGGTATGTGGGAGAGTTTAGCGATTGGGCGATAGTTCTTTGATCCTCTTTGTGGATCGGAGTTATGAAGGAAGCTTTCCAAGCCTGAGGAAATTCTCCTTGTGAACGGGATAGTCGAAAGGGATTAGAAAGGGCAAGGGAAAGAGAGGAAGAACATTTTTTAAGGAGGTCATCTGGGCCGGGTATGAATTCGTCACTAACTTGGTGTAACTTATATTCTATGTAAGATGCGTCCAGGGTGTGAGAGAGTAGTGAGTCATTGGAGAAATTCAGTAGGTAATTAAAATAGGATGGATCCGTTAGAAAGGAGTCGTTGGTGAACGATTGTTTGAAAAAGGTAGCAAATAGGTTGGCAATGAGTGGACCGGTTGATGACTTGTTGTTGAAAGAGAGGGAAGGAGGGTAACCATCGGACTTTCTTTTGTAGTTAACAAATTAGAAAAAGGACTTAGGATCGTTTATAAGGTTGACTTGCGCATTGTTAAGGTAGCGCTGGTAAAGAGAATCGTAAAGTTCGGTGAAATGAAGATAAGCACCAAGATAGTTGGAATATTCGGAAAATGATCTGGTACGCAGGAAAACAGCCCATAACTTGTTTCTCTTATATCGTAAGGAACGAAGCTTGCGATTATACCAAGTAGGACTAGTAGATGAAACAGGGGACAAAGTGAGACTGAGGAGTTAATTGAATCTGTTGTGAAAATAAGATCTAATTGCCTGCCCATGTAGTTGGATATACCGCTGATTTGGCATAGACTCGAGTCTTCAACATGAAGTTCAGAATGTTATACGCCAAACAGATGACACACTTCAATACTTCCGTCTTCAAAACGTCCGTGCAAATAATGGACGACATTGACATTATCTATCATTCTTGGTAATTGGAACAAAACGTCACTGTCCAGAAGTATTATTTCGAAGTATTTAAACGATTATGAAGACTAACTTTAGCAACCCATTGGTATAAAATAGTCTTACAAGCGTCTCGTATACGCCTTCGTTTCACAGATCGGGATACAGTTAAGTAAGAACAAGTTAAACTGTTTGGTCGGAAGTTTAAGGACGCGTAATATAATACATTTTTTCTTTTGTTTTAGAAATGTAAATAAAGATAAATGTGAGTTTCACTTTTGAATTCAGAAAAGCCAAAATCTACCAACATCGCCGAATTAATCTATTGTATTTATTCAAAGCAAAGCAATGCTTTCTTAGCGGAATCGGACGCCAAATGAAAGGAAAATTGTTGCTGGTGCCTTCAAAATGTTAACAGTTAAAAACATATGATCGTCAGCAGCACTTGAGATGTGAAATCAAGGACTTAGCTATAAAAAGTTTATTTTAAACATTAAAAATGTCGAATATCTTCAGCCCTATTAGCCCGGCTTCATTTCTACATCATCTGAATAAGATGCAAAACGAATACCAATGCGATAGACAATCGATAGACTGCGCTTCTGCGCACAATTGAATGTGTACTCGACAAGAAGCAGTACGCTTTGGGATTTTTGATCGAGTGATCGTTCCATAACCAGGTTTGCTAAAAGGCGTCACCACCTGTTTGTTAAACTGGCTGTTGTCCGGGATAGCCAAATTCTTTGGATTTGGTATTTCAAGTCGGAAATACTTCAAGCTGCTGTCAGGTTCTTGGTAGTGTAAGGGAGTTTTGGCAGGCATTTTATCATTATAGCGAATTCTAACCTTTTTCCGAAAACCTGAAAAATCTCATTGAACGGAATATAAAAGGACTATCCCGGCAAAAAAAATGGTTCACAAAAAACCAAATATTTACGGCAGAGTCTGCAACAAACCCAAAAGGTGCAGATATCTATCTCACTCACCGATCATTTATCGATTTTAAGGCCATGACCGCATCTGCCAATACCAAAAAGCAGATAATGTAATCTACTTTTCTGACGTACCTATTAAAAAGTCTCTCACTCTGCTAAGGTTAGAAATAGAAAAAAAAATCAGGTCACCTGTCAGTGTGTATTAAATGACAGGCAAACAATATAGTGAGTGATTAGAGTTGGCACACCCCGGACTGTCGCGACGCGCATGACCGTATCTACAGACAATAGTTATACCCTGCCAAACTCGTTAGATTTGCAGAATTAGGATGGTGAACCTTCCATGCTTTATAAAGACTGTAAGCAATTTCAAGGAGACCTTTGGTGTATACAAACGAAGAATTACACTTCTTACCAATCGTTAAAAGAGAGTTAGTAATAAGTCCTTTTTAAGAAACATTGAAAATATTCTATATAGGAACTTCATCATTCCACCCATGTTCTACAGTGCGGCTAGACGTATGCGTAAGCTGATGAAGAAACTTTATGTCGTCCTAAGCGCAAAATTCTTCTTGCGTTGACGAGCTCTGAAAGAAGTGATATACCGTTGAGCTCTATTAGCTTTTTTTTTTATAAGGAGAGCGCGCTCAAATCCTTAAAATGTTTGTACACAGCGTGGGCGAAGGAAATTTAGGGAGGAAGAAAAGACAGGTACCGATGTACATTGTTTTTAAATGTTTGTAAGTTATAACGACCAGGAAATACAGAGATCGGCAGGGCATTCCATAAGCCTATCTAGCAGGTGCAGAGATGTTTTAGGAGCATCTGACCAGATGTGGGCATTGTACTCCAATTTTGGGCGGATGAATGAATATTTCTTACAAGTTTTCGTGTTTCGAGATATTTCATGATCTGACGGTTTATCAGCGTTTCCATGACCCTGGAAAAAATGAGTCTGCAATGGTTCTGTAAAAGGAGAAAGAGGAAGATTTGCCTTTTTTAGGGACGGGCTGGACAAATGCTGTTTTCCATCTGCTCGGGAAGAGTCCTAAAGAGTAGGATTGACGAAAAAGCTTACACAGTGGTTTTGCCAGCGTGGAAGAACACCTCTTCAAAAGAAGGGGAGATATACCATCTGGACCAGCGGATGATTTATGCATGCTGAGATCTTTAAGTGCTCTTGCTACTACACGAGTGCGAAAGTGGATTCGTCCCATTGTAGATTCGACGCACTTAAGTGTAGGCGGGGACAAAGCACAACCTGGGAGTGTTGAGCTAGCCGCGAGGTGTGCAGCAAGCAGATTGGCATTGTCCAAAGAGCTGGCAGCTGGAATGTCATTGTAAATGAGCGTTGGGATGGAGGATGAAGCAGAATTTCTAATGTTTTTGACGAATGACCAAAAATTTTTAGTGCCTTTGGGACATTGCAGAATTTTTTGCCTCAGTTTTTGGTCGTATTGGAATTTCACACGCTTGAGAAAGACTTTTCTCTAACCCTGGTAGCCTCTTTACAGCTCTTTTTCTTTTGGTTTGATTCTCTTCATCCGATGAGCGATAAAGCATCTCATTCCAAAGAGAATAGTTTCTGTGATCATGTCAGCAGCAGCATCCACGTCGTTATCGAGGAAACATAACGACCAGTTAAAATGTCTAAAGAAGTTGTTAAGTCCGCCCCAATTGGCTTTTTCGTATTGCCATACGGTTCTCTTAGGAATCTTTTCTCTAACTGTGTGGTGGGTGTACGAGAATTTAGCTGATATGACACAATGGTCCGACGAGCCTAGAGGGGAGAGCACATCAACGCAGTACTTGTCAGGGTGAGAAGTTAAAAACAAGTCCAGGTATGACTATCAACGTCTGGTGTTCGTGTGGGCTCATTTACAAGCTGGGTTAAATTATTTTCCGCGGCGAAGATCTCAACACATCCGACATCAGGTGTTGTCTGTCCAGAATGTCGAAGCCAACCAGAATTGTGTATATTGAAATCGCCCGTAATCACGATATCGACATGATTAGAAAAGTTCACCTCATAGCCTTAGATAGTTAGATATTTGGACCGAATGGATATGAATTAAGTGAAGAGTCCTCGCTTTCAATCCAGATGCGTAACGCAGTAAAGGAAAACCTCGCCCATGTGAACACAAGTGAAAGGGGACAACTCAACCGTCTTGGAATGACTAAATGGTGGATGGCTAAAGACTGTCCCAGAACTGTAGCGCCATCTTAGTAAGTAAGCAATTAACATAAGTTTTATATTGTTTGCCCAATGGTATAATAAGTATTATATACAGGGTGCCCCATTTTCGTATAGACATATTTGCTTCAAAAAGTTCAGTGTGGCATGGGGCACCGTCTTGTTGGTCTTGTATGTTAGATTTTTTTCACACATTTGCGAACACACAGTGTGCGACAACATCCACCGATACCGATTGCCATCGACGATGCGAAACATTGGATTTTTGGCAACAATCTCTCTACCAGCTTCATTGGAACCCTGTCTAACGTGTTCTTGGTGATTCGCTATAGACCTCTGCTCAATAAAATTTGAGGCCAAACGAAGAATTGTGTTGTCGGAAGGCCCAGAGCGGCCACGATATTATTTTCTATGAAGGCCGATTATTTTCAATGCAAAGCCGCATTCTTTCGGTATAAAATTATTCATAATTGAAATTTTTCTAAATTGAGGTTCCCAAATCGGTTGGGAATTGTCAAAGTTACTAAACATTTCTATACCGAATATATGTGTATAGATACACAGAATTTTTTAACAAACCAAATCTTATGTATTTTCGGTTGCTTGTCGATTCTTCGGTAGAGTAAGCAATAATGTGAAATCACAGCGTATTAACAATTATAAACTCCTAAAAAAACTTATTATCAGATTTAATGTGCGAAATCAAATGAACTTACGTGCGAAATAACACCCAAATCCCTCCAATCGAATTCCTTTGGTAGCTCAACATCAGGAATAGCAGCCTGTGATCGAACAGCATTACTATCCTCTCTCGACATTAGACCAGTTCTTTCCCTGTATTCGGTAGTTGTCATATCAGCGAATTCTGTGATACCATACTTGGCACTACCTGTAAACGTAATTCTTGTTAAATTCAATCCCACAATGCCCTTCAATCTTCATCTCTACTTACCCATTTCATGTTTGTTCAGATCTTGAATCAATTTCAAATTATGCTTGAAAATTCTCAATCTCATTTGTCGTTCCATGGTATTGTGATACTGCTTTTGATACCTTGTCTGGAATTTTTGAAACAAATGCTCGGCCTTATCGAGTAAACGATGATTTTTCTTGTGGCTCTTCTTTTGAGCATGCTCAACTGAACGGCTATGACGCTGGACAACTTTTTCCTTGTTTTCGCATTCAAAAGTTATTTCATAACCATCAACTTTAACCCATGGTCGTGACCATAACGAAATCAGACATCGTTCTTTTGCACCATTACTGCCATCGATTAGTTCAGCATCAATTTTGACTAGAGTACCAGCGACAATTTGTTTTGTTCCACTAAATACTTTGGAAATGCTTTTGGTGAAGAGAAAATATCTATATGAAATAAAATGGTCGTTTGAAAGTAAAACATATTGAGCGTACCTGTAGGAAGGACCATCACCAGATGCAATTTTTGCCAAAGATGCAGAAACCTTCGCTTCTTCTGCTTTTAGTTCATTTGCATTAAGCTGTCTGGAGCCACCAGGTCTTGGTCGAATCTACTCGTATTATAAAAACAAACATTTCAATGAACAAATTATTGTTGGTAAGATATGACAAGGATGTAAACTAGCTAAGGAAACTTAATATTAGTGTACTGAAATTTTAACGTTTAGATTATGATCAGAAGAAGAAGATAAAGCCTGATAAAGATGTACAGTGTTGTGCAAAACATACCGGATTTTTATCGAACATTTTTCTTTGGCGGATTTTAGGGAACGGAAAGAACCTATATAAAATCTGTTGTTAATTTAAGAAAACTTATTGTATAAGTTAAGAAAAAAAGGTTTTGCGATAATATGTTTTTTTTATACAAAAAAAACAAAAATTTAACTTAACTCGGTAACGGTCTGTGCAAAACAACCGGATTTTCGTTATACTTAATATTTTGTCCTGTAACTGTTGTTTTTTAAGACCTACTTGCATATTTTAGGCATGGACGCCACTAGATTCTCAAAAATTCCTTATGGAATATTCTCCCATTCATTCTTTAGTGACGTGTAAGTGCGTTTTTGGATGTGTGCATCTTTGACCTTACCCGTCTTTTTAAAATGGCCTACAAGTTCTCGATAGGGTTTAGATCGGGCGATTGAGAGGGCCATTCCAACACATCAACATTTTTCTGCGCAAACCACTCCTTAACCAACTTTGATGAATGTTTTGGGTCATTAACATGTTGATAAACCCAACGCAGTGGCACCTCCTCCCCACCGTATGGTAGCATTACGGATTCCAGTATATCTCTATACTGAAAGCGATCCATAATACCATTAATATCATGTATTTGTCCACATTCCGCACCAGAAAAACATCACTACACCATAATTGAGCCTCCTCCACGCTTCACGGATGGACGACAATGGCGTGTCTGAGGACGTGTCTCCTTCTTTCGTCTAACATGAATACTTCCATCGGAAGCAATCAAGTTGAACTTACTCTCGTCGCTAAAGAGTACAGTTTTCCACTTCGTTGCTGACCATTTCAAATGGTTTCTTGCGAATTCCAGTCTAGGAAACGATTGGCGTAAGCAAAGTAATCAAAGACTTACTATAGGAATAAGATGGTAACTTTTTTGTCTATGCTTAGCAGTAAGTAGAAGATTTTTCGCTGGCCGAAAAAAACAAAAACCAGCTTCTCTTAAACGCCTGCGTACGATGTTTGCTTCAATTGAAAGATTGAGCTCACTAACAATCTTTCTTGAAGCCAAGAAAGTATCGTTAATAATCATTTTCTTAATTTGCCGATCGGTTTGGAGTGTAGTTTTTCTGGGACGTCGTCCACAGTAAATGCTTTCGACCGGTTTTCCATTCCGAAACTTTTTATAATGTCACACACTGTCGATGATGTCGTTTTATACTTTTTGGCTATAGATTTTTGTTTTAGCCCTGCCCTGAAATCCGCTACCACTTGATTTTTAACCACACCACTGTATTTTTAGCCATTTTATTAGTGAACAAATTGGAGACATCTGACCTTTTAAGTTTTATTAAGTCTATAACTCACTTCAAATGACAGCCAAAACAACTATCAGCAAGTTAAAGAGTAATAAAACACGGTACTTTTGAAAATCCGGTATGTTTTGCTAAGGCAAAACTTGAGCTGAGCTACAGTTTTTAACAAAACTATAAAAATAATGATAGCAATGCGTTGTTTTTTTTTTATTTTTAAACTTATTCAATAGGTTTGCCAAACAAGTGTACCTACTGTATTCCTGTTCCCTAGACTTCTTTAATGAAAAATTTGCTGGAAAAATCCGGTATGTTTTGCACAACACTGTACATACGAATAGTTGGATTCCGAAGAGTATTTTTTTATAATTTGCGCACGCTTAAGGGATTTGAGTAAACAGCGCGGGGGTGTGGTGGTGGCTAGAACCTTGATTTCAGTTAAGAGAAGAAAATATAAGGTTGCCAGTCACTTTAATTTTAATTGCCCATATTGGTTTAATGAAAAGATAACAAAAAAAGTTCTCAAAAGTGAATTAATTAACGACTTATCCGATAGGACTGTACAATCGGTATTATATTGCGAATTCTTATTGTTTGTGTAAACAAGAGTAGTTCTTAACATACCCAGGCTTTTGAATTCTAGCCCCTGGCAGCCGTCCAACTTTACAGTTTCAATTCATAGATATTCATATTCAATATTAAATCCGATGCTTTGTATTCCAAAAATCCAAAATTTGCTATTTGCATGGATCTCCCTTGCTGTTATTTGGGTGTGGATTTGTCATAAGAGAAAGGCTATGGCAGGAAGTCTTGAGTTTTTCAAAAATCTTCGCGAATATCTGATCACAATCCGCATCAAGGCTAAATCGCCAACATAATCCACATAAACGCTCAAGTCCTCACAGAGGAAAACCACGACTTTGCCAACGATTGGCCTACGAGTTTCTCGACCACACATATTAGTGATGTCCAAAGTAGGACATTAAGATCGTCCTTGGCGACTTTAACATGACACCAACCCCGAAAAAGCACTCATGCTAACCGATTTCGGTGCGGGATGGAATATCACTACAATTAGAACACGTTTCACACACCTTAAATGAGTTGGCAGTCACCTGATCAAAAATCCATCAACCAGTGTGATCTTGCTGCGATCAACGCCGGACGCAGAGCATTTGCTCCGACTTATACCAATACCGTGTTGTTGTCTAGGTGCGAACGCGAATGTTGGGGACAACTGAACAGCAAAAACTAATTATCAAGAAATTTGAAACTGAGCGGTTACAATTACAAGAAGCTACTAGGGATGGAAACGTAATACGTGTACATACTAGTCATAGTTGGTACCGAAAATTTGGAAAGATTCAGGATGTTTGTCGGCGAAGACTATTAACAATCTGCTGTCAGACAGAATGAACCATTCAAGGTTGGGGAATTTCATCAAACAAAATTAATTAAGCGGTCAGAGCAGATGGACTACCAGCCGAATTGTTTGAAACAGCTTGGATTGATTTGGTTGCAGCTTACACTAACGGATAAAAGTACGAATATGCCCGATGAATTGAATTTCAGAGTCAATTCCCGATCCATCTAAACAGAACCAACTATACTTACTATGTTCACGATTAAAATATGAGCATCTTACTCGAAATAATTGTGAGAAATTCACAGGCCAATACCAGATGCAGAATATTTCAAAATCATACTCTACAACTGCTAGAATGTGTTAAGGACATTGAGTTTATAAGAAGAAAATAGCAAATTGTCACTGGAAGTAGAAGCGGCGAAGATGGGTTTAAATAAAGCGTTAAACAAAGGCAACAAGAACGGACACAATGCTAAACTATTACTTTGAGGTGGTAAAAGACTTTTTTCTTCTTAGACTCCGTTAAAAATTCAAATAATGACACCACCTAGAGATCAAGCAAAGAATCACTTTTGTCATTCGCTGTTTCTTTGGGTTAAGAAAACAACTGAGAATTAAATCTCTTTTACGAGCAACGAAGAAAACACTGCATAAAACCCTCATCGTCCTGCTTTCACGGTATGGCGCTGAAGCATGTACAAGTGCTTCGGAAGAAGAGGCCTCGGAGCGATTTTCAGTCCAGTGGTTTCTGGGCTAGATTCACCTGCTATTCATCTATTTTGAAACAATGTTCGATAGAATTTGGTATTGTACGATAAGGACAATATTGAACCCATATGTAAAAAAAACTCTTAATCAAAGTTTTCATCTGTAGAGGGTTAACAAATTATGAACAATCCATGGTTGTTGTCGTTCAGTGCTTAATCGACATAAAGACGGAATACGAAAGCCACAGAATATAACGCGATCGTTACTTTGCAGTATGCCGGGTCTAATCGAACAAATCTTACTAAACTCTATGAGAGATCTGTCCCTCCAAGATGAGAATTGTGTCATCATCGCGAAGCGAGATAGTTGTGAAGCTACAAACAGTCGGAAATGAACTCAGACCGAAAACGATTTGCGGCGTGGCAAATGACAACCTAACATCTAAAAAGAAATCTGACATTCACGCGGTCGAAAATCGTCAACCAGATTGATCAAGATGACAACATCGGACAACTACCTTGGAAAGGCTTCAATTGCAATAAAAAACTGGCACAGAAAACCTTTTCTGATCGGATTTCCCAGAACGGAAGGTAGCTATCAGACATTTCTGAGGTTTTGCGCGATCACCTTAACGAAACCCCCTGTTTGATTGAAGAGTGCCGACAAGCGCATACAGCAAAGCAAGGGGTGTACAGGGCAGCGCTGTAACGAAGAACTTTACCGGCAAAGGATACGGGAGAAACATCGGTTTCACGTAAACCAGATATGAGCTCGAAAGAGGTCATGGAGAAATGATATTGCAGAAATAATGTTCAGAAGGTCTACCAGATGATAAAATGCAGAGATACGAATACGGTAGGAATAATATAGTCATAGCCGGTGCTGAAAATCTGTAAGTAAACAAGATGAATGTTTCGTTTGTAAGTAGAATGAATTATTACATAGGGATAATGGTCGACAACAATTCCGTCCGCCCAAGTAAGGTGTGGATAGCGATATTTAAGCTTAAGACCAAAACGGCTGTTGAAGCAGACGTCTAATTTAAAGAAAAAAGAGGTTGATTTGATAAGGAGTAGACACCAATTTATGTAAGTCCGCTCAACATAGTGCACATGATTATAGCTACCCTACTCTGTAAATGCTTTGAACCCCATATCGACAATCCTACTTTAATTAAAGTGATTTTGGACTTGATAAGTCCAGCATCGACAGGCAAAAGCCCCAGGAACTAGATATCGATCCCCTTCACCTAGTATTGATTTTAAGATCGCATAGGACAGAATTTGTAGAGAAGAGCTATATGAAGTGATGGCAAGTGTTGGGGTCCCTGCCAGGCTCCCAAGCCTGAGCATTCGCTGCTCCATAAAAGTCGGTGATAGGACCACCGAGACATTTGTTACCAAAAAAGTAATTTAACAATGTGGTGCGCTGTCATGAGATTTCTTTAACATACGCGAACTCAGGTGTTAACCTGTGAAGCAAAATATTTTAACAGCCTGTGCAATTACTCCCCTAAGTTGATGATATTGATATCATGGGAAGAAATCAGCGGGCTGTCACTGGTGCGATTGTAGCTATTAATAATATCAAAATCGAGCAGCACAGATGGGTTTAGTGTTAGACGAGGGTAAAATAAAATATATGCTGCCAGGAAGAAGGCCACCCAACACCAGCTGCTCGGAGAGCAGTCCACAGCAGAAAGCACTAGCCTGCAGGTGGCTGTGCATATCTTTCATGCCAATAGCATTAGAAAAAAGAGGGCGACTGTATGACATAAACTTCATCAAAAGCTAAGAAAAATATTCTTCTTTGCTTTAAGGGAAAAGTAATTTCGAGTGATATATACAGTCAAAATTGATCGGCTTAGATGGCATCCTGAACAAATAAACGCCGGTCGAAGCTAGCCGAAGTGTCTTCAAATCTAGGTACAAGATACGTTCCAAAATAAACAGGAGTAAGTGTTTTTAGTGAGGTCTTTTACTCGTATTGACAATTACATACATGCGTCAGAAAGGTAGATTTGATGTACTATCATTTGGACGAATAGAAGCGGAGTTATCGCGTCGGAAGTGACAGTACGTTTGTATCATCTGTACAAAAATGAACATCGACTAAAAATTGTTCAGAATTTAACATTCGAAAGTCATCATTAAGGGGGCCAAAGAGAACAAAACACTTCTCTTACAACTGGTGATGACATATGTTGTTTTCAATATGATCCAGAAACCAAGCACCAAAGTGTCGAGAGGAAGGCGCCAGACGAGCCAAAACTCAAAAAATCTCTTTTGGAGAAGTTAAAAGTAAAGACAATGTTGATTTGCTTTTACGATTCCCGTATTCGCCTGATTTGGCACCGTGCGACTTTTACCTGGATGGCAGAAGCCATCCAAAATACTTGTATCGACATCCTGAAGGATATGCCGGTCAACGATCTAAAACACTCATTCGACATGCTTTTAGACCGTGCAAATCGCTGAATTATGACGGTCGGAAGTGGGCTACTTTGAATAAAATAAATCGGTTTTGTCAAAAAAAAACTTTTTGTTGCTCTTATTTTTAAAAAGTCCTGTTTACTTTAAAACCCACCTAGTATGTCGGAGGAACAGTGCGATAAACGAAGACCTCCTTAAGTGGCAACGCATCTTAACCAAGTTGGTATGCACAACTCAAAGCGAAAAATCTTGTTGATTAAGCCCAAGGTCGACTCCGATAAGTCCAATGAATTCATTGTGGAGTACAACAAAATAGTTCAAAATTCTGTATATAAAGCATTTACAGCAACTTTTACTATGTATACTCGTATACCAGATACCAGCCGGAATAGAAAGAATCTACGCCTGCAACAGGAAATTTCTACCGTACATGTTTCTTTTAATTTGCGATAGAGCACTTGGTCCTACGTTCTTTTATTTGTCGCTAACTTCATAGCTTGTTTAAAGTAAAAAACTAAGCGGAGTACAAATAAAACCAAATTGTCTAACTGAAGTGCTGCTCCTGAACTTTTTGAGTCTGGACATTTATAGAAAACCATTACAAAAAACATATTACTGAAGTCAGGATATCACTCTTCTCTGGGTACCTGAACACATTAGCTTAGAGGAAATGAAGAAAAAAAACAGATTAGCTATGTAGACGTAGTTCACTTTGTAACATCTTTCGGAGTAGTTCAGCTCTCTACTAGGTTCCGTAAAGTTTGATTTTCGTAAGCTCTTACTTTCAAAAGCCAATTCAGCAAGGAAGTACTTAATATGTTCTTATTAACACATCTTGATCGCATCAAGACTGACAGAATGCTTGTAACCAGTACAAGACTCTAGCTAGCCATCATCCATTTACGCTGATATGATCAATCTCTCTGAGGTTGTTCATCTTTAGCCAAGACCAGGCATTTATCAATTGAGCAATTCTTCTTCAATGATCTCTCCGAAATTTCAAGCACGAAATTCGTTAACCTAACGAGTTTGCCTAACAGCACTGGATGGATTTAACAACATTTAGAAACCACAAATTGGCAATCAGGTCAGGTGAGTGTATGGGATCCAAACGACGCATACGAACTACAATAATAGTGAATGAAAGTAGTGTCCTTCTTAGCACCTCCAATCAAAATCGATCCTTGGTCTCTCGAGTGAAGTTGAAAAGCATTAATTTAAATCGTTAAGGATGTTATGGAAATATAAAATAGGTGCTTAGACTGAAATGACGATCTTTTTCATTCGAAGAAACCACATATTTTACAGAATTACAACGATAACCAACACGCTTTCCTAGTCAATAGTAGGGATCTAAGCAAAAAGAAGGTCCCTAGGTAATAACTAAAGCATTGTTACAGAGAAGAAGTACTATTCGTCAAATTGAGACAACTTGCATGGTTTGCCTAAATTTTGGGGGAAATGCTTCCGCTTAGAGTCCTCTTGAGGAGGTCGGAGATAATTTAACAAACTGACCAGCCAACCAATTCACCATCCAATAATCCAGTTAACCATACATCTATCCAACCAAGCAACCAGCAAAATATGCTATCAGCCAATCAACCAACCAAACAACAAACCCTACAGCAAAGAACGGACCAAATAAGTACGGATCCATTCAACTAACGAGATAGACAACCAGTTGATTAACTATCTACCCAACCAACTCTATCCTTTACAACAAAATTCTTTAAACCTGTCAGTTTTTGGACATTTTCAATCTGAGGTAGACAAGTTGTACTTTAGCCGATTTTTGAATCCAGGACTCAGGTTCCTAAAAAAGATTGGTCAGTGTTTATTGGACAGAACAAGACGTTCAAGCTTGAACTGTCCTAGAAGTTCTCGAGTGAACATCTGTGCCAGAACGTTTAATTTTCTTTTTTTATAAAATAAAGTGATACGTGTGCTTGACGTGTGAGAATTTTAGGGTTCGTTGCAAGTATCGTTATTTTTTTTCAGGAATTATTTACCATGCTGTCGGTAGTTCAAATTCGAACCCTCTTCCTTTACGAATGGGACATAACGCGTCATTGGCAATGAAAAACATTAATGACGAATTTGAGGATGTAGCGGTAAACGAACACACTATACAACGATGTTTTAAGAGCAACGGTGAATGCGGACCCAACGAAATCGGAAAGGAAAGGTAAAGAAACTCGATAAGTAGGTACCCCATGAACTGAATGAATCCCAAAAACTACGGCGCCTGGAAATCTGCGCATCGCTTTTATTATGAAACCAAACCGAACCGTTTTTGCACCGGATAGTCACCTGTGATGAAAAGTGGATACTGTATGATAATCGTAAAAGATCTGGGCAGTGGTTGGATGCAGATGAAAAACCAAAACACACCCCAAGCCCGATCTTCACCCAAAAAGGGTTATGGTGACAATTTGGTGGACATCGAAAGGACCAATCCACTTTTCATTTCTTCCACCACGAGAAAGATAAACGCTATCAAATATTGTGTGGAAATCGATATATTGCATGCCAAATTGACTGAAAAGCAACCTGTGCTGGTCAATAGGCACGGTCCGAGCCTTTTGCATGACAATGCTAGACCCCATACTTCACAAGTAACGGTGCAAAATCTGTTGGGATTTGAAATTCTTCCGCATCCACCGTACTCTCCTGATATTTCCCCAAAGGATTACCATCTTTTCCGCAAGCTGGAATCATTTTGCCGCCACGGTGGCCGTGGCTTAAGTGGTAGTGGACTGGCTTCCAAATCGGAAGCTTCGGTGTTCGAATCCCAGCCTCGCACAAAAGACATATCATCCATTTTTTCAGCTTACGAAAATCAAGTAAGACGAGTAGTTGACTAGAAATCAACATCAAGTCAGCTTCCACTAAGAATTTAGACTTCCCATTAAATGTTGGATGCCACCCATGGAGCGAAATAACCAAGCCCAAACATCTATCTTTCTCTCTCTTTCCCATTTTCCAAAAAACTTAACACATGCTGAGGCATTATAAGTGTATTCATACCTACTTGAATATTAAGTTCTTAAAAAAAAAAGGATGTCTTCCGGAACCTAGGAAAGATCATAAGACTTTGAAGATTTCATTGCCTCAAAAAGTCAGCACTTCTACGAAAAGGGAATATTTGACCTTTTAACATCCAATATAAAGGTTCTACTGCCGAAGACATGAAAAATCGAAGCATCCAATATGCCTTTGATTTTCGAATTATATTGTACGTCTGGCACCTTATATTTGCAGGCAAATGGAACGAAGAACAGCAAAATTCAAATTTACCTCCATATACAGAGTCTTCCAAAAGGGACTTACGAAGTTTTCACAGTTAATAGCGGACATATTGTTGAATCTACATCTGTCAAATTGGCTGGCTGTCATTTATTCAGTCTGCTTTTCCAAATCACCATGGACGGACATAGCGTTCAACACGTGCAAATGATAAAATTTTATTAAAATGGGTGTTCTGTTCGGGCAACGTTCCGCGCGCTTCGTGCATTTTACAGTCGCCATAATCGTCCCACCGAGAAGACTATTCGCAGTGTGGTGGATAAATTAGAGTCCAATGGTTCAGTTAACGATAAACCAACACCCGTACATCGATGAAACGCAAGATCTGCCGAAAACATCTCCGCTGTCCGTGAGAGTGTGCAGAAGAATCCGAGCCAGTCGATTTCGCATCGCTCACAAGAACTCGGCCTTTCACAGACCACAATTTGGCGAATTTTGCGTCGTGACTTGGGCCTGCACCCATAAAATTTTCAACTGACCCAGGAGCTGAAGGTAAACGACCATAGACAACGACGTGTGTTCGCTGAATGGGCTCTGGAGCAGTGACCCTACTTTTTATTGAAAAATTTTCTTCAGCGACCCATTTCTGGATGAATGAGTACGTCAACAAATAAAATTGTCGAATTTGGGACGATACCAATCCACAGGAGATCCAAGGGTGTCCAATGCATCACCAAAAATTCACTGTTTGGTGTGGATTTTGGACTGGCGGCGTCATCGGTCCATATTTCTTTGAGAACGACGTTGGCCAGGCCATCACCGTCAACGACGAGCGCTATAGATCGATGATTACCAATTGAATTGGATGATATGTACACCAACGGCATGTGGTTTCAACAGTACGGAGCTACGTGCCACACAGCTCACGCCACATTGGAAATTCTGCACGAGCATGGCCATGGCCATCTCACGTGGAGGTGATGTGAACTGGCCAACGAGATCGTACGATTTGACTCCGTTAGACTTTCTCTTGCGGGGTTTTCTGAAGTCGTAGGTCTATGCGATTAAGCCACAAACCACAGCGGCCCTTAAAGCCAACATAACCCATGCCATCGGTAAAATTCAGCCTGATTTATGCGCCAGAGTCATGGAAAATTAGACATTTCGGATGCGCGACACCCAGAGAAGCCGCGGCTGACATTTGAAAGATGTTATATTCCATACATAATGGCATCGATAGGCCTTTCAAACGAATAAAAAATTTCGATGATATCCCTCACACACTTGGTTTTATTTAAATTTAAAGATAGGAAGCGCTTAATAAAAGACCCGTTACAAACTGAAAAATATTTCAAGGTCATCCGAATTGTTTGAAATCATTTCATTTATTTTTTGAACGTTTTTTTTTAAGATTTATAAATTAGTTTTACAAGAAAAGACGAAAACCAATTACAACATTTTTTTATTTCTTCATTTATATATAAGAAAATCAATAAAACAGTAAATTGAATAAAGACATCAGTTTATTATTAATAAACAAAAAAAATTATATAAAAAATAAAAAAAAAATGTGGCGCCGCATAAGCATTTTGATTTGATTTTGCATATTAAGCTATTCGTTGGCCATGAATTCTCCAGTCAGTTTTGAGACCATTATGTTAACGCTCCTAGATTTAAGGGAATTAAATAGTTAAAGGAATTACACTTAAAAAAAAAAAACAAGGCAATAAGCGAAATCTTATCACTTCAAGCAAAAATAATTTGTTAATAAGTAAAATGGGTTTAACTCGAGTGCGTTTTTGTGTAAAAGCATCTTAATGTATTAAAAAGCAATAAACTTATTCACTTGATCTGGTCGACACTCACGTATGTATTTGAAAAATATACTATATATCACTTTTCTTTTCACTCTTATTTTTTAAACTTGAAAAAATCTCCAAAGAAATGGTTGACCATATTCTTGATGAAGTCACAATCTTTTTTGAGCGGTTACTACCTTTAGTGAGAGAATTCATTTATAGTTCGCTCCGATTGTTAGTGCTTGCTCAAAAAAAATAATATTTAAAGGCTAGCATGATCAGAAGGAAAGGTATTACGGCAACAGGCGCATGTAACACTTTACGTGGCGCCATTGCATTGTCATTATATTCATGTGATTGCTCACGAGGCAGACACTTTAATCGAGATTGTACTAGTTCTAAACTCTTGACTCCTATCTTGTATTTTTTATGAAAAGTTAGAAAGCATTAAAGTGCTGCTACGCTGTTGAAATCTTGCTAAACTTTTGGCAAGAAGAAATATATTAAAAATCGTATGTAAATTTGCGCACTCGATCTTCAATTTGGTAATTGATTGTAGCTCCTCTAAATAAGTTTACT
Source organism: Volucella zonaria (assembly GCA_963966105.1). Taxonomy (NCBI): domain Eukaryota; kingdom Metazoa; phylum Arthropoda; class Insecta; order Diptera; family Syrphidae; genus Volucella; species Volucella zonaria. The sequence goes on along the minus strand of OZ014530.1, from coordinate 36,152,043 downwards.
GTTAGCTCTTTATATACGAACGCTTATTAATGCTTGCTAAGGTGAGCATTGGAGCCGGATGTGCTTCTTTAAAGAACTAAAACTTCAAACATTTTGGTGCAGGTGAATTTTTTCTGTTAGAGGTTATTTAGAAGAGTGGTTTTCAAAAACTCATAACAATGATCGGTGGATATGAATATGTATGATGAGTTTGAAATTGCAAAATTAATGACCGTTGATGATTTATTTTGTGAGCGAATTTACAACTGATGGATGACAAAACAACTAACTAAGGTTTTGTTGAAGTTAAATATCTTTCTAAATGCAATAATTAAATAGATAATTTGACAGTGATGGATATAACCTGCTTGGTTTTAAGACACACGGACTAATCTCATGCAACCATTTGTTATTCATCTTATCGCACTAATACATCGATTATTTGTCGGCTTTGCATTGTGGTTGTAATCTTGGTGGTGATTCATATTAGTTTGTAAACAATTGGGTAGGAGAACACTTGGGCTTAAACGTGGAGATAATATTATAGCATTGAAGGTTAAATTTTTCACTTGATGTCTTTTATCTCAATAGCGCGGAAATACCTTTCGCTGATTATCAAATATCAAAGTAGATTATTATAATCATAAAAATAAAGTTCGACGTAATAACTGATTATACTTTTATATACTTTTATATATTATAAGTTTTAAGAAAGCATGTCAGACTTCGGGGTTGAACGACCACCTAATCAGCGACGCCAATCTAATTTGATTGAAGAGTTTGAATAACTCGCCCATACTCATAACAATTATTGCCGATACAAGATAGAAAACCGATCAGCTATACGTCATACGGTTGGAGGATTTTTGAGATCGAAGGGATATTAAGAGAGCCTAGAAAGATCCTTGCGGATCATTATAGAGCAGTGCCTCGATTATACATCTCCGCTACACATTATTTTCATCAACTTGGAGAAGGCCCTAAACATTCTGAATCGAGATTTATTTGTTGCGGCTTGCGCAGTGGAGGAGAGGAGGCTATAGCTATAATGCAAACCTTCTATGTTTGCTGCGTTATAATTGTTATATGTTATTTGTTATTTCTTGTGGCCATTATCGGTATTACACGGCCAGCACTGACAGAATAGAAACAATCAAATGGAGAACAACATTATATCTAAAATATCTTGACTACACGTCAGATATGTGTTTGTTATGGCACAATATTATGGAACTACTCCAAAAACTGAGGCCACGACATAGATCTTAAATATTTCAAGTACAATCTCTGCCGATGGAACTACACAGTAGAATCAGGAAAGCAAAAGCTGCACTCGGTATTATATACCATATGAGATTTAGAAGAGCAAAGTTTTCAGAACGAACATCAACTGTGACTTTTCAGCAGCAAAGTGGAGTCAGTGTTATTGTACGGTGTTGTACAATACAAGAAAAGTTACCATTGCTGACACTCGGAAACTGAAAAGATGTCTACGTATAGTGGCCGAACTATATCTTAAACGTCAACGGAATTCCCAATAATAAATATTACCATAAGGCGATAGAAGTGGCAAGCAAGACAATTTTATTGCCGAGCATATTATGGGATTAAATCCACTTTCCCGTCCAAGGCAAACGTGGCATAGGGCACGCTAAAATTACCAACATTTGAAAGCGTTTAGACGGAAGACCGCATTGAATGTTATTGACATTGCGAATATGTGAATATCTGGTTGGTTTTAAATCAGCGTCTAAATCAGTCTCTCCACAAGCCAGGGTAAGCCCCCAAAATGGGCAGAATGGAAGTAATCTGGGGTAACTGGACTCCCATCTTCCGTCATCCTAATATTTTAACGAATCCAGAGCAGTTGAAGAGGAATCGAAATTGGGATACGTTTGTGAGAGCTGAAATTACAGAAAATTTTGTTTCTCATTCAATTGGACTACATTGTTCTGTGCTCCCTACAGAAGTGATTTAATGTACGAGTTAATGAAAATAATTATTATCAAACTGGCAGCTATTCCACATGTAGATATTTTTCGATTTTCGCACGATGGAATAACGACACTGAACGTGTATGTTTTTTTTTGTTAAGCCATGTAAAGAGTCGTCAAGCTAAAAATAATTAACCCAATAAGAAATGTTTTTATCATCTCAGTCGAAAGTATATCGCAGATCTTGAACACAACAAAATGTACAGCATGAAGGTTAATTTATTATTATGTGCTGAGGCGGAGCAGCATTGTATAATTTCAATTCGAAAAAAGTAAATTTTCTCTGCACATTGTGATTGTATGTCAAATTTGAATTTACTGAAGGAAGTATTGTGATCGAGGGGGATCGGGTTCAAATGATTTATCCAGTGACGACAAAAATTGCCTTTGCTTGCTGACATGTTCTGAAAATTCTACGAATTAATTGTTTGACTCTTAACTGAAAATTATGGACTGAGCGCATATTTATTTACCGAACAGAGGGTCAGGTCATGAGATTCAATTAGCCAAATCAATAGTTTGCAGGCTTCCAAATTTAGAAAAACAATCGCGAAAGATAAAACTTTTCATTTGACAAGTGTAATCCACATGGTAGTCCCACCGACCTTCACCGACTAAGCAGAAGCAAGTGTTGGGTTTAGTGTGCTCTTTCATGTTCTTGCAGCCTAAGAACAAAATCCAAGTCCATTGCTGATGCATAGCTAAAATACCATGACTTTATTATTGAATTCTTCAACTTATTCCGAAAGAAGGAAGAAATATCACAAAAATACTTGATGAAGATGTGTTTAGCGCAAAATTCGATTTTTGGAACTAAGATTAAATAACATATATTGATTAACACGTTGTTTAAAAAGTCTGATGCTCTGTTTCCTATCATCCAGTGATAGGAGCACAAAGCTTTACTACCTAACTTATCTATAACATTCTTCGGTTTACATTTCTCCAAGGTTTGACATCTGTGACCTTTAACTCAAGTTAAGCACTCATTGTCGACACTTTATTTACGAATAAAAATATAAAATAATATAAAAGCAAATGAAAAATAAGAAAAAGGAAACAACACCTCCACCCTTAATAAAACTCTCCTCCTTCATTGCAATTGAATTATTTAATCATTATGCCATACAAGGTTAACGAATTATGCATTATAATAGTTGAACCTTAACCATTTCTTATTTCCGTTTTTCAAAAACAACAAAATCAGTGTAACCTGATTTATTGGAACCATGCAAAGCCAAACTTTATCATACCTCATTTACAGAACGGCTATGGCGATGAACTTGCTTTTCTTTGTCCTTGCATTCAAATGTCACTTCATAGCCATCCTTCTCCAACCATGGTTGTGACCACAGAGATACCAAACAACGTTCGGTATTACCCGAATTTTCGTCAATTAAATCACAATCCAATTTGGTAAGACTACCAGAAACGACTTGTGTAGTTCCAGAGTAAACTTTGCCAATTCTACGACAATTACAAATTATTTAAATTCTTTCTTCAGATGAATAATATTGAAAGTAAACTTACTTGTAAGATGGTCCGTCACCGGAAGCTAGCTTAGTCAATGATGCAGCAAGATTTGCTTCTTCTTCTTTAAGTTCTTCTGGGCTAAGTTCTTTAGGTGCACCAAGTCCGGCCCTTCTGCGTCTCTAAAATTTAAAGAAATCGAAAGTATTAATATAGTATGGAGACATCGGTTGTAGGAAAGTTATGCTAAACATGAAAGCTACATGCTTCTTTGTGTAGCTACTACACTACACCCCGCCCTCCACTTCTGTACAGCGGAGGAGTGATTTCGAAGCGAATAGAAAAATCGACGCAGACGATCAACATGACGGTTTCAAGAACTAAATTATGTATCCCAAGCTGGAACGTCGTTACAATGACGGGGAAAGTTTTCGAATTACAAACCGTATTATGGCACCTTATGACAAGAAACACAGACCATTGTATTATTGCAAAACTGAACAAAATAAAAATGACAGCTGAACTCCTACACCGTAGGCATTTTAAAAATAAACCACCGGCTAATGGCAACAAAACTGATAATCGAGCACGCAACTTGGAATATTGTTAGTGCCTACGCACCCCACGCAAGTAGGCAGTGGGTAATCAAGAAAATAAATATTTTAGAGCGACTTGAATGAGCTTTTGAACAGAATATCAAGGCAGGAAATGCCTTTCATCGGTGCAGATTTCAACGTATACCTTGGGAAATTGAATTGCGAATACGTCTGAAATTATAAAATTATACGGTATTTATTAAACAAGAACGGCGCTTGATTACCTACTGCAGCGGAGAACAACAAATTCAGATAAATTATCATCTACAGCGCGAAACGACAAGTAGAATTCTTCGTGAAAAAAACTACCTTAGTATAGGGTTTGGGCGTACAATTCTCGAGAATGGCTCCAAAATGCCACAAACCAAGAGGAAGGAACTAAGTGCGCTAGAGATGTAAAACAACTTCGAAAAAAAATGTAAGAGTAGTGCAAAATCTGAGCTCGGCTAATAAAGAAACGCGGTGATGGAATGTTCCAACGAAAATATCGGTAAATAACAGAATGGAAACCTTTCAAGTGTGGGCTGACGACATAGCAATAAAGTGCGTCTTGCAGAGGAGAGGGTAGGAGAGGCATCGGAACTCGCAAGAGATTCAATCGGCCAAATATATGAAGAAAAAATAGATGGAAAGAATGCTTGAACGCATTACTCAAAGAAGAATTCCCAGGCAATACCATTCCTGGTTATAAGAAGGAACGGTATGCAGCCGGGCCGAAGCACATACTCGTTCTTTTAAGTGTGGATCACGATCGATCACGATCGCTCGCGGCTTAGTATATGAGAGGCGATCATCTGCCTAATTAGTCGAGGGATAGATTTCCTGTTCCACAGTATTAAAGCAACGGCGATAGGAGAAATTGTGACAACTACCGATCTGTGAAACTAATGTTGCATATTATGAAAATATATGGGAGACAATCGATATAATAGTCACACTTTATGGCAATCAATGTGGCTTTGTGGGAACCAGTTCGACATAGGGAAATTTCGATAGGGAAAGTGTGTGGTGGTTTAAATGGGACGTAAACTGCTACTTAAACCGTCCAGCTTTAACATACGCGCTGCAATGTTGAGTGATGTACGAAAAATATAAAAGAAAAATGACCGTCATAGGCATAAAAATGTTACAAATGTCAGCGGGTGTGACAAAGCGTAACTGTGGAATTGTCTGCTTTCTGAAACCGATAGTGAACAAAACTTCAGGCTGAACAAATTAGCTGGTTTGGCTATGTTCAACGAAGGTAGTTGGAAAATGAGGTCTCAAAAGCAATAGAAGCTCAAGTCAGAGGAAAGGCGGCCTCTTCCTGAAACACCAGCAAACTCTTTTTTTTATTTTATAATGAGCGCGCGCTCAAGGGATTTTGTGTACCCTTAAGATGTTTGCACATAGCGCGGGCGAGGGCGAGGGCAGGTTAGGGAGGGCAAAAAGTTTAAATGTTTGCAAGTTATAGTGACTAGGGAATAATGAGCTCGACAGGGCATTTCATAAGCGAGTCGTACGGCTTACGAACGAATCAGGATATTTTAAAATCCCTCCGAAAATGGGCTGAGGGTATACTAATGAGCATTCATAGCGAGACGGGTGTTAGGGTTGAAAGTTTAAATGGGCGGAATGCTACTGGCGATTTCAATGGAGCACTGGTGGTGGAAATACGAGTAGCGATAAAACAAAGTGAGACAGGAGACATTACATCGTCGAGGGTGTCAATTAATTGACTGATATTAGTATCACCAATGAGTTTTATCGCACGGTTTTGAATCCTATCTAGCAGGTGCAGAGATGTTTTAGGAGCACCTGTCCAGATGTAGGAATTGTACTCCAATTTTGAGCGGATGAATGTCCTATATGTTGTGGCCAGATCAGGCTGGGTAAAATATTTCTTACATTTCGCAGCATTTTTTACGACATCGAATATGTGTTCATTCTAACGGAAGTTGTCATTAACACACATAACGAGAATGGAAAATTTATCGATTTCGACGATGCAAGTGCCATTCATGGATAATGGCTGGGTATTTGAATTTCGCTTTAATGACAGCAGACAACATTGGGTTTTGGAAGCATTAAACTCCACTCGGTTGATAGTTCCCCAATTGGTTATGCTGTTAATATCGGAATTTAATGAACTTAACATACGCTGCCGTTCCCGTTCTACAGCCGAAGAGCAGGGACGTGAGTCCGGGAGCGAAAATGAAAAGCAGAGAGTACTGTCATCAGCAACGGAATATATTGGATTAGAAGTAGCAGACAAGAGATCATTAATGAAAATTAAAAAGAGTGTCGGAGATAGAACGGAGCTCTGGGGCACACTAGCATTTATTTTGTGAATATCAGACTTGAAACCGTCCAAGACAACTTGAATTGAATGTTCCGAAAGGTAATTTCTAATTCATTGAAAAAGAAGTCGTCGATCCCAAATGCACGCACTTTCGACAAAAGAGCCTGATGCCAAACTCTGTCAAATACCTTAGAAATATCAAGTGCAATTATCAACAGTGGACCTGTTGCTACGAAAGCCGTACTGGCGGCCGTTAAGAAGTTTTCGTGTTTCGAGATATTTCATGATCTGACGGTTTATCAGCGTTTCCATGACCCTGGAAAAAATGAGTCTGCAATGGTTCTGTAAGAGGAGAGAGAGGAAGATTTGCCTTTTTTAGGGACGGGCTGGACAAATGCTGTCTTCCATCTGCTCGGGAAGAGTCCTAAAGAGTAGGATTGATGAAAAAGCTTACACAGTGGTTTTGCCAGCGTGGAAGAACACCTCTTCAAAAGAAGGGGAGATATACCATCTGGACCAGCGGATGATTTATGCATGCTGAGATCTTTCAGTGCTCTTGCTACTACACGAGTGCGAAAGTGGATTCGTCCCATTGTAGATTCGACGCACTCAAGTGTAGGCGGGGACAAAGCACAATCTGGGAGTGTTGAGCTAGCCGCGAGGTGTGCAGTAAGTAGATTGGCATTGTCCAAAGAGCTGACAGCTGGAATGTCATTGTAAATGAGCGTTGGGATGGTGGATGAGGCTGAATTTCTAATATTTTTGACGAACGACCAAACACTTTTACTGCCTTTGGGACATTGCAGTATTTTTTGCCTCAGTTTTTGGTCATATTGGAATTTCACACGTTTCTGGCTTTTTTAAACTCTTTTCGGTTTTCCTCTGTCGGGTTGGTCTTGTAGGACCGAAAAAACATTTCTCTAACCCTGGCAGCCTCTTTACAACTCAAGTCGTACCATGCCTTTTCTTTTGGTTTGATAGTTTTCATCCGATGAGGGATAAAGCATCTCATTCCAAAGAGAATAGTGCCTGCGATCATGTCAGCAGCGACATCCACATCGTTATCAAGGATACATAACGACCAGTTAAAATTCCTAAAGAAGTTGTTAAGTCCGCTCCAATTGGCTTTCTCGTATTGCTATACGATTCTTTTAGGAATCTTTTACTCATGATGTAATCCAAAATAGAATTGTCTACACAATGGTTTTAATGTCGAGATATTTAGGTAACGGCGGCGGAGTAGCATTACAGATGCACGGGAGAAATATGTAGCATTAGGCGCTATTATATGCGTTACATTTTTGATGGATTTTAGGAAACAAAAAAAAAACAAATTATATATATCGACGCAACAATTTGTTTTACCTCAACAGAACGGCTATGACGATGAGCTTCCTTTTCTTTGTCCTTGCATTCAAATGTCACTTCATAGCCATCCTTCTCCAACCATGGTTGTGACCACAGAGATACCAGACAACGTTCAGTTTCACCGGATTTTTCGTTAATCAAATCACAATCCAATTTGGTAAGACTACCAGAAACAACTTGTTTAGTTCCGGAATAAACCTTGGCAATCCTACAGGATAGACATTTTAATAAAATCTATCTCAAATTGAAGAATCAAAAGCAGACTAACGAGTAAGATGGTCCATCACCGGAAGCTAATTTAGTCAGTGACGCTGCAAGGTGTCCTTCCTCTTCTTTAAGCTCTTCGGGATTGAGTTGTCTAGGTGCTCCTTTCACTTTGGGAGGCTGGAGTTTAATAGTAATTTGTTTACAAAAATTTACTGACGAAGCAATCAATATTGTAACAAACCTCAACAGAACGACTATGGCGATGGACTTGTTTTTCCTTACCATTGCATTCAAATGTCAATTCATAGCCATCCTTTTCCAACCATGACTGTGCCCATATGGATACAAGACAACGTTCGGTTTTACCAGAATTCTCATCAATCAAGTCACAATCTAACTTGGTAAGACTACCAGAAACGACTTGTGTAGTTCCGGAATAAACCTTGGCAATCCTATAAAAAGTTTACTTTTTATAAAATCTTTTTCAAATTGATGGTATTACAGGAAAACTCACTTGTAATGTGGTCCATCACCAGAAGCTAATTTAGTCAATGAAGTAGCAAGGTAGCCTTCTTCTTCTTCGAGCTCTTTTGGGCTGAGCTCTCTAACTCCGCCAAGAACTGGTGGACTTCTTCTCTGCCTCTAAAATAGAGATCACAAGTGTCAATATGGAGGCATCGATTGTTGAAAATAAATACTAAATGCTTAATATGATACGGATATGCCCGTGTGTGTAACTAAGCGATGTCGTTTATAAGCCAATTACATGCTCAAATCACTAGAATATCAATTTCTATGTGCATTTTTGTTCCAGTGCACGGCAAATAGCCTATATCATGCATTGCCCCTTATTTTGAGGCATGACGCTTACCTCAATCAGTCATGTGAAAAAAAAAACAAACAAAAATTAATCGCTGTATTGTACTCACAAGTGAATTAATAGTTAGTTAATTGAAATTGTTTTACAGGAACATAAAACATTTCTGGATCACTGAATGTCATTCAAGGAGGAATATGAGTCTAAAAAAAACGAATCAAGTGCTGGGATATGAGGCGAATAAAGAGCAAAACAAGCCGACCCTTACGTCGTTTGCAATTCATTAGTCTGATAATCGTGTTCCCATAATTATAATTTCCACGCTGTTATTGTGTTGAAGCGTATCATCTCACGGCTAGAAAGTGTTTTACTGTGTTGGGATAATAATAGCCGACAAACTGGAGGTACTGTCATTTAATGAATGTTTTGTCGATAGTGTTCCGGATTTAGTCATTGTTAAAATAATTGAGGTAGTCAATGCTCCTAGTATTTTGGAGATCCCCGGTCACACCACCTCAAAAAAAAAAAACACTAATAATTGCAGCTGACGCAAAATGCATTTATGAATCATAAATGTTAGATTTATGGTGAAGCTACAAGACAAAACAGACATTTTCAAAACACCAAAATGATTCTCAGGTTATTCTTGCTATTCGCACATCTAACAAAGCTGATAATCTCAAGCCCAAATCCAAGAGAAGATACCCAACAACAGTGCATCTTCATGGAATAAAAAAAGATTAAGAGGATATTCTGTTGCAGCAATCTATTCCAATTATTTGGTTGTCATAGAACTAGGCCTAAGCATTGGAGTGGAGTATTTGTAACTCGAAGGAAATATTACGTGCGTGACTAAGTTATTGATGTTTTATTGTGATAAAATGGTTACAAATGAGTCATTCAAAGTATTGCCTCTCGCTAGCTACAACTTTTTCCCATCTTCTGGCAGAGCTCGAATACCGTTACGGCAAAATTGTTCATCTTTTGGGGCTAAGCCAAAAGAATCAAGCCATTTTTTGATGTCTTCATATGAGGGAACTGCTGATTAGCCAGACCATATGCCATCGAACGGAACAAGTAATATCTGCAGAATATTGTGGGCGGGATAGAACTTCCCATTTGAGCATTTCCAGGTAGATCTTAACGGGTTTGGAAACGTGAGGCGGAGCATTGTCATGCTGTAGAATCACTTTTTGTACCTCGGCTCGTATTGTGGCCGTTTTTCGCATGCAATCGCTTTTAAATGGCTTGACGGATTATGCTGAAGCAAGCTCTTCTTGGGTTTAGCACGGATCCTTATCGAGCAATGCCTCAAATTCAGTGTCTTCGAAGGATTTTTGCCTTCCTTCACTCGGACGGTCGTCAATATCAAAATCATCGTCTTTAAAGCGATGGAACCAATAACGGCACGTTGCTTAATTTAGATCAGCATCTCCGTAAACTTTTTAGAGCTCTCGATGCGCTTCAGCCGCCGTTTTCTGTGAACGAAAGAAGAAAATCCCCGCAAATGTCGATTATTTGGCACAAAATCAGACATTTTCACACAACCAATGACCGGAGGGCATCAAGTCTAACTATAGTACTCGTAGTTAAAAAAAAAAAAAAAACATCGGAAGTTGATAAACATCCCCTAATTGGTCGTAATTCAAAGCAGAATATTAGTGCACGCTGAAATCAATGAAGATTATGAAATGTATAGGCGATTGTCAGACTTAGTGCGCAAGCACAAGCTATTGACCAGTCCAAATAATGGATGGTCGATTTTATTCCTGACAAGAGTATATGTACATCGAACACGTGATCGCATATTAGGCAAAGTGTTGCAAATATACGTCTTTATCGATCATTTTGCTTGCGATTAAAGATTATTACTCTGTTTGCAACCCACATAAGTTGCTAAAGGTGCAGTAACTATTTGGACCATTTAAATGTTTCAAGCAGTGCGATTTTCTAGTGTTGTTAGGTACTGTAAGCACTGCTAAAGGAAAGAAGACTGTTCTTAAGGAGTGAAACTCGCACACCTAATTAATTTGGGTCACATATTTCGAGAATTTGCAGGATATTAGACCTGAGGGACTGGTATAGAATTGAAGTGAAATGGAGCAAAAATGTCGTCACACTTTATCTGAAATGAAACATGCATCAAAAAATCAATAATTCCATCAACGACATAACAAGCTGACCACAGCGGTTACAACAGGTTACAACTTCTTATGAGCTAATTGAAGGCGGAGCAGAATTTGTTACCAATTGTGTCTTTTAGAAATTTAAATCAATTTCCCAATTGCTGAAATTCATACAATACAAAGGTAATAATAACACAAATAATCAGAGTGCTGTATATTACAGACTCGTGCGGATTAGCAGTCGTGGTGACTTACGACTCACGTGTCGATAGGTTAACTTACTTCGTTAAATTCGATGCTGGATCCTGTTTTTCTTGGAGCGTGAAAACTTTGAATTAAAATAACATACACACAAATCAATTAAATGGCCATGATCCTTTTTATATGGAATGTCAGTTTTTTGCTGTATGATCCGCGCTCATAGCCCATAGCCTAGCGACGTCAGTTCTTGTTCTGTATATTACGTTCTGTGATCTGAATTTATTGTATAGAAGCCAAATCTCTCTGGATAGGGGGCCATTTGTCAGATTCGTCCACCCTGACTCTGCTTTTCAGACGAATGCAAAGGGATTTTTCATTTAACGAATTCTAACAAGGGATTAACTTTTTAGGACGATGATTCAAAAGACGGAACCTACGTCTAAACAATTCGTCGACACTTCCATTCTCCTTTTATGAGGAGGAATCCAGCGGAGAATAATTTTTAAGAAATTGTATATTAATGTAGGATTGAGTCATCTGTTCCTTCATCTTCTTACCGCCACCTGACTTAAGAGACATTTATTTTTCGTACTCGCATTTAATGCACTACATATTTCAAAATGGGCTTAGTCTGACCACCGAAACCTTATTTTTTCCTATCGTAACACCTTCTATCCTGACCTTCTTTGCACCCCTTAGACTTCTTGTGTTGTGGTATTTTGCACAACTTATGGACAGTTTGCAAAAGGTACGTCTCTATTTTGTGACGACTTTGATTTGTCGAAGAACAAAATTAAAAGAGAAAATTTGATTTGATTTGATTTGATTTGATTTGATTTGCAGCCCGGGTCAACCCCGGACAGATTTATTAAGGCTTATTGCAAGCTTATTCTCAAAAGTAACAATTTTCACTTAAAACTAAAGGGTGCGAGCGGTTAAAGAAAGTTAGGACGCGAGGCATAGGTGGAAATAAGAATGTTCTTGAGGGAAAATTTGCTGAGATTCTCTTCTTAACTTCACGAAGCATTCTAGACATTGGCTCCAAGTGTCCGTAATTCGTGCTGTGAAAATTGAGCCGGAAAAGTGACACAGACCTAAGATTGCGTGGGTTGGTGTTAGAAGAAATAAGTTGAAGTTACGAAGGACAACCGATATTACCAACTAAAATTTGATGAATAAAGAGAATGTCGACAACTTTTCGGCCTATAGAAAGGGGTTGTAAATTTATAAGTTGCAGCCGGTCAATATAAGGTGCTACGTTTTGGATATCATCAAAAGGAAGAGCACGTAAAGCAAATCGTAAAAACCTGCGTTGAACAGCTTCTATCCGGAGGATGTGAGTTCTGTAGTAGGGGGACCAAACTTGGCTTGCATATTCAAGAAGAGGCCTAACAAAGGTTATGTAAAGAATTTGGAAACATAAGGATTGGAAAACTTCTTAGACCAGCGCTTGATGAAGCCAAGGGCAGAGTTGGACTTTTTTTTATTATATTATCAATGTGAGAACGGAAATTGAGTTCCTTATAACAGATAACACCTAAATCACGCAACTCATTCACTAAGGATTACATAGGGCGCTTACAAGTATACGTTATAGTCTGATACTTAACGTCAATTTAAGCTCAAAGTACAAAATCTGTCTTGATGTTTCTGCAGTGGTAGGCTGTCCGAGGAAGATGATATATGTATATCTAAAGATTTTCATATCATCTACGTAAACAGATGCAATCAACATCATTAATGGTCAGAATAAATAATAAGGGACCAAGATGGCTGCCTTGAGGGACACCAGAGAAGGCTTTAATTGTGTCAAAAACCGTGGACCTAAATAGAACATAGTAATGTCGTTCATTTAAAAATAGTTTATTTGGAAACCCAGAGCCTTTAATTTCAGAAGGATTATATCATGTGAAATCCTATCAAAGGCTTTGCTGAAATCGGTGGCAATCACATCAACTTCATTTCCAGATTCCAATGCACATAAAGTGCTTGATACGAATTCCGTAAAGTTGGTGGTCCTAGATGTAACTTTGAGAAATCCGTGCTGGGTTTGGGAAACAACAATGGAAAAGCATTATAGCATAGCTTAGGTATGCAGAACAGCTTAGCAATTGGTCGATAGTTGGAAATATCGTCTTTTATGTAGGGGAATAATAAAAGATCATTTCCAGTTCGAGGGAAATAATCCCTGGGTGATAGAAAGCAGTAAGAGGTTGGGCTAGGTGCATTTCACATTTCTTTAAAAATATAGAGGGAAGGTCATCAGTTATAGTTATAGACACAGTTTCCAAAGTTGTTTGTGGGCAGCTATTTAAGTAGGAAAAGTAAGAGTGGTCTGGCTCTTGGGAATGGATGGCGAACGCTTGGCTAAAAAAAAATTGCGAAGAGATTTGCAATAATTTGGAGACTTATCAAGAAAATTCAGAGATGACGGATAGTTATCCGATTTAGTTTTGATGATCTGAAAGAATTGTTTGTGGTCGGAAATGAGTGTGTGGTCCATTTGGTTTAAATAGTTGTCATATAGAGTTTGGCAAAGTACAGAGAAATTTATTTGGGCAGACTGTTGGTCGGTGTCGGAACCCGATTTTAAGTAAGAGAGAACAGTTTCCTCTTGCAATCGTTAACATGTTTAAAGGTAATCATGGTTGAATCAAGAGCTTTATGAAGAAAGCTTTGCCTAAAAAGTTACCAGCTTCCCTGGTAAATCTAATATGACTTTTGGCCAGAACAAAGGTGGATGCAATTGAATGTGTAATTGTGTTGAAAAGACGGCCGACCACAGTCTGTAAAAATCATTACTTCGAACTCTTTCGTAACAGTAACTTTACTATGTCCAGTGTACCGTGTAAACTTAGACATTTTGCGTAGTAGCCCACAAGTTAAGTTAAGCACAGCTACTACTGCTACTGTCACTACTGCTTCTGTCAAAGGGCCTTCGATTGATGATAATCTGGGATAAGAAAAAATTAATATAGTGTTTCGTATCTCAAATCTATTTATCGAATTTTCTAGTATGTATAGCGAATATGCATGCAACGCGACTTCAGTTCATTTTAAAGATGACAACAAGAGTGAATATTTTATTCAATGAGACAAAGAGGTGGTGAATATTTAATAAAATGGCCTCTAGCGAAACGTGAATGCATTGCAAACTAAACGCAAGTATTTCCGGGTATCCATGCATGGTCTGAATGAAATGACTCAGTGTTTTGTAAGAGCTGGATTTGTGAGAAAGAATAGAGAGAATGTATTTTTCATCTACTCGTTTTGTCAGGAAATCTAAAGGAGATTTCAGAATTAAATTCGCAATCGGATGATAAATGCTTTAAACAAAATATTATTTTTGTTGTTGATGTTATGTATGACCATACATGACCTCTGCACTTTGACCAGCAGCGATGGGGATGGCAAATTTCTAAAGGGGGTTGAAGGTTGCGGGTGGCGTGTGGTGTTTTTTTTTTATGTTTTTTTGTTTCGTTTTTATTAATTGTATGATTCATGTATAGTGTGCGATATTAAAAGAAACTATGTGTGATTCTCTTTCAATTGTGTATTATAAATGCGTAGTTGTTACAATGTTAACTGTGTGTATAAATGTGTATCAGTAATGTGTAGGTACTTTAGAGCAAAAGTTGAAGGCCCCGTCAATCCGTTGATCCATTGTTCCGTTGACTGTGGTGACAGAATCGTTATTGCTGAGAGCATTTTCTCTTCAAGCGAGGACAGTTTCCCTACATTCTCTCAATGCTTCCGCCTAAGTGTGCTTTCTAAACAAATGCCTGCGTTGTGCGATTTAGGCCGATTTAATTCAGAAAAATATCTCAGAGAAGCGATGAATACGTAGAGAGTTACTTTTAGGTTCAAATTGAGGAACTAATAAAGTTCCTAGTTCTTGAATGATATGAACTTAGACAATATGGACAACATCGGTATCGAATTTGGCCTATTCCAAAGAGTAGGTGAAACACTTAACAAACCTCTGAGCTATATATTTTTAAAAATCATGAAGCTCTTTATATCACATAAACAATTGTTTATTTAATTTAGTTTGAAATTTTAATAATTACGTATGTTCAGCGATTGCAATCGTCTGAATGCTGAAGTTCTCAGGAATCTAGTAATTGATGTGGGTTTCAAAAGATCTCTTCCACAAAACCACCTCTGATGAAGTGTACCAGCAAGCACATGCAGAAATGCAACTCGCCTGCTAACTGATTTAGCAGAGGGTATATCCCAACTCCTTTCTTAGGTTTGGTCGGAAAAAAGTATGCCTGATGAATATGAAACCACAGCAACATTTACTCGATCCACAAGAAAAGAGATCCTCTAAGCTGCACCAGTTATTTAGACATCAGACTCCGTAACATCGCGCACACGCACTTTTTTGCCATACTACAAGATATTGTATGAATGCGTGAATCACGTTTTCAAAGATCTGATTGACCCCTATCAGTGCCGTTTTAGACAGACAGATCTACGTAAGATCCTGCAGAAAACCCAAAGAGTGCAGATCCGATACTCATGTATACTTTGTTGCATATGAGAGCATCTATAGAAACGAGTCATACATAACCATGTCCAGATTGTGTAAAATGATTATGTCGAGGGCTCGTTTGGCTTCTCTTACATCATACCCGAGATAATTGTGCGAAACCAAGGGCACAGCTTTACGAGTGAAAATACAGACCTCTTCCCGACAGGGATAACTCTCCAACTAACTGCAACTGTCATGCAATTCGGCACAGATAGATTTACGCCGCAACAATACCACCGAATCATGGAAACGCAAACTAATCGAGCATTTCGTCAATTTCATGGACCGAGTAATCGCCCATCTGAACGTGCTATTCGTCGCGTTGTGGATAGATTTTTTATTTTTTTTATAATGAGAGCGCTCTCAAGGGGTTTGTGTACCCTTAAAATATTTGTACACAGCGCGGGCGAGGGAATTTTAGGGAAGAAGAAGGGACAGGTACCGATGTACATTATTTTTAAATGTTTGCAAGTTATAACGACCAGGAAATGCAGAGATCGGCAGGGCATTCCATAAGCGAGTATTAGAATGCGTCCGAAAGTGGGCTTGGGGGTATACTGATAAGCATTCATAGCGAGATGGGTGTTACAGTTGAAAGTTTGAATGGGCGGAATCCTACTGACAATTTCAATGGAGCACTGGTGGTGTACATACCGATAGAACCAGGGAAGGTAGGAGACGTTACGTCGGTGTTCAAGCGTGTCAATTGACTGTACAATATTGGCGTCATATATGAGTTTTATCGCACGGTTTTGAATCCTATCTAGCAGGTGTAGAGATGTTTTGGGAGCACCTGACCAGATGTGGGCCATGTACTCAAATTTTGGGCGGATGAATGCCTTATATATTGAGGCCAAATCAGAGGGGGTAAAATATTTCTTACAACGCTTGGGGAAACCTAAACATTTCGCAGCATTTTTAACGACATCGAGAATATGTGGTCATTCCAACGTAAGTTGTCACTGACACACATACCGAGAATGTAAGGTTTATCGGTTCCAACGATGAAAGTGCTGGGCTTTTAAATGTCGCTTTAATGACAGCAGACAGTATTGAGTTTTGGAAGCATTAAATTCCACTCTGTTGATAGTTCCCCAATTGGTTATGCTGTTAATATCGGAATTTAATGAACTTAACATACACCGCCGTTCTCGTTCTACAGCCGAAGTGCACGGACGTGACTCCGGAAACGGATATGAAAAGCAAAGAATAAGTACTGTCATCGGCAAAGGAATATATTGGATTAGAAGTAGCAGACAAGAGATCGTTGATGAAAATTAAAAAGAGTGTCGGAGACAGAACGGAGACCTGGGACACACCAGCATTTATTTTGTGATTATCAGACTTAAAACCGTCCAAGACAACTTGAATTAAACGTTCCGAAAGGTAATTCCTAATCCATTGAAGAAGAGAGTCATCGATCCCAAAAGCACGCATTTTCGACAAATCAGCCTGATGCCAAACTCTGTCAAATGCCTTAGAAATATCAAGTGCAACTATCTTGCTTTCGCCAGATTGATGTACGCTTTGATTCCACTTTTCGGTGAGACATGCCATCAGATCACCAGTGGACCTGTTGCTATGAAAACCATACTGCCGGTCATTAAGATGTTTTCGTGTTTCGAGATATTTCATGAACTGACGGTGTATCGCGTTTCCATGACCCTGGAAAGAAGGGACGTAAGTGCAATGGGTCTCTAGGATGAGAGGGAAGAAGAATACCCTTTTTTAGGGACGGGCTGGACAAATGCTGTTTTCCATCTGCTCGGAAAGAGTCCTAAAGAGTAGGATTAATGAAATAGCTTACGCAGTGGTTTTGCCAGCGAGGAAGAATACCTCTTCAGAAGATGGGGAGATATACCATCTGGACTAGCGGATTTATGTATATTAAGATCTTTAAGTGATCTTGCTACTACTGCGAGTGCGAAAGTGGTTTCGCCACATTGAAGATTCGACGAACTCAAGTGTAGGCGGGAGTGTTGAGCTAGTCGCAAAGTTTGCAGCAAGCAGATTGGCTTTGTCCAGCTGACAGCTGGAATGTTATCGTACTACTCCGATGGTACATGATATTGGGTCAATGACAAGAATGACACCAATGGATTCCGAAGAAAATATCGCCGCAATTGTGGTAGTTTGCCAAGGAGCTTAGGATGTGTTCACCCACAGTTTCTGCGAAAAGGTGCTGACCTAAAATTGAATTCGTGCAAGAATTGAAGTCGCTGAATCATGGCATGCGCGTGAACACAATTAGCAAGTGACTCTTTAGACACTATTGCAACCACAAAAATGTATGTATGGGGCGATTTTTACGACTGATGAAAAAGTGATGTCAAGATTGGGACATGTAAATTGGCAATGCCGATCGATTATTTTTTATGGGGATGCGAGAAACCACTTGTTTACGTGTATTGCAGCAACGATTGAACATTTGGAAGGCAATATATGGCCAGTTATTGTGGTTTTGCGGTCTCAGGCTTTGTAACTGCCGGTCGAAGTGCTCGTATGCCCGAAATCGTTTTTAAATGTTAAATGTTAAAGAACGATGATTATAAACGATGCTCAGGGTATGTTAATTATGCAAACGAAAGCATTTTAACCGACGGCTGTCCTAAGAGCTGCAATACAAACTTAAAGACCGGAAATTTTTCAGGAGGACATGCAAATCCGTTCCAAATCTTAACCTCTTTAAATCTACACACAAAATAATCTGCCTTTCTCTGTTTCTTTTTCGTGTTGCCAACAATCATATGGATTCATTTATTGTACTCCCTGCGGTTGTACAGTCTAAGATATGCATTATCTCCGGCGCAATGTGAAATATCTGTAATGGACAAGCTTCATAGTGCATTACTGTTGCCGGTCAGTAATTGACAATGATAGTTTTATAGATCTGAAGCAGGTCACATAAGAATAAGCAAACATTTCTTATCGAACTTCTAAAGATGTAATTAGAAGCAGACTTATCCACTTTCAAATTATGAAAGCATCTAAAAATGCATGATTATCACACGAGTCAGAGACAGTCATTGGTAATCGATTTGGCAATCAATCAATTTACTATCTACGGACACTGTTTGACCTTCATTTTGAGTAAGTATGTGGTATTTTGTTTACTTACAAATACCATAGAACATAGAAATACCGTAAAATTGTTTGAATCAAAAATTTCAAAAATTCAAAGCTGTTAAATGATTGTCCAAGTATACAACATGGAGTTGCTGGCCAAGAACTTGACCTTCGTCTTGTGAATATGGAATATGTAAAGATGTAGAACCCGAAGACACCACAAATTTGCTTCAATAACCGAAATCTCGTCAAACTAGTCAACACAATAAAATTCAAATTAGATTTGAATCCACCTTACTAATTTAATTCACTGAATCGTTAAAAAATGACAAACCACATGCCCCATGGGCTCATGGTCTCTTGGTTCATAATTTGTAATGCTAATTCGAGGAGTGGTCTTTTTGCTTTGTTTCGCTTTCTAACGCCATATGTGTTGTGGAGATCGATGGAAGTGAAATAAATTACTTCAAAGACAAGAGTCATTAGCGTAGTCCAAATAATTGGCTTACGCAGGCTGTGCTTTTGAGAAATTTACTTAGCACATCATGAACGCAAGCGACTGTACATTGTTTTTGCGCTGCGCAATCTTCATACAATAAATGATGATGATGATACTGGGATGTCACGCGAGTTTTTTTTAAAAAAATATCAAAAGGTTACGTTTTTGTAGGTTAATTATACCAAATTTAAAGTAAGTTCTCTAGTGTTTAAACTCAGTGTTCAATGTTGTTTCTCTGAAATTCAAACATGCATCATCGCTGCCAGTTCACTTCGAGTTGCAATTAAAAATGCTAAGTGGATTTTATAGTTCTCAAACACTTCCTAGATTTCGCACAAACACAATTATCTACTTTGTCATTAAACATATATTCACAAGCTTTCAACACGCTATAAAAAAAAATTTCTAAATAAAAATAAAAAAAATTGAAAAAGGAAAGTAGAAAGGGAAGGTGGTACATAGAGAATGTAGTGGCTAAGGAAGGGCAATTAAAAATTGAGTGCCAACATTTAATTTTGCATGTGAATGACAATGGAATGAAGTGTCACACAATCTTAAAGCACTACAAAATACGAAAATAATAACAGACAGACAAAACAGAACGCAAAACTAATTATTCTGGAAAACGTTTTCATTTCACTTTAGGAAGTCTTTACCTGGCTTGCTTCTTCTTGTTGCTGTTGGTCACCTAATTGCGTCTCATCATTCGCACTTGATGCTCTTTTTTGTTGTTGTGAAGTTTCAAAATTAAAAGCTCCAACTGACAAAAAGTCATCCAACCATTTCTTCTCGTCTTCGCTCAATGGGGTTATCTTCTCAGTCGTTGTCGATTCGCCTTCAGACGACAACACAATAGGCTCGTCAGCGGTTGTGTCTAAAGCCTTCTCCTCAGTATTCGTTGAGGGGCTTGAATCAGTGACAACCTCTGAGATGGTTACTTGCTCTGGTTGAACAACTTCAGTTAATTCTGTGGTAGTTGTTGTTTTGCGTTGCCGCGTCATTTGCGGATTCGATGATGTAAGTATTTGCGATTCCAAATTGACCATATCATCAGCGGTCAATTCGTTGCGTGTCCCAGTGAATAGCGTATTTGTTTCGTATTTCTCTTCGAGAGTTTTTCTATCACGTGGGCTCTCTGGTAGCTCCTCATTAGTGCAATTAGACTCTTGCAATAGGCGAACTTTATCGCCCCATAAAGTTGTCAACCAGGGTTTCTCCAACACAACCAAACGACAAACGACTTCGGTGTTATTGTCTGTTGTGTTGACTGCATTTAACACGATTTCATAGCGTACACCATCGACCACCTCTCGGTGGGCATCGATAATATTGATGAAATTCATTGTCAGTGGAATGTTTGTGACGGCGATGTTTTGGACGCCAATTAGGTTTGGTGAGAGGTACTCCCTTTCGCCTGGATTTAGGACGTGTATCTTTTGTACTGGTGCTTCTGATGCTGGCTGTGCTCCATCCTACAAAGGGGTAGGAATTTGTTTACACATAAACATGGGAGTGATGGGTTTTGTGGCTTATTTTCCAGATGAAATATGGGAATATTAATTAGCGGACGTGCTGTTAATGTTTTGGGCACAATGTTGAACACATAAATAAATAAATAGCATATTGAATCCTTGGGTCCCCTTGGGTGTTAGAGGTTTACCGCCACCGGGACATAAATATAATAAATTGTGCATGTGCGTCCTAAATTCAATTTTGTGAAATGCAGTGAACATAAACGAATGCTTTTGAGAGAAGTATGTGCTAAACGAGCTACCTATACGATGACAGATTTGTCATCCCTCCATAATAACACTTTCCTAACAACTATAATGTATAACTCGGAGACCTGCAATTATAGCCCTACTAGCAGAACACTTAAATTCATGAGATTTTTCTTTTCCTTGCTTTTGAAAGCTTTGAGAACACAGTAATTTCCATAGCAGAAGTTCGATGCAGTTTGAATAATGGCATTGCCAAGCCAGGAACTATTAAAGGATACTATCAATTCCGGATGTGAATGTGTACGAAAACGTTTTCGTACGAAGGATTTCGAACTTTTTTCCATGATTCATTGAAACCGGCAGCAGTAAGTACGTAAGTGATGAGCGACAATTCTAGAAGAAGAAAATCGATTAATTCTGTGAACTAAATCAATTTGGAATGTCACATGATGTAAGCGACTTGATGTATTGTATGCAATTTATTGTTTTTACTTGGCAAATGAATGTGCAGCTCAATATGAGTATCTTACCAGCTCATAGGATTAGAAGATGTTGGCTTTTCTGTCTTTGTGCAACTACTCTTTGAGGGAATAGTTGTCAAGATGCAAATAAAGTCGCTGGCACGGAATCCATAACGTTCGTTGAAGACTGAATTACCAAGTAAATACATTTGAACTATAATGATGGGTTATAACGCACGAAGTGCAATTAGGCCATCCTCCCTTGCAATTCTGATGGAGCTCTCATGATCAAATCGGTGGTTCGACATGAGATAAACATCATTCTGTGGTTTTTATTTATTTCAATAAGCCAGTCTAGATCTGAGGTCTACAAATCTACAAAGCATTTCAAGTGAATTGGAAAATGCCAAATGTATGAGAATTGGTCACACCTAGTCTAGACATAAATATCGGTATACGACTAAATGCATTCATTGCAAATGAAGTATTAAACGCATCCATTTCATATTAACTACTGTTCGACATATGACACTCATATAACATTGACGCGTAAAAATTGTTGTAAAAGTTGTTTGCAATCATAGAAGGGCCGTCGTTGAAGATCATTTTTGTTGCTCGAGAATACAGAAGGAGTTCCAGAACCCAAAAACTTGGCCTTCAGAAGACTACGAGTGCCGCGTATTCTTAAATTAGACGAAAACTGCTAATAGAAAATTTTGTTCCGGTAGATTAAAATTACCCAAAAATGCATGGTCCGCCTTATCAAAGAACATTTCGCATTCGGTACATACAAAATACACGCTGGTCACTTATTCACTATCGCAAAGATGCCGAAACGAAAGAAAAAATCAAAATCTATGCGCAGCCGGCTGTATGCAAAAAGCGCGAATTCTGTTCGAGAGAAAATCAGAACGATCAAGTGTATGCCTGGTTTTCCACTTGAGCGTCAGAAATAATTTCTCTGGTCGGACGTGTAAACACCAACCCCCATGGAGTCACCGATCTCCATTATCAAACGACTCTTTTGGAAAACGTTATGCAGCCCAGACCATGTTCGCAATCAAGCTGTGCATATTTCTACAAGTTTTGGACTTCAAATTACTGAATGATTGGACAGTTTGCAGTCCAGACCTCTACCAGGTGGATTGCAACCTGCGCTCCAATGTATTAGAGGACATGGTCTGTTCTACTCGACCGAAATATTGAATCTATAAATCAAGCCCCCATTAGAGCAGTGGACAACATTATAGAACAACAGCCTAAAATTACAAGTGCGAATGGTCTCTCGTTTTTTATTCGCATAAATGAAATCCATTCCCTCAAGAAATGGTTTATGGATGAATGAATGAATGTCAACATGGTTCTCTACCCAAAGAATGCCCCTTCTGGCAACGCTTAGAAGTAAACTGAGATGATTGGGTGCATCTTGTTTACTTCCCTTCGAAATACTGACTGGGTCTGATGCCAACAAAAGTATAATAGCAGTTGTATAGGAAGGTAACGATAATATATGTACTCTTACAAATCAACGAATTAAGGGCCCCCAGCCAAGTAATTGCCATCAACATCGATCGAACATATCGCCATTGCATTGTGAATATCTGTATGTCCGAGAAAGCACCGACAACCAATAACTTGTGATGGGCAAATGGGACGACAATGAAGAATGATTTCGGTAATGTCAATCACCTTGTGCATAGTATCATATTTGCGCACAAAGTCTGCCACATAATTGACCGGATGGTACCTTGAGCAACAAACCCATAAAGCGTAAAAAGAAATTTAAGCACATACACTTTATCACTCACCAAATATTTAAAAAAAAAAACACACATACATAGATCAATTCCGAGCAAAGATAAGATTATTGAGGCGACGCGGCTGATCAATTGTAGCTGCATGACAAGTGCTTCTATTAGTAAAAAGAACCTGCGAATCTGAGCGTTACAATTTCTTCGAAAAGTGGAAAAGAGAAGAGTAGTCAGACTACTTAGGACAGCAAGTCTTATGGAGTCAGAGCGGGACCATCACGACAACACACGCGATGCCAACCACCTTTCTGTTTTGGCTTGTCCTGCGGATCATTATTGGACCCTGAGTGGAGCATGCACTGATAGTCATTCCAGCTGGAATTTTGTTTTCAGTTTAAAAAATTGTTCGACCATGTCAATCGAGAATTAATTTAACTTTCGCATTGGGACTATGCTTGAAAAATTTTTGGATAGTGATATGGCTTACCAAACCGATTGAGCATATGTCTACAGTGTGCTCTATGAACATATCTTCAAAAGTGCACATGTCGATTCTGATCTTTTCTGGTCAAATCGACGGCTCGCTTATCGCATAAGTGCATATATGTTAATTAGTTGTACTCATCTCAGTGTATACATACAGATGTTGATGTCCAAAGAGTCGCTGTAATATGAACAAAACAAAATGTGTAAAGTTGAATATCTCAGTAGATTCTGAGTGACTTGAACCTGCAATGAGTATGTGAGCATAAGAGAGATATGAACCAATACCGAGAAAAATCTTGTAGCAGGAAGAGAGGGACAAATGTTTTAACATTGGACGACCTCAAAACCGAATGCAATGTCTCATTTGAGCACGACAACGTTCGATTTCACTCCTTCAAACTAGAGTCTCATCCAGGCGGAGACACGAGTATATGCAATCTTGATGGCAGTGAACTTTTCGTATCTTGTGAAGAATCGGTGGATAGGGAATCGTAGCTAAAACCAAGTTGCGCTTAATGTCTTGCTTAACTATTTCATTACTTCTGAGCTGGTTCGCGACTGCAAGGCTTGAATTCACTGAGCCTTAGTTGGGTTCCACATCGTAATGTGATTTCGTGAAACGAGATCGATAATAAACTTGCTAGGCAACCCGAAACTGAGTTTGGACTGCATACGTCCTCGGCTTAAGCTTGCCCTAAGAGTGTTGTTCTGTGAATGTCCGGCCTACGCCCGCATCAGACTGTAGGTACTCTGTGAAAGTAATAGGAGTATAATAGATTAGTTTTTTGTCTGAGTGCTCTGTTTCGACGGAAAAAGAAACTACGAGTTCTCGATGATCTGTGCATTGTTAATGGATGACTAAAGCCCTTTTTTTTATAATGAGCGCGCGCTCAAGGGGTTTTTGTACCCTTAAAATGTTTGTACACAGCGCGGGCGAAGGAAATTTGGGGAGGATGAAAAAACAGGTACCGATGTGTATTGTTTTTAAATGTTTGTAAATTATAACGACCAGGAAACACAGAGATCGGCAGCACATTCCATAAGCGAGTTGTACGGCTTAGGAAAAAATCACGATATTTTAGAGAATGTCCTAAAATGGGCTTGAGGGTATACTGATGAGCATTCATAGCGAGACGGGTGTTAGGGTTGAAAGTTTGAATGATCGGAATGCTACTGGCGATTTCAATGGAGCACTGGTGGTGGAAATAGCGATAAAAAAAAGTGAGACAGGAGACATTACGTCGGTATTCGAGGGTGTCAACTGATTGACTGATATTTGTATCACCTATAGCAGGTGCAGAGATGTTTTGGGAGCACCTGACCAGATGTGGGCATTGTACTCCATTTTTAGGCGGATGAATGCCTTATATATTGAGGCGAAATCAGAGGGGGTAAAATATTTCTTACATCGCTTGAAGAAACCTAGACATTTCGCAGCATTTTTGACGACATCGAATATGTGGTCATTCCAATGTAATTTGTCACTGACACACATACCGAGAATGGAAAGTTTTACGGTTTCGACGCTGCAAGTGTCATTCATGGATAATGGCTGGGTATTTGAATTTCGCTTTAACGACAGCAGACAGCATTGTGTTTTGGAAGCATTAAATCTTACTCTGTTGATAGTTTCTCCATTGGAATTTAATGAGCTTAACATACGCTGCCGTTTCCGTTCTATAGCCGAAGAGCAGCAGCGTGAGTCCGGGAACGAATATGAAAAGCAGAGAGTACTCTCGTCAGCAAAGGAATATATTGGATTAGAAGTAGCAGACAGGAGATCGTTGATAAAAATTAAAAAGAGTGTTGGAGACAGAACGAAGCCCTGGGGCACACCAGTATTTATTTTGTGTGTATCAGACTTGAAACCATCCAAGACAACTTGAATTTAACGTTCCGAAAGGTAATTCCTAATCCATTGAAGAAGAGAATTATCGATCCCAAAAGCATGCATTTTCGACAAAAGAGCCTGATGTCAAATTCTGTCAAATGCCTTAGAAATATCAAATGCAACTATCTTGCTTTCAGATTGACGCACGCTTTGGTTCCACTGTTCGGTGAGACATGCCATCAAATCACCAGTGTACCTGTTGCTATTGCCGGTCATTGAGCAGTTTTCGTGTTAAGAGATATTCCAAGAACTGAGGGTTTATCAACGTTTCTGTGACCTTGGCAAGAAGGGACGTGCAATGTGTCTGCAGAAGATTCGCCATTTTTAGGGACGGGCTGGACAAATGCTGTTTTCCATCTTCTCGGAAAGAGTCCTAAAGAGTAGGATTGATGAAAAAGCTTACGCAGTGGTTTTGGCAGCGTGGAAGAACACCTCTTCAGAATAAGGGGAGATATACGAGGGCGGGTCAATAATTCCGTGCATTTTTGAATTTCTGACCTCTTTACTGAAACAGCAACACTGCTCCTGTCAACAGGCATTTGTCAGTTGACTCCTGTCAAAATTTAAACTTGCTGCGTCAGTTAGTTTGTGTTAGACAGCTATTTTTATCAGACTACTCACTAATTTGAGGAGAAAATGGAAAAAAGTGAATTTCGTGTGCTTATTAACCATTATTTCTTGCGAAAAAAAACCATTACCGAGACCAAGGCTAAGCTTGATAAATACTATGGGGACTCTGCACCATCGATTTCAATGGTAAAAAAGTGGTTTACTGAATTTCGTTGTGGCCGTACAAGCACTGAAGATGCCGAACGTCCTGGACGCCCAGTTGAGGTCTCTACACCCGAAACAATCGAAAAAATTCACGATATGGTGTTGGCCGACCGAAGATTGAAAGTGCGAGAGACTGTGGAAGCCGTAGGCATCTCGCATGGCTCAGTGGTTTCAATTTTGAATGATCACTTGGGCATGAGAAAGCTTTCCGCAAGATGGGTGCCGCGTTTGCTCACAGTCGACCACAAACGCAATCGTGTAACAACTTCACAGGAAGGTTTGGCGTTGTTTAATCGCAATATGGAGGAGTTTTTGCGCCGTTTTGTAACCGTGGACGAAACATGGATCCATCACAACACACCAGAGAACAAACAACAGTCAAAACAGTGGGTTTCTAAGGGTGAATCGGCGCCAAAGAAGGCCAAGGTGGGTTTGTCAGCCAATAAAGTTATGGCGACTGTTTTTTGGGATGCACGCGGGATAATCCACATTGACTACCTTCAAAAGGGAAGAACAATCAATGGGGAATATTATGCAAACTTATTGGACCGATTCAATGACGATTTGAAAAAAAACGACCTCATTTGGCCAAGAAAAAAGTTCTTTTCCACCAAGACAATGCAAGGGTGCACACATGTGCAGTTGTCATGGCAAAAATCCATGAATTGGGCTATGAATTGCTCCCTCATCCACCCTATTCTCCAGATTTGGCTCCGAGCGACTACTTCTTGTTCCCAAACCTGAAGAAATGGCTTGGTGGAAAAAGATTTGACTCCAATGATGAAGTCATCTCGCAAACAAAGGCCTATTTTGAGGACCTCGACAAATCATTTTTTTTGGAAGGGATAAAAAAATTGGAGAAGCGTTGGACAAAGTGTATAGAGCTCAAGGGAGACTACGTTGAAAAATAAAATTATTTTTTTATCACAAAATCTGTTTTAATCCAAAAGTCACGGACTTATTGACCCGCCCTCGTACCATATTGAGATCTTTAAGTACTCTTGCGACTACACGGGTGCGAAAGTGGATTCGTCCCATTGTAGATTCGACGCACTCAAGTGTAGGCGGGAACAAAGCACAATCTGGGAGTGTTGAGCTAGCCGCAATGTGTGCAGCAAGCAGATTGGCTTTGTCCAAAGAGCTGACAGCTGGAATGTCATTGTAAATGAGCGTGGGGATGGAGGATGAGGCAGAATTTCTAGTGTTAACGACCAAAAATTTTTACTGCCTTTGGGACATTGCAATATTTTTTGCCTCAGTTTTTGGTCGTATTGGAATTTCACACGTTTCTGGCTTTTTTAAACTCTTTTCGGTTTCCCTCTATCGGGTTGGTCTTGTAGGACCGAAAAAATATTTCTCTAACCCTGGTAGCCTCTTTACAGCTCGAGTCGTACCATGCCTTTTCTTTTGGTTTGATACTCTTCACCCGATGAGCGATAAAGCATCTCATTCCAAAGAGAATAGTTTCTGTGATCATGTCAGCAGCAGCATCCACGTCGTTATCAAGGAAACATAACGACCGGTTAAAATTCCTAAAGAAGGTGTTAAGTCCGCTCCAATTGGCTTTCTCGTATTGCCATACGGTTGTTTTAGGAATCTTTTCTCTAACTGTGTGGTGGGTGTACGAGAAATTAGCGGATATGACACAATGGTCCGACGAGCCTAAAGGGGAGAGCACATCAACGGTGCTAGAGAAGCCAAGATTAATGACTTTTGGTAAGACATTAGCTATCACAATTCTAATGCTTAGGATTTACAGAGTGCGACACTATATGAAATTGTGAGTTCGAAAATGATTATCAACTTTTGCTATCATCTATCAGCTAATAAGCGACTGAATATAGATATTAACACGGGCTCATTGAAGAGGCAAACAACTCAACACTACTCGTATACATATTATGTAATTATGGCTTGTGAATAAATACGATTAAAGCAGGGAATTGCAACTGTGTACATGAAGCAAACAAGGGCGTTTCGCTTTCTACTCTTATGTAAACCGCTGAGCCTCTTGTTTACATACGTGTATTTATAAATGTAAAACATTTTTTTATCAAGGGCTATGATACTTTGATACGTACAATGTACATATGCCATACTGATTGAGGCTTCAGACTTTTTTAAAAATTCAATACAAATTTCAAGAAAAAAAAAAAATCTCAAAACATGACTGTGTCCACTCCCGAATGGTACTTATCTCTGAGTGGTTCTTGTGAATACTTGTATGTAAAACCGCAGAGATTTTGAATCACGAACTAGTCGTTGAGTTGCTGATTATTTAAAATAAACAAATTAAAATTATACACTCGCATATATTCAAAATCCACAATAAGCTTCCTCTATTCTCATCGGCATACTAAAATTATTAATCCATCGGCTTATTTAAATATTCTGTCGATTTTTTTTCGATTGTTATTTCGCATCTGTGGTTAGTTTGGACATTCCCAGGTGCTTCAATTCATGAAATTAATTCACAACTCGCCTCAGTATCCCTGTATGCTTTGTATGAATTTTAGATCATATTCACGCTTTTTAAAAAATCATTCTCTGAATCATTTGGTCGAGTAGAGTGAATAAACACTGACAATCGTCAATCGCAATAACAAAAGTTGCCACATAAGGTGGGATAAACACCAAATATGTCATCCAAAATAAACACTACGAGAGTAATGATAGAACCAACAAATCTAATGAATACGTTGAAGGTCATCTCTCGTAATTTATGCAGTAGCAGTAAAAGTACAGCATTGGTTTTAGATGACAGAAAAAAAAATATAACCCTAGTGGTAGTTAGTTTTGAATTTAGTTTTTCAAATCCGCTTCAGCTTTGGTCGTTTTCACCTAAAATACATTTAAAAATTCCATAGTTACTGTCGAAAACTGGTTCGACGATTTAACGATTACAATCTATTGAGACCTTGTCAATGGTACTATATTGTTGGTTGGTTGCTTGATTTATAATACAAATTTGCATCAATTATGTGCGATAAGAGGGATGACATAGTACGAGTAGCTCCGTCCATCACAAAATACAACATTATCACAGATGGACGTTACTAAACACGAAAATGCTGTTGTTTAGTGGTTCATGGGCGTTCATTTTAGATGAAATATGTTGTAGTTGTGTAATTTTAGGTGTACCCGTCTGAAATGGCATTTTTATTGGAGGCTTGTTACATTATGCGCAGATTTCTGAGAACTGACATAAGTGATGATATGATATGACCACTGAAGTAGTTGCAGACGTTGGTGTATGTTGAAGTAAAATTCTTTTATTTAGATTTCGGAGATCAATGCACTTAACAGTATGAGCATTAAGCATACCAGTTTGTGGAGGTATTTAAGTTATTTCATAATTTAGAAACTTGCTTCTTCGACACGAGCATCTTCTAATTTATTGGCATTGGATGGACGTGCCTTTACTGGTAAATTTAATAACTTTAAATGAAACTGAAATAAAATTACTTGATCTAGCCACATACAACTACATAATGTCGATGACGTTATTAGCTGGTTTTTTGTGTGTTTGTTAAGGCCCCTTGGCACTTGTGTATCTCATACTGAAGACAAATCTTTGTCTACGGAGCCATCTAGCTAATAGCTCATTTTAAGTCGTTCGTCTTCTTCTTCTTCTTCGTGAAGGATCTTGTTTGGATATATACATATTGCGTTAACAAGTGGAACATCACAGAATCAAATGAAATTCCTCGTGTTGTTCGTCACGTAAAGTAATTTTAGGAAAACACGTTTCTAACGCGCCAACCGATCCATGAGATTTTATATTTTATGACAGATATTGTTTATGTTCGAAGAAATCATGTTCGTACAATTATTTTAGTGCCTCGGAATTTATTCTGCTCAAAATTAGAATAGAGGGAAGAGCACCGAGCCCGGAAGAGGAAAAAAAAAAACGAGACTTCATTGCCTTCCAAACGAGTATGTCGAAATATTTCGGAATCGAATCACTGTAACAACTGAATATCCAGTTCGGGAAATATTTAACAGGCTCATTTACAAAGCAGCACAAGAAAATAGCCCACGTCCTACCAATAAAGTGCCAATCCCGCCTTCCAGTGTAGAAAAAGTCGGCTCAGCCAGGCACAAGCACCAAATTCTCAATCACTGGTTAGAACCATGCCCGATGACTCAATTATCTGATCAAATGATCTATGTCTTGTAAGAAATATCGATGAATCTACCTAGCAGTATACTGTCCAACGTTCTATGTGGATGTTTCAAGCCATCCTGAATTGTAATTGGTACGTACCAGTGTATTTTCTGATCGGGCTTAGACAAATCCTGGGAAAGTTCAAGAAACTTAAGATTAAAATGCACCATCAGACTTCAAAACCGCATATGAAAGGATTCATCGTATTCATCGTAAGACAGTGGCCAAATTCAAGAGAAAGGAAACCCCATCCAGGTACAATTGTTGATGGGCTGTCATGCGATTTTTTTTAATCTTGCACTGGAACAGCACGCGGATAATACAACATCATTGTTTGCTCCCAGGGTGGCCCCATAAAGGCTTTTACGATGACTAAAAAACAGTCAAAACTAGTTGATAGGGAAGTAAACCAGAACACATGCAGTCATGTTGCTACTGAAGTCAACAAACAGACAAGCCCAACTTCACAGTTGTTAAGCGCTCATACAAAGGAAAGCGTTGCAGACCGCTAAAAGCATAGTGCAGCAGGAAAGTAGCTGACCTTTTTAGAGACGTCAAGAAGCTTAGCATTTGTCTGACGGCATTACAGGAAGTCATCCCATGTGTAATTATGCACTCAAGTGATCAAACAAACAATCCTAGCAAATTCTTTTTCGTGACCTCGTTGTGATCTGGGGCCCAAGCAAGTTGAATTTAGCCTTCCGACTACTTTGGGAAGCCTTACATTCTCGAACCAGATTTAAAGTGATAGAAGGTTGTATTAAGGCTTTAAGTGCAGCTTGACTGTTGGTATAGACCTTGTTACCATGTAAGTTTTCGCAACGAGGAGTGAAATTTAACATTGCCCTCCTACAAAAAAGACAAGCGCTGGAGCCTACAAATATTGGTTTTGGAGCTATCGGTGAAGACCCGATTACCCTACTTTCCTGATTACAGGGAAATTCGCACTCGCAACAGGAATTAATTCTGGTGTCACTGCATTAGACGACATGCTCTGGTAAATGAAAACAACCTCAGTTTTGAGAGGATTGGCTGAAAGCGCATTTCTACTACACAAACTGTCGGTTATGTATACCTATACAGCAAAGTACAGCTACATCATCTACATGTGCCAGAGCATAGAACTTAGAGCTTTTAAGAACGTTTAATATATAGGGTGCCTGACTCGAACTCCAATTTTTTAAAATGCTATAACTTTTTTTATTTTTTGATAAATTTTATTGTGCCAAAGCAAAAAATATTGGAAAATACATCAATTTTCAAATTGTATCAGTAGTTTTCAATATGTCCACCTTTGGCGCGAATAATGGCCTTGAGACGGCCGAAGAAAGCATCGCACGCTGCACGCAAGTTGCTGTGCGGTATTTTGGCCCATTCCCGGCGAAGTGCTTGTTTGAGGTGGTCCAAACTTTGGTATTTTGTAGTGCCAACCTTCGCCTTCAAAATACCCCAGATAAAGAAATCCAACGGATTTGCATCCGGAGAATTTGCAATCCATTGTATCGAAGAAATGAAGTGTGGAACGTTGTTTTCTAACCAATCTTGGGTGACACGCGCTTTGTGAGACGGTGCCGAGTCTTATTGAAATGTCCACGGTCTCCGACCGAAATGATTGTTTGCCCAAGGCTTCAATACTGCTTCTAAGACAGTTTCACGGTATACGATCGCGTTAATTTTGACGCCACGGTCCAAAAATACGAGCGGAGAGCGACCATCGGCGGTTATGGCGGCCCAGACCATCACCATCGGTGCTGCCTGCTTTCTGGTGACCGTCCGAAGGTGTAAATTTTCGAAGGACGTCTCTGGCAAGTAAACTCGGTCATTTTGTTTGTTGACATATTGCTCGATAACAAATGGCGACTCATCGGAAAAAACCAAATTCGGCAACTCACCACTTTCGTGCAAGCGCAGCAACTCCTTCGCTCTTTCGAGTCTAAATTTTTTCTCTTGCGGTGTAAGATCGTGTGCTGTTTGGAACTTCAATGGCTTGAGCCCAAGTTCATTTTTCAGTACGTGTTGCATCCGTTCCAACGATATGTTGAGCTCACGAGCCATTTTTTTTCCACTTCGACGCGGATTTCGCTCAATTCGAGCCTTCACTTTCCGAACCATTTCTGCCGATGTTGCTGTTTTTTTATGACCACCCCCATGGCTATTTTGCAACGCTGCCAGTATCACGGTAACGAGCTATGGTTCGAGACACAAATGATTTATTCACGTTGAGGTGCTGGAGGGCTCTAACGATAGCTACTTGTGGTTTTCCAGCCAAATATAAAGCAATCACACTATCACGTTTGAATTCCATGGCGGATAAATATTTTTCAACACAACTGAGACGCAAATCGTTTAAAAGGCTTGTAAAACATAAAATTATCTGTCATGAGCCAAAATTAGAGGTCACTGTCATGAACGATTTGGGGATTATAGCAGTCTGAAGTTAGTTTCAGTTCGAGTCATTCAGGGTGTAGATTCAACTAGCATACACCATAGCAGTGGATACAGAATACCACTCTAAGGCACAGTCAGCATCCGCAATCAAAGTGCTGAGTCTCCAGCATTGCTCGAATCAGCAAATCTAGTGATTCTTGTTCTGCTAGTAAGTGAAATACGAGTAAGTACAATTTTGACGCTTCCCAAAGTGAGTGATAATTTTAAATTACGACAAACGAGTACATTCTCTACAAAACATTAATCCTAACAGGTTGCCATAGCGCTTGAACTGAATGTTATCCTTCCGTGTTTTTGGCAGAGGTTTTATGCTGGTTGGTAGCAAGTAAATACGTTTTTGTACAATCTCAAATTGAATTTCACCACTAGTTTCCTGAGTAATAGAAACATTAAACTTCGAGTAAAGAAAGTTGGGCTCAAAAGAACTAATTTAAAGCATAATAAAGCAATGGCGCAGACCCCAATTCTGCAGACTTTAGAGTTGTGAGCGTTTTTAGATGCAATGTTTCACTCGTCATCTAAACCTTCGAGTCCCTGAAGCGTTTGTTTATGTGCATTTGTTGGATGTTGTCTTATAAATTAGACCTATTCTGCTGCTATATGCCCCTAACTTGTCGAAGTTTTGATTTGTGAAGACTGCCATAGTGTACACACATATAAGAGTCTTCCATGACATATGATTTACCGATCAGTTAAGTTGATGTGGCATATGGTATAATTAAAAAATTTAATAACTTCTAGACAATGGACCGGAAAATATGATTGAATTCCATGGCAGTCAATGCAGCTTGGTGAGAGATAGGTCCGACATACTCGTATGAATACATAGCATGCGGATTGAGAAACTTCGCAATGTGGCGAATAACCCAATTAATTGTAATTAAAGTTAGAATACATCAGGCGTGTGTTCAAAGTTGGATGCTTTTTAACAAGATTTTCTCCTGAAGGAGCACACTTTTACTCGACGACGACAGAGCCTATTATAAGTGACGATGTGACAGCCTTCTGCCAACACTTAATAGCTGGATAAAAGATAATGGTTTACGAATCAATCGTACAAAGATCGAATATCTGCTTTGCGGTGAGAAGAATTTGAATACTTTTGTTCAGTCGTAAACGTTCAAGGGAAATCCAGTGATGATCACACATAAGATTAGCTTGGAGTGGCTAAAATAGCGCGAAAGTTCCGAAATCGTTTGCGGAAGCAAAAAATGCAAAAACATCAGAAAACTGTCGATCTGATTGACGAGGTGATTCAAAGTCGAGTGGCACTGAGGAATGGTCAGCAAATTTGATCCGCAATTCGTGTTTTGACATTATGGGGAAACTATTTTTATTAACTTGACTTGACCTATAGGGCAAACCGAAATAAACTAAAACAACACTGAACTGTTATAAAAATTGGATGAACATACGAGTATTAGCTCCATTAGTTTCATAAAATCGGATTTCATGTCCACTATTCATTTCATTCCTGACAGCTAATAATGCACGGCCAGTAAGTACATATTGCAGTAAGGAATTTACCTGAACTCCCCTTTGTAACAAGAGAAGACGGGCACCAAAAGCGGTGAAGCTCCAAAGATGGTGATATCGCTACGAACGTCAATAAGGTGCTTATAAAAGGAGTATGGGTGGCCGCGTCTCGTGTGATGGTATATTGGCTTCCTAATCGGACGGTTCGGCGTTTAAATCCCAACCGCGCACGAAAGACATTAACTTTTGGCAGTCAACTTAAATCATGTTGGCTGAGTAGATCCTGAGAATACAATACCAAGTCAAATTAGACTAGTTTGTCTCTCTGTTAAATGTTGGATGCCACACATGGAGCGACATAACCATTGAACCCAAACATCTTTCACTTAACACATGTGCTCAGGCATTTTAAGAGTAGTGGTGGTTACGTGGTGCATTGGTTAAGTTCGTTGACTGGTTCACAAGAGGGTCTGGGTTCAAATCTTTGTCATAAAAATAAAAAGAACGTTCACCGCCCTTATTCTATTTCACCATTGAAGGATCTTTCAATAAACAGAACGAACGATCGAGTGCAACCTCGGTCAGCGATATCTGTGTCAGAGCTCATTTTAATGGTCGAATGTGGCTACCATTTGGAATGGAATATGTAGTGGGGATGAGTTTATTTGTGAAATTTTGCGAAAGTTTATCAAACACAATATTCGCTAACGAGCCATGAGTATTCTAATAAGTTGCTGTTCCAGATTAAAAAGCGAAACGGACAGCTGGAAGTCCAGACCTCAACCCGTTGGATATCATGCTATGGTCCATTTTAGAGAACATAACTCTTCTCGAAGCCGAGTTAGTGATTTTTTAAAGCGAGCTCTTGTCCGCGTAGGGGACAATTTTTGCATGCCCGTGCTGGGCTCTGAGTGATAATTGGTCAGAACGTCTCAGTTCGTGCTGAAAAGGAAATAACGAGTATTTCGAATCATGTGTTCTATAATTTGTAGCTGTTGAGTGCATCAAAAAACATGCATTTTTCCAATAGTACTTGTAAATAGGCTAGCTACTAAAGGACCAACAAAGAACTATTTCTACAAAATGGGTCACCTAACCAAAGCCAAACTCTAGTTGGAAGCATCAGTGTTGCTCAAATCAAATAACGAATCAAAGAAAATCTCCCTTAACTACATACTCTGTTGATTCGTCTATTTTACTGTTCTAACCTACAGACAATTTACTCTTTACTGTACTGATGCATTTGATACCACCGTGTCAGTGTGACTCTTTTTTTTTCATCACACTTTGTCACGCAAAGTCATGACTCAAAGATAGTTACGTATGAGTATGATCGTATCACCGTCTTTCCCTCTTAATAAAAACAAAATTGCACAACATACAGTTGCCATATACACAACAAAGTAATACATATGCGCTGTTCTCTTCTTGTCCGGCTACTGAAGATCTCATCACTCAGACAGAAATAAATTCGTCATCACCTTAGTCATATCCTGTTCTCAATTCAAATCTTAATTGTCCATCAAACACAGGTTGGTGCAAAAGTCACTCACTGCTTTTAAAAAACCCATAATTCTTCTGATTTTATTTTATTTTATTTTTTTATCAGGTACTTGGAAAACAAACTGGGCGGCGATCATTATGATGAACTAGGACTTTAGAGAAGACTAACCTCATTTTCATGTGCGAAATCAACATTTAGTGGGCTGTAACTGATCATTCCCAAATTGGAAGACTTTGCACTGCCCGAACTAAAGCGAATGTTGAACAAATTATTGTAAGTGTTGTAGCTGTTTGTTTTCAAATAAAATTTAATTGGGTGTAAGTTAAGGACAGGAGATCTCCAACGACGTATTGCCTACGCAGTCCGTTTACAAGAAATGGCAAGACAAGACAATGATTTTATTCATCATTTGAGAATGTTCATCAATCACAAGCTGATTTCCACTTAAATGGGTTCGTAAACAAATGAAACCAGGATTGATTCATCAGCGGCAATTGCACAAACTTATATGCACTATCTGATGTGGTGTTACCTTAGGAGAAGTTAATGGGTCGTTCTTCTTTTAAGACTGTAACCGTATATGGTGAAATATATCGGGCTGTGATTGAAACTTCACTGAGGCCACTGATTGCCAATAGTACTGAAATGCAGTTTCATTCGAATGGAGCTACTGCGCACAGAGAGTAATGGGCATTTTTGGCTACCGAATAATTTCCAAAAATTCAGGATTTAATTGGTCTTCAGGATGTTGAACGAAAAAATATACATGAACCCACTACCTATTCCAAGATAACAGAATATTCGTGCTGAAATGCAAACGTCGCTGCGCTCTAGAAATAGAAGGAGACCGTCTTCCACGTTACTTTTGCGATTAAGGCCCTGAAGAACGCCAAGACAATTGGCATTGACGGCATCTCGGTGCAAATCCTACAGCCGCTAATTAGGAAAACATAGAAAACCGAAACCCCGCGCGAAGATTGAGACAAAGGAAAAGGAATAATTTGCAAGCTGCCCAGGAAGGGAAACCTGACGGAATGTGGCAACTGTTGTGGCTAAGCCACTCTAAGCACTCACCGCGGACGCACCGATCTTTGGCGGTCATTAATTCCCCCGGTTTCTGTGAATCTTTTAACTGTCCGATAAACTCATGGATACAACAGTCCACAAAATTTTAATAGAAAGTCTTGAAATTCTGTCGGATGCTAGTCTTCTTCTTCTTCTTCTTAATGACCGGCAGTACGGTTTTCGTAGCAACAAATCCACTGGTGATCTGATAGCATATCTCACCGAAAAGTGGAACCAAAGCGTACATCAATCTGGCGAAAGCAAGATAGTTGCACTTGATATTTCTAGGACATTTCACAGAGTTTGGCATCAGGCTCTTTTGCCCAAAATGCGCGCTTCTGGGATCGATGTCTCTCTTCTTCAATGGATTAGGAATTACCTTTCGGAACGTTCAATTTAAGTTGTCTTGGATGGTTTCAAGTCTAATATTCACAAAATAAATGCTGGTGTGACCCCAGGGCTCCGGCTTCATCAATGATCTCTTGTCTGCTACTTCTAATCCAACATATTCCTTTGCTGGCGACAGTACTTACTCTTTGCTTTTCATATTCGTTTCCGAACTCATGCCCTTGCTCTTCGGCTGTAGAACGGGAACGGCGGCGTATGTTAAGCTCATTAAATTCCGGTATCAACAGCATAACCAATTGAGGAACTATCAACAGAGCAGAATTTAATGCTTCCAAAACACAATGCTGTCTGCTGTCGTTAAAGCGAAATTTAAATTCCGAGCCATTATCCATGAATGACACTTGCAGCGTCGAAACCGTAAAACTTTCCATTCTCGGTATGTGTGTCAGTGACAACTTACATTGGAATGACCACATATTCGATGTCGTCAAAAATGCTGCAAAATGTCTAGGTTTCCTCAAGCGATGTAAGAAATATTTTACCCCCTCTTATTTGGCCTCAATACATAAGGCATTCATCCGCCCAAAATTAGAGTACAGTGCCCGCATCTAGTCAGGTGCTCCTAAAACATCTCTGCACCTGCTAGATAGGATTCAACACCTTGCGATAAAACTCATAGGTGATACTAATATCACTCAAACAATGAACACCCTCGAACACCAACGTAATGTCTTGTGTCTCACTCTGTTTCATCGCTATTTCGACCACCAGTGCTCCATAGAAATCGCCAGTAGTCTAAATTGTAATTCGTTCCTAAGCCGTACAAATCGGTATGGAATGTCCTGCTCTTTATTTTCTAGTCATTATAACCTTCAAACATTTAAAACCAACGTTCACCGGTACCTCTCTTTTTATCCTCCCTGATTTTCCTTCGCCCGCGCTGTGTACAAGCATTTTAAGGGTACTTAAACCCCTTGAGCTAGCGCAAATTATAAGAAAAAAGTCTTCCAATTAACCAGTTTGGAGAGGAAGCCCGAAACAGAGACATCAAGCGTTCCCGAGAAAGCTTTTCAAGAAAATTTTCAAGGCAACAAAATATGGAAGATATTTTCCATAATCTTTGGTTTCTTCTGCGATGCTAAAATTTCAAAATGTATCCGAGAAATACAGTACCGAGCAAACAAAAAAATGCAAACGATCACACCAGCGGCAATTACCGTTGCTTTATCTCTTGTAATGGCAACCAATCGATCTTTCTTTTTCGGATGTTTGTTTCCATTGTGTAGACATTTGATTTTTAGCAGCAGTGTGTAATTGCTTTTCTGCTAGTGTTTGCAAATTTACATTATTCAGCAAGCAAGAAACTTAGTGCGAGCAAAAAAAAAATATGCAAATGGCAAATATGACTACGAAGGTATGTACAAAAAAAATATTTTTTTTTTGTTTAAATCAATTGGAATATGCAATAATTAGGAACAGCTATCGACTGGATGTAAAGAAGCAATTATTTCCGCTGTTAACAACGGAAGATTCATGCATGATGTTGCTCTGGAGTTTGGTGTTGCAACATGAAAAATTTCGCGTCCTCGGAAAACAACTCTCCGACAAAATCGTGAGACCAGAAAGCGGGTAAAAATCCATCCCCTAAAGAGTGCTGTGGAGTACATACAGTTAGGCGACGATGGACGTAGGTGGAACAGTATGCAAGACGACTAGCTGGAACAGTATGCAAGACTACTAGCTAAAAAATCATACATCAGTTCCATCAATTGGAAGATACGACTGGATTTTGCGAAGCCCCACATGCATTGGACAAGCGAGCGATAGGCAAAAGTTTTCTGGAGCGATGACAACATGCTCAATTTATTCTCGCCAGATGGCATTTGCTATGTGCGAAGGTCTCCGGGACAAAGGTACAGCCCCAGATATCAAGTTCTGACAATTAAATATGGGGGAGAATCAGTAATGGTGTTGTAAGTAATCTAAAATTCCTAATAAGACTTTTTTAAGGTTCATGCTCTCGTCAATGAGTGGATCAATTATGTCAAGTAAGCGGTCAGATGAATGCCCAAATGTATCAGGAAATGCTCCCACATTTGCGGTCAACTATGTCTGAAGACAGGCTATTCCAACACGATTATGACTCAAAACACACCAGCCGGTTGGTGAGAAACTTCTTCGAAGAGGAGAATGTTGATGTTTTGGAGTGACCAGCGCAATCTCCCGACCTCAATCCAATAGAAAATTTATAGTATCTTGTAGATCGGGAGGTAAGGAAGCGAAAGCCATCAAATTGCACTGAGTTGATGGAACGAAATAAGTTCATTATGGGACAAAATAGCTCTGGACTTATTGGTGTCCCTGGTTAACTCAACATGTCATAGATTGCGTGCCGTTGTTGCTAATAAACTCTACGCAACAAAGTACTAAGCTATTTTACTTATTGAATCCAATATTAGGTTAACAAAAATTAAGAAATCCGTTGATTTTGCGGTTTTTTTAAAAGTATTTGCAATTTCTTTGCTCGCTACTGTATATGAGAATGGTACACGATATGTACGATGATGTTAAAATGAAAGTGAAACGCAATGCACGGGAGTAACCGGAGAGTTCGGAGTTAAAGTTGGAGTATACCAAGGAACTTAACAAAGGCCGTTGTTTATTGATGTCGTGTAGGATATTCTATTGAAGCAGTACATTAACGAATCTCTTTTGGTGGTATAAAGCCGCTAGAAGATAACATATTAAGTATCAGTCGTCCTATGATCGATTATCTCCATTGTCGTTTTTTCAAGTCCGCAAAGCTCAGTTCAACACATCTATTTAGAACTAGTAATCATACTGAGGTTCACACAATTTAAATACTAGGGTGGATCAATAAGTCCCTAACTTTTTGAATTACCCGCACTACTATATAACATGAAAAGCAATTCTGCTCCCGTTAAATACCTTGAAAGCAGGCAGCCGTGTGAATTTTGGCGAAAGTGGAAAAAAGCGAATTTCATGTGACAACTTCGAAGCAGAGCTTGGCGTTGTTTAACCGCAATCAGGACGAATTTTAAATCAGGACCTAGGACAAAATGTCACTATCGATAGCTAGAACTCTGAGGTAGCCAAGGAGTTCACCTACCTCGAGGCAAATGTTAACTCCACAAACGACATCGTGGTGGAGATTCGACGAAGAGTAACCCAAGGCAACCCCGCTGCTACTTCGGTCAGTCGAAACAACTTGGGTCAAAACTCCTAACGCAAAGAGTCAAAATCATGTTCTACAAAGCGTTAATCTTGCCAGTCCTACTATGCGGAGCCGAAAGTTGGACGATAAGCAATAGACAATGGAACAAGTTTTAAGCTCTTTTGAAAGAAATATCAAAACGGAACTGGATTCTGCTCTGGCGGTGTCTACTCCTTCGTTCACGACAATAAAATATTGGGTGGCAAAATATTGGAACATCGCAGTGGTCGACCAAATGAGGTGAGTCCACCAGAAATGTTGAAAAAAAATCCACAAAATGGTATTGGATGACCGTCGAATGAAAGTGGGTGAACTAGCAAATATGGCAAGCATTTCAAAAAGCGCTGCACCTCGCATGGTGACTGAAAAATTGGACATGAGAAAGCGGTGCGCAAGATGGGTGCCGCGATTAGTCACAATGGAACAAAAACAGCGTCGTGAGGATGTTTCAATCAAGTGTTTGGCGAAGTTTCACAGCAATGAAGCAGAGTTTTTGCATCGAAACATGGGTCCATCACTTCCCACTCGAGACGAAGGAACAGTCAAAACAATGGACTCAAAGGGGAGAACGGCTCCAAAGAAGGCGAAGACAGTTGTACCTGCAGGCAAGGTCATGGCGTCAGTTTTTTTGGGAAGCGCGTGGGATAATTTTCACTGATTATCTTCAGGAAGAAAAAACAATCAACGGCGTATATTAATGCGAACTTATTGCAGCGTTTGAAAGATGAAATCAAGAAAAAATGGCCGCATTTGGGGAAGAAAAAAGTTTTGTTTCATCAAGACAATTAACCAGATACACATCCGTCATCCGTCGTTCGCTAAAGTTCGAATTGCTTCCGCATGCACCCTATTCGCCAGATTTAGCCCCCTCGGATTATATTCTATTTCCGCATTTGAAAAAATGGCTCGGTGGTAAAAGATTTGGCAACAATAAAGAGGTGGAGTCCGCGGTTGATGGCTATTTTAAGGAGCTCGACGATTCTCACTACAAACAGGATAGCGAATCTATTTAACATCGCTAGAAAATGTTTATTGAACTAAAAGACGACTACGTAGAGAAATAAAAATATTTGTTCCTGAATTTTTTGTGTTTTCTTTGTTAGGTTGGGTACTTCTGGGCTACAGTCGTATTTGGTCCTGTCTGTGAGGAGGGTGTATGGAGAAGACACAACCGCGAATTCTATGAGCTGTACAAAGATGTGGTCATACTACAAAGGCAAAAATTCGTCGACTTCATTGGCTCGGCCACATCGAGCGACTGGACGATAATGTGCCTCTTACTTCGAATCCAAGCTACCAGGTTCTCGAAGGGTTGGCAGCCTAATAATTCCAAATTCTAAATTCAGTCAGAAGAATGTGTTTTTCCAATCGAATCGACATCGAAGTGAATCAGTGTGGGTATGTCAGCTAACAACATGATGGCGACAGTTTTTTTTCGTTTTTTTTTTTAGTTGCAGGCGGCAGAAACCACGTCGATTACCTGCAAAAGGGAAAAACAACAAACAGCGAATATTTGCAACCCTATTGGAACGGTTTAACGACGATTTGAAGGAAAAAAGACAGCATTTTGCCAAGAAAACAAGTGTCTTTTCATCAAGACAATGCACAAGTGCAGTGTTTCATAAATTTGATTACGAATTGCCCCTGTATGTTCTGATTTTCAACCCTTAAGAAATGACTCGGCGGAAAAATATTTTGCTACAACGATGAAATCTTTACTCAAACAAACGCCTGCGACGGACCTCGACAAATCTTATTATTTAGCCGAGGTGCATTGAGATGAAAGGAGTCCATGTAGAGAAATAAAAGTTTTTTGGTTTTGCTGAAAAAAAACTATCTTCTCTCGTCGCACATAGAGTTCGGGTGGAGTAAGCCACTCCGCGAAAACTCCGCAGTATTTTGTAACAGAAAAATGCTACGATTCTTGCTTGAATATAGAACGAATTACGAGAAATATGAAGGAAACTGAGAGCGGCGCAAATGGAAATGTTACAAATATCAGCAGGTGTAACTAAAAAGTGATCTAATACGAAGTGCACACATTCGCGGAAGTCTCAACATTCAGAAATGCATACCGGACACATTTCAGGCCGAGAAAATCAGCTCGTTTTGCCATACTCAACGAATATCGTCGGAAAACCCGATTCAAAAGGCAGCAAATCCCAGGTTCCAACAAGAGGCCGAAAGAAATATAATTGGATCACTTAAATGCAAAAACATCAGCAAACTCTGCTCGTCACTAACGAGGTGATTCAAAATAGTGGCCTGTAGAATAGTTCTAAGGTCCACAAATTTAGTCAACCCCACAAGCAGCGCAGAACTTGGGAGAACTATGTCACATCAGATGAAATTGTAAGCGTTTCATATTTTAAAGGTTGACAAAAGAAGAAGTAACAAAAATTCAATTCGCAATCGCCAATCACTTGTTCACAAACGACACTTTTATCGAAACTCTCCAACAACAAATCTCAACTCAATGACAAGCATTGTTTATCCAGCACCTTGCTAACATTTCTCTCAACTGAGGTGTGGAATCTAACATGTTCCGGGAATCACAACTGAAAACATAAAAAAAAGACCCTAAATTTACTCCTCATTATTATTCTGACACAAACAAAAGAACATCGATAAGAAGTGGCACCCATGTACCTTTTAAATGGAAGCAAACAAGTTTTCCCAAAGGGATTGCTCCCAACACAAAGTTGAGCAACAGAAAGGTGGATCTTCTCTTTTGATTACAAATCACAGCACCCCGATCGAAGACATGAAAACAAAAACTAGAAACATTCATTCCTATC
Organism: Volucella zonaria; assembly: GCA_963966105.1. Classification (NCBI taxonomy): domain Eukaryota; kingdom Metazoa; phylum Arthropoda; class Insecta; order Diptera; family Syrphidae; genus Volucella; species Volucella zonaria. The sequence continues at coordinate 36,108,776 of OZ014530.1, read as the reverse complement.
TCTCTACCTGTGTAGAAACCTGTTGGAGTGCACCAATCGATTGATATGATCAAAAAATTGTAACACAAAAGTAAAACTAAAGCGAATACCATGAAACATACAAAAAAAAAAAAAAAAAAAAAAAAAAAACAAAGATATTAGTAACAAACATGTTAAATAAGAGCAAATACGATTGTGTTACAAGTACAAGCATTCGAGACCTCGATCTCTCCTAATCTCAACAAACACCTTATCATTTCGCATTTGCTGCTGGGTCTTGGGTCAGCTGTTGATTCTCTGCTTTTTCATATTTAAACACATAAAACAGAACGCAGAATTAAATGCGAATTGATATGCCCACTCCAAAAATAGTCTTCGTTTTCAACAAATCGATGTAGAACTTCTGCGTCGCAACGAAAAATCCTTCTTCCCAGCTTTTGTTTATGTTTGGCAAGCGAAATTTTAAATTCTCCCCAGCCTAGTCTATACTCTATATACAACATCAAGGCGATGATTTTTAGATTACTTAATGATCATTAGTTTGTTTTTGTTTGCTTTTTATTCAAATTATAATTAATTCATTAGTTTTAATTAAACAAGATAAAGAAAAGCAACTTACAATCCCGGCCACATCGGCCGAAACAACACAGGCCAGCGCAAACAATGCACCGAACAAGACGATGTAGGACTTCATCACAACGGTTTTTAGCAATACAAATTGTATATGAAACTTGTGTGTTTTTTTTTTTTTTTGTTTGGATTTAAGTTGAACTAAATTTAGTGCAAGTGACTAAACAATTATGAAAATGACAAAATATTCTACACACAACCGACAAATTGGGACGACCTCTCACAACTGACAAATGGAATGACAGTGGGTTTTATAGTAGTTCGCCAGAATGACATTTTTTATCAATTTCCAGTATAACACTTGTGTAAGTGGTGCCAGACCTGTGTTGAGATTTGTTTATCAACGAGTGTAGGCAAAATAAAAACCAATGAAAACCAGACAGATAAATAATATACTCGTATATCATAAAAATGTCTAATTGTGGTTTGTTGTTTGTTGTTTGGTTGTTTGGCCTTGTTCTTGTTATTACAAATAAAATAATCATAGATTCTCTTAATTCATGTACATTTAATTAAATAGATTAGTGGTATACAGGTTCTTAACTTCGGTTTTTTTTTTTTTTATAATCCGAGATGGACCTTATCATATTTTTGTAAATTTTTCTTTGATAATTAATTATCTGAATGTACGAGTATGTAACTTGTTTAGTCTATTTAATTAGTTGTGTAGTCTATGCAGACAATGATAATAGATCCACGAGTTAAAGTAGGCACATGATTAAACAAGTTACAATATATTGTTTCCACATAGGGTTTTTTGTTGCAGCTGTGTAAACAATTACATTGTTTGCAACAAATTTAACAATTTTTTCAAAACATTTAGTATAAAGATTAAACTTATATGATAGGACTGTGTAAGAACTTATATGGGTTTCTCTAACACGTTTTGAGTGTAGGTAAATTTTCGAAAAAGTCAGAAAGGCGAGAGTGAATGGATGGTTGCGTATAAACGCTTAATGGATCGATGGCATCTGTCTTATAATCGAACAGAGATATTGATTCCGGAATATTGTAACCCTTTTTACTCTACGGACTCAAAAAAATTCTGATGTTCCACTGAACATCAGGGAAAGGACGTACATCGTATAGCCTCGATAGTACGGTTTAACTGCCTTTATATAAACAAAAAGGAAAAGGGCGACCGTTGCACGTATAAGGATGCCGCTATCTCCTCTCTGGTGCTTTGAATTGGGAAGGCTGGCAATGTCAAAAGTCTGACGCTGAGTGCAAACACTGTGTCGATCAACTATGAGCTAGCAAAAGTAGAAAACGTTTGCATTCAAGCAGAGGGCTTGAATGATATGAAAAACGGAACTCTCAGAGTTAAGTGCTCCACACAGCAAACTCTTAAATATCTGAACAAGTCTATGCTGAAGATCCTACCCCTGAAAATTACGACTTTCGAGGTTTTCAAACAACCCAAACTGACGCGCGCTATCTTCTGAGTTCCGATGCGTCTTCATATCTAGAACTCTGGGCTAGACAGTGAAAAGTGGAAAATCTACTCTCACAAGGAGAGAAAGAATCGGGAAAACCAGGACAGCTCTTCTCTTGTTGTGGGCGTAGACAAAGCTTCTGTCGATACTATTAAGTCTAGGTATGACTGACGTCCCTATTTCCACCTTGAAAGGGTTAATCTCCACTATGTTTATAAATGAGTGCAGATGAAAGGTGACCACGCCAGAATTCATATATTTTGTGTACCCAGATCAACTTTCAACATTCCAAGTGTGCAACTGCATCCCTATGTTGGAGTCTTTCCTTGCTGAATACAAAACTTCACAAAATACCCATACAGGAAGCATGGGAGCTGAATAAACGCATCCGTGGTTTCTGATGTTTAGGGGTTTCACACAACTTTATGACGAGAGATCGGAAGGACCGATAACTTATCTTTATGTGTCGAGCTCAATCTCGCTATCTAAACTTGGGAAATTTTGAAAACCAAAATTTAGTTGCTGCAGACATAAGCTATGCAATGAACGGAAAATGGCACAAATTTGCCATTGCGTCTGCTTATTTTACCTATGATTCGTTATTACCATCACAACCAACGGCGGTAGCCGAACTCATTGAATATTGTGATTCCAGGAAGATGGTACTTATCATATGCGGCGATGCTAATGCTTAGAATACTTTTTAGGGCAATAGCAATTGCAAAGTGAGATCCGATCATCCGGTCCTGGATTGCATACTATCGTCTAACCTGGTTGTCAACAGTATTGATTCTCAATCAACTTTTGTTACGAGGATAAGACAGCAAGTAATCGATTTAACGTTATCCAACATGTATGCTAAGGAGATTACTGGCTGGAAAGTACTACCGGATATCTCCATTTCAGACCATAGGTACAACGAATTCAGAATCGTATGCGAGCTTTCAAGCTTGTTAAACAGGAGGAATCCGCAGTAAACCAACTGGACACGATTTATGGAGGAGCTCGGCAAGTCCAACAGTGCTCCCCCTAAGATCAGGACAAGAGGAACCTGTTCAGAACCTGAGCTGTACCCCCATCAAGTGTTTTGAACTGATATGTCCAGCCAGAAAACAATCGTGCAGATCACCCTTCTCTTGGTCGGAGGCAATCCTGCAGCGGCTAGGTAAAGAAACCAGACAATTTCTAAACAAGTCCTTTGAGACTAATTTGGAGGAAGACTCGAGTATTTACAGACCGAAGCAAAAAGGATATAAGAATCTAATTGGGATTTAGAAGAGGTCCCTTCATAAAGACTTTAGCGGAACGATCGAGACTATCGGTGAAACCAGTAGGCTGGTTAAAGTGCTCAAAAGAGGAAGAACAACCAGGGTGGAACCACTCGGAAAATCTGATGGCACACACTACACTGAGTTGAAAGCGGAGACTCATTAACGAAGATGGTAGCTCACTACCATCTAACACAGAACGCCGTAGCTGGTATATCTCATCGCTTGTGGTGATGAATGAGGCCATTAAACATACTCATTTCATACTGTTGCTTCCTTTGATGACTTCAAATCGCCTGGCTCCGATGGCATATACCCAGTTATGTTGCAAAAAGGCATATATCAGCTGCTGGTAACTCTGAAGAGAATTTTCCCTGCTAGCCTGGTAGGCACTCGGCAAGTAGGAATACGCGCTGGGCATTTTCATCGATGTTAAGGGTGCCTTCGACAACTCAACTTTTGACGGCATGTGGAAATCGGCGAGACAACAAGGCGTAGACAAATCACATTGATTGCGGATGCTGGTGGCGCGGTAAAAAGGGGTTCCCTGTAAGGCGGCGTTCTGTATTCACTATTCTGACGTCTGTGCACAAGCATACCCGGATGATGTAGCTGTACTGTCTGTTGGATCGTGTCTAGTGACTGTCTGCTCTGAAGCGCATGCAGCCCTAGATGTGATCGACGATTGGTATACTAGAAATGGGTTTTCAGTCAATCCTCTCAAAAGTAGGATGCTGACCAGTCTGACTCATCTAGTGCTTAAAGGCATCACCATCCAATTCTCCACAGAAGCTAATTTGTTGGGTCTCTTCCTGGTTAACAAACTTCTATGAATTAAACATGTTACGTCGAAAGCCTCTAAGGCGCTGTCCGCCTTCTGGCAGGGTAAAGGAGCTGTCTGGAGCACTGGAGCTTTGATGACCTTACGTGCCGGTTGTTTTTGGACTCTGGTCTTATGGACATGCCATCTGATGCAAGGCTGCAGAGAAAATACGAAATCGACTTTCCCAAGACAGGTTTCGGCCAGAACCTGAGCCAGGAAAGGAATGTAGTTGGGTCTTCACGGATGGCTCCAAAACTGATCTAAAATGCGTCGCTGGTGTCTTTCTGGAGGATGACAAAGTAAAATTTCACTCCTCGTTAGGAGAACTTGGTCTGTCTTCCAAGCGGAGATCTACGCAATCCTGATGGCAACGAACTATTTATATTGTGAAGAACCGGTGCAGGGGGCGAAGCATTTGCATCTATAGCAATAGCCAAGCTGCGCTAATTAAACCCTTTTACAACTTTCGAGCTAGTTCAAGATTCACAGAACACAGTCGGAAGGCTAAGTTCGCTGAGTCTTGTCTCGGTCCCAGGTCACGATGGGATTGTGAAAATGAAACCTGCGATAAACCTGCCAACAAGGTTCAGAGGAGAGTTTCTCAGGACTCAAACCTATGTTACATTGGGTCTGCCTGCGTCCTCGTCTAAGGCTTCCATTGACGTTGATTGGGTTTCATATGAGCACAACTGCAGGTTGTTGCAGGCAGACCAAATGCATGCTTTTGGACGTCTCTAGGAAGTCAGCGACCTCCCTGCACTAAGAGGGAAGCGACCTTCCTGCTGTCCCTCTGCAGGAAAGACTGCAGATTACTGCCAGACATGGTGGCGTGGCACTACACTTTTGCTAAGCACTTAATTGTGTTGGGTACAGGTAGGGTAGGTAAGAGTGGCTGTTGGATAAAAACCAACCCACTTAAGCCTAATGGCCCATTGTGATGCCACGTGGATCTATGATCCTCTTACTGATGGAACCAGTTTGAGCTTCTGACGAAGCGAAGGAGACTGTTTACGCCTGTATTTTTCAGATCGTTTAGATCGTTGTAGAAGAAGGCTCCTAAGTGAAGTTTTCTTCTCTGGGAGAGAGCTGGACATGTACAGAGTAGGTAAAGGGTTGTCTCCTCCTCCTCCTCGTCCATGCAGCTTCTGCAGAAATCATTTGTAAAGGCGCCAAGCCTTCCTGCTTGCTTGCCTATAAGGCAGTGTCCAGTGATGACACCTATGATAGCGCTGAGATGTTCCTTATTTAGAAGGATCAGACACTTAGAGCGATACAGATCCAGTTTTGGCCAGATTTGTTTGGTCGCTAGACATGTTGGTCCAACAGTCCACCTAAGGTCTGTTCTTTTATTGGCATCCAGCTTTAATATTAGTTTGCACGCAGCGATTGGGATACCTATGCTACCCCTTTCCGGTAGAATAGGTAAAATGGTTCCAATTTTGCCGAGTTCATCGGCTCTACAATTCCCTGGAACGTCTCTGTGGCCCGGCACCCAACAGAGGTGAAGGTTGAACTGCTGTGCCATCTCCATAAGAGATGATCGGCAGTCAAGGGCGGTTTTAGAATTCAGTGAGACTGAGTCCAGGGATTTGATAGCGGCCTGACTATCCGAAAAGATGCGGATATCCTTTGCAGATATCACGTTTTTCTTCAGCCAGGACAGAGCTTCTTTAATCGCCAAAATTTCCGCCTGGAACACGCTGCAGTGATTTGGAAGGCGAAAAGAGAGGCTTAGATTTAGCGTATCTGAGAAAACACCACCACCAACCCCGCTATTGGTTTTTGATCCATCTGTATAGAAATGGATCGACTTGTCCTCCATGAAAGCATCTTCCTCCCAGAAGGATCTAGAGGGGAAGCTTACATGGAAGTTTTTGTCAAACCAAAGTTCAGGTATGGTGTAATCGATGTTCTCTGTGGGGATTCCTAATGTATTAAGAATATTAGCGTGGCCAAATGGATTATTAGTCCACTGTTTAGTCGCTTTAAGGCGTATAGCTGCAGTCGCAGCTACTTGCCTGCTGAAAATATCGAGGGGTGTCAAATGAAACAGAATGTCTAATGCCGCAGAGGGAAAAGACCGTAATTTACTCCAGTTGACTGCATTGTCTAAGGCCGTCCACCAGACGACAACCCCGTAGGTGAGTATCGGTCTTATGGCCAAGATGTATAGCCAGTGGGTTATGCGAGGTTGAAGGCCCCATCTATTCCCAAAGGCTTTTTTGCAAGAGCTTTATTGACTCTTTCTTGAATGTTAGGTTTCCAGTTTAGTTTCCTGTCAAAACTGAGACCCAAATATTTTGCCGTATCGGAAAAGGCTAAACTGGTACCGTTTATTGAGGGAGGAATTTTGTATTTCCTGGAAAAGAGGACAAGATCAGTTTTATGGAGGTTTACTTATAATCCACAGCGATCTGCCCAACGGGTTAATCTGTTGAGATTTAGTTGAAGGAGTTTTTTAATGGTATTAAGATGCTTACCTGAGACGGCTATAGCAACGTCATCCGCTTAGGCGGATGCTTACCCGCTTCCAGATATATCAGCAGTTCATTAACCACTAAGTTCCAGAGAAGGGGAGAGAAGACACCGCCTTGCGGCGTACCTCTGCTGACACGTCTTTTAGCAGAAGCTTCATCCAGTTTTGAGTTGATCATCCTACTGCTTAACATAAGACTGATCAACTCCCCAAGTGAGTCGTCTAGCTGCAGAGTTGACAGCACAGTCGTGATTGCGGATGTGTTGACGTTGTTAAAGACACCCCCTATGTCCAGGAAAGCAACCATTGTGTACTCTCTATATTGTAGGGATCGTTCGATGTAGCTAGTCAGTGAATGCAGCCGTTTCCACTGACTTTCCTTTACAGTAGGCATGTTGAGCCGCTGACAGAAGTCTTGAATCATTTTTAGCTCGTACATGGATATCAATCAGTCGTTCTAGAGTTTTCAGAAGGAAAGGTGATAGACTTATAGGTCTGAGGTCCTTTGGGACAACATGAGAGCATTTTTCGGCTTTGGAAATGAAAACTACATTGACGTCTCTCCATGACAATGGAATGTGGATCAGTTCTACACAGCTCCTCATAATATTTTCTAGCGAAGGCAGAATGATGTCGGAGGACATCTGTAGCTCGGGAGGTATTATATCGGCCGGACCAGCAGGCTTGTATGGTTTGAAGCTACGCAGCGCCCAAAGCAGTTTGTCTCTTGTAATCAGGCCATGAATTTTGGTAACGATTGCAGTAGGCCTGTTTGGGTTGCTACTGGCCGTGAATTGGGAGCTACCTGGAAAGTGGGTGTCCAGTGACAGGTTAAGGGATTCAGCACTTGCGGTTGTCCAAGAGCCATCGGTTCTTTTCAAACACCTAGGCATCATAGGATTTGTAGAGAGCTTTTTTCTTAGCTGCGAAGCCTCAAAGGTTTTCGTGATTTTGTCAGAGAACGATTGTCGCTTTGCCTTCCTCAGTTCTTTTTTGTATAATTTGAGGGATTCTTTGTTTGGGTCCCAGTCAGTCAGTTTTCTTGTGTTTTTTGCTAGGTTGAAAAGTTTTCTGCAAGTCCCAGTGCTGATGTCCACCAGTGCGGCTTTTTCTTGCCTCTAGGTTGAATAAGAGGGCAGGAAGCGGCCATGGCCTGATTGAGAGCCAGGGTGAATTTCCTGACTTTCATGTTAAGCTCATTGGTGTCACGCGGGGGACTTGTTTCGGACAGAGGATTTTGTTTCTGACAGTATTCCTCTGTATTTTGGCCAGTCAGTTTTCCGATAATTCCGGAATGCTGGTTGGCTGGGTGGAGAATCACCCAGGCGGAATTAGATGTATCTGTTGTTGAAAAAGAGTGTTCAGGCGATACCATCCAGTTCGTTAACATTTGAGTGATGCTGTCGGAGACAAGAGGTTAGTATTGTTGATGTCGGTACTGCCGCATACCGTGTGATGAGCGTTAGCGTCGCATCTGATGATGAGGCCAGTTTTTTGCCTTCCAGCTTCCAGTACCACCCTTTCTAGGTTATCACCAGGGAGAGGGCCCACATGAACATGGCAAAAGTATGCCGATGCCAGCCAGTAGGAGCCTCTTGTAGTCTCTAGTCTGGCAACGGTTAAGTCGGGGTCGCTGAGATTAGGAAGTAAAAATACATTAAGGCTACGTTTCACTAATATACAAGTTCTGATCTTACCTTTGTCGCTTGTATAGAGCAGAACGTATACAGGTGTCCTAAGTCCACGAACCATGCTTTCTACAATCCATGGTTCCTGGATTAGGATGATGTCTTCTGCGTTTTTTGAAAGACGCAAAATGAGTGCGGCCGAAGCCTTTTTAGAGTGATGGAGATTAATCTGGAGAAACCGTATCATTGCTACAGTTTTCCGGAGTAGTCTCCACCACGGTGTTGTTGAGATCCTCCGATTCTGAAGATGTGCCCGAGAGCTCATCTTCTTCCTTTGATCGTATAGGACCTCGTTTTGTTTCGTCATCTGTTTCCATTTCCGACGGGGTGTCAGATGGGGAAATCGATGGCTTGCTTGTCACCTCGGATAGATTGGAGTCGTCGCTATCCATTTCTGGAAAAGATATCGACGCTCCAGGGTCTGAGGTTATGTTTATTGGTGTCTCCGTTAAAGGAGGAGGAGGTTGCTTATCAGCATTCAGTTCATCCTTTTTGTAGACCCTTAAATGGATTGACTCGAATCCGAACCGAATCATGCCCTTTGTCTGCGCTAGAGGATTAAGGGATTCTTTGTTGATCACGATCAGCGCGCATCTATAAGAACCCCTTAGTTCCTCCAGTGGGTATAAGTGATACAACATCCGGCGACGTTTGCTGCGAAAGTGATGACGACACCGCGGACCACTACCTCTGTGAATGTCCGGGTTATGCTCGCAGATACTCAGCGTTGACATGGTGAGTGCTGGTACTGTAGGCACTTTATCACTTACTCATCTTTCTTCGTAAGACTGAAAGATTTCATTAAAAGGAACTTACAAGGAGTAAAATGGACTAGTTCTTTTTTGAGTGCTCTGTGCAGACAGAACAAAAAAAACTGCACACAGCTTCCAATAAAGCAGTTAGATCCGCCTGAAAGATGGTGACATCCTTATTTAGGGAAAATGAGTGCTTGGTTCGAGAAGGAGTCTTGAGATGTTTTCGAACCCTAGGTATACCACTTTTGTGAATCATCGTTCAGTCATATAGGACTTGTGTTTTATTCCACCCTTAAGGAAAGCTAAGTCTAAGGAGTTCAATTAATCTAGAATTGGTGATTTGTAAAGGTGCCTTCTATCTTCTTTAGAATATCAAGGTGACCAAGGAAGTTGCCTTGTTTATGCTTGTATGACTCGTTACTCTTGAATTACTACATGAAGCGATCTAATAACGCCTCAATGCCCGCTGGGCTTAATTGAGAGCCTCTCTTTTTTATACCAGTTCCAGACAGATGATTAAGGCTATCTTTCGAAAAATTTGTCCCAGCTGCCATCTGTCTGTGGGATTTACTGCGGCGTTACCTGAGAGAACTGAATGGCGTTAGTCGACTTAAAAGTGAGTTACAGTGTTTCCTAAAAAAATCAAAGCAACTAGAATTTGACTTTTCAAGCTAAATCAAACCACAAAAACTTTAACTATACCATTTGCAATATGCGAGTATGAATCATGAAATGTAAATATTAATATCACTGGTCACTTCAACTTGATATTGTAATCATATCTTGTTAATTGAATACGTTTATCTCTCACAGACTTTAAAGTGCACTCTTACTGTGCCAGACGTATTATTATAATTATGATGTATTCTTCAACCGGTATGACAGCTTCAAAGTACGCTAGAGACAGATAAGATATCATGTGCGTTGCCTAGCAGCGAGACGGATTTATTAATATAGCGCCTCCCTGTGCTTGTCGCCACGCAGAAAGCATCGATCACTTACGCTGAAGAACCTCTTAAGATTAATATCCTTATCTGGTTGGTTCTAAATAAATAAGTTAAATAAGTGGTCTTTCTACAGATTCGGGAGTAAAATCCAAAATGCGCACAATGGACTTAACCGATGGTGTAAGTACAATAGATGCAGTAACAGGGTACCAATCTACGTTTACCTTTTCGTTGTCAGTCTTTCGCACTGTCTGCTTGAGCACAAGATTGAGGAAATCAAACGAGAGCGGATCTCCTTGTCGAAACCCGCTGTATGTTTGGAATAATTCGGTGCTCCAGTCTCCAAACTCCAGGGAGATTTCGGATGAGTGTTTTTTTGGATCTCGAATTTTGTCAATGCGTTATACAAATATGGCGGCTTTCCTGGACTTTAAAATCTATAAGTCTGCTATTACACGATGACTCTTGAGTCACGACTCTTTTCTTTATTCCTTCACAATGTAATCGCAGACTACAGAGATGATAAATATCGACTTGGAAATCATAAGTGTTTTCGAGAATTCGCTGCAATTTGGTCGACTTGCCGTGCTGAATACCACACTGGTCTCCTCGTAAAATTCGCGAACACCCATCGGACTTGTTGCGCTTTTTCCTTTACTGCATCCGTTTGTCAAAACTCTTCATGAGACCAGTAGTTTTGTTCTGGTGATCCTAAAACATCTTTCTCAGATAATTTGATGACAATATCACTAGCCTTGGTAGTGGTAGTACGAGTATATGACTTCTTTTGAGCAAAAAGATCAGAAAACGCTGTTCTAGTCTTCTAACAATAGCAACTGTTCGATATCAAATGTCATTTGGGCGTCCGCGATATCTACGTTCGAACCTTAAGGAAAGCAGGTTAATGGTCCGAGTTCATTATAGCTTTTGAAACATTCAGGAATTCTAGAACTGTGCCTTGCGTTAATCGAAAAGTGATAAGTCTCGTGAACGGTTTTTTAACAACAAGACTGATTTCCAGGTTTCTTGTGGATGTTGAGTTGCGGAAATATATAATGCCGCGGAATCAATTGCATTATTAGCATCACGTTAAAGTCATCCAATTGCGAACTTTCCAGAGCATTGAAACCAACAACCTAACTTTCGACGGATTAAAACAATGTAAGTGAACAGAACCTTGGCTGTGGATACTCACTGCACAATATGTGAAATTGAGAGTGTACAGGAAGTGCCGCCAGGGCGGCGTCCTACCTCTATGTCCATGGTGTGCTGGCTGACTCTTTGCTTAACGCTCCCAATGATTCTAAGATTAAGCTGTACTTTGTCGGATCATACTTAGCATGTCTGCCCTAAAGCGCAAGCATCCCTAGATATTATCGACGCCGTGCACCAAAAGGACACTTTCAGTCCATCCATTAAAATTGAGATGCTCTCCTGCATATTTTCCTGGATATCAAACTTCTTTAGGCTCAACGTGTCATATTGAAAAGCTTCCATGCATTTTCCTGTCATAAGACTCCAAAGAGCAATTCACTGATGAATTTCCCTCGATCTGCACTCTCAATGCTGTCTTCTGACTGAAAGGAAATAATTTTTGATACAGCTCGACCTGGTGTTTCGTTAATCTTGTGCGCCGACTATCTGTTGACGCAATGATCCCGGGTGCTGCTGAAGTCTCTGTTTTTAGAACTGGTTTCGGTGAGAATCTGAGATAGGAAAGGAATGTAGTTGGATCTTTGCCGCTGTCTTTAAAGCCGATATAGCATGTAGCTCTTGCGCTTATGTGGAGGATAACACTTCTCGTTGCCTCACTTGCATCTGTTACAGCAATCCTGATAATAATGAATTATATTGTGAGAAATGGGTGGAGGGGTGAAGTACTTGTATCTACCAAAAAAATACGAAATTTTCTAGGGAAATTAATTTTTTTTTATTCAAAATATTGGCCATCGGCTTCTACACATTTCGCCTATCTTTCAGGTAATTTATGAACAACATGCCAGAAAAACGATCCATTTTCCAGTTTCCTCGAAATCGCTGAAATGCTACTCTGCGGGCCCGTATCCCATTGATGCGAAGAGGTGATAGTCAGATGGCGCCAAGTCTGGAGAGTACGGCAGGTGCAGAAGTATGTCCCATCCAAGCGATTTAAAGGTGTCTTTCACTAGTTTTGTTGTGTAAGACGGCGCGTTGTCGTGTAACAAAATCACTTTGCCATGTCTACTGGTCCATTCCGGTCATCCCCAATCAATCATCTGCTGATTGTTTCTTGTGACACATGTAATGCTTCTGCTAATTGCCGTTGAATTTGAGTTGGGTTATCATCCAATAACTCCTGCAATTGCTCGTCTTCGCATTTTTGTGGTCTACCAGAGCGCTCACTGTCTTTCACATTGAAATCACCACTTTTAAGGTGTCGAAACCATGTCTCACAAGTTCTAATTGATGGATCGTGCTCATCATATGTTTCTACCAGCAAACCATGATTAAGATAATTGTGGGCAGATTTGGTTTGCAGGTACAAATTTCGCCTGAGAGCACGCCTCTTGATATTTATTCCAAACTAGTTGACGTAGAAGTGTTGGAGATGATATCAAAAGAAACCAATCGATATGCGGAATAAAACATAAGTATTCGCTCAAGATCAAGATACAGCCGACTGAATAAATGGATTGAAACAAAGCCGGAAGAAATAAAAAAATTTCTTGGATTGATTATGTGCATGGGACTTCTTCCCCTTGGTCGCATTGAAAATTATTGGGAGACGGGTGGTATCTATGATTTCAAAATTCCACGTGCAATTATGCCCCGGAACAGGTTTCAATCTTTGCTCTCATATTTGCACTTTAGCAACAACGAGACAACAAATAAGTTCGACCGATTGAGGAAAATCAATGATCTGATGGACGTTCTACAAAACAATTTTCAGAAGACATTTTACCTCGCAGAAGACTTTGTTATCGACGAAACTCTAGTGCAATGGAGAGGCCGACTTATTTTCCGACAATATATCCCAGATAAGACGCATCGTTATGGAGTCAAACTTTTCAAGCTTTGGGCTATGAAAATATATGCTGAAAATTCAGCAACAGGGGAACGCGAGGTTGGACTTGCTAGAAACGTTTGCATGGAGCTTTCAAAAGACCTACTCAATGAAGGTAGATGCTTATACTCGTATATAGACAATTTTTATATGAGCTAAGAGTTGGCAAAGGAATTGCTGCAAAATAAGACCCATGTTGTTGGAACACTAAGGACAAACAAAAAAAATATACCAAAAGATGTCCTCCTCGCTAAATTGGCCAGAGGGGAAATTATATCTCGGGGAGATGAAAATGGAACGACACCCGTGATGTTAGAATGCTGTCTACTAAACATGCCCCTGAAATGCAACCCGTAAAACGTCGAAATCCATCTGTAAATGTAGCAGAAAATCAACCGTCGACAAGTGCGAATCCACCCACTGTTTCAAGGCCAAATAATAAACGTGGAGCTTCCTTCAAACCCGCTGCGATACTTGCTTATAATAAGGGAAAATCAGGGATTGACTTGTCTGATCAGATGGGTTCGTATGGCATTACGCTAAGGAAAAGTATCAAGTGGTATCGAAAACTAGGCATAGAACGTTTATCGGGAATAGCAGTTGTTAACGCATGAGTGTTTTACAAACATTTAACAAAATCGAAAATTCATATTTGGAAATTCAGGGAAATTTTGGCTGCTCAACTGCTTGAAATACCCTAAGCCCCCGTTCAGCAACGCACCATCTCACAGAGCGTGTATCTTCTGATGGAAAAAAAATTAGAAGAAAATGTAGTGTTTGCTGCAAAAATATAACAAAATCCAAAGGACGTGAAGCAGCTATCACGTACTGTGATAGTTGTCCTGATCAGCCTCAAATGTGTCGGGTTTGCTTCAATACAAAACATTAAAACCAAAATGTGTTGCTTTTATGAAATATACTTTTAGTTGGAGCTAGGCTTCTTAAATTTTGTGAAATTGTTTATTTATAATTCTATTTGAAATAAAGTTTATGAAATGAGTTATATTATAACATTATATATAGTTTTTCTTTCAAAATTATAAATATCTAACAATGGTCTAACAATTTGGGTCATAATTCAGTAAGTTACTTGAACAAACCAAAAACGTTTATATTATCGTAAGGTGCCAAGCAACTTTGCCCCATACCGAATTTGTACGTAATGGCTATCATTTCTGAAAGCCAAAGCCTTAAATGAAATTATAGGCGGCTATCATATATGATAGCCATGGCAGCCAATGTGTTAAATAAGAAAAGCAATGCGTGTTGCAAATGTTCTTTTTCAGGCACAAAACTCGACATGATCACTGAACGATAAAACGAAGACGCTAGTTTTTGGCGGACTCAACTTGTGTGTGTTTGTAGTTAAATGTCAGACGAACAAAATGACGTATGTGTCATCTCTTAGCTAAACCAGAAAAAAACTTATGCATACATCTCGTATAGTGACAGAAATACTGCTTTTACCAGGCTTAACTTATCTTCAAGCTAGTCTGAGAATCCAATGTTTCTTTGAACGCGGGTGGAAAGCTTAGTTCACTGAGTTTTCTTTGGTTCCCACGTCACGATGGGATCGCGGAAATAAACTCGTCTATGAACTGTCTAGGTAAAGCTTCTCAAAACCATTGACAATTGGGTCTCATATGAGTACAACATACCATATGTAAGTGGCATGACTCTCCAGGCAGACTAAAAGAATAGTTCCGGACGGCTCTTACAAATCAGTGGCTGATCTGCTGTCCCTCGGCAGAAAAGTCTCGGCTGCGGCTTTTGGTGAGAGAGTATAAGGCCACCAAGAAGCACTTCTTCTCTCAATATAAGGCTAAAGCCTACGTTAGGCTGTAAATACTAGGCGGCAGCTGGTATTGTTTAAAAGGGAATACAATGGAAATAGGTTTTCATCCGAAGCTCGTAGGAATATCATAGTTCTACCTTCTTGGGACATGGGGACACATTCGGTTAATATTGACCACTACAACCTAACATGCAACCAAATATAGGTTTCTTGCTTATATGTATTTCATGTATTTCGTGATAGAATTTAACTCTTCACTGGATGGTTGGAAATTCATTGTCCTTGTTTCTTTAGAATCATTCATTTCCGAAGCAGTGTTAGCAGTCACAAAGGAATGACTCAGAAAGATCAAGCATAGCGGTTTTATCTGTCTGACAAGCAGTTCTGGATGTTTCAATGCACTTGGTTCGTTCAGAGTTCTCACATTCCAGACCGTCGTTGTCCCTGTTATGTTTGCATGGGTGATCAGAAGTTGAATCAGTCTGATCCAAGCCTGTTGTTGCCTTGATCACAATTTTGTCAATTTAGCGCGTATACTTGTAAGGCATGAGGCGAGTATTGCTTGTGAATCAACTGCCGTTTATTGCCCACGTTATATCCTGGTATTTCCGAAATGTATATTACAGTTGATCAGGATAGTTAGATGTAAAGTTTTCATTAAGGATTATAGAAATAGGTACATCAGAGTCCTCGAGTGGTTGGTACTTATACCATGCTGGGTTTGCCTCCCCGATATTGAAGTTTCACCCAGATGAGCAAGAGTAGGTCCAAATGCCGGGGATTTGCTAAGCTTGATACACGCTCATCGTAAGTTCATTAGTCTATAGTTATTTGAAAGATACTTCGGTATACCCAGTCGAAAAAAAGCCACCATCCGTCGTATATTAGTCGAAATGCGTTTGTGCAGTTTTTGAAATGTCTTTTTGTACCTCATATAGCTGATTGGAATCTATTTGATATCGCGTGGATGAATATACCGCTTTCGGATCACTCGGTGCTTCAATTGCAGGTTTGGAGCATCAAGAGCAGACGATAGATCGAGAGTTCCATCCTAAAATCATCATAAGAAACTGAAGCTCTTTTCTAAATGGAAACATTATACAAGGTGGCGCAAAATTAATCACCCTATCGGAAGAAGGGATAATTTTTGCAAATGGCGTCGTACGTCTATCATATTTGACATTTGTGAACTAGATATCTGCAGTATATAAACAGAAAAGCAATGGAGCACTATACTCCACAAGAGCGTGGAATAATTGTGTCGATGTTTTTGACCAATAATCGCTCGGTGGTGTTAGCGCAGCGTGAATTTCGACGTCGATTTTCTAACAGTGTCGCGCCAACTGGGCAAACATTCCGGCGCTTAGCTACTCGACTCGAACAGATTGGAACCACGGGAGACCATGCAGGGCGTGGCCGCCACCGGACTGGTTGTTCGGCGGAGAATATCGCGGCTGTGGCTGCCGATGTCGCTGAGAACGAAGATACATCAACAAGACGACGGGTCATGCAATTGGGCATCACCAGACGGACCCTACAGCAGCGAATTTTAGTGAAAAACTTACACATGTTCCCGTACAAAGTGCAAACAGTGCATCAGTTAATGTCTCCTGATCGTCATTCGCGCGTGAATTACTGTAAAGCCATCCTCAATCTCAACAACGAAGAGGACGATTTTGTGTCGAAAATTATCATGAGCGACGAGGCGGATTTCCCCTTAAGCGGTTACGTGAATAAGCAAAATCTTCGTCTCTGGGACACCGAAAATCCACGTGTGGTGTACGAATAACCATTACATCCACTCAAAGCCACTGTGTGGTGAGGCGTTTTCGCGGGAGGAGTGATTGGGCCGTATTTTTTTGAGGACGCCATCGGCAAATGGGGTCACTGTTACTGGCGAACCCTACGGGGCCATGATAAACGACTTCTTACTGCCGGAATTGGATGAGCGGGGCTTGGTGAACATGTGGGTTCAACAAGACGGTGTAACCGCACACACAGCACGTGCCAAAATGGATATTGTGAAGGAAGCGTTTCCTGGTCACGTAATCTCCCGTTTTGACGATTTGGCATGACCAGCAAGATCGTCCGATTAAACCATCCCAGACTTCTTTCTTTGGGGCTACTTGAAGTCGCGGGTTTATGCCGCCAACAAGCCTCAGACAATCGCAGCCCTTAAGAAGAATATTCGGCAGGAATCTGAACAGTTATCACCGGAAATCCTGCGGAAAGTCATGAAAAATGCGATAAAACGGGC
Source organism: Volucella zonaria (assembly GCA_963966105.1). NCBI lineage: Eukaryota > Metazoa > Arthropoda > Insecta > Diptera > Syrphidae > Volucella > Volucella zonaria. The sequence goes on along the minus strand of OZ014530.1, from coordinate 36,091,679 downwards.
CCAAATGTATATCAACACTTGCGGCAGCCACTGGGCGGATATCATCTTTTCCACTTAACAGAAACAATTGCAAAGGTCTAAATTTAAGATTTCCATCACTCAAAACCATTTTTTTTTATTTAGTAAAAAAGTAATTCATAAAGAAAACTGGATGATTAATTTTGCGTCAATACATTGCAAGACACACACTGGTCTTGTGCACGAAGAGATTCTCTTTGATTTACCAAATCCTGAGGCATTTCATTTTCAAAAAGTTTTATATACATCGTACCCCATTTACCGCAGTTTCTATAGTGTACTTGATCCGTACAGTGTTACTACACCACACCGAACCTATATTAATTTGCTCGCTAAAGATGACCTCTATGATTCAAGGATCCTTGGTAAACTATTTGTGCTGTTCCGGTTTTAGTTGATATCACAATTCTATCAATACTCGTATTCTGGTGGAATGTGTTTATTTGTTTGTTTGCTGTTTATTAAAAAAAATATTCCGAAGCCGGTTTATCACTGTAAATTGTTGACGGAACTTTTTCGGATTCAGACAACCTCTAGATAATTAAATCAAGCGGCTTGTAACTCACAAAATGTATTACAACTGATTAAACAATTGTAGATACATTGTTAATCAATCATTTAAATCACCTCCCTGTTTGTCACAAGATGTAGATTGATTTTATAATAAAGTTTAGATAAAAAATAAAAAAAATTTCAAAAAATAGATTCATATTGCAATGACAAGAATGATATGTCTTCTATCTAAATATATGTCTTGTATATTCTACGGAAAGATAAAACCCCGTTCCGGTAAAGAAAACGAGGAACTATTCACATAACACGGTTAAGCGCTTTGATTACGGAATGATTTACGAGTATAATGCATCGAAAGAGATTATTTTTTTTTTATTTTTAAAATACGAAGCCAAGCGGCAAGGTTTGGGTGCCGAAAAGAAGACAAGTGTCGGTTCACTTATGGCCTAGAGTCGGAAACTTGGGAAACTTATCTCTCTGGAATTACTCTACATGTTGAATATCTTTTCTTTCGAGCAAGACTCAAGAGGAAGATAACCTGTTAGCAAAAGATTCTTCGAGATTAAGAAGAATATCCTGAGATACAAGAAGTAGTTCTTAAAAGATAAGCTGGGTGGAATACGGCAATTGGACATCGAAAGTTAGATTTTAGAGTACGGTGAGAAAAAGCACCATCTTCAAGCGTTATGCTCTACCAGACACCGCGGTAGTAAACTAAAATAACTTTTTCTACTGCTAGCCTATCCCTGCCTACAAGCTAACGTCTGCTAGGACGTTCAGATGACAAAAACAAGCTCGTGAACCCCATTTTATTCTTCTCACTACGCGCTTTAGGGATATAATTTGCGTAGTATCCAATGAGTTCTTGTATCACAATAAAAGCGGCTATTGACAGTCAGTGTAAAATGCTTTTGCTGATGGAGCAGACAGGAGGAAGTCGGAGGTTTCAGTAAGGCCATAAGTGCAGCTTGAATGTCATAACAGACGCAAATACAAGGCCCTCTTTACCTGTTCCTCACAATATAGTTCATTGGTTCATCAGGTTTCCGTTTGCAAGACAGATGCCAGTCGTCGTGCTCCACAAGGTCGCAAGCGTTCCATCGATGAAGATCCAACTAAAATACTCGCCTGGCTCAGATTCTGACCGAACATAGAAAAAGTTAACTCCGTATTCTCGCAGTAGCCAAAGCCAATTAAATCCCAATTTGAATTGTATCAAAAACAACTTTTCCTTAAGAAAATGGTCTTGAGAGTGCAGCCCCTGATATGGATATTAAGGAGAGAGGCATTTATTTATCCGTGCATCCAGAGCAGACCCGAGCATGCTGTGGAAATTCCTAAGCAGCCGCTAAGCATTCTTTGAACTCTGGGGAAGTCAGCCTTGAAATTTTTAAAGCGTATTCCACAAATACCAATTCATAGCCATGCATATCCCGGGGATCTTCGTCGGCGAAAAGACGTTTTCTTGACAGAAGCTTCCTTACTGCAAGAAAATCGACACCGCCTTCATTCTGACATGAAACCAAAAAGAGAGAATTGACCGCAAGCCCATTTCTAGGTCACAAACCGCAATCCAACATATCTTTATATCTGCATATGCCTGAGCGTAGATGTTAGAGCAGTTGAGAGCGTTAAGCAAATGCTCAATCGACATGCACCATAGATGTGAAAACAGGACACCGATCCGCGAGCAACCCTATTTACTTTCACCATGCATTTTGGACGCAGTCTCCTTTCTCAAGAAAGGCTGCGTTGGTATTCATCTAAAACAGCATCGTTCGCTATATATCTAATACTCTCCAGAGGCTCACACAGTTAAACAAATTCAGCTCCTGCCCACTACGTCGGCTGTCTATCTTCAATATGGCATGATACCACATAGTTTGAAAAGAGGTTCTGCCTAAAAAGTACAAAAATGTGGTTTAAGGTATTGATACACATAACCTTCAAGACATGGCATGGCATCAATCAATAAGCTCCTCCATTTAGTGCGGTCTTCATCTAACTCCAAGTTAGTTGCGATCCCTTCCCTGCCCGCGGTAGTTAAGACAAGGTCTCCACTACTACATTAGAATCTCGTATTTTTGACTCTTCATATTCTAATCGTTTTAGACTGCTGATGGACATCTTTCCGACTACGTAGTTTGGAGGTTGTGCCGCCCGGGTAGTTGCACGGCCATGGAAAAAATCTATGGTTACGAAGCAACAACAAGCCTCGGATACGGACGGATCTATTGCTGACAACCCCTGCAAACGAAGCAAGGACAACGAACTTCGGATGTGCACGTCCAATGTTTGGTCCCTTAATCGACCGCGTGCAACTGAACAACTAGCAGAGGCCCTGAACTGCTGCAAAGCAGATGTTACCGCCATTCAAGAAATACGATGGAAAAGGACGGACAAAAAGACGATGAAAAACTGCTACCTCTACTACGGCGATTGCTATCGACGGCAAGAGCAGCGCCTATTTAGATGTGGATTCGTTGTTAGAGGCAGACTTAGGTAAGAAGTCTTAAATTTCCGGCATGTTAGCGAACGCCTCGCAACAACCCATATTGAGGCTAAATTGCCAACATTAGCCTTACATGCACACATGCCCCCACAGAGGAGAAAAATGACGACACCAAGGATAGCTTCCAAGAACTCTTAGACAAGACTTACTAGCATTGCCGTAGCCATGACATTAAAATTGTCCTCGACGACAACTGTCGGAACGTACAGCCTTCACGTCACCACCTCCGATAACGGATTCAAACTAATTGTCTTTGCGAAACATGGTCGTAGCTAGTACGCGGTTCCCACATCTCTATTCACAAGGGGACTTGGAGAGCTCCTGATCAATCAACCGTCAACCATTGTGACCGACGCAAGGCACTCCTCCGGTATTATGGATGTTCGAATGTTCCGAAGCGCCAACATCGATCGGACTTCTGGTAGTCAAGATACGGTTGCGGGTATCCCGAACATCGCAAAGAAGTCTGACATCGGACAATCAAGAGATCACCAAATTTTTTTCCGATCGAGTCTCCCTTATTCTCCTATGCGCCAGCATTAAGTATCGAAGACCAGTGGCAACGTTGCCAAAAAGCATCAGAGATGCACTTCTGATGTGCTGGGTTTCAATTGGCCACCACAACGAAACCCCTGGTTTAACGACGAGTGCCGGCAAGCACATGCAGCTAAGCAAGATGCATACACGGCGGCGAACTTAGAAGGACTAGAACTGCTCACGTGCTCTATGAGCAGAAGAAGAGAGACCAACACCAGCTTCTCAGGAGGAAAAATAAGGAGAACGAAAGCACGCGGTCGCGGAAATTGAGAGATGCTACTCAAGGAATGAGATTCGGAAGTTTTACCGAAAGATAAAAGAAACATATCACGGATACAAACCCCGAACCACAGCCTGTAGAGACCAACAAGGGAACATCGTAGAGTCGTAGTCGATGCTGAAGATTTGGAAAGAGAATTTCTGTAGACTGTATAACGGCGATAACTAACCAAATACCGCACTAAGGGAGAATGAATCTTTCAACCTGGATGATGCAGACCAACAATTCCGTCCACACGACCTGGATGAAGTGAAGATAGCCATATCTAAGCTTGGTAAGGAGCATACACTACCTCATCTGTAAAATATGGTCGGAGTAAAGTATGCCCGATGACTGGAACCTCAGCATTGTTTGTCCGATCCTCGAGAAAAGAGCCGCTTCGAACTGCGCAAACTACAGAGGCATCAGTCTTCTTAACATCGCCTACAAGATCCTCTCTGCTGTATTGTGTGAACACCTGAAGCCGTTCGTCAAAAATCTGATTGGTCCATATCAATGTGGCTATAGGCCAGAAAAGTTCACCACCGACCAAATACTCACACTATGGCAAATCTTGGAAAAAACCCATGAGCTCCAAATCGATACACACCATCTATTCAACGATTTTAAGCCCGCGTATGACAGCATTTATAGAGATGAGCTATACATAGCAATGTCTAGTTTTGGCATCCCCGCCAAACTCCTTCATTTGTGGAGAATGGCGATGGAGAATGCACATTGCTCCGTCAAGGCCGGTAAAGAACTCACCGAGACACTTGATATCAAAAAAGCATTTAGACAAGGCGACACGCTGTCATGCGATTTCTTTAACATCTTTCTGGAAAGAATTGTGCAAAACTCAGAAGCGAACACTGGAGGCAAAATCTTTCACGAGTCCGTCCAATACTCGCATACGCTTGATGTCAGTGGCGCTTTCGCGAGTATTGAGACAGAAATGGCGAAGATGAGTTTAACGGTCAATGATGGCAAGATCAAGTGATGCTGGCAACAAGAAACGGACAGAACGTCACCTTCCACAGATATAACCTTGAGATAGTTAAGGACTTTGTCTACCTAGGCTCCGCTATCAACCGAGACAGCGATACCAGCGCTGAGATCAAACGAAGAATAACTCTTGTCAATCGCTGCTTCTTCGGTCTAAGAAGGCAATTGACTAGCAAAACCTTCTCTCGAACCTCAAAAGTAACTCTATACAAGACCTTAATAATTCCAGTCCTCCCCTATAGCCCAAAGAAATCGAATTTATCAGAAATGGATGAGGCTGCTCTTGGCTGTTTTGGGGGAAAAATTCTTCGGGTGATTCTTGGTCCCTTCTGCATAGACGGTGAGTGGAGAAGGAGATACAACGACGAACTATACAGTACAGCGGCATTGACTTAGCCAGAAGAGTGAAGATAAAACGACTGAGATGGCTAGGTTATGTAGAACGGATGGACACCAATGCTCCGGTCCGAAAAGTCTTCCACTCAAGAGGAAGGGGACCTCAACCAACTTAGCGTGTGAAAATGGAGCCAGCTGGCTAAAGATTAAGCTGGTTGGATACGCTTATTGGTAGAGGCCCAGATCCACCCCGGACTGCAGCGCTCCTTTAAGTAAGTAAGTTCTCTTCAAACGGAATTCCTGCAAAACGGAACGAAAATCACTCGAACATTATGATATTTCTGCGGCTTCTGCTTCAATACTTGCAAACGCTTCATTGCCACCTCACTACATTCTGCCAATGATATCAACGTCACAAGCGTACCCAAATAGTAACTTAGGTATCTGAAAAATCGCGCTTCTGGCCTTCGGTTGCGAGTTTTGCACAATTTTCTCGAGCATGGTGGTAAAGAAACCACATTATAGCGCATCACCTTTCCTACACGCTATTCTTTGAACCATCAGAGAGCAGGGAGATTTCTCATCATCATTCTCCTACACAATGTGACGAGTTTGACAGGGATGTCAAAACTAAGCGTGGCTCTGTATAGTACGTCTCTAAAGACGACACGTACGGCCTTGAAATCGATAAAGTGGTAATGTGTATCAATATAGGTCTATCGAGCTCTCTATAAGCTCTGCCGCAATAAGTCTGTTATTTCTTGAGTACCACCTATCTATTTCCTCACTCGCTCGCTTCTCATGTTCTTATGTTTTTCTACGGGGAAGACGATGTTTTTCTTCCGAAAGATTGCGATCGCTCGGAATGTTCAGATGTCTTTGATATTAAAAAAGTGTCTTGCTTCTATCGCAACATGATCATTTGACTGTTTTGTAGGCAGTGGAAAACTATGTTCATTTGTGAATATTGAGGCGATGAAATCGTGTGCCAGCTATAGTGATACCCTGCCCCAAGCGAAATCAATTAGCTTAAGTCCTGTTCTTAAAATAGTGTCCAGTGTCCATGCTTTCCGACTGTCCATCCATACTTCAGCTGCCTATCTTTGATTTAATTCGCAAACATCGTCCCACCGAAGATATAGACGATGCTACGAGCTCCTTAACAAAACTGTGAAACTTTAAAAAAAACTTTAAGTGATTTCACCCAAATAGGCGCTACTTCTGTTCCCTACTGAAGTCAGTAGCTGTAGCACCTATCAACATTTCTTATCCTTTTTTATCCGAACCATCCTACCACACTTCCCGGATGATGTTGGTATCGGCTTTAAACCGGCTTAAGATCTCCGCTAGTAATTCGGCAGCATGTGCGTCTGAAATGACCGATGGTTTTGTTTTCATCGATGGGTTTGACCGCTTCATGCAATTTTCGTCCACAGGGACAGAACGTACCTGGATTTTTAACGTAAACCTCCTGTCATGTAGACTTAATGTTTACGAGGTGCCCATACACCCATAGGGAGCAAGGATACGTCTTGCCATCGCTAATCACTCGCTTGTATTATCTAATAGTTCGCTTTTGAATTATACCAATTCGGAACTGTGTTGGAGGCACAAGTTCCACCCTTGGTATGAGTCGAGGCCTACCCAAAACCTCTTGCTGCTCTTAGGGTCGCAGCACCCAGTACTTCATTTGCAACTCTACAATGGGCTAAACCAAAAAGGAAACCCGTACCCGCGATTTGGGTTTAAACCACAGCCACCATGACGCTCCCACAAGGGGGCCTACCTCTAACAAGTCAGGCCCGGACCGAAGTCCGGGGGGCTCCTGACTCCCATGGTACCGTGATTTAAGTCCTGGTATGGACTACCGGTGGTCAAGCCGCCAACAAGACCTATGACCGGCAACTTGTAACTGGTCAAATCGTATCATCCAGTCATGCAATAAAATCTGGATGTTTACGATAAGACCAGTTTAGAATAATCTACCCCCGCTTTTTATTAGACAACGTCATTGATGGGCGAAGCCGTCCACAGGGACAGCAGCCTTTGTTGGTTGTAGCGCCGGTTTCATCCGTGTGCGACTTTTAGCAATCGCGTCTTCTACAGCACTTGTCGTCTCTTTCCGCTGTGCGCTTGCCCCACGTCATCGTTTCCTCTTCGACTGGCCCTTAGACACTCTGGCTATTCCACTTCAGAGTGTGGCTATTCCACTTTTTCGGTTTCCCGAGATAAGTCATCAAAAACAGAGTGCTGTCTATTCTGAGGGAATTTAATCGTAATAGGCAAGGCCTCTCCGGTACTCTCTGCATCATTCCAGCTCAATCTATCGAAAGTGTCGTAGAAAGAGCCGCAGGAGTCGTCCATATCAAGTGATCCAGTAGTTCTTGGGTCAGCGCCGAAATCTGCGGGTGGTTTTTGAAGTATGGTAGTGGTGGCCTCCAGAATCCCTACCCCGGCCGCAGCCGAAAATACAACGGGTGGATTATTGCTATTACGAGTACCACCTGCAGTGTAATCCTTTGGGGCCACCTCCATTCTTTTAACCGTTTTACGTCTAGTCTGGACGTCTTTGGCGCTTAGTTAGACGTCGGTCTCAGCTGAGTTCTTTTCAGAACCTTAAAATCTTTAACTGTTAAGCTTCCCTGCCAGGACAAGGCATAGAATTCATTTCATGAAGTAAAGGACATGAGTCAAAATAACTATACTCTGCTCGTACTCAGCAAAGACCTTCGTAGAGTGTCATAAAACACACAAGAACTCGCCTCTCTGAATAAAGTCTCCCAAAAATGGGTACCAGGGCATAAGAGTCACGACGGCAGTTAAAAGGCCAAGAAAGCGGAGGAACCATTTTTCGGACCCTGTCCAGCTTTGACTTTAGTGATAGCACATTCAAATATAGAAATGCTCTAGACTGAAAGAAATTCCTAAATTGTAATAACAAAAGAGCCGAACAACCCCTTCTCCATGATAGGAAACAAATAAGAGTAACGGATCACTGTTCTTGCAACAAACATTTTTACAAATTGCGACCCATCCTCACTAGCACATGTGGATTTTCCTGTGAAACTGAAGTGTCTATGGAACACATACTCGTAACTACCTAATGCTCGGCACTCGCACGTAGGCGAGTAACATTTCTGAAGAAATATGATCTCCGTGAAGAAGATTAAAAGGCGATCTCGCAGGAACGGACTGATCCAATTCCAAGAAATATTCGAATTAAACAACTAATGGAAGAAAAGGGCAAAATATGTAGACTCTGGTGGTAATGCGAAAGGGCTTTAGCACTACCCTCATATCACTATACCATACCATTCCATTGGCAGCTGTTTCTTTCTCGGTTTATCCAAACAATTAGAATCCAAACTCCAAAATAAAAGAACTAAAATGATAATCTTGCTTTATGGAGATGAATCCAGGACAAAAAGATTTTTTTTTGTAATCTGCGCGCGCTCAAGTGTTTTTGAGTACCCTTAAACTGCTTGCACATAGCGCTTGCGAAGGAAAATTAGGGAGGAAAGAAAGAAAGGTGCCGATGCACGTTGGTTTTAAATGTTTGAAGGTTATAATGACTAGGAAATAAAGAGCTTGGCAGGGCATTCCATAAGCAAGTTGTGCGGCTTAGGAAAGAATCAGGATATTTCAGAGTACTTGAGAGCATTCGTAGCGAGACTGGTGTTTACTTGCGATTACAATGAAGCATTGGTGGCGAAAATAGCGATAGAAGAAGGTGGGACAAGAGACGTTCAAGCGTGTCAATTGACTGTTCAATATTGGCGATACCTACTCGTATGAGTTTCATCGCACGGTTTTGAATCTTATCTACAATAGCAAGTGCAAAGGAGCCTTGTGGGCACCTAACTAGATATGGGGATTGTACTCCGATTTCGGAGGGATGAATGCCTTATTTATTGAGCAAGATCAGATATTTGTTATATCGCTTGAGGAAACCTAGACATTTCGCAGAATTTTTGGCGACATCGAATACAAGGCCATTCCAACGTAAGTTGTTATTGACTCACATACCGAGAATGGAAACTTTTCCGTTTTCTTGCCAAGTGCCATTCATTGATAACGGCTGAGTATCTAAATTTCGCTTTAACGACAGCAGATAGCATTGCGTTTTGGAAGCATTCAATTCAACTCTATTGCTGGTTCCTCATTTAGTAATTTTGTTTATATCGGAATTTAATGATCTGAGCATACGTTGCCGTCCCCGTTTTACTGCCAAAGAGCTGGGACATGAATACTGGGACAGAGAATACTGTCGCCAGGAAAGAAATACGAGTATATTAGAAGTAGCAGACAGGAGATCATCGATAAAAATTAAAAAGCTAATCGGGGAGAGAATGGAGCACTGGGCACACCAATACTTATTTTTTGAATATCAGACATGAAACCATACAAGACAACTTCAATTGAACGTTCTGAAAGGTAATTTCTAATCCATTGAAGAAGAGAGCCGTCGATCCAAAAACTGTGTCAAATGCTACGAAAACCGTACTGCCGGTCGTTGAGAAGTTTTCGTGTTTCGAGATATTTCATGAGCTGACGGTTTGTCATGTTTGTTTCCATGACCTTGGGAAGAAGGAACGTAAGTGGAATGGGTCGGTAGGAGGAGAGAGTAGAAGAGAAAGAGAAAGAGAAAGAGTCCTAAAGAGTAGGATTGATGAATAAGCCTAGGCTGTGGTTTTGCCAGCGTGGAAGAACACCTCTGCACAAGTGCGAAAGTGAACTCATGCCATTGAAGATGAAGCACTATCTGGAAGTATTGAGCTGGCCGTTAAGCGTGCAGCAAGCAGATGGGCCTTGTCCAAAGAGCTGACAGCTGGAATATAACTATAAGTGATCCTCCATGGCAAAATTTCTAATGTTTCTGACGAGCGACCAAAAGGTTTTACCTTTGGGACATTGTAGTATTCTTTGCCTTCGTTTTTGGTCGTATTGAAACTTCATACGTTTAAGAAAAACGTTTCAGTCATTCCAGCCTCGTTTGAATTGTTTTCGGTTTTCCTCGATCGAGTTGGTCTTGAAGGACCGACAAAACATTTCTCTGATTCTGACCGCTTCTTTACAGCTCGGGTCGTACTATGCCTTTTCTTTTGTTTTGATACTCTTCATCCGATGAGGGATAAAGGATCTTATTACAAAGGGAATAGTGTAGAGGAAACATAACGACGAGTTGAAATTCCTAAGGAAGCAGTTAAAGGGTTCGGCCAATCTAGGATTTTAAAAAAATAAATTTTTTTTATTGCTTTCAATTGTCCCTTAGGACCTCAAAAATGATATCCCAAAAGATTATGGCTGGGAATATCTCGAAGGGCGGCAGGTAGGCAGCGAGCCTCTTATGACCGAAACGAGGGACGGTATTTTAGGGGATTAGAATAGGCATACGGCAGATGTTTTTGAAGCTATTTGCCATGTGTTCAGACTATTGCTTGTTTCGTCTTTAGACACGTTTCGTACAGTGAAACATTCGAGATTATCGATAATTGTGCTAACATTTTTTTTCCTTTTGTGAGTGTTATTGGTTCGTTTTTATAATGAGCGACAGGGTGTATTGTGGTCAGGCATGAACGTCGGACATGCAGCAAGAGGCCGAAAATATCTGGAAGAAGCCCGCTGAATCGACATGAGTTAGAGGCATCAACTGAAATGTACATCCGCTAAAAAATTGAAGCAATCGGAAGAAATGTACGATATTGGCGTGAATCCAGGTTTTGGTTATCGCATAGACTTTATTGCAGTTTTTTCAGCTATTTCAAACATTGTCGTTTGTAAAGTGTGCAAATCGCTAGTGAAATTTACTGAAAGTGGTAAGCGCGGTTTGGGACTCAAAATAGTAGTGTCCTGTGAAAAATGTGTATAGGCCAAGATATCTAATAGTCCATTTATTGGAAAGGGCCTTAAAATAAACCGCAGAATTGTAATTTCCATGCGATTACTTGGAATTGGTTTGCACGGAATAGAAAAGTTTTGTGCATTCATGGAATTACCTCGGCCTATGTTTTCCTCTTTCTAGTTTGCAAAAACAGTGTGATGAAAGCAGCGAAAGATGAGACAACTATTTCTATTGAAAAAGAAAATATCGTATCAGGCGATGGTTCGTGGGGAAAACGTGGGTTTACGTCCTTGTTTGGCTTAGTGACTCTTATTGCCAATTACAGTGCAAAAATTATAGAAGATACAGAAGAATATACGGAATGGGCACAAAATCATAAAGATAGGTGCGATGTGAATCACGATGGATCAGCAGGAAAAATGGAGGTCGATGCAGATGTTGAGATGTTTCAGCGATCCGAAGCTTTACACCAGGTAAAATACACCCATTATATTGGTGACAGTGATTCTAAGACTTTTGAAGGCATTACTGATGCTAAGCCCTATGAGAATGTCACAGTACTCAAGAAAGAGTTTATAGATCACGTTCAAAAGCCAATGGGTACCCGCCTACGTAATTTGAAAAAGAATACAAAAGGTCTCGGTGGAAGGGACAAATTGACGGGAAAACTAATAGACGAACTCTCTATTTATTATGGAATAGCCATTCGTAGAAACTGTGATTCAGTTGAAAACATCATAAATTATCTACTGATGCAAAACTGCAGCACGATAAATGTCCGGTCGCTGACGAGTCATGGTGCTCATGGCAAACGGCTGAAGCTAAAAATAGTTTGGCTGAGTACAAATATAAGCCAGCTCTTCCAATGAAAGTGTATGAAGCTATCAAGCCAGTCTACGAAGAATTGACCAGAAACGATCTTCTTACTCGATGCATCGGCGGTTATACTCATAACTGTAATGAAAGTTTTAATTCGACCGTGTGGGCATTGGCCCCAAAACCCATTTCTTGTGGTAAAACTGTGTTGGATATAGCTATGGATATTCCAGTTTTCGTGTACAATGCTTCAATTTTGAACACATTGAAAGCGATGGATTTAGAAATCGGCCCGAATCGTTACGAAATGTGCTGGGAAATTGACAAAGAGCGCGTAAAGCTTGCAGAATGATTGTTGTCGGAAGCTACAAAAGAGCGGAGGATCGCATTAAAATCCAATAGAAAAGGAATAGAAGATCAGGACACTAATTTAGAAAGCCAATTATATGGTGCAGGCATCCGGGATTACAGGTACTGTAAAATTTTTTATGACTTCCTATAGCTTAAAATTTTAAACGCATTTATATCAAAACTGCATTTTTCAAGTTGGCCGCACCCATAACTTGAACAATTTTCAACCCATTCACTTCAAATTTTAACTAGATCTTTAGAAATATATTGTCTAAATAAGTAGGATAAACTGGAGTACATTTGACACCGGGGCACATCTGACTTTGCGATTTTCTGTATGAACGCAGCCTTTAAGAAGAAAAATTGGGATGGCGAACGAAGCCTCATTTAATATAAAAAAACGTTATGAACTTTGGCAGTTTTGCTTCAACTCTTCTTAAAGTAACACCGGTTTTTGTGATTTCTGTATTTTTGATGTAATTTTTGACCACCGGTATGTAAGAGATTTGTGAATAAGAGTGAAATAATATTATGATAGCACTGTTATTAAAATGTCAATATTTTAAAGCCAGTTTTGTGAAAGTAAAACATAAATAAAAAAAAAAAAACATTAAAAAAGTTATAAAGAACATTTGGGGCACCTTTAACTTTTGCAAAGGGGGCATATTTGACATTTGATTTGTTATACAAATATTTGTGTTTTTAATTTTTTATTCATGTTAACTTTAGGTTAGAAACTACAAGAGAAAGACAAATAGAATGTCACATCGACTGCAGCCATTGGACGTTTCAGTTTTCGGGAAGTTCAAACGTTTCTGTAAGAAGGCATTTCATGATTTTCTAAGCACCAATCATGGAAATCAAATAACAATTTACGATGTCGCAAAACTGACCAACCTCCCATTTCAAATGGCTTTCTCTTTAAGAAATATATTAAATGGCTTTCAAGCAACTGGCATAAATACCTACAACTCCCAGATTTTCGGAGATGATGAATTTTTAGTGGACACTTTGCCAGCTGAAGAAAACTTAGTCGCATCTGTTCTGGCCAGTCAAAGCAACACTAATACGCCTTTAAACACACCTACAACTGCCAAATCTCCAATTCCATCTCTAACACCTGAGGCTGTAAGACCCACAGCACGATTTAGCACACCTAATACATTCTAAGAAGCCATTTTATTATACGGGGGAAATTTCAGCAGTCCACAGCGATTCTACTTACACTGTTAACTAGTTTAGTTTAGTTTTAAATGCATTTTTATTTTCTAAATCATTAACTCTTACATACTAACAAAAAATGCTTAAATGCTAGCTTAATATTACTTAACAAATTTATACTAACTTACTGGCCCCACACAGGCACTCTAAGCTACTCTAAATTCTTATATCTATGTCTTTCGACTTTGTTTACATTTTATTTATTAATACTTATTTTCTATGCTTAAGGCTAAGAAAAGAATTTAACAAAAAACTTAGCATATGGACGCAATTTTTATTTTTTATAAAAACTTAATATCTAACTTAAAATAAACCTTAGCCTACCTAACCTACATACACAATACATACATATAGACATTATACACAATGACATACATATATTAGTATATACCTATATATATACTAATATATATATGTATTCCTTAAATGCTAACCTAAACCTATGCAAGCTGGCCATCGCTATTTAAAGGCAAATAGACTGGTCAGCTCTGCCTCATTAGTGAGGCTGATCTGTAATTGACGGAAATGACGACATAACATCTTCTCCATCATTCAACCACCAGAAATGCTGGTGCTGCCGAACGACATCCCTCTTATCGCGATTCCCCACCGCCATACTGAACCTGAGACGATCCACACTGCCGTGTGCGACGTCTCTGTTGTAGTTGAGTCGCCTGTCCCCAGCTCTCCGAGCGACATGGAAGATTAACGGGACCGCTGATCTATCCTGGATCAACCCTATCTGATCTAGGTAGAGGAATGCTTCCGGTGGAATGAAGCCGTCAGAGCGCACATTCTCGTGGTAAAGGTAATTGGGGTAGTAAGCCCCAGATATCAGGTTATTCTTCGAGGTCATTGCTCTTGCAATGTGCCTTCGAATCAGCTTAATTACGAAATTGTCCACTCGTATTAGGTTCGCCCTGTTGTAAAGGACCTCATTACGATAAAATTTTTTGTACTCCGACTCTGGTGTTCTGTACAAGCGAAGGCAAGCCCTAAGGCAAGCCCTCTCAAACACCCGAACCTTTTCCATTAAGCTTGATCGTACATTGAACCACACGGGGCACCCGAATACCAGCATGGGCCTGATAAGGGCCATGTAGCAGATTACCTTTACCCTCGCATCGAGTTGGCTGCTATAAAACAGTCTCTTTGTAAGGGCAAAAGCGCCTTTAGCTCTGGCTAGAGCAGCATCTACATTTTTGTCAAAATACAGAAACTGATCTAGCCAGATCCCAAGGTATCTGACTACATTTCGACAGGCAAGTGGCTGTCCGTGTTGTCCAATGATCGAGAACTTTCGCCAATTTTTTCTGGTATCCCTAGAGGCTCTAGACAACGGCGTCCTAAAGAGAATGGTTTCCGACTTCTGAAAGTTGATTTTCAACTTCCAGTCATCGCAAAATCGTCTTATCTTATCGAAGTCACGCTGCAAGAGAGTATTAATGACCTCGATTTTTGGACCTGTTCTGTACGCTATCAAATCGTCTGCGTACGCAATAGTATGGGGAAGTGAACCTATCAAGTCGCTTGTATAAATGTTGAATAGGATCGGCGAATTGACCGCGCCTTGCTGAAAACCATTTTTAATTTGAAATATTCCAACAGAAGTCACATCGCCATTTTTCACGATGAACTGTCTGTTGGTTAGCATATTATAAAGAATGTACAAGAGTGGTTTACTGATCCCCAGCCTAGTCAGCTTATAGAAAAGACCCTCTAACCATACAGTGTCGAAGGCCTTCTCCAAGTCAACAAGGCAGGCACCAGTGCATTGGTTTTTGCCTTTATTCCATTGGATATCGGACACCAGTTTAGACGCGGCATGTGAGATATCATGTCCCGCCTTAAAACCGAATTGATTATCCGGAACAATATGTTTGTCCTCAACCCACCTAGACAGAGCTCTATTGATTACTTTTTCAAACACCTTACTGATATTCGGAAGGAGACTTATCGACCGGAGATTCGCCGGATTGGATATATCCTTTCCCTTTTTGGGAATAGGTTGCACCACCGCCGTTTTCCAATGCGCTGGATAATGTGCATTATTCATTGCATTATTAAACAGGGTGGTGTAAATGTCCACCGCTTCTAGAGGAAGATGTCGAAGCACGATGTTCGGAATACCATCGGTCCCCACTGATTTCTTAGCCCTGATTGTGTCGAAGATCTCATGGAGCTCTTCCTTCGAAATGAACGGGGGTATACACTGTTAACTATCTACGAAAAGCATCATTGGTAGGTTGGCTTTTTACTAAACCAGCCGTTGAAGATATTTCTTTGACGTTAAGGAGTACAATCAAATTCAAACAGTCACAATCCACAAATCCAGCTTCAACTTCCCGCTTTCGTCAAAAATATTTATTTAACGTTGACTTCGGCAAACTCCACATATATGTATTAAATAAGATATTTAAAAATGTTCCTATGTATTATTCGTAAAGACTTTATTTTTTTTTTAAGAAAATAGATTTATTGATTTATGTTTCTTTATATTGTTAAAAAAAAATGTTTAACTTTTCTTTCCATTCAAACAAGAGGCAGAATAGACCCGCTGATACTTTTTATGCATACGATTATGAGTTAAACTTGCAATTGTCAAATCTTCCCCCTGTAAAGTCAAATGTGCCCCGTTCCCGGGGAACTTTTGACAAAATCATTTTTTTTAAAAACAAATTTTAAAGAAATGATGAAGTTGTTATAAAAGTAAAATATATCTGTGGGTCTTATCTAGAATAATCAATGCATCATATAAAAAAAAAGCATTGGAATTCATCTATAATTTTAGCAAATACAGACATTTAAACATTAAGTGTCAAATGTGCCCCAGTTTCCCCTACGTGCGAATTTTTTTTTCATATGGCATAGTTCATTTGTTATTAACAATTTTCTGACGATTTTTCTACGAATTTTGCAAGTTTGACTTTGGAAATCCGCCATTCGCCCAAAAATCTCTAGCTGTTGTTATGTACACTAAAAAGAAATCAAATTCATCCCAATTCAAAATTTAGAGAAGCCGTTTGTACGGCCGTAGGACCTTCCAAAAAAGAGAGGTCACCTGAGAAACGCTGCACAGCTGCTATTTTTAAATAAATTATTCTATAAAAAATTATGTTTTGCAGTCAATCATATGTACAATAAACTTCTACCTTTGTAAACTCGATTTATTTTATAACTTTCCTGAAAAAAAAAATCACAAAAAAGATTATTTTTACGGCTTCTAGAACGGCCTAACCCGCTTAAGTTCGCTTCAATTGGCTTTCCCGTATTACCATACGGTTCTTTTAGGAATTTTTTCTCTAACTGTGTGATAGGTGTACGAAAAATTAGCTGATATGACACAGAGCCTAGAGGGGATATCACATCGACCTTGTAAAGGGTGTTTTTCTTAGAGCTACAATTTTAAAGCTGGCAACACTGTTTCTACAGATTGTCAATTTGACAGTTGAAAGTTGATTTGTACTTAGTACGTTTTACTATTTCACGATGAATAGATTAACGCCAAAACCACGCGTGCAAATTGAGCAAACTTATTTTGAAAACCATGGTTCGGTTCGCTAAACTTTTCGTCCCACGTCAATTTTAAGGTCGACATAATCGTCCATCGGAACTCGATGAATTGTTTTCGCACCACGTACACTATAGTGGATAATACGCATCCCCAAAGATGACAAACAGTGCGAGCAGAACAAGTTATTGCTGTTGTGGAGCTCGGTGAATTGGAATGAGTCGATTCCGATGACATCGTGCAAAGCAATTGGAGCTATGCCCATTCAATTTGTGGAAGATTTTACTGAAAGTTCTTGACTTAAAAGCATATAAGATCCGACTTGCGCAAGAGTTGACCATTATACGCGTCGTAGGTTCGGTGAATGGGCCGAAAACATGAATCAGCTTGATCCTTATTTTCAACGCAAAATTTTGTTCTGCAATGAAACCTATTTTTGGTTAAATGAATCTGTAAACAAGCAAAATTGCCGAATTTGGAGTGGAGGAAACCCAGAAGCCTTTGTCGAGACGCCCTTACAACCATTAAAACTCACTGTTTGGTGCGCTTTATGCGCTGGTGGAATCACCGGCCCATATCTCTTTAAAGACGATGCCGGCCATAATGTTACCGTTAATGGAGAGCGCAGTAGAAATATGATTTCTGATTTCTTTGTTCCTCAGTTGAATGGCATTGATGTGACAGAGCTTTGGTTTCAACAAGATGGCGCAACATTCCACACGGCGCGCGGCACCATAAATTTGTTGCGGGAAACATTTACTGAGCGCATAATTTCGCGTAATGGACCTGTGAACTGGCCTCCACGATCCTGTGATCTCACACCCTCAGATTACTTTCTTTGGGGGTATGTGAAGTCACTAGTCGATAAACCAGAGACGTTGGAGGATTTAGAAGTCAGCATTCGCCGTGCTATTGCTGATATACGGCCCCAGTTGCTCGATAAAGTTGTCGAAAATTGGACTTCAGGATTGTGCTTTATTCGAGCTAGCCGTGAGGTGCGTACTATTCAAAAAGTTCCCGGAATAACTACCGTGTGGCGCTCCCATTGTTTCGATTTGAGTTCTGTTTTTTTTGTTAAGTTGGTAAACCTGTTGTTGACATTCCCTCTAAATCTTAGTGTCATAGCTTGACATTTGCAAAAGTTACGTAGCCAAGAGTACATCTATCTCTGTGTGTGTTGGCGATTTTTTACAATTTTAGAAATGGATTCAAATTTGCAACAACGAACTTGTATTAAATTTTGCGTAAAAGACGGATTTAATGGTGCGCGAACGTGGCAGTGGCAGACCATAGACATCGAAAACCGACGAAAACATTGATGAAGTACGAGTAAAAGAAATGTTGGTCAATAACCGCAAATTAACCATCAGAGAGATAGCGGAGGACTTGAACATTGCCTATAGATCCGTCCAACACATTTTGGTTAATGATTTGGGTTTCCGTCATGTAGCAGCAAAGTTGGTCCCAAAAGACCTCAATTTCATGCAAAAAAAGAGACCGTGTTGACGTCGCAAAAGAGATGATTTACGAGGCTGAATCCGATCCCACATTCATCAAAAGAATCATTACTGGAGACGAGACGTGGGTTTATGAGAACGACACGCAATCCAGACATCAGACAAATGAATGGCGTTCACCAAATGAGCCGAGACCAAAAAAGCCACGTTGTTTTCAGTCAGAAAAGAAGCCAATGCTCACGGTTTTCATAGATTACAACGGTGTAGTGCATCATGAATTTTTGCCAGAAAGCCATACAGTAAACAAAGAGTATTATTTGGGCGTTATGAAACATTTGCGTGAAGCAATTCGCCGAAAGAGACCAGAATTGTAGGCAGAAACCTCGTGGATTTTGTACCATGATAACGTACCGTCGCACAGTGCCATCATTATTCGTAATTTTTTGACGAAAAATGCAACAAATACCATCCAACCAGCCACCGAATTCACCTGATTTTTCTCCCTTGTTCCACTACGAGGAACGCGTTTCAGCAGCCGAGAGGAAGTAATGGAAAAATCGCAGGCATACCGAAAACCGAATATAAAAAATGTTTCGAGGATTGGATCAAGCGCTGGCATAAGTGTGTTGCAGTCGATGGGGATTACTTTGAAGGGGAAAATACGAGGGCGGGTCAATAATTCTGTGCATTTTTGAATTTCTGACCTCTTTACTGAAACAGCAACACTGCTCCTGTCAACAGGCATTTGTCAGTTGACTCCTGTCAAAATTTAAACTTGCTGCGTCAGTTAGTTTGTGTTTGACAGCTATTTTTATCAGACTACTCACTAATTTGAGGAGAAAATGGAAAAAAGTGAATTTCGTGTGCTTATTAAGCATTATTTCTTGCGAAAAAAAACCATTACCGAGACCAAGGCTAAGCTTGATAAATACTGCACCATCGATTTCAATGGTAAAAAAGTGGTTTACTGAATTTCGTTGTGGCCGTACAAGCACTGAAGATGCCGAACGTCCTGGACGCCCAGTTGAGGTCTCTACACCCGAAACAATCGAAAAAATTCACGATATGGTGTTGGCCGACCGAAGATTGAAAGTGCGAGAGATTGTGGAAGCCGTAGGGATCTCGCATGGCTCAGTGGTTTCAATTTTGAATGATCACTTGGGCATGAGAAAGCTTTCCGCAAGATGGGTGCCGCGTTTGCTCACAGTCGACCACAAACGCAATCGTGTAACAACTTCACAGGAAGGTTTGGCGTTGTTTAATCGCAATATGGAGGAGTTTTTGCGCCGTTTTGTAACCGTGGACGAAACATGGATCCATCACAACACACCAGAGAACAAACAACAGTCAAAACAGTGGGTTTCTAAGGGTGAATCGGCGCCAAAGAAGGCCAAGGTGGGTTTGTCAGCCAATAAAGTTATGGCGACTGTTTTTTGGGATGCACGCGGGATAATCCACATTGACTACCTTCAAAAGGGAAGAACAATCAATGGGGAATATTATGCCAACTTATTGGACCGATTCAATGACGATTTGAAAAAAAAACGACCTCATTTGGCCAAGAAAAAAGTTCTTTTCCACCAAGACAATGCAAGGGTGCACACATGTGCAGTTGCCATGGCAAAAATCCATGAATTGGGCTATGAATTGCTCCCTCATCCACCCTATTCTCCAGATTTGGCTCCGAGCGACTATTTCTTGTTCCCAAACCTGAAGAAATGGCTTGGTGGAAAAAGATTTGACTCCAATGATGAAGTCATCTCGTCATTTTGAGGACCTCGACAAATCATTTTTTTTGGAAGGGATAAAAAAATTGGAGAAGCGTTGGACAAAGTGTATAGAGCTCAAGGAAGACTACGTTGAAAAATAAAATTATTTTTTTATCAAAAAATCAGTTTTAATCCAAAAGTCACGGACTTATTGACCCGCACTCGTATACAGGGTGAATGACTCGAACTCCAACTTTTTGAGATGCTATAATTTTTTTATTTTTTGATAAATTTTATTGTGTCAAAGCAAAAAAGTGTTGGAAAATACATCAATTTTCAAATTGTATCAGTAGTTTTCAATATGTCCACCTTTGGCGCGAATAATGGCCTTGAGACGGCCGAAGAAGGCATCGCACGCTGCACGCAAGTGGCTCTCCGGTATTTTGGCCCATTCCCGGCGAAGTGCTTGTTTGAGGTGGTCCAAACTTTGGTATTTTTTAGTGCCAACCTTCGCCTTCAAAAATACCCCAGACAGAGAAATCCAACGGATTTGCATCCGGAGAATTTGCAGTCCATTGTGTCGAAGAAATGAAGTGTGGAACGTTGTTTTCTAACCAATCTTGGGTGACACGCCCTTTGTGAGACGGCTTCAATACTGCTTCTAAGACAGTTTCACTGTATACGATCGCTTTAATTTTGACGCCACAGTCCAAAAATACGAGCGGAGAGCGACCATCGGCGGTTATGGCGGCCCAGACCATCACCATCGGTGCTGCCTTCTTTCTGGTGACCGTCCGAAGGTGTAAATTCTCGAAGGACCTTTCTGGCAAGTAAACTCGGTCATTTTGTTTGTTGACATATTGCTCGATAAAAAATGGCGACTCATCGGAAAAAACCAAATTCGGCAACTCACCACTTTCGTGCAAGCGTAGCAACTCCTTCGCTCTTTTTTCTGTTGCGGTGTAAGATCGTGTGCTTTTTGGAACTTCAATGGCTTGAGCCCAAGCTCATTTTTCAGTATGTGTTGCATCCGTTCCAACGATATGTTGAGCTCACGAGTCATTTTTCTTCTACTTTGACGCGGATTTCGCTCAATTCGAGCCTTCACTTTCCGAACCATTTCTGCCGATGTTGCTGTTTTTTTATGACCACCTCCATAGCGTTTTGCAACTCTGCCAGTATCACGGTAACGAGCTATGGTTCGAGACACAAATGATTTATTCACGTTGAGGTGCTGGAGGGCTCTAACGATAGCTACTTGTGGTTTTCCAGCCAAATATAAAGCAATCACACTATCACGTTTGAATTCCATGGCGGATAAAAATTTTTCAACACAACTGAGACGCAAATCGTTTAAAAGGCTTGTAAATAATAAAATTATCTGTCATGTGTCAAAATTAGTGCTCACTGTCATGAACGATTTGGAGATTATAGCAGTCTGAAGTTGGTTGCAGTTTGAGTCATTCAAGGTGTAGATTTAGATGAATAAACTTGTATTTTTAATTTTCTGAATAAATTCCGGGATCAAGGTGGTATGCCCGATATCATATTTAAGCACTAATGGCATAAAATTAAATATTAAATAAAGCTAATATCATAGATATTAACGTTAGCTTCAAGTGTTTTATTTCAAATTGAATTTGTATGCCTCGAAAAAAGACACCTTTTACATAACAGGGTGAATTAGACAGTGGCGAAGATTCTGCACTCGCTTAGTCACATCGAACTAATGAAAATAACGGTGTAGCTAATAAAAAGTTTAGAAATTTACCCATCAGTTACTTTTTCATTCCAAATGAACCAAACGAACGACCTAAATATAAACCTTAGACTTAGAACAAGAATACAACTCTTAAGGCACTCAGCCAAATGTTTAATTACCATACAACCAGCCCTTGTTGTCTGGAGACACTGTGTACATTGGACACAATTGTATGCCCTTTAAAACCATGTAAACAGACTTACAGCTGTATAACTCAACAGGTAGCTTCAATAACTGCGCATGAGAGGTCACTTGGCAACAGAAATGACCAAACAAACAAATGAGTTTTGCCTGGATAAAAACATTTTCCACTGAAGCCAAGTTTTATTTTAAAACATTGAGGCAAGTAAAATGCTCCACCAGGGCATTATTCTCCGCGAGGGGCATGTAACCCGAACAATCTACAATTTGGTAAGATTTCCCTTTGCAAATAACCCTTGAAGGTCCAACATTTTCCATCTGTTCCTGCAATAGATAAAAGATAAACGCTATGAGGATGTCATTGAATGCATAATCAACTTTGGTGAAGCATCTACAACTCGAGCTGGACTCTCTACACTGGGCTATTGCTACTACCATTCACAGAAATATGAAGAAGCTGCAACATGTTACGAACAGTTATGCGCCTTTGTTCCGAAGGAACCCAAGTACAAGTAAGTTGTGGTTACATCTGAAAGCCATGCATCTCATTGATATCCATTTCATAGGTTCTACTATGCTCAATCCTTGTACCAGGCGGGAATATTCCCAGATGCGCTAAAAATTCTCAAACAAATCATTGACAATGAGGAGTTAAAGGAGCAAATCCTCCAGCTACAGAGTGCCATTTTGTACTCAAGTGAAGACTTTGCTGGAGCTCAAGGTGTACTCAACCAACGTCTGAGTGGCAACGCAGAAACACTTAACGATGAGGGTTGTCTCCTCTATCAAGCCGATCAGTACGAGAATGGGATTCAACGGTTCAATTCCGCTCTGCAAATTGGAGGATTCAATCCTCTGGTGGCGTACAACTTGTCTTTGTGTCACTTTCGAAAGAAGGAAAAAGCACAGGCCATGGACTATACAGGTACAGTAAACCCTCTACAATGAGCGATTCTGACAGACCTTTGTATTTTAGCTGAGATTATCGAACGTGGAATACGAAACCACCCAGAGTTGGGGATTGGAGCACAAATGGAGACGGAAGGAAATGCCCGCAGCGTTGGAAATCCAATAACTATGGCTTTGTCCGGCATCACTCAGGCTCTCAATCTCAAAGCAGCTATTGAGTATCAAGATGGAAATATTGAGGGAGCCCGTGAAGCACTTTTAGATCTTCCCCCAAGGGCTGAAAGCGAACTGGATCCAGTAACTTTGCATAACATGGCTCTAACTGATCCAAGTGGGCCAGTGGCTGGTTTACGTAAATTGGCATTTCTTTTGGAATTGGGCCCACCTGCTTGCCCAAAGGAAACATTTGCCAATATATTGCTGTTGTGCTGCAAGCATGAGATGTATGATACTGCCGCGGACATTTTAGCTGAGCACACTCATCTAACATACAAGTATCTGTCGCAGGTGGAATGACATTACATATTTACTCGTATGCGAGTAACTTGATCAAACTTGTATTTCAGTACTTGTATGAACTGTTGGATGCCTTGATAACAGCACAAACCTCATCGGAACTCGCCGAAAAGAAACTTGGTACACTGGCATCGAGCCTCGCTGCCAAGCTTAGAGGTCTTGCAGCAAAGGTGCAGGAAGTGAGGACAACTACAGATCAGAATGCTTTGAGACAGGCTTTGAAGGACTATGAGAGCTCTTTGGAATAGTGAGTGGAAAGGCATAAGCCAAGCCGTCGATTGACAAACATTTTTTTTGTAGCTACCTACCTGTTGTAATGTCCAGAGCATGGCTATCGTGGCGCGATGATGATTTTGTTGGAGCAGAACGCGAATTTCGCTCGAGTGCAGAATTTTGTTCTGAGAATCCAGTTTGGCGTTTGAATGCAGGTCACGTCCTATTTATGCAAGGCGACAAGTATAAAGAAGCAGCTGCCTTTTATGAGCCTATTGTACGACAGCATTCAGAGGACGTAAGCCCTTGACTCATGACCAATTTACCTTCTTACTTACTCCATGGTACCTTTCCAGATAATGTCCGTTTCAGCCGCTGTCCTTGCTAACTTATGCGTCTCTTACATTATGACCTTTCAAAATGACGAAGCTGAAGACCTGATGAGAAAAGTGGAAAAAGCCGAGGAACAGAAGGAGAACCTGGGAAAGCAGTATCATCATCTATGCATTGTTAATTTGGTTGTGGGGTAGATCCTTTAATCGCTCAAAAGTTTATCAGAGAGTCATTCGTCTTTCATTGCAGCACCTTGTACTGTGCAAAGTCAAACTATGAGTTTGGACTTTCGCGCATTGCCCATGCTCTAGAGGGTGGTTCTGGGACACGACTGTATGCAGATACTTGGTTACACGTTAAACGCTGTATTCTAGGACTACTCACAGGCATGGCAAAGCAAAATATCATTTTGAAAAATCCAGCAGTGCAGGAGGTTTTGAACTTTTTGAAATCTTGCGAAGGTAAGATTAAGGTTATGGAGAATGTGGATGGCCTGATTATATGTATCTTTCAGTGTATGGGCTCTTGACGCCAGCAAATATTTATGCAGCAGGAGAAGAAGTCCCTGAAAAACCTTTGACTATTGGCCTCGAGGCAAGAAAATTAAGGATTTTATTGATAAGGTTAAGTGAATATGAAAACTAAATAAAGAGTGAGATTTTTTGATTGTAAGAAGCAGTTCTGAATTTACAAATAAACCTTCCTCATCACCGAGCTTAATCCACTGTAAGCTGCTTTAAATTACGCATCTCGAGTTGGTTGAGACCCCTTTTCAAAAACGGGCATACCATGGTCAATATCTTCCTTTTCTGCGTTGTTCCAAATGGATTAGTTTGAATATCCTTCTTCCTGGTTCATGCTGCTGTACAGGCGGTTTAGTTCTTGTTGTACCTTTTCTTTCACACCCAGATGTTTTTTTTTTGTATTAACTCCTAAAATATATTTACAATTTGATTACAAAAAGACTTATATCTAAAATTAAATTGTCAGTTCAACAATAGCAGCTCATCGTCTATCTATTGACAGGAATACATATTATAGCGTCTACCAGTAGGGACTTCCGAATTTTGACAGTTGAGAGCGATCATATTGTTAAAGCTATTGTACATCTGTCAAATTGGCTGTCATTTATTCAGTCAAATCGCCATGGACTGACACAGCTTTCAACAATACGTGCAAATGATAAAACGGTCGCCATAATCGTCCTACCGAGAGGACTATTCGCAGTGCTGTGGATAAATTGGTTCATAACCCAAAATCCGTACGTCGACGAAACGCAAGATCTGTCGAAAACATCGCCGCTGTCCGTGAGAGTGTGCAGGAGAATCCGAGCCAGTCGATTTCGAGTCGCTCACAAGAACGCGGCCTTTCGCAGACCACAATTTGGCGAATTTTGCATCTTAACTTGGACCTGCATCCGTAAAAAATTCAACTGACCCAGGAGGTAAAGATAAACGACCATAGACAACGACGTGTGTTCGCTGAATGGGCTCTGGAGCAGTTGGAAACTGACCCTAACTTTCATCGAAAAATCGATGAGGCGATGAGGCCGATTTCTGGATGAATGGGTACGTCAACAAATTGTCGAATTTAGGACGATACCAATCCAACATGAAACCCAAGAGCGTCGAATGCATCCCGAAAAAGTCTGTGGATTTGGTGTGGATTTTGGGCTGGAGGCGTCATCGGTCCATATTACTTTGAGAACGCCGTTGGTCAGGCCATCACCGTCAACGGCGAGCACTATAGGTCGACGATTACCAACTTCTTTTGTTCTGAATTGGATGATATGGACACCAACGACAAGTGGTCTTAACAGGACGGCGCTAGGTTATATGAACTGGCCATTGAGATCGTGCGATTTGACCCCGTTAGACTTATGCGAATAAGCCGCAAATCACAGCGGCCCTCAAAGCCAACATAACCCATGCCATCAGTAAAATTCAGCCTGATTTATGCGCCAGAGTCATGGAAAATTGGACATTTGGGATGCGCGCCGTCCAGAGAAGCCGCGGCGTACATTTGAGCGATGTTATATTCCATAAATAATGGCATCGATAGGCCTTTTAAACGAATAAAAAAATTCGACGTGGACACGACGAAAGTGTTGACTTCTGAGGGAACACATTCTTCTAGTCGTCCAACAAAATGGCCGACTCCTGACGTTCAAGCTTCGGCTGGTGCAGCAAGAATAACTTCAGCCACATGTGCCTCAGTCGGATCTAAGATTTCTGCAACAAACTCCGCTTCAGCATTGCCAACTTCTGACATACCTACAAGATCCCAAACTTCTGGAGAACCAGCGCCTTCTGATTCAAACGCGTTAAATTCTGATGTACCAACCTCTGTGCAAACGCACTGCGCCCACTTCTGTGAGATACTCGTACACACAACCTCAAACTTCTGGCACATGCCCAACATTTGTTTCGTTCAATACAACTCAGACTTCTGCAGAAACATGTGCATCCGATGACGTATTTTCGGACGCAGAGGAGGAGAGAGAGCTTGCTCGCCTGGAGAGAAGAAAACGCATATTCGTATTACAACGAGAATTACGCGAGACGGAACCAATTGCCATGCCAGGCCGGCGAGTCGATTTCATTGACTGAAAGCAGTGTCGCCATTCTCGAGCGACGACGACTATAGCGTGAGGAAGTGGATTGCGGATTTTGAAGACGTCGTCAAATCGCTGGGCTGCGATAAGTGTACCAAACATCTCAGTGCTCGTCGGCTGTTGAAGGGTACCGCCAAAGTGCTCCTTCGAACTGTCCATGTCGACACGGAAACAGCTACTTCTGGAAGAATTCGATAGACAGGTGAGTCGACGAGAATCCCTTCTGCACTATGCACTCTCGATGCAGGAAATCGCATCATATTCTGACATTGAAGAGTCCGAGCTGGTTGAGTTCGTCATCGAAGGTTTGGGCGACACATCGCCAAACGCTTCAATATTATACGCCTCAAAATCGATGTCGGAACTGAAGAAGGTTCTGCCAAGGTACGAGAAGAGAAAGTCGCTGAAGTTGCAGCCATTGTCCTTAGCGGAAGGAGGGGCCAGACATCAGTTGCTGCAAAAGAACAGGAAAGATGTTATAACTGGTCATTATGCAGCAAATTGTCCAGAACAGAAGAGGCCTCCGGGCTCGTGCTTCCCAATTTCTGCCTTCGAAATGGAATTGTGAATTGGCAATTCGAGAACTCGGGTTTCACCCAGTTCAGTGACGAGAATATGGCAAATAATGTCATCACCAACGAAAGGGTATTACCACCGTTCATTTCGAACTAAGAGCTCCAAACGGTCTTCGAATCGCTTAGAAGTAAGAAATCAGTGGGAACCGATGAAATACCGAACATTGTGCTTCGACATCTCCCACTAGAAG
Source organism: Volucella zonaria (assembly GCA_963966105.1). Taxonomy (NCBI): domain Eukaryota; kingdom Metazoa; phylum Arthropoda; class Insecta; order Diptera; family Syrphidae; genus Volucella; species Volucella zonaria. Next base: position 36,064,338 of record OZ014530.1, on the reverse strand, counting down.
CGGTGAACATTTATACCACCCTGTTTAATAATGCAATGAATAATGCACATTATCCACCGCATTGGAAAACTGCGGTGGTACATCCCATTCCCAAAAGGAATAAAGATACTTCCAATCCGACGAATCTCCGCTCGATCAGTCTTCTTCCAAACATCAGTAAGGTTTTCGAGAAGGTGATCAATAGAGTCCTGACTAAGTGGGTTGAGGACAAACATATCGTTCCGGATAATCAGTTCGGTTTCAAGGCGGGGCATGCTATCATTCATGCTGTGTCGAAACTGGTTTCTGATATCCAATGGAACAAAGGCAAGAACCAGTGCACTGGTGCCTGCCTGATTGACTTGGAGAAGGCCTTCGATACCGTATGGTTAGAGGGACTCTTCTTCAAGCTTGACAGGTTGCGCATTAGTAAACCACTGCTGTATATTCTTTTTGATATGCTTTCCAGTAGACAGTTCATCGTGAAGAATGGCGATGTGACCTCTGCTGGAACATTTAACATTAAAAACGGTCTGCAACAAGGTGCGGTAAATTCGCCGATCCTATTCAACATTTACACAAGTGATCTGATAGGTTCACTTCACCATGCCATAGCGTACGCAGACGACTTAATTGTGTACAGATCAGGTCCAAAGATTGAGGTCATTAATACACTTTTGCAACGTGACTTCGATAAAATTAAACAATATTGCGATGACTGGAAGTTGAAAATCAACTTTCAGAAGTCGGAAACCATTCTGTTTAGGACGCCTTTGTCTGGGGCCTCTAGGGATACCAGAAAAAATTGGCGAAAGTTCTCTATCGTCGGACAACATGGACAGCCACTTGCTTGTCGAAATGTAGTCAGATACCTTGGGATCTGGCTAGATCAATATCTGTATTTTAACAAACATATAGATGTTGCTCTGGCCAGAGCCAGAGGTGCTTTTGCCCTTACAAGGAGACTGTTTTACAACAGCCAACTCGATGCCAGGGTGAAGGTGATCTGCTACATGGCCCTTATCCGGCCTATGCTTGTGTTTGGATGTCCCGTGTGGTTCAACGTGAGAGCAAGTTTATTGGAAAAGATTCGGGTGTTTGAGAGGGCTTGGCTAAGGGCTTGTCTTCGGTTATATAGAACACCAGAGTCTGAGTACATAAAATTCTATCGCAATGAGGTCTTGTACAATAGGGCGAACCTAATAAGAGTGGACAATTTCGTCATTAAGTTGACTCGAGGGCACATTGCAAGAGCAATGACCTCATCGAACAACCTGATCTCCGGGGCTTACTACCCTAATTATATGTATCACGAGAGAGTTCGCTTTGACGGCTTTATTCCTCCAGAAGCGTTCCTCTACTTAGATAGTAAAGGTCTGATCCAGGACAGATTGGCGGTGCCGCTAATCTTCCACGTCACTCGAACAGCTGCGGACAGGCGACTTAACTACGACAGAGACGTCGCACACGGCAGTGCGGAGCGTCTCCGGTTCAGTAGGGCGGTAGGGAGTCGCGACATGAGGGATGTTGCTCGGCAGCACCAACAATTTTGGTGGCTTGTTGAAGAAGAGGATGAGTCGTCGTCGAATTCCTCCAGCAATAGATAGCTTCATGCGAAGCAAAGTGGGTCGCCTAAGTTTTTTTAGCCATGGCCGGCTTACATAGTTTTAAGTAGTTTTAAGTACGAGGGGCGTTCAATATATTCTCGGTATCGATATGAAGGAAAATGCGAATTCAATTTAAATAGCTTTTATTTTTCAATATGATCTCCCCTAACATCAATGCATTTGTTACATCTTGAGATAAGCTTTTTTAAACCCTTAAAATAATAAATTTCCTCTTTCTCTGCAAAATACCGACTTGAGTTCTTCATCATCCGAAAATCTTTTTCCACGAAGACATTTTTTCAAATCCGGAAACATGAAATAATCACTAGGGGTAATTTCTGGACTATAGGGTGGGTGTTGGATTTCTTCGAAACCACAATCTCGCGCAGCAGCCTTGGAAACTCGCGCCGTGTGAACAGGGGCGTTGTCATGAAGAAGCAACACACCCGCTGCGAGTTTACCCCGTCTTTTCTTTTTAATTTCCTCCCGCAAATTATGCAAAGTGGAAGCGTAGGATGTGGCGTTGATGGTTTCACCTTTTTTTTTTTGTACTCAATGAGCAAGATTCCCTTTGAGTCCCAAAAAACTGTGGCCATGAGCTTCCCGGCAGACGGAGTGACTTTGAACTTCTTCGGGGGGTCTGTTCCTTTTTTATGCCACTGCATGGACTCTTGTTTGCTTTCAGGGTCATAGTGGTGGACCCATGTTTCGTCCCCAGTAACAATTCGATCCATAAAACCGTCCGCGTTCTCACTACACATCTCCAAAAGCTCTCTACAGCATGCGATTCTCACTTTTTTCTGAGGCGCTGTGAGCATTCGTGGCACCCACCTTGCACAGACCTTTGAAAGGTTAAGATGGTCATGAAGAATGGTGTGAATGGTACCAATTGAAAGCTTGGTGATCTCTGCCATCATTTTCACCTTTATTCGGGCTTGAGGATCAAGAACAAGTTTTTCGACTTCTTTGATGCTTTCTCCCGTACAAGCAGTAGCCGGGGCGCCGGAGCGGGGGTCGTCTTCAATGCTCTCTCTGCCTCTCTTGAACTCACTTGACCATTTTTGCACAGTTGATAATGAAGGTGCGGAACCCTGGTAAACAGCCACCATCTCTTCATCAATAGTTTTTTGACTTTTTCCTTGTTTAGTGAGAAATTTAATTACAGCGCGATGCTCAATTTTCACCATCATCGTCTCAGTTGCCATTATGATTCTGTTTAACTAGAGATAAGACGCGAATTAATAATCACATTCATATGAAATTTTACATGAATGCACTAAAATAATAGTGTTACTTGATAAATAAGTCAATTTATATATGCAACCACAGCTTCACCCCGATACCGAGAATATCTTGAACGCCTCTCGTAGTTTTAAGTAGGAGTAAGTTAGATTTAAGAAAAAAAAATATTTAAAAACCAAAAAAAAAAAATTAATAAGAATAAAAAATTAAAAAAAAGAACATACATCTATATATATACATATATTTATATATTAAGTATATATATATTATGTATATATATATATATGTATGTACTAGATGTAAGTAGTTTAAGTAGATTAAGACTTATTTTTAGGTAGTTTTTAGGATTTTAGTTTTAAGTTATATAATAAAATAAAAAAAACAGTCCTGTCACTAAGTTTTTTTTTGTAAAAAATGTTTTCTTAGTTTTAATTATAATGAATATAAATAGTATAGTATAATAGTAAGATACGTCGAAAGACATAATTTAAGTGCTAAGTTTAACTTAGAGTGCCCGCATGGGGCCAGTAAGTTAGAATAAGATTATGTGTAAGTTAATTAAGCTAATTTTTAAGCATTTTTTTGTCTAGCAAGTAAGAGTACTTTAAGTGATTCAATAAAAATGCATATAAACTGTGTGGGCTCGTGCTTCCGTTGCTTCGATACTGGCCACATTTACAAGAATTGCCCAAAGGCACTGAAGATGAGACGTGTCGGAGCTGTGAACCCGGACAATAATGCCAATGATTCTGATAAGGATGATGAAATTTTTGTTCAACATTTGAAAGCCGTGCAGCTGGTAAGCGTTTCATTTATTCTGACAAAAAATAAGTGCACTAAATTTTCGTATTTTAATTCTCTTTTGGATACCGTTAGTCCGGTTAGTTTCGTTCAGAAGTCATTGTTGCCCTCGGACATACCCTTAGGATAATTAAGATACTCGAATTACAAAGGCTTAACAGCCTCAAAGCTGTATACTTACGGTACGGTTAGTTGTTTTGCCATACTTGCTGGTTATAAAAAAAGAATTTCGCTTCTGATCATTCCAGATGAAGCTATGGCAATGCCTTTATTGCTGGGACGCGATGCGTTTAAAATATTTGAAATCTCTCCAAGTATAAACAAAAGAAAAGTGTCCGCTGAGCAACTATGTACTTCTGATTTATATTTTAATAATAAAGAGCTTATGAATTATACAGGGTGTCCCGTAAGTCATGGTCCAAATTGAAACTGATAAAAGGGAGCGTCATGGCCTCTCAGAATTTGGTAACATGTTTATGTCAAATCAGAACGGTTTTTAAGTAACGGCTGTTTTTTTTAAATTTCAAATATTCCCTACTTTGAAACAGTGTTTTGGCCACCCCATGCAAAATAAATTTTTGTGTTTTATAATTCTTGCAGCAAAACATTGCCCTATAGTTGGACTAATTTTAAGTTAAAAATAATCTCCAATTATCTTTACCATCTCGTCACAAATAAAAAAATAATCAAAAACTTTTGTCAAACCCTTTTCTTGTAAAACAGCACCTCGAAAAAAAATGTACTGGTCAGCGCTGGCATTCCCTTTAAAAATTTGGTCAGTATTTTCAGTTTCCAAAAAGCTGTAACACTTACCGAAGCTACACTTAGATCAAAAGTTATAATAATTTGAACTTCATCGGGCATGGTTCTAAAACAAATAAAAATTAAACATGTTTTCTAAATTTATTTCTTTTGTGTACTACTGTCATCTACAATGTTGTTTGTTTGGCGGTCTTTTACGCCATTCCGCCACACTTCTTTGCCAATCTTTGTTTCAACCGGGAATTAATTGAATGCCACCAGCAATTTATAAAGTTTTCTTATCAAAATGTGTAATTTGATTTTTTTGTAATTATAAAGGGTAGAGTACATGCCACGGGAATACTCTTTAATGCACTCTATTTACGATTTCTGACTTTCGAAACTGGTATAGTACTTTATTTTAAGTGTTGCCGTTGTTTTTTAATAATTTTTTTTTTTCATTATAAGTAATTTTTTTTTTTTAAATTGCCCCTACCTCCTAAACGGGGCGAGATAGACCCCCCCCCCCCTCCCATAGTAAAAAGTGCTTGTTTTTGACCCCTTTACAAAAAATCGTTATCAATTCTTGGCGCCAAAGTTATCGTACTCTCCTCATATTACGAGTATTTTGCTGTGTGGCATTTTTCTTAAATTACAAATATTGTTCGAAATGACCCCCTTCTACACCTCAACAAGTCCGACAACGTTTGAAGAACTGTCGTTTTAAGTTCCTTGTGCTTCCCGAAATACCGATCTATTCAGCAGCCGCTTGCGTCCGTTGCCGAAGTTCAGTGATGTTACTTATTACTCGTAGCTTAGCATACACTTTTTCTTTGAGGCAGTCCCAATAAAAAAAGTCTTACGGATTCAAGTCCGGTGACCGTGGGGGCCATAAGATTTATCCACCACGCCCGATCCATCTTTCAGGATAAACGTTGTCTAAAAAGCGTCTTACATTTCTTCCGTAATGAACTGGGCAGCCGTCATGTGGGAACCACATTGATTGGAAATATGACAAGGGGCACGTCGTCCAAGAGATGAAACAGTCTGTCTTCCAAAAAATCCAAAAAAAAATTGTACTAGTTAGCATTGCTGGTAGTTCATAAGGTCCTATGATTTGGCTATTCAAAATTCCAGTCCACAAATTAATTTTAAAATTGTATTGTGATATGCCCTCACGTATCAAGTATGGATTTTCTATATATTTGCCAACTGTGAAGGTTATGCATATTGTTGAATCCATCTTTTTTAAAGGAAAAAAATTTTGTCGAAAAAGTCTGGATCTTCTTGATTTTTGTTTAACATTATTCGACAAAATTCACGCCTTTGTGGGTGACTCGTTTTAAATGAAAAGGATTTAGGTTGTTCCTTTTAAACATTTGGTGTACTATCGATTTTGATATTCCAGTTCTTCTTTCGATGGCTCGAACCGAAGTACGAGGGGCGATCAATATATTCTCGGTATCGATATGAAGGAAAATGCGAATTCAATTTAAATTGTTTTTATTTTCCCCTAACATCAATGCATTTGTTACATCTTGAGATAAGCTTTTTTAAACCCTCAAAAAAATAAATTTCCTCTTTCTCTGCAAAATACCGACTTGAGTTCTTCATCATCCGAAAATCTTTTTCCACGAAGACATTTTTTCAAATCCGGAAACAGGAAATAATCACTAGGGGCAAGGTCTGGACTATAGAGTGGATGTTGGATTTCTTCGAAACCACAATCTCGCGCAGCAGCCTTGGAAACTCGCGCCGTGTGAACAGGAGCGTTGTCATGAAGAAGCAACACACCCCGTCTTTTCTTTTTAATTTCCTCCCGCAAATTATGCAAAGTGGAAGCGTAGGATGTGGCGTTGATGGTTTCACCTTTTTTTTTGTACTCAATGAGCAAGATTCCCTTTGAGGCCCAAAAAACTGTGGCCATGAGCTTCCCGGCAGACGGCGTTACTTTGAACTTCTTCGGGGTGTCAGTTCCTTTTTTATGCCACTGCATGGACTCTTGTTTGCTTTCAGGGTCATAGTGGTGGACCCATGTTTCGTCCCCAGTAACAATTCGATCCATAAAACCGTCCGCGTTCTCACTACACATCTCCAAAAGCTCTCTACAGCATGCGATTCTCACTTTTTTCTGAGGCGCTGTGAACATTCGTGGCACCCACCTTGGACTGACCTTTGAAAGGTTAAGATGGTCATGAAGAATGGTGTGAATGGTACCAATTGAAAGCTTGGTGATCTCTGCCATCATTTTCACCTTTATTCGTCTTCAATGCTCTCTCTGCCTCTCTTGAACTCACTTGACCATTTTTGCACAGTTGATAATGAAGGTGCGGAACCCTGGTAAACAGCCACCATCTCTTCATCAATAGTTTTTTGACTTTTTCCTTGCTTAGTGAGAAATTTAATTACAGCGCGATGCTCAATTTTCACCATCATCGTCTCAGTTGCCATTATGATTCTGTTTAACTAGAGATAAAACGCGAATTAATAATCACATTCATATGAAATTTTACATGAATGTACCAAAATAATAGTATTACTTGATAAATAAGTCAATTTATATATACAACCCCAGCTTCACCCCGATATCGAGAATATGTTGAACGCCCCTCGTACGTCTTACAAATGACTCTCCCTTCTTCTGTCTTCCACGGAAGCTATCGCTGTCCGAAAAACTGGTGGTAAAGAACATTATTAATGAGCTTTTAAAGTAAAAAATCATTAAACATAGTGACTCGCAATACGCGTTGCCCATCGTTTTAGTCAAAAAGAAGTCTGGAGAAACGCGAATGTGTGTTGATCACCGGGCTTCTAATAAACTTACGATTCGGGATAATTATCCACTTAGCTCATTGATGATTGTTTGGAATATCTCGAAGGAAAAAAACGGTTTACAGTGTTAGAACAAGTTAAAGTCGGCTTGGATTCGACCCATGTTACGGCGTTTGTAACACCTAATGGACATTATGAGTTCTTAAGGATGCCATTTGGCCTTAAAAATGCCCCTAGCGTGTTTCAGAGTTTTATCTCTAAAGTCCTTCGACAGTTTATTGGGGAAAATTTAATTGTGGTACATACGAGTATGGATGATATCGTGCTCGTGATCATATTGTTCTGTTAGAACGCGTTCTCCATTGCCTAGCTGAACATGGTTTAGAATTTAAGCTATCCAAGTGTTATTTTGGGTATGCTACTATCGAATATCTCAGTTATAGAGTGACCGAACATGGTATTCAGCCCAGTGATTCCCATTTAAAGACGATACTAAATTACCCTATGCCTAAAAATAGCAAAGAGTTACATTCCTTCCTGGGGTTAAATTCCTACTTTAGACGTTTTGTTTGTAACTTTTCTAGAATATCAAGGCCGATGTATAATCTGTTAAAAAAAGATGTCCCTTTTGATTTCTCCGAAAACTGTGTCATCGCCTTTGAGTGCTTACGGGATTTGTTCGTTTCATCCCCCGTTCTGGCGATTTATAATCCAAAAAGAGAAACTGAGCTACATTGTTATGCTAGCTCACTTGGTTATGGTGCCGTATTATTGCAGAGACAAGATGATAAGAAGCTACACCCAGTAGCTTATTTTTCAAAGAGCACCACTCCTCAGGAGTCAAGATACCACAGTTTCGAACTTGAGACGCTTGCCATTATTTTGGCGTTAAGGCGCTTCCGTGTTTACTTAGAAGGAATCCCTTTCACCATAGTCATTGACTGCAGCTCGCTTACGCTTAAGAAAACTGTAAACTCACGTATAGCAAGATGGGCACTTGAGTTAGAGAACTTTAACTATAAACTTGTGCACCGTAGCGGAGCTAACATGGGTCATGCAGATGCATTAAGCAGGTGCTTTATGGTTTCTGTTGTGAGCTCAGAAGATATTGACTTTCAGTTGAGGGTTGCCCAAAGTCGGGATCGTGTAGTCTCGTCATTGAGGGACAAGTTGGAGAAAGAAGAGTCTAGTCTATATATCTGTTCACGCAAGAATTAGTAAATGTACTTGTGTACTATTACATTATGGCAATAATTTATTACTTTAAGTTTTGAACATGAAAAGTAAGATGTCGCTCTAAAATTCTCCAAATTCACCATACTCAATTGTATTCTGTTTGGTTACTTATTAACATTGTACTATCCGCCTCTTCTGTTATCAACCTTCAACCAGGTAAGATCTCTTAAAGCAAGGTGTTACCGCATGATAAAACACCTTGTTATTTCTTCTACATACTCGTATTTAACTTCGTTGGAGAATATCCTACCAGCGCTCCAAGTGTGTATTCCATACGTATCCGCACAATATCCTTCAGGACGGTATTGTTTACAGAAAGGATCGGGTTGGAAATCTCTTGTTTTATGTTCCCGCTGAGATGGTGGACAACTTAATTAGACATGTTCACAAAAGCGTAGGGGTTACCAAGTGCTACGAACAACTTCGGATGAACTATTGGTTTTCTGACATGTTAAACTGTAACCGGTGTATCATGTATTCGTCGCCTGTCAATTCAATGGAGAGAAATTTGTTCAGTATCCCAAAAGAACCGGTACCTTTTCATACACTTCACCTCGACCACTTCGGACCCCGTCCCGCTATTCAGTCGAAAAGGAAACATATTTTGCTAGTCGTCGATGCCTTTACGAAATATGTCAAGCTGTATCCTGTCATATCGACTAGTACTAAGGAAGTGTGTGCTTCACTGAACAAATATTTTGACTATTATAGTAGACCTTCTAGGGTGATTAGAGATAGAGGCACCTGTTTTACCTCTCTGGAATTCAGCTCATTTCTTCTAGATAATAATATAACTCATGTAAAGATGACGGTCCGATCGCCGCGGGCGAACGACCAAGTTGAGAGGGTTAATCGGGTGTTAATAGGTATGCTCGGGCAGCTTAGTGAATCCGTGCAACATGACGATTGGGTACAGAAGTTATCGCAGTGGAACATAGTTTAAACAAATACCGTGCAAAGATCCATTGGCACTACTGCTTTTCGGAGTTCATTAGAAGGGGCCTAGTGTAGATAAACTAACTGAATTCCTTTAGGATAAGGGTTTGTGTTCTCAAGTAGGAAATGAGCTTCTGAGTCGATAGAAAAGTTTCAGAGTTACAACTTTTGAAAATTCGAAGAGTATCATCGTCCAGGGCCATTGTATAGTGAGGGGGACTTTGTTGTTATAAGAAATATTGACACTTCTGTTGGCTTTAATAAAAAAATTAATACCCAAATATAAGGGTCCGTTTGTAGTTCACAAGTCCCTACCGCACGATAGATACGTTATTATTGATATCGAGAACTGTCAGATTACACAGTTACCCTATAAAGGAGTAGTGGAGGCTAAGAACATTCGCCTTTGGAAACGGGACACTGATCAGTCAGGTTGAGGGCTTTAGTCAGAAGCGCCTTCCACTGTATGTTTAAGATAATTTTAACTGTAGCCATTTTCGTAAATTTAAGATCGTGGTCGATCTATTTGTCAGATTGACCGAGTTATAGTATTTAAGAAATTTGTATCATTAATGTACCACACAAAAAAATTGTTTTCCTCCGTACTGTACAGAGAGGTTCGGTCATTTTGTTTTTTTTTTTGAGGAGACGTCACTTTCTTCTGGCGATCCTGGCGGAGTAAGTGTTTTTTTTTTCTTTTCAACGAAATAAAAGATTTAAACAGGAACGAGAATTTTTAATAAAAAATAAGTATAAATTATTTGTCCACCGTGTAGTCGCTTTAAGGCGAATAGCTGCAGTTGCAATTGTTCCCAATGGCTTTTTTGCAAGAGAATAAAGCTATTGTAGCTTTCTTGACTCTTTCTCGAATGTTAGGTTTCCAGTTTAGTTTCCTGTCCAAACTATGTATAAAAGAGAAGGGCAATCGAAAATGAAAAAGATGGGGATATCAGCTTAGACTCACGAGCGTTTCAATGTAATGAAATTGATTTGGAAGAAGCCTTAAGCTGAAGAGGCCATGTACAAAACGATCGTCAAGTAATCCACCCGGAAAGTCAATAAATCTCAAGAATCAACAAAGTGAGGGCACGACGAAAGATTACAATGTCAGCGGTCCAAAATAGAGTCGTCTATATCTCCGAACAACTGAACAAGATAGCTCAAAGAGGTAATCCAAAACTTGTATACAGAAGTACGAGTATCTGAAAGATCAATTATACGAATGTTCATGAATAAAATAATTAAATCACTTTCGTGTGTATATATATTTTGAATTAGCGTACAACGGTAATCATTTTTTATTTTTAATAAATACGTGTCTCAAAATGACTTACAAATTCTCCTATACATCTAATTGTTGTTTGTTTTTCAGTGTTTTTTTTTTAAGTTAAAATGACGGTGTCATTGTGTAACTATCCAGTATCCATACATACTCGGTAATACATAATAGATAGACTGTATACATACATTAAATATAATTATATTAAATATATACTCGTACTGCATTGCTAAGAATATACTCGTAATGCCTTTGCGCAGGTATTTGGGGGGGTTTCCACTTTGACTTAAACGTTGACTTTGACTTGGTTTTTTGGATTTGGATTTGGTATTGATTTTTTTTTTTTCTTTTTTTTAAAAATATGAAAAACAAAATTCTTCCATTTACTTTCGGACACAATTAATTTAATTAAATTTGTTAAGGTTAAAAGTTTAATTATTTGATTTAATTGTTATGAATCAGAAGCTTCTAGATTGCAAATGTTGTGCTGTGTTTTATGGTTTGGCGTTTACCAGAAGCCCGATGATTTACCACCTGGTGGATTTCGTACTTTGATGCATGATCGCGGGCCACCCTTATCGAGTTCCTCTGTAAAAAAAATAAAAAGGACATATCATTAGAAATAATTAGAACTATATTTGGATATAAAATAACTAACCACTTATGGAGAATGTAGACTCCTGTAAATTCCTTTGTCCGTCGAGTCTATGGCCTCGGCATGATGGAGTGCTAGCCAAAGAACCTTCAGCTGGCATTGGATAGTTGCCAGAGAGCGAACCACGAGGAATCGGTTCTTGGTATGGAATCTCTATTTCTAATGCATCGCATAAGTTCAATTTCTTCGTTCCGTTAACCATCTCATCCTCATGGTCATGTTCGATTTGTTCAGGTTTTACCTTACCATCGAGGATATCATAAACGAATGCAGGACGTACGTCCGTTGGAATGAACTTGCCATATCCCTCAGCAACGCGTACAACATCGTTCTCAACACAAATTCGTCCACGAACGATGACTACCTCTGGCACACCATGGCAGACCATGCCTTCGAAGATGTTAAAATCACATGCATGATGATGAGTATCTTTGGAGATTTTACGAGTCATGTTTGGATCCCAAATGACGACATCAGCATCGGAACCGGCTGCAATGCGTCCTTTTTGTGGATACAAGTTGAAGATTTTTGCTGCATTAGTACTAGTTACGGCGACAAAGCGACACGGATCAAAGAGACCAGCATGGACACCTTTCTCCCAAACGATAGACATGCGATCTTCAACGCCGTTCACACCGTTGGGAATTTTCGAGAAATCGTTTAGGCCGAGTTCTTTTTGGTCTTTATTGAAGGTACAATTATCACTCCCAGTTGTCTGGAGATCGTCACTAAAGAGAAATAAATAAAATAATTAGAAAATGTTGATAACAATTTAATAGTGGGTGAGTGGATGAACAAAAAAAAACAAAAACAAAGGAACGCACTTTGGTTAGAAGACAGTCAAAACGAAAACACAAAATGGAAAGTGTTTGGGTTTAAAACTTCTCATGGCATTAAAGCTAGCCAATATCGCAACAAAGTTTTTTTTCCGGAAATGGGATATAATATGTAATCCGGTGCTTGGGTTGGATAGTTGGTGCAAATTTTAGGCTTTGATAAATGGTAAACCTATGACATTCGGTACACGTACTCGTAGTTGCAAGTTAACAGACTCTTACAGCTATTGAGTTTTATTTTGTTTTAAAAGAGAAAATATGTCACTTTGTTACTAGCTTTAGTCATCACTTTCACTACTTACGAGTATGTCTCTGAGTTGTAATTCCGTTTTTACCGGGATTAAGATCCGATTTTAAATAAAGTTTCTAACAGAGGGAAGATTTCTGAGTGAAAACGTGGCGGAAAATTAGAGAGCTTCAAATGCAAAAACCATCGCATAGGTAGGTATGCCGAAAAATAGACCAGTACACAGAAAAACTATTGTACAACAGATGTCTCTTGTATTTTACGTAGGTATCTGCCGTGAAGGCTTAAGCCTACGGTGCGTCTTCGCACAAGATATCAAAACAATGCGTTGATAAGCGCCCTTCGGGTAGTACAAGTACTACCACCAGTACCAGATTCGAAGTCGTGTGTAAAGCACGAACTTCCACTTTGGTAAAGGGTCGAGGCCTATCTAATACCTCAGCCATTCTGTGGGTCATGACACCCGGTTGCAATGCAACTGCACATCGAGCAGACCAATTGGTTCCATAGCAATCCCCTGGTTTAGCACATGTCGTAGTACACTACACATATGCTAAGCCATGGTCCAAGCACCATTAGTTCTATTCTCCCCGCGATTTTAGGTACAAATCTACAGCCACCACGATACTCCCACAAGGGGGCCAACTCCTAGATCAGGCCGGAACCATAGTTCCGGGGGCTCCTGACCTCCCGTGGTACCAGAATATAGCTTCCGGTCGAGCTTCGCAACCTTGCGGTCACATCTAGTTGAGCACCTCACTGCCCAGGACTGGCGGCCTTTCAACACATTTAAAAAAAATTTCTATGTGTCACTCGTCTTCTATTATATACTTCTTTTGCAAACGGTATCAGTGATAATTTCACTGACATCGTAGGCCTCACCATTAAAGATGATGCCCATAGCCTGCAAGTCCCTAATGTCTGAGTAATTGAGATACTCACATAGGACATGAAGCCAGTCCTCATAAGTGGCTCCACATGAGCAGCTCGCAACACCGCTAAGCCCTCTCTTATGCAATAATGCATTAAGAGAGTCATGCCCGGTCAACAAAAGGCCCAGGCTGGGGGTAAAATTTCGTTCAGGAAATACTCTCATGGTTAGCACATCCCTTAGGAAGCCGTAAGTAAACCTGCTAATTTCGCTAGCATCCCATCTAGATTGCCATCTTGATAGAACACATGCATGTAGCAAGGTTTTACGCTGCTTCAGGGATAGGCCATCCACTTCTTTCGGGGAAACCCAATCTCGCCCATTTACGGGGAGACCTTTTCTGATCTTGAAAGTAATACCACGACGTATCACTTAAATATCCAGAGGTGGCACTCCTAGCAACACCTGCATTGTCTTTGTGGAAACAGTGTGGCACACAGGTAAACACCCAAGTAAGGCGACTCTTTGGCAAGACAAGATCCGCTTACGACCATCCAGAGTCATAATCCTGTCGTACCATACCGATGCTCCATATGTTGCACGAGCAATAAAAAGGCCATCGTATATGACATGGACAGAGCGCCTGTTGAGTCCCCAGTCGGATCGCAAAATGCGCCTTACAACAGCCGTACAACAGTAACTTAAGCAGCGTAAAACCAGCAAACTTTCCATCAGGTACATGACTAACCGACCATAAAACGGAAACTATAATTTTAGTCAGCCGTCCGGTTAAAAATAAAAAACGCTACAAAAAAAAAAACAGTGAACATATTGCCTTCAAAATTGTTTCATTTATTAGACCACAATATGGATTATTGAAAAAAATTGAATTCACTCGAAATGACTGCTTTTTGCTTTAACAAAGCACACAACAAACGGTGTGGTCATAGCGGCACGTACGGTTTCCATGGAGATCATGGACCCTGCTCTGGTTAATTCTGTTTCCAAATTTCTGTGGGGAGCCTTACAGGGCATTGTCCTCCAATTCTGAATACAAGCCATAATCCAGTGGATTCAGATCTGGACTCCCCGACGGTCAATGTTCTGCTGCTATAAAGCCAGGAATATTGACTATGTGCGCTGGAGCAGAGTCCTATTGGAAGATCCATTTATATCCGCTAAAGAGAGTATTAATCAAATCCTTCACCACACCCCGTAGCCCATTTTCTTGGTAAACCTCTGCACCAGTGTTTACGCCTTTTTCACAGAAATGGAGTGATGTGACACCATGGCGAAAGAGACCCCCCACCAAACCATTACGGAAGCGGGACGATGTCCACGTTGAACCCTTGGAACAGCTTTTTTCGCTTCCTTAGATGAAGTGGCATACATTTTGTGATTTTGTTTGTTGAAAACTTCATCCACGGTAAAAATTTTCACATCCGTAAACAGAATGTTTTCATGGCCATTGTCCACGTGCCACTGCAACATTTCCTTGCATCTTTCCATCCTAATTTTTTTCAGTTGAGGAGTTAGAAATGACCCGTGGACCGACAATAGGCATTCATATGCAGATCATCCCGAATCAGCCTAGACATGGATCTGGTTGATATATCCAATTCCTTGGACATGAATGTCCGAATTCGTTCACGCACTGTCTTTACTACCGCATTCGTACGGACGACGCGCGGGCGATCACTTCTTGGCCTGTTCTCTACTCCAAACAATTCGCCGAAGCGAGCAATTGCCCGATAAACGAATATTCTCGATATTCCGAGTGGTTTTAGCAACTCAAAAATTTGGCCGGCATTCTTTCCACACTTATGTAACGCTATTACCGCGACTCGATTCTCTTTAACGACCCACTCTATGTTAATAGTTTGCAAACTGAAGCCGAACTGACTAGTATTCTTCACTGATTAGTGCATGTGTTCTGAAATAGGTATACGAGGGTTGTCTGAAAAGTTTCCGACAGAACAATGAAACAAAACATTTTTTCTCAAATTTTTATTTTTTTTTTACATAGTGTCCTTGTATGTTCCCATTTCTCTAACCCGTCCAAATAGTACTTGGCGTTTTTCTCTGCAAAATAATTGTTCACGAAGGTGATTGCCTCCTCATTTGACCAAAATCTCTGTCCTCCGAGTGCAGTTTTTAGATGAGCGAACAAAAAGAAGTCGCTTGGGGCTAGATCTGGTGAATAAGGCGGATGGTCGAGCAGTTCAAACCGTAATTCATGGATTTTCGCCATGTCAACCGCTGAGGTATGAGACGGCGCATTGTCTTGGTGAAACAGGATTTTCGTTCTCTGCAAATGTGGCCGTTTTTCCGCAATTTCTGCCTTCAGCTCGGAAAGTAATGATGCGTAGTATGCTCCTGTAATGGTTCTTCCTTTTTGAAGATAATCGATTCAGATCACTCCTTTACTATCCCAAAAAACTGTCGCCATCACTTTCCCAGCCGAAAAAACAGTTTTTGCTTTTTTTGGAGCCGGTTTGCCCTTTGCAGTCCACTGTTAACCAAGTTTCATCTGCAGTAATTAATCGGCGCCGAAACTCGGAAACTGCGCCGACAGAGCGTTGGAAATGTTCATTGGAACACGTTTTTGGTCTAACGTAAGCAAACGCGGCACCCAACGCGCGGACAGTTTTCTTATGCCTAAATCTAGATGTAATATGTAACAAACACGTTCTTTGGACATTTTCATAACCTCTACTATCTCCTATCTCTCTCACTTTAATTCGGCGGTCGTCTAACACCATTTGGTGAACTATAGCAATGTTATCGTCAGTGGGTGGAGTTTTTGGACGTCCCGAACGTTCATCATCTCCAAAGCTCTTACGGCCACGTTTAAATTCAGCTGCCCAATATTTCACTGTGGTAAATGATGGTGCAGAGTCCCCATACACAGAGTCTAACTCATTTTTGATTTGCGTAGGCGTATTGCCTTTCAAAAACAAGAATTTAATAACAGCTCGATACTCAATTTCTTCCATTTTCACAAAAAACACTCACATCGACTCACTCAAACGACTGTCAACTAAAAACTGCGCGTCCAAAATGACTGAAACTTCGGTAAGTAACTGTCAAAAGATGCACAACTAACATTCACTAATTTTTATTGCCGAGTGCCGGTATCTTTACGTTGCATACTATATACAACCCTCGTATATATGAAAATTCTGTTCTCAAACGCTGGCTTAAATTCAGAGACCATATGGACTACTATAGTATGCAAGAAAATCTCTCCACCATTTTCTTCCGGTAAGTATCCGGCAGTTATCACAACCCTTCTGCGCAAAATTACGAATGATCGAGGGCTCTAAAAATATTGGCCTTAGTGTCTTTAGTTGCATCTTTTCTGGCGAAACAGGTTACTCAAGGAAAGAACTACATATTTTATCTACCTTTCTACACAATGTTTCAGTCTTTCCTAGGGAGATGGGTATTACCTTTAGTCATAAAGTGCTTACAGTTCGTAATGAACTTAAGCTCGATATTCAAGCACGTAGTGCTCTCCGGTGTCGTCATCAATCTTAGCTATTTCGCAAAAAGTAAGAAGTCTACATGTTAGTACATATTTGCTACAGCAGGAGGGTCATGCAACGTAGGGTTATGCTCACAAGAAGCCCCACTATGAAAAGAAGTCCTAACTGAGGACGCAGAAAGTTCTAACGCGGGTTCAGGTTCAAACAATTCTTCCTCTGAGCCATGGCGCTACCAAACATTGAAGTGATACGAGTGTTTAGCAGGGCCTTATTTGAAAATTAACTGACCCTGCAGGCTTTGTTTCAAATACATCAAGATTGCATATCGCTCATTAAATGGAACGGCGTCATAACTCAAAAAAAAACATCATTCCACAGAAAGCGAAATTTAAAGCTTAAATACTTATATTTTTATATTTCATTATCTTTTTAACTAACACCAAATTTGTTTTATTAACTTGGTTGTACAATTTATTTTATAGCAACACAATTTAGTTTTATTTTTGAAATCATTTAAATTTTTGAAAAATATAAAAACTTTTAACATTTTTACTGTAGCAGAAAGCGAACACATTTTTTTTATAAGATAAAGTGGTACGTGTGTTTGGCGTGTTAGACTTTTAGGGTTCGTTGCAACTACAATAATTCTTTTCTAGGAATTGTTTATCATGCTGTCGACGGACACCGGCGGAGTTTACCAAAAACATTGCCAAAAGAATAAAAAAAATCCATGTTGTTGTTTTATTTGCATGCCAAATTGTTTACATATAATATAAGGACATGATCTGATTAATCCCGATGCGATTAAAATGGAAACTTTTTTCTAAGCCGCAGTACAAAATTTCGCTTTTTAAAAAAAACCTTAACACTAAAGAGGGTATTACTACTTTTAAAATGAAAAATTGGATAGCGAGGTTAGCTTTCTTTAATTTTTCTTTAATCACTGTATAAAGCTTTGTGTATTAAACACTATGAAATCTGTTGCTAGCGGTAAGTTTAATGATCAAAATAAAAAATAGTGAAATAATTTTATGTTTTATATTGATTTAAAATGCGTTCAAAAAGTGCCCTTTTGGGACTAAAAAAAACCTAAATTTTTGTGTAATAAAGAAAAAGTTAGAGTTTCTGGTGAAATCCTGTTATATAAGTCAGCTCTAAATTTACCTTAATATCCCCTTTATAAGTTATAATCATAAAATGTTGCGATGTTGAAAGATATACATAGTAGAGCAAATCTGTTGAAAACACTAAAAATTAGAGTTCGCCTCAATAAATATTTTTCGTTGTTCTTTTTTTTGGTACAGGCTCAAAATCTAATTTTATTTTTCTATCAGGAAATCAGCTGAGTTAGTGTTTGAGGAGCTGTTCATCACACGACTCAAAAGAAAAAAATAATTTTTTGTCTGAAAACATTAAAAACCTTATCCGCCTCCGAGGAAACTAAGAAAATGTTAGCTAAGTTTGCATCTGAATACAAAATTCGATTGTAGCCTCTTCTAGAAATTACCAGGCTTTTACGAATTAAAACAGAACCTGATTGGAGCTCGAAATATCGTTTCCATGCCGAGCCCATGCATTAGTTGGACGGCCACAAACTGATTTCGTCGAGCTAAGTGAAAGATCCAAGAGGAGAAAAACGGTAGGTATGCGTTCTGAATTTGAGCCCGAGCCATTTCATTATACCGTAATGAAGAACATAATTTTTTCAACTCAATACTCGATTAGCGGTATTATTCCGTATACCGTACATGAAGCTTTGTCAATACCACTGCTGTGGATTGGGAGTAAGCCCCCATAAAACTAATCTTGTCCTCTTTTCCAGGAAGTACAAAATTCCAATTATAAACCCTCTCTCAATAAACGGTACCGGTTTAGTCTTTTCCGATACAGCAAAATATTTGGGTCTCGTTTTTGACAGGAAACTTAACTGGAAACCTAAGATAAGAGTCAATAAAGCTACCCTAGCTTTATTCTCTTGCAAAAAAGCCATTGAGAATTAATGAGGCCTTCAGCCTCGCATAACCCACTGGCTATACATCTTGGTAATAAGACCGATACTCACCTACGGGGTTGTTGTCTGGTGGACGGCCTTAGGCAAGGCAGCCAACTGCAGCAAACTAAGCCGAGTCCAAAGAACAGCATGTCTATGCATAGGCAGAGCCCTACGTTTTACTCCCTCCTCGGCATTAGACATTCTGTTTCTTTTTTTAATTTTGGTGGGGGCTGAAGCCCCCATTTATTGGCTTAATACAGCTTAATCCAACTTAAAAACTAACACAAAGACTTAAGAGCTAGGGACCAAGGAAGTGATGGAGGAGATCTGGTTTGAGACGAAGAGTGCTCAGGTGGAAATAAAAAAGGGAGAGGTTTGAGTTAACCTTTCGGAGCATTCGGGAGATTGGTTCGTTGGAGCCATAAGAGGTGCGGTGGACCGGTAGATAGAAGAGACGAGGACAACGTAGATCGCGGCGGTTGGTATTGAAGGAAATGGAGTTCAAAATGGATGTAGAGTCGATTGTACCCGAGAGAAGTCGATGACTGAAAAGAACGTCAGCAGTATTCCTACGTTCTTCTAACAAATTCATATTTAGAAGT
Organism: Volucella zonaria; assembly: GCA_963966105.1. NCBI lineage: Eukaryota > Metazoa > Arthropoda > Insecta > Diptera > Syrphidae > Volucella > Volucella zonaria. The sequence goes on along the minus strand of OZ014530.1, from coordinate 36,045,053 downwards.
TTGAGGCGGTCCTGATAGGGAGGTAAGATTAAAGGGTCGTTCCATGGCAGGCCACGGAGGGCAAATCGGAGGAATCGACGTTGAATACCCTCGATTCGGGAAACATGAACCCGGTGAAAGGGTGACCAAGCTTGACTGGCATACTCAAGCAAGGGGCGAACAAAGGTAACTTAGAGAGATCTGGTTACATATGGGTTGGAAAAATCCTTGGACCACCGTTTAATAAAGCCAAGTGATGAGTTGGCTTTGAGGATCATCTTATCGATATGAGAACGGAAATTAAGCTCACTGTCGAATAATATGCCAAGGTCTTGAAAAGACTGAACCAGGGGAATTGGTTGACCATAGAAAAAATAAGGTCGCGAAGGAGACAGGTTGCATTTACGTGAGAAGGTTATAAATGTACATTTGTCTATTTTAAAATCTAGGCACCAGATTGAAAACCAATCAAGGTCTTCTTGAAGAAGGGCAGAAAGCAAGAAGAAATAGTTTTAAAAAAATTTGCGTCGTCAGCGTAAAGGGAGAGGGAGGAGTGTTTAATGACCCTCTCAACATCGTTGATAGTAAGAATGAAGAGAAGAGGGCCAAGATGACTGCCTTGTGGAACCCCAGATGGGGCCAGGAATGGAAGAGAAAAGGCGGATATAAACCGAACACTATAATATGGGTTTGCCAGGTAAGAAGAAATCCATTTTAATAAGAGAGGCTCAAAGCCGAGAGCAGACAATTTGAAGAGGATCAATTGATGAGATATCTTATGAAACGCTTTAGTGAAATCAATTGCGATAACATCGATTTCTTTGCCATTTTCTAAGGCTGAGAGAGCAAAAGACACGAATTCAACCAAATTTGTGGTAGTTGATCTACCTTTTAGAAAACCATATTGTCGGGGTGAAATAAAAGGCTTGCAAATGAAGCTTAAGGCTCCGGTAAAATGCTTTCAAAGAGTATATGAGAGATTTTAGCAATGGGACGATAATTGGTAACTTCATGCTTAGATCCCTTTTTGTTTATCGGGATTATAAAAGAGGTCTTCCAAATCTGGGGAAATTCTCCCTGTGTAAGGGATAGACGAAAAAGCTAGGAAAGGGGTAGAAACAGATTGGAAGAGCATTTTTTAAGAAACACGGCGGAGAGTCACTTGACACCTGTCGATATCTTCAGCAGGCAAGTAGTTGCGACTGCAGCTATTCGCCTTAAAGCTACTACGCAGTGGACAAATAATTTATTTGGCCACGCTGACGTTCTTAATGCATTACCAATCCTCACAGAGAACATCGATTACACCTTACCTGAACTTTGGTTTGGCAAAGACTTCCATGTAAGCTTCCTCTCTAGATCCTTCTGAGAGGAAGATGCTTTCATGGAGGACAAGTCAATCCATTTCTACACAGATGGATCTAAAACCGATAACAGGGTTGATGGCGGTGTTCTCTCAGATAAGCTAAATCTAAGCCTCTCTTTGCACCTTCCAAATCACTGTAGCGTGTTCCAGGCTGCTATCAAGTCCCTGAACTCAATCCCATTAAATTCGAAAACTGCCCTAATCTCTTATGGAGATGGCAGAGCAGTTCAACTTTCACCTTTGCTAGGTGCCAGGCCACAGAGACATTCCAGGGAACTGTAGGGCCGATGAACTCGTCAAAATTGGAACCACTCTACCTATTCTCCCGAAAAACGGTAGCATAGGTATACTAATCGCTACGTGCAAATTAGTATTAAAACTGAATGCCAATAAAAGAACAGACCTTAGATGGACTGTCGGACCAACATGTCTAGCGACTAAACAGATCTGGCGAAAGCTACATCCGAATCGCTCGAAGGGTCTGCTCCTTCTAAATATTAAGCATCTCAGCGCCATAATATGTGTCATTACTGGACGCTGCTTCATAGGCAAGCACGCAAGAAGGCTTGGCACTTTTACAAACGATTTCTGTAGAAGATGCACGGACGAGGAGGAAGAGGAGACAATCCTCCAACTGCATGTCCAGCTCTCTCCCAGAGAAGAAACCTTCACTTAGGAGCTTTCTTCCACAATGACTTAAACGATCTAAAAAATATAGACCTACGCTTCATCGTAAGCTCGAACTGGTTCCATTAGTAAGAGGATCATAGATCCACGTGGCATCACAATAGGCCAATAGGCCTAAGTGGGTTGGTGTTTCCAACAGCCACTTTGACCTACCTACCTACCCTACCACACGAATCCTCGATGCTTAAATGCTACTAGTAGGTTTGCTAAAGTCTGCCGAATCTCTGGATTTTGCAAGGGGACGACGATCTAAAACATCGGAGTCGCCCCTGCACGGGTTGGAAATAGGAAAATGGTCTACAGACGATAGATTGGCCGTTCCAAATTCCTGATGCGAATCCAATATAAAATATGTGGTCGTTGATGAAGCAGAGTACACTACATTTTGTTTACACATCGAGTGATCAGAACTCAGAATTAATGTTTCATATGTTGCTATTGGTTTTAATTTTTGTTTCGTTGTTCAGCTGTGATTGTGGTTAGTTTCTGCATTAATCTTACAATTTTTTCGAAATAAAAGATTATTTTTCAGTTACAATATAGTCGTTTTATTGTGTTGTCTTGGCATACAAAAAATAGAAGAAATGGGTACCCGAAAAATGGCGACGGGTACACGTAGGCGACGATGACGTTGGTTTAAAACCCTCAACGCTATCAAGTCGATCGCGTCTACTATGACGGCAAGTGGAGGAGAAGATTCATTTAAGAACTGTACTCCGACATCGACCAAAACGCCCAGAAATGTTCGACCATTTTCAAAATCGGCGACATGAAACTTTGTTTGGACTTGTTTTGACAGTCGTTTCGACCCCAATTTATTCGTCAAGCAAAATTCGATTTTTTACTTATCCAACAACAAAAATACGTTTAAAAGTTTGGGACTTTGGTGTAAAAATGATTTTTCCCATGCAATTCAGCTTACTGACTGTCAGATGCCACTGGAGTAGGTGACACCGATCCGATTTTGAAACGACTTCTAACTCTGATGTCGAAACGAAGTCACATAACCTCACTTAGACACGTAGAATGTGTACACTAGCTCTGCAAAATTTAGCAAGAGATCTTAAGGAACTGGCTCTGCTAAATCGAAAACAACTCCGACTGTAGTAAGTTAGTAAACAAGGATCTATAGAAAGTAAGTACTCTAAACAATCGGAATCTTTTCCGTTTTATTCATTTATTTTTAACATAAATATTTATAATCCCTCGACTTTTGAATCTTTCCATTTTTTAATGCTCTACATACAGCCTCGCTATACGGCAGCTCCAATTCCATCTCTTGAAACTTGACATTCATCTCAGTTGGTGGTTCAGCATTTAATGCTTCATAAACAAAATCGCAATTTACCGGAGTTGGTATGAATTCACCATAACCTCGTTCAACTTGCAAAATTCCTTCCTCAAAAGCAATCTTCCCACGAATCATAACAATCTCTGGTACACCATGACAAACTAAACCTTCGAAGACATTAAAATCACAAGCATGATGATGTGTATCCTTGGAAATTGTCCTCGTTACATCCGGATTCCAAATAACAATATCAGCATCTGATCCTTTTGCAATGACACCCTTCCTGGGATAGAGATTAAAGATTTTCGCTGCATTTGTACTGGTAATCTCTACAAAACGGCATGGATCTATAAGTCCAGCATGCACACCACGCTCCCAACAGATGGACATCCGATCTTCAACGCCATTAACACCGTTTGGAATTTTAGAAAAATCTCCTTTTCCGAGTGCCTTTTGGTCACGATTAAAAGTACAATTGTCACTTCCTGTTGTTTGCAGATAGTCGCTAAGGATTTGACATTAAAAGAATGGAATATGGTTTGAAAAGCAAAGAACTTCTTATATCTAAAATCCAATAAATATCCACTTTTTGTTCCCGAACAAATAGGTGTTAAATTAAAACTCTAATCTGATGGGTCAGATGAAATTAAGAATCTTAAAGTCTACGGGGCTTATAGCCTCTTAAAGATACAAATTAATCTGGCATTTCTAATTGTCACTTTCATTGACAACAATTAAAAAAAAAACACACACACAAAACTTGGCAGCACTCTTAGTACAGTGAATCAGAGTACAATCCCTGAATACGAGTATAAGTTATTTGAAAAAAAATGTTTAGATATGATATTCCTTTGCCGACCACCCAAGACACCAAGAATTATCCCATTCCGTATAGTTCCAGAACACTTACACACAAAACACACAACAGACTTAAAACTAATAACAAAATTAACATAGTTGAATGGGATGATGATTGGTATAATGCACGAAAGTTTAAATACTTACTACGCCAATGACTTCATCAATTGCCTTGGCGTTTCAGGTGCTTCCCGAATCGGTGGACTAGTAACGTAAAAAGCCTGTTCGTTTCTTTTCACACCATTCATCGAACGTCCAATCGAACTGGCTAATGTCTCACCGAACACACAATATCCACTACGACGTGCTCGGCCAATTATTTCAGCCGATGATTTACACGTCACACAGGTTACGTAAAGCGGAGCTTTTATCTATTTTGAGGTTAAGAGCGTTAAGAAAAACAGAAAAAGAGAGAAAAAAAAATGGAACAAAAAATGAATTAAGCCCGCCGTTAAAGTGTTAGTAGCAATGAGAAACAAAATTACGGCTAGTGTATATAGATATTAATAATGGTGACATGCTTTGTAAGGTCTTATGCAACAACAAACAAACATTTTTTAAAAAAAAAAAAACTTCAAATACATAGATATAAGCGTTGATCTGATTTGTATCCTTGTTCGGGTCGCCTTGATACTTACTTCGCCAGCAGCTTCATCATGAATTCAGGTGTTGTAGGATCAGACCTTAAGGGCGGACTCATAATATGAGCGGCACCATGATGCCAACATTCATGACGACAATGTGTGCCATCTGTGCCAAGTGTTGCTGCTAAGGTTTCACCATAGATGCCACGATTCTTATAACGGAATCTAGCTCTTGCTAGTTCAATACCAGCAGCTTTACTCATCACATGCACTACATACAGTGGACAATCGACCTTAAGTCGTTTTTTTTTTTATTTTGGATTGTTTTTTTTTTGTAGCAAGTGTAATGTAAGAGTATTTACAGGGTGCACGTGTTCGAAGTAATAGAAATTAAAATAAATTTTATAAATAAAAAAATAAAAAAGAATATTAAAAAGAAAAAAAAAGATTAACAATAGATTAGGAATAAATTTAAGCTACCTATAGCTTCCTTCAATTAAATAAATAGAAAAAAAAAACGCCTAACTTCTATATGTAGCCTTAGTCTCACACCTTAGGAATGAATAGTAATAAAGACCTTGCAAAATAAGCCTACACAGAGTGACGGAAAAGAACTAAAACTGGAAAAAAAGACACAAAACCTGGTTAAATCCGGCCTAATAAAGGGTTTTCCAACAAGAGCAGATAACTTAAATCTGGCGTTCTTGTATCCATGTCGAATCATTATAAAAATCCAATGGTGGACAGTCTGCTGCTATTTAAAATGGATCGCTACTCAACACAACAACGGTTCTTTATTTTTAAACATTTTTTCAAAATCTTGAAAGTTTGACTGCCACGATTCGCAAATTGCATCTCTATTTTTGGGAATGTTCCAAGTGCTTAAATTTTTAAAAAATAAATCGAAAAATTCGACACGACTGATTTCAGATCCACGACACGTATTCGTCCAGGCCTTTTAGCAGAAAACATCACGGCTGTTTGCCGGAATGTGGTCCATAATGAGGCAACTTTTATTCAACATGCGTATACTCACGAACAATTTGCGTCTTCATGCCTACAAAATCCCACAAAGTCCATGAATCATGACCGTACACAGCGAAGAGGGTTAATTGATTCAATGATTCTAAGAGAGGACACCACTTGAATTAGATCCATACCATTTTCAGTTAGTACCAACCTTCAAAAGATACGCGTGTAAATTTGACAGCCGTCAGACGACTAGTTCTCGAGATATACCGTTGTGAGTGATGCAACTTTTGTTATGGCGAAAAAAAATGGATTCAAAGCAATTTCGTGTGTTGATTTATCATTGCTTTTTGATGGGAAAAAATTCAGCCGATGCAAAGAAATGGCTTGATAAGTGTTACACGGACTCTGCACCAGCCGAACGAACCATTCACAAGTGGATTGAAAAATTTAAAAGTGCTCATACAAGCACCGAAGATGATGCACGCAGTGGACGTCCAAAAGAGGCTGTTGCAGATGAAAACATCAAAAAAGTCCACAAAATGATTACGAATGACCGTAAAGTGAAGTTGATCTAGATAGCTGAGGCTCTGAAGATATCAAAAGAGCGTGTTGGATATATCATACACGAATATTTGGACATGCGAAAGCTGTGTTCAAAGTGGGTGCCGCGTTTGCTCACAGTCGACCAACAACAACAACGTGTTGATGATTCAGAATAGTGTTTAAAGCTGTTCAACCGCAATAAAGCCGAATTTTTGCGTCGGTATGTGACAATGGATGAAACTTGGCTCCATCACTTCACACCAGAGTCAAGTCGGCAGTCAGCTGAGTGGCGAGCAGGCGAGCGGCGACGAATCTCGTCCTCGGCTGGCAAGGTTATGGCATCCGTATTTTGGGATGCACATGGAATAATTTTCATCGACTATCTCCAAAAGGGGCAGACTATCAACAGCGACTATTACGAGTACATTGCGTTGTTGGAGCCTTTGAAGGACGAAATCGCAGAAAAATGGCCGCATTAGAAGAAAAAGAAAGTGCTGTTTCATAAAGACAATGCACCGTGTCACAAGTCGATTAAAACAATGGCAAAATTGAATGAATTCGGCTACGAATTGCTTCCCCACCCAACGTATTCTCCAGATTTGGCCCCCAGTGACTATTTCCTTTTCGCAGACCTCAAAAGAATGCTCGCCGAAAAGAGATTTAAGACCGAATCGCCGAAACAGAGGCCTATTTTGAAGCTAAGCCGAAATCGTACTACAAAACTGTTATCGAAAGATTGAAAAATCGTTTTAATCAGTGTATCCGCCCTCGAAGGCAACCATATTGATAAATAAAGTTGAATTTTGCAAAAATTTTGTGTTTTACTATATATAAAACGGCACGGACGTTTCAGCCCGGATGAACGGGTGAGTTTTCTAATAAAAATCATCTAAATATTGTAAAATAAAGTCCATTTATGCCTATATCTTGATGGCTACGTAAACAAGGCTAAATTGCCGTATTTGGATTGATGGAAAGCCACTTGTGTTTTATGAGAAGGAAATGTATTCTAAACGAATCACGGTTTGATGTCGGTTTTGGGCTGGAGGCATCTTTGGATCTTTTTCTTCAAACATTCTACCGGCAATGGATAAGCAGTCAAAGGAAAGCGATATCGGGGAATGATAAACCAGTTTCTTGCGTTTCAAATGAATGATATGGATCTCCGAAGCGTATAATTCCAACAACAAACAATAGTATAACTGCAAGAGACATTCTCTGATAAAGTCCAATTACAAAGTTTATATCAAAAACGACCACGCAAGCCTTAATGTGATTTAACGCTATGCCACTAAAATCCTATAACGTCTATGCCAACCCGTGATTGAAAGTTCCGTCAAAAGAACGAAAATGTGCCAGCAAAGCCGATGAGGCATTTATGAGATGTGTTGATCCATACATAATTGCCAGATGTCTACCCCTAGAATCCCATTCGTAGGCAAAGTCTTCCATCTATGGAATTTGTTTGTCCCCCCATAATTGCGAAACAACTTTGCCAATATACAGTCGCCAAAAAATTGGCTTCAGAAAGCAGAACAGTAATCTTTAGAAAACAGAAATAACACGCCAAGTTAAGATTTGAGGGTGGAAGATCTCAATACAAAAGTCTTGTATTGTTAAGCCAGCTGGAAGTGGTGAGAAGGTTCCAGAATGGCCTTGAACGCAGTCGACTTCGTCTCCCTATTTCTCGCAATATAATAAATTGTCATCAGAACTGCATATGTCCCTACCAGGAAGACAGTTCACCTATTTCCGCAGAAACGGTGTCCTTAAGTCAGATAACATTGTATAACAAGATCGGAGTCAAATGACAGTTGGCGCGAGATCAATGAAACTACATAGTCGTACCAAGACCACATCTTTTTAAATGGAAAATGGCTTTGAGAGTTTAGCCCGTGATATGCATTTCATTGGGCTGGTGAGAGGAGTCAGATCTCAGGCCAACCTTAGGTTGCGTAGTATATGATTAGGTAGTTCGATATTTTTAAGCCTAACTAATCATAGTTGTTTCGCCTTTTTCTGATTTATTTTTAACTTTTGGAAAACGTAGAAAGGATTGCATCGTCAACCAGAAGGCGATTGAAGTCGATATTATAATTTCACCACTAAGATGTAGAAGCAAGTCTTAGGAAGCGAAAAGCTATAAGTGATTCAGGAAGTGACATTAAGTGACGGCGTTGTAGTTCTCTGATTGATTTTGGAAAAGCTCAACTTGGAAAACATTTGCTCTCTTACCCCAAGGCTTGTACGGTTGCTAAATATCAAGATTTGGCTTCTGCTTTCATCACGGCTTGAGTGTGCTTCAAAATGACATTTCTAAACTAACATAAACAATTCTACTATAAATACAAACTATTTTTTCGAATTATAGCGTTTACATCTCTTTTGTTTGCACAATTATTAACTGTCGGCCTGTCCGGACATTTGCTTGGAGCTGTAATCAGATTACGTACTAATTTATTGTCCCTTACCAAGGCCAAACGTGAGATCAAAGCACAAGGTGACATTGATAGAACGCTCGACGCAGCGCATTAGGATTCTACTCATAGTTGACCAGTAAGATCAAGTTTGCTCATGGTTCTGAAGTTTCCCCACTGGAAAAGATGTATTGATAATCTAATTTGTAATTCAACCCTTTATTAGTCATCAAACACTCATTTTCTTTGACTTTAAATGAGTAAATTCGAAATCCCTATTTTTAAAAGAAGGACACATATAGGATCCATCGAACTACCGACAAATTGCATAATCCTCTTGTGTCCCTAAGCTTTTTGAAAACATTTTTTATGTTAATTTAATTATTTCAAGCTCTAGTCGAGACTGACTGACCCTTGGACTCAATCTTACTTCGAAGAACGCCACTCCCAAGTTCAGTTTGATCTCTCCTTATCTTAACCAATCGAAGCAATTTTTGGTGTTTCACAAGGCAGTCATCTTGATCCAATAACTTTTATTTTGGCTGTCAATAATTAGAGCTAATCTCTTTTATAACTCCCATATATGTATCTGTCTATTGCGATGTTCTGAAGATCTATAGACACATTACCCTTTACCAGAGGATCGTAATAGGTACCCACAACAATCCTTTAACGTGCAAAGTCGGCTTCGTCAATCAAAAATAAAAGGTACATCCAAAAATCTCTATACAAGAACATTATATTCGTTATACCACTTCCCGGGAACGCAAACCGGGTATAGCCTCCTCACTACAAATGACATATCCTAAAAATTGATGCTGTCCAACCCAGATCTTATGATTCGTTCACTGAGCTGGTCACTACATCTTGCCTGCTAATCGATTCAAAGTGCTCAGCTTAATCTGTCAGGAAAAACGTCGCTAAATTACCGATATACTCTCTATCTCTTTATCCATCAGGTTATATCCGAAAACATCGGCTGTACGTCACTGCTGGTTCTACCAGCATACGTATTCGTCCTTCATTTTCCATCCATCGGACCACATAGGGTTATACTGAATCATTGCGTCGTATGCTACGTGAAGTTAATAGAATAAATCCCAAGTTGTATTTCCATTGCTGCAGAAGTGTTTTCCGAGACGCTCTTAATAAATATGTCTCCCTTTCCTCATTATTTTGTTTGTACCAAACGTAATAAAGCTGTCCCGAGTCTGTAATTTATTAAAAGGATCGTGCTGTTTGACACATTTAGACTTCTTCTGATGGACCTCAGACTATCATTCGACATTTGTTCAATTTATGGTTGAGGTAGAGGCCAAGAGTGAAAAACTTATCTAAATTGTATTAAGCAGATCATAAGTTGTAAGCAATGCGGTGGCAAACATTTGAATGACATTTTTTTTTTTATTAATTTGTATAATTAGCTCGCTCAAGGAATTTTTAGTATCCTTAAAAGGAAACTTAGGAAGAAAAGAGAGATAACGATGTGCATTGGTCTTAAATGTTTGCAAGTTATAATGAGCTCGGCAGGGCATTTCATTCTACGGCTTAGGTATGAGTAATGATATTTCAGAGTACGTCCGAAAGTGGGCTTGAGCGTATACTGATGAGCATTCAAAGCGAGACGGTTGTTATAGTTGAAGGTTTGAAGAAGTATGTACATATTCCACGTCTAATTGTAAGGAACGTAAAACACTTTTACTTGTCTTAAAGGTGTGTTTAATATTCTGATAAATTATCTGCTTGCTTTTAAATAAGGCCACCTGTCCTCTATATTCGAAAGCACTTAAGAAAATTAGTATAACAAAACGAATCTGGCTTCGAAAGTCGTAGTAGCAATAAGAAATAGTTGCAAGAGAACTGGCCGGTAGCAGAGGTCTTTGGAAATACCACCTTGTTCAAAAAGTTCCCGTGTGGCGCTCCCATTGTTCCGATTTGAGTTCTGTTTTTTTTTGTTAAGTTGGTAAATCTGTTGTTGATATTCTCTCTAAATCTTAGCGTCATAGCTTGACATTTGCAAAAGTTACATAGCCAAGAGTACACCTATCTCTGTGTGTGTTGGCGATTTTTTTACAATTTTAGAAATGAATTTAAATTTGCAACAAATTAAATTTTGCGTAGAAAACGGATTTAATGGTGCGCGAACGTTGGAAATGTTGAAAAAGTGTTTCGGCAACGATTCTCTAAAGAAAACGGTCGTTTACCAGTGGTACGAGCGGTTCAAAAGTGGTCGTGAGTCAATCGAAGATGATGAATGCAGTGGCAGACCATCGACATCGAAAACCGACGAAAACATTGATGAAGTACGAGTAAAAGAAATGTTGGTCAATAACCGCAAATTAACCATCAGAGAGATAGCGGAGGACTTGAACATTGCCTATGGATCCGTCCAACATATTTTGGTTACAATTTGGATTTGGGTTTCCGTCGTGTAGCAGCAAAGTTGGTGCCACAAAACACCTCAATTTCATGCAAAAAAGAGACCGTGTTGACGTCGCACAAGAGATGATTTGCGAGGCTGAATCCGATCCCACATTCATTAAAAGGATCATTACTGGAGCCGAGACGTGGGTTTATGAGTACGACACGCAATCCAGATATCAGACAAGTGAATGGCGTTCACCAAATGAGCCGAGACCAAAAAAACCACGTCGTTTTCAGTCAAAAAAGAAGCCAATGCTCACGGTTTTCATGGATTACAACGGTGTAGTGCATATTGAATTTTTGCCAGAAGGTCAGACAGTAAACAAAGAGTATTACGAGTATTTAGGCGTTATGAGACGTTCGCGTGAAGCAATTTTCCGAAAGAGACCAGAATTGTGGGCAGAAAACTCGTGGATTTTGCACCATAATAACGCACCGTCGCACAGTGCCATCATTATTCGTAATTTGTTGACGAAAAATGCAACAAATACCATCCAACAGTCACCGAATTCACCTGATTTGGCTCCCTGTGACTTCTTTCTGTTCAATCAAGTTACTCGTAAAAAACCACTACGGGGAACGCGTTTCAGCAGCCGAGAGGATGTAATGGACAATTCGCAGGAAGCACTGATGGACATACCGAGAACCAAATATAAAAAACGTTTCGAGGATTGGATCAAGCGCTGGCATAAGTGTGTTGCAGTCGAAGGGGAGTACTTTGAAGGTGACAATATAGATTCAGATGAATAAACTTGTATTCTTAATTTTTTGAATAAATTGATCATCTCTTGACTTCAAATCAGGATTGCCCCATTAGATGTAAGGTGTTCTGTACTTTCACTTATTTGAGAGCCTTTTTAATGCAACAAACAGATGCGACTTTAGAATCATTTAGAGCACTTTAAATCAATTGTAATTTATGTCTGATATGTTTGTTACATGGTAAGTCAAATAATTTATTCATGATCTGCAGTTTACTAGCGTCAACTCACTGCCTTTGACATAATGCGATGTCCTTGAGTTTGAGTGCTAGCTTGTGAGGCTGAATTGCGTACGTTTGTTCAAATTGTTCGACGACGAGCAATTATCAAAAATATCTTATAAGTGCAGATTAAACTCCGATTCGTTTGCCGTATGTATTGAGCCTCTAATGGTACCTATCTTGTAAATACGAGTATATTACAGGGTCGTCAGTTCAGCAAATGTAATTTCGAGTGGAACAATGCCAAATCTGCATAAACTCTGTCGGCAGTCACTTCATCAGTATTGCTCTCTCGATATATTGAAAAAAATTGAACGGCCGAATAAACATAATCAGCAAACAGAACCGATTGCTTTTATTTGGAGACAAAGTATCTGCCTAAGGGAATCAAGTGAGGACTTTTGCTCCATCTCACATAAAAAATAAAATTAAAGAATATCAAATAGGAGAGATGAAAGACTCTGCTTACACGAACAATGGAATTCATGAATCTAACATGCCCTACGCGATAAATGACTGCATACTAATTGCCTTATGCTTCAGCAGCAGATTCCTGAATTAAAGAGATCCAATAGCAAACTCCAAACGTAACAACTGGCATATGGATGGATCTATCTATTTTAGAGGGTTGTGTTAAAGTTTCTAATGTATTCCAGGCCCAACTCTAAGGTATTGAACAATGTTCTGGTAATGTTTTCGAATTTTGGAACGAGCTTAGTGCCTAATGCTCCGACTCAATTGGCTCAAATTCGGCTTACTTTTAATACTCTAGAATTCATTCACAGGTAATAAAGGCCAGTTCTAGTGGGTTCTAAGGGGATTAATTGTCATAAGATGACATGGCAAAGAAACATTTCTATAACCGTTCTTACAAAAACCCAACCTCAACAATAAATTCAACAATCAAAATTTGGATGACACAGTGTGGCAATATATATGTGAAAATTTACAGGATCATTGACAGGCTTAAGGAGCTATTGCAACTTTTCAAAAAAATTCCAAGCCATTCGCTGACTTCAAAAAGGGAAGCGATAACTACCAGCTAACTTTGTACAGAAGACAACGAAACTACAGAGCATTTACTACGTCAACTCATTTCCCTATGAGCAATAGCTCTTACTCAAAAACATCTTCACCAGCGAGATCATTTTTTTAAAAAAGAATTGAACGTTTTTTGGTCTTTTAAAAATTCATTTCTGGTAGCAGTGTTCTTCGGAATTTGTGGATCAGATCTGGCATAATTTATGTGTTGTGGGTCATTCCCTAAAATTTTCGATTTGAGAGACAATCAAGAAGCAAATTAAGCAGCTAATAAGCAACCCTACATGAAGTGCGGAAGCTACATAAATATTTACAATTTACAGAAAAACAAAGAGCATGTGAAATGCTCACTTTTAACATATGGAACTGCCAGAGAGTAATATGGACATATACGGATTCAAAGCCCAGACAAAAAGTTCCACACAAGCTAATTTTAAAGAAACGTCCTCTGCCTTAACTCTAAATTCGTCAACTTTTGACCTATTTTTTTGAAATTTCTCCGTTTCAAAGAATTCTCAAAGTGTTTCCTAAGCAAAGCACTACTAACTATAAACGGAAATTACAGAACGAAAAAATAACTTTGAAAGCTACGAATATAATTGAAAGCATTAGTGAATATAAATATGTATGAACGTCCTCTATAACATCCCATATACAACACAAAATAAACATTTTACAAAGCAAATACAAATTTACCTGATGAGCTAAAATACAGGCACGATTAACAGCCTCGGCTTCTACTTCCTCTTGCCGAGATAGTTCATGTCCTTCCGGTCCCGTGACTCCAGCTGAAAGAAGTTTTGCTACATTTTTCGATATTATATCACCGTTCTCGGCATGTACCTAAAACAAAAGTCACATTTTTCCCTTCATTACATGGTATACAATCATTTTTGAAACAAACTTGTGCTATGGCGCCTAATGAACGAACTCTTTCGAAGGCTTCCAGCAATTCTGTATCGTTTAACTGATACAGTCCCTTGTATGCCATAAACATTTTAAATGAATTAACTCCCAATTCATCGCACATGATTTTCATTTCATCCGAAACGGATTTCGACCACCAAGTAATGCCAACATGCAAACCATAATCACAGCAAACTTTTGGATCAGCCCAGGCACGCCATTTGTCATAAGCTTCAACCAGCGATTCCCCCTTATCGGGTAATACAAAGTCAACTAAAAAATACAAAAAAAAAAAAAAACAAGAGATGCGTCATATTTAAGGCAGACAAAATCTATTTTAGTGCCAAGTGGCAAGTACTTACTAATGGTGGTGGTACCACCAGCAACAGCTGCTTTGGTCCCATGATAAAAGTCATCAACAGCTACAGTGCCACCGAATTTCAATTGGAAGTGAGTATGTGGATCGATACCACCGGGAATAATTAGCTTGCCAGTAGCGTCAATAGTTCGCACACCACCGGGTACACCAATCTCAGAGGCTGGTCCAACAAACCTAAAAAAAATAAAAATAAAGTTTAGATTTAAAGGGTTATCCCAAGGGGATAGTCCAACTCACTTGATGATTCCATCTTCGATGTAAACGTCAGCCTTAAATGTTTTATCATGGTTGACAACTTGGCCGTTCTTAATGTAGACACGATTTTGAGCGCTCTGTAATGAAAGAAAGATTATTAGGTCTGTTCTATGAAAAAATCACAATTCGAGATGCCTGACACACATGTTCTAAATTTCCCAAGCAGTGAAAATACGATAGTACACTCACAGTGGATCCAATCTAAACGCTGCATTGTCTGCGTTCGATTTTGATATATTTTTTTTTCCAGCTGTCAGTCACTAAATGACAGCAACAGATGCGGTTTACGTCAAAACACTATCTGCTGCGCACGTGTTTTCATACAGAGGTGCATGCACAAAATCTGCACATGTGTTTGAGGTATAAGTGTCACTCCAGTAAATATTTCTGTGCCAGATGACAGCGAAACAGAATAGCCAACATTTGTTACGGATGGTGGGTTCCATAATAGACCATAAGTACATCGAACTCAGAATCGGATGCAAGGTCTCCGCCTTGAATGCATGGAAAATCAATTGACACGTTTTAGGAGGAACTCGACAAGTTTGTCAATGCAACCACCAAATTCAGAACGAAACAAAAGGAAAACCCTGAATAGTTCCCTCAGAAAAGCCTTGCAGATCTCTCATTCCATGGAAGAACTCAGATTTGCAACAGCCACGTAAGGAAATTCGAAAATTTGTAAACAAGCCAACTAAGACCAAATTACCGGAAGACTGGAATCTTTACAGATCTGATCAAAAAGAATATGGGAAGCTAATTTGCGTTTCAGGGAGTGCCTTTCTGAATAGGTCGAAATATTCAGTGAAACCACTAGCTGTTTCCAATCATTTAGAAAATCAGATGCCATCTAGAGGGTCTTCCAATAGGGACTTCCGAACTTTGACAGTTGATAGCGGCCATATTGTTGAAGCTCATCTGTCAAATTAGCTGTCATTTATTCAGTCTGTTTTGCCAAATCACCATGGACGGACATAGCGTTCAACAACACGTGCAAATGATAAAATTGTTTTATCAAAATGGCTGTTCTCTTCGGGCAACGTTCCGCGCGCTTCGCCGATTTTACAGTCGTCATAATCGTTCTACCGAGAGAATTATTCGCAGTGTGGTGGATAAATTTGTGTCCACTGGTTCAGTAAAGGATAAACCAACACCCGTACCTCGACGAAACGCAAGATCTGCCGAAAACATCGTCGCTGTCCGTGAGAGTGTGCAGGAGAATCCGAGGCAGTCGATTTCACAAGAACTCGGCCTTTCGCAAACCGCAACTTGTCGAATTTTGCGTCATGACTTGGGCCTGCACCCGTACAAAATTCAACTGACCCAGGAGCTGAAGGTAAACGACCATAGACAACAACGTGTGTTCGCTGGATAGGCTCTGGAGCAGTTGGAAACTTCATCGGAAAATCATCTTCACAGAAATGGGCCTCTCTGGATGAATGGGCACGTCAACAAACAAAATTGTCGATTTTGGGACGATGCCAATCCACATGAGATCCCAGAGCGTTCAATCCATCCCGAAAAAGTCACTGTTTGATGTGAATTTGGGGCTGGCGGCGTCATCGGTGCATATTTCTTTGAGAACGGCATTGGTCAGGCCATCACCGTCAACGGCGAGCGCTATAGGTCGACGAGTACCAACTTCTTTTGGCCTGAAGTGAATGATATGGACACCAACGACATGTGGTTTCAACAGGAGGGCGCTACGTGCCACACAGCACATGCCATATTAGAAATTCTGCACGAGCGATACGAGGGCATGGTCATCTCACGTGGAGGTGATGTGAATTGGCCATTGAGATCGTGCGATTTGACCCCGTTAGACTTTTTCTTGTGGGGTTTTCTGAAGTCGCAGGTCTATGCGACCCTCAAAGCCAACATAACCCATGCCATCGATCAAATTCAGCCTGATTTATGCGCCAGAGTGATGGAAAATTGGACATTTCGGATGCGCGCCACCGAGAGAAACCGCGGCGGACATTTGAACGATGTTATATTCCATCATAATGGCATCGACAGGCCTTTCAAACGAATAAAAAATTTCGATGATATCTCACACACACTTTGTTTTATTTAAATTTAAGGATGGGGAGCGCTTAATGAAAGACCCTTTACAAGGAGTCGAAAGCAGAGACTCTCTGTCTCGTGCTTAAGGCTCACTTTCTAGGTAGCCCGAAGCTCCAAGCGAGCGGAGTAACACAGCACGCCGTAGTTGGTATCTGTCATTGGTTCCGGTGACAGAAGACGCCATCAAGCGCCTTTAATACTCATAGCTTCAAGTCATCTGACTCCGATGGCATATATCAAATTATGACAGCTCCGAAGAGAATCTAGCCTGGCACTGCCAGCAGTGCTGAAAGTCGGAAATGATGACTCTGTCAGTATGATTTCCTTTATGTTGAAGATCATAGGGGGAGATTGGTCGAGCACAAAACTGCTTTGCGAATGCATCCATGATGCCCGCATTCTGCGGGAATGCGTCTCAAGATCTGGTGGATGGAATCGAAGGCGCACCTGGCAAGATGGAGTGAGCTAGACATTTTCATCGACATTGAGGGCTCTTTCGGCAATACAACTTTTGACAGCATGTGTAACTTGGCCAGACAACGTGGAGTAGACCAATCGCTAGTTTTGTGGATAAGGACAATGCTGGTAAAATGGACCCTGATTGCGGATGCTGACTGCTGCCAATAGCTAATAACGGTGGTAAAAAAGGGGTTTATTGTGCATGTTGATCAACTCACTAGTTAACGCTCTCAACAGGCATATGCAAATGATGTGACCGTAGTGTAGGTTTCCGACTATCAGTTCTAAAACTCAGGCAGACTTAGACGTGATCGACAAATGGTGAGCTAGAAATGGGCTTTCTGGCTCCGACGACGAAGGATGCCTATGACTGTAAAAGATTTATCAGACTTCGGAATGAGCAGACATCCTATTTGAACTATTTGAACTAGAGGAGGTAATCATGTAAATTTCGTCCATTCTTCCGAAAACGGCGAAGATCGTATCGCAGTACGTATAGATACGAGTACTGACGATGGGATTACATTGGATCTCGAACTCTACAATGTTGTTCATAGCAAAGAGCAACCGATAAGAAAGGTTTAACCTGAACTGCAAGCTATTATGAGGAGTAAAGAATAGTGGTATGGCAATTTCGACTAATGAAACTGCAAGACGGAAGAATGAAGAAATTACACATGGGTCACAGAGGGAATGAAACTTTTTCGAGTATCTGTCGGTACTCGTAGATAGTGTTTTGGATAATAAACACATCTTGAGACTGAAAGTTGAAATTCCAATATTGTTAACACATAAAGCCGATGCGCCAAAATTGTACATCGATACGCGGTTACAAATTAGAAATCCGCAGCGAAATATTTTAATTCAACGTATTCCAACAATACCGACGGATTTGTCTTTTTAATTCAAAAGGCTTCAACTGCCTTTTAAAACACCATTTGCAAGGACAATCAATAAAGGCAAGAACAGAAAACATTATTTTCCACATGGGGCAATTTTATATGGCGTAGTCACAAGTATCCAGGTCATGAAGTCTTGCACTCATAATTCTTTTTCGTCTGACGTTTCAAGTTCACGTTTGGCAATCGTAAAAATGAGAACAATGGTTCAAGCTTACTGAGCTATTAACATCAAACACAATTGTTAACAGAAAACGCAACAGTGCTTGGGCTTCCCCTTTTTCTGACATTTCAAGTTTGACCACAAGAGACCAATAGATTCTTTTACAAGCGTTCTTAAAGTAGAACATTCTATTACTACGTAGTTTGGTATGCTGTCAATGACAGCTGTTGTTGATAAGTTCTGTTTGTAAATAATTCTATTCAATTGGTCCGCCGCCGCCGGTTGTTATGAATTAGATACTGCAAATAGGGCTCAACATTACAATTCAGCAATTCAGCAACAAGAAAAAAAACACTTTCTCAAGCTAATTAAACCGAAATACACAACTTCCACTATCTACGCGTACTATTGTATTTGAACAAGACCGACAGCACGTCCTAGATACTTATCACACCTCATTATTCCGCCATTTACTTTGGACAATTTTTTGAATGAACTCTTATACTCGCATTGAATTGAAATGGTGTTTTCGATGGAAATATTTTACCTGCAAATGAATGGGCACCTTCTTGACTGGTTTTGGACTGGTTGCCATAATTTTTGATTTCTGCTCTGGTTTAGGTAAACTAGTTTTGATGCGACGTCTATCTGATTAAATCTGAAACGAAAGAGAGAACAAAAAAAAAACAAACTTATTAACTGAAGTGGAATAGATACAAATAAACTGAGTTACGAGAGTAACAAATTTTACATTTAAGCACTTGTTGCTGTTGGGATGGCTTGCACTCGACTGGAGGCCAACTTGTAGGTTACCTCTGCTTTTAAGTCGATATATGCGCGAGCAACTCGTATAGATTCTACGATTCTTATCGTAAAAGTGTCAATAAAACCGGCATTTGATTGTTTCAGTTTTTATTTCGGATTGGGAAACTGTACTCAAAATAAAACAATATGATAACTGGTTGTCGTTTGTTGTTTATAGATATGTTATGTATGCACTTACACATTTGTACAGTGTTGTGCAAAACATACCGGAGTTTTATCGAAAAATTTTCCTTTGGTGAATTTTAGGGAACAGAAACAGAAAGAACTTAAGTAAAATCTATTGTCAATTTAAGAAAACTTATTGCATAAGTTTACAAATAAAAAAAAAAAGGTTTTGCGATAAAAAAAACTTAACTTAACTCGGTAACAGCCTGTGCAAAACATACCGGATTTTCGTTATACTTAATATCTTGTCCTGTAACCGATGTTTTTTAAAACCTCCTCGCATCTTTTAGGCATGGACGACACAAGATTCTCAAGAATTTCTTTTGGAATGTTCTGCCATTCATTCCTTAGTGACGTCATAAGTGCGTTTTTGGATGTGAGCGTCTTTGACTGTACCCGGACTTTTTAAAATGGCCCACAAGTTCTCGATAGGGTTTAGATCGGGCGATTGCGAGGGCCATTCCAGCACACCAACATTTTTCTGCACAAACCACCTCTTAACCAACTTTGATGAAGGTTTTAGGTCATTCTCATGTTGATAAACCCAACGCAGTGGCGTCTCCTCCTCAGCGTATGGTAGCATTATGGATTCCAGTACATCCCTATACTGAAAACTATCCATAATACCACTAATCTCATGTATTTGTCCACATTCCGCACCAGAAAAACATCATCACACCATAATTGAGCCTCCTCCACGCTTCACGAATGGACGACAATGTCGTGGCTAAAGACGTGTCCTTTTCTTTCGTCTAACATGAAAGCAATCAAGTTGAACTTACCCTCCTCACTAAAGAGTACAGTTTTCCACTTCGTTGCTAACCAATTCAAACGGTTTCTTACGAATTCCAGTCTAGGAAACGAATAGCGTTAGCAAAGTAGTCAAAAACTTACTAGACGAATAAAATGGCACCTTTTTTGTCTATGCTTAGCAGTAAGTAGAGGCTTTTTCGCTGGTCGAAAAGAACAAAAACCAGCTTCTCTTAAGCGCCCGCTTACCATGCTTGCTTCAATTGAAAGATTGAGCTCACTAACAATCTATCTTGAAGGCAAGAAAGGATCGTTAAGGATCATTTTCTTAATTTTCCGATCGGTTCGGAGTGTAGTTTTTCTGAGATGTCATCCACAGTGAATGGATTCGACCTTTTTTCCATTCCAAAATTTTTTTATAATGTCAGACACTGTGGATGATGGCAGTTTATACTTTTTGGCTATAGATTTTTGTTTTAGCTCTGCTCTGAAATCCGCTACCACCTGATTTTTAACCACACCCCTGTATTTATTTTTAGCCATTTTATTAGTGAACAAATTGGAGACATCTGACCTTTTAAGTTTTTTTAAGTCTATAACTCACTTCAACTGACAGCCAAAACAACTATCAACAAGTTAAAGAGTAAAAAAACACGGTACTTTTGAAAATCCGGTATGCTTTGCACAGGCATGGCATTGAGTTGAGCTACAGTTTTTGGCAAAACTAAAAAAATAATGGTAGCAATGCCTTGTTTTTTTTGTCCATTTGTAAACCTATCAATGAAAAATGTTCAAGAAAAATCCGGAATGTTTTGCACAACACTGTATATACTTGCTCCTATGTTTGTGATGCTAAGGTCTGTTGATATACGAGTATATATGGATAGGAGAAAGGTATGGCACATTGATAGTGGTCTCTATTAAAAGACTAGAACGAGAGCAATAAACTTTTGGACGCGCGATCGAATGCATACCATTGCCATCAGTGTAATATAATTGGGATGATTCTAAATTGCACCTAGAATCGCATTCTTGCAAAATTCTGGTTCTCTTAGGATGCTGATACCTGTCCCCAAAGTGGATGCGAGTTTGATATCTTTTATATCAACAGACGGTGTGGATGTTGGGTGTCAATTACTGTCATTTAGGAGGGTTGTCTTTCCAACGTAAAGATAGCAGCACTCATCAATAAAAGCTAGTGAATGCTAGTTGTGCATCTTTTGACAGTTATTTACCGAAGTTTCAGTCATTTTGATTGAGTCGATGTGAGTGTTTTTTGTGAAAATGGAAAAAATCGAGCTGTTATTAAATTCTTGTTTTTGAAAGGCAATACGCCTACGCAAATCAAGAATGAGTTGGACTCCGTGTATTGGGACTCTGTACGATCATTTACCACAGTGAACTTTTGGGCAGCTGAATTTAAACGCGGCCGTAAGAGCTTGGGAGATGATGAACGTTCGGGACGTTCAAAAACTCTGACGATAACATTGCTAAAGTTGAGCAAATGGTATTAGACGACCGCCGAATTAAAGTGAGAGCGATAGGAGATAGTAGAAGTTATGAAAATATCCAAAGAACGTGTTTGTTACAAATTAAATCAAGATTTAGGCATGAGAAAGCTGTCCGCGCGTTGGGTGCCGCGTTTGCTTACGTTAGACCAAAAACGTGTTCGAATGAACATTTCCAACGCTCTGTTGGCGCAGTTTAGGCGATTAATTACTGTAGATGAAGCTTGGATACACCATTATACGCCCGAAATAAAAATTTAGTCAAAACAGTGGACTGCAAAGGACGAGCCAGCCGGCTCCAAAAAAAAGCAAAAACTGTTTTTTCGGCTGGGAAAGTGATGGCGACAGTTTTTTGGGATAGTAAAGGAGTTGTCTTAATCGATTATCTTCAAAAAGGAAAAACCATTACATGAGCATACTACGCATGAGTACTTGCCAAGCTGAAGGCAGAAATTGCGGAAAAACGGCGACATTTGCAGAAAAAGAAAATCCTGTTTCACCAAGACAACATGCCGTCTCATACCTCAGCGGTTGACATGGCGAAAATCCATGAATTACGGTTTGAACTGCTTGACTATCCGACTTATTCACCAGATCTAGCCCCAAGCGACTTCTTTTTGTTCCCTCATCTAAAAACTGCGCTCGGAGGACAGAGATTTTCGTCAAATGAGGAGGCAATCACCTTCGTGAACAATTATTTTGAGGAGAAAAACGCCAAGTACTATTTGGACGATTAGAGAGATGGGAGCATCACTGGGAGAAGTGTGTAGAGTTACAAGGAGACTATGTAGAAAAATAAAAAAACAATTTTGAGAAAAAACTTTTCAGAAAGCCCTCGTGCTTAATTCATGTGGTTGATCTTTTTGACAGATGTCATACAATCTTTGGCAATTTTAGTCATTGAGTCGCTTACCACGCAACAACGCATTGTAAAAGTAACATTTTGTAAAATTCTTGAATTTTTCAGTCAACATAATTGCCCTAGTGATTCCGGAATTCGTGCAATGGTGAAGCGTTTTGCAGAATCTGGTTCGGTACCGTTCGGTCAAACTCCATATTAGCATGCTCGCCTAGCGCGTATACGTCAAAACGTCACCACTGGGAGCGAAAGTGTTCAAAACCTGCCAGGCACCTCAATTCGTCGCCAAAGTCAACAATTGGGCCTCATTTATGGCATTTTAAGGCGAATTTTAAAAGTTGATCTTCATTTGCACGCCTATAAGATCCGGATTACACAAAACTTGAAGCCTTTGGACCACCTACGAAGTCGCCGATTTGTTAACTGGATGTTGGATCGCCAGGATAATTTGTCATCGAATTTAATCTCAAAAAAGTCACTGTATGGTGGGATTATATTGTGGGTTGACGACATCATTGGGCCGTACTTTTTCGAAGATTAGGCTGGAGGGACAGTGAATGAAGAACGTTGGCACAACATGTTGACGGGCTTCAACAGGATGGTGCTACCCCCCACACAAGCCATCAATCAGTCAATTTATTGCGTACGAAATGTGAAGATCGCATTATTTCGGTTAGAGGAGAAGGTGATTGGCCTCCAAGGTCATGCGATTTGACACTTTTAGACTTTTTTCTTTGGGGTTATTTGAAGAGTAAGGTCCATCTCAGTAACCTGGCGACAATTCAGGATATCAAACATAACATCCAAACTGAAATTGCGGCCATTGACACACTTATTCTTCAAAAGGTCATCGATAATTTTGACCTTCGGATTGTCGCTTGCAAAAGAAGCCGTGGTGGTCACACAAACGATGTTGTATTCCATTCATAATTGCCATAGACCGGACTTTATTAATCAATAAAATTCTATATTAATTTCATAACAAATGTGTGTTCAATTTAATGAAAACTTCCGCACTAGCTGTTGGCCCACCCTTTATACATCTGGGTTAGCGTCCGTTTCATGCAGTCTTTGAAATCATGAGCGTTTGGCCAAGAACATAATCTTATCATTGACCGTGTAAATAAATTCAAAAATAAAAAAAATATTTGTAGGCAGAGGAAGGCCGAAATCAACAAATTCAGCTTCAACCACGAGTACATACGTGGTTTGGCTTTTGAATCCTTGAATCACAAAGGGTGAATCATTAAGACTTGTTCTTTTATAATTATAAATAAAACACACAACATGAATTTGGATGGTAGAAACTTTATTGTGGCCTAAAATAACGTTATCTGACATTTACTTTTTAAATATTAATTCGTGTAAATGTTGCCCGCGACTACGCCGTACATGGTCCATTCTAAAGGTCCAATTTTGAATCACTGCTTCCAGCATTGCGATCGGTATTTGCTGAATTGGCTTCCAAATCCTGAATCGTTACTGTCTTATCGGCGAAGACTTTTGACCTTACATAACCCCAACGAAAAAAGTCTAAAGGTGTGATACAACACGATCTAGGCGGCCAGTTTACAGGACCGAAACGCGAAATTAGCTGCAACTTTATTTATTGACATAACCGTTGAGCCAGAAATGAGCCTCATCACTGAGCAAAATTCGATGCGAAAACCGCGGATCTTCATTGAGCTGTTGCAGTGTCCATTGACTGAAATTTAAGCGTAAATCCAAGTCTGGCGGCTTCAATTCTTAAACCAAGATCCTCTTTTAAAATTCGCCAAGTTGTCGAATACGATAAGCCCATATGTTGAGATCGGCGTCGAATCGATTGCTCACGGTATTCAGCCACACTCGCCGCCACAACCGCAACGGTCTTCTCAGTCCTCTCTACGGGCTGAATGTGGTCTATTCGGTCGCGTATTATCCAATAACGTACACTGAGACTCGAATTTGTGGATAGTTAGGGCAATAACGGACTCGGAAAGTCGATGATGCACACCATATGTTGCTCGTTTTCACAGAACGCTGATTTTCATAATACAGCTGAATAATTTGGAGACGTTGTTGAGGTGTGAGCCTTTCCATGTTGATTTGCCAAACAATAAGAAGAACACGACACCATAAGGCCAGTTACGCGTGATCTGTGAAAAAGGCCTATTAAAAAAAAACAAGTCTAAATGAATCACCCGCTGGAGTCATTCAGCTCATATGGTTTTTACACTATTGAGAAGGTATGGGTACCTATATCTTTTATATAGAACTGATTCATCTTCAAGTCAGGGAATCAGGAAGTTAGAGAGCAAACGATACATAAACGCATTCCTCCATGAGGTGTATTTAAACCAATTCTAGAACCGTTGTGATATAACTGAGAGACTGTAGAAAGGCAATGCCCTGACTACTTTAGGAACCAAGGGATTTCTTGCCAAATTTGCCAGCTTTGACGATCTTCAGAGAGCAGATATGGTCTAGTACTCAAAAGCGGTAACCGCCTAAGGATTACAGTCGGATGCGCGCTAGATCAAGGCAGTTGCATCGGTTATCCTTTCTTCTGTAAAAAAAATTCTCCATTATTGCTCATTCAATACAACCTGTGATTAGATTTGTGATTTTAGAGATACGAGTATATATCAACTCTCTTAAAATTGGCAAGTTTTTTCGATCGTTTTGGATCAAGAATAGGGCCATATAAGCCTGAACTGTAATAGTCTGTTGGAGCACTGCGGCAGCTTACTAAAGCCTTGCCCGAGCGAAGTATATTTTCACTATACCTCACCCAAAATGGAAAGTTTTATCCTCGTCAGACCGCTTTCATTTGATGAAATTGCCCAAAAGATAAGTGGTCTCAAGGATGGAAAAGCCGTCGAGTCGGATCGGATGGTATACCTTCGGAGTTCTATAAATACGGGAGTAACGCACTACAGAAGAAGTTTGCTTTGTTATTGGGTCTATAACTAGATTCATACGGTATGCTAAGAGATGGCGTAACTTGTATTATTCCATTGGATAAATGCGTTGGAAAGCTACTGTCATTGTACGTCATTTCAGTATATGTCATTCATTTGAAGCGTAAACAACAATAATTTTTTTCCACTCAAATATGTCGAACTTTGTGCCTGAAAAAGTGTTTTTGCGGGGAGTTCTTCTTCGTTACTTTAATATGAAGAAAACTGTTGCCGAAAGTCATCGTATTTTGGTGGAAGTTTATGGTGAACATGCGCTAGCTGAGCGAACGTGCCAAAAGTGGTTTGCACGATTTAAGAGTGGTGATTTTGGCTTGGAAGACGATGAACGTCCTGGGCAGCCAAAAAAGTTTGAAGATGAAGAACTGGAAGCATTACTCTATGAAGATTGTTGCCAAACACAAGAAGAACTCGCAGAATCTTTGGGTGTCACTCAAGCAGCCATTTCAAAACGTTTAAAAGCAGCTGGATATATTCAAAAGCAAGGAAATTGGGTTCCACATGAATTCAAGCCGAGAGACGTCGAAAGGCGGTTTTGCATGTCCGAAATGCTGCTGGAACGCCACAGATCGTACCTGGATTTTTAACGTATACCACCTGTCATAAGACCTTATGCTTACGAGGTGCCCATACACCCATAGGGAGCAAGGATACGCCTTGCCATCGCTAATAAACTCGCTTTATATTTATTAATACTTCGCTTATATATTATACCAAAGCAGGACTTGTGTTGGAGGCACAAGTTCCACCCTTGGTATGGAGCACCCAGTACTTTATTTGCAACTCTACAATGGGCTAAACCAAAAAGGAAACCCGTACCCGCGATTTGGGTTTAAATCACAGCCACTATGACGCTCCCACAAGGGGGCCTACCTCTAACAAGTCAGGCCCGGACCGAAATCCGGGGGGCACCTGACTCCCATGGTACCGTGATTTAAGTCCTGGTATGGACTACCGGTGGTCAAGCCACCAACAAGACCTATGACCGGCAACTTGTAACTGGTCAAATCGTAGCAACCATTCAGAGGCTGTTATCTGAAGATGTTTCCGATAAGACCAGTATAGAATAATCTGCCCCCGCTTTTTAATAGACAACGTCATTGATGGGCGAAGCCTTGATAATTGGGCGGGGGCCCGCTGGAACGCCACAAAAGGAAGTCATTTTTGCATCGGATTGTTACTGGTGATGAAAAATTACAACAACCCCAAGCGCAAAAAATCATATGTGAAACCCGGCCAACCACACAAATCAACTGCAAAGCCGAATATCCATGGCGCGAAGGTAATGCTCTGTATTTGGTGGGATCAGATGGGTGTGCTGTATTATGAGCTGCTAAAACCGGGTGAAACCATCAATGGACAACGCTACCGAACACAATTAATCCGTTTGAAGAGAGCAGTGGCCGAAAAACGCCCGGAATATGCGACCAGACACGAGGCAATAATTTTCCATCATGACAACGCTCGGCCCCACGTTGCTATTCCGGTTAAGAACTATTTGGAAAACAGTGGATGGGAAGTCTTACCCCACCCGACTTATAGCCCAGACCTTGCCCCTTCTGACTACCATTTGTTCTGGTCGATGCAGAACGCCCTCACTGAAATACGGTTCACATCAGAGCTTGGCTTGACTCATTCTTGGCTGCCAAGCTGGCGCAGTTCTTTTGGGATGGGATCCACAAATTGCCAGAAAGATGGGAAAAAGTCATAGCTTCAGATGGGCAATACTTTGAATAATACTATTGTACACGTTTTCCTTAAATAAACGTTCAAATTTTGAAAAAAAAACGCACGAATTAAGTTACATATGCAATATATAATGAAATACTGGAGACCGGTGAAATGCCAACCCGTTTTAAGGAAAGTACAATATTTCCAGTTTTTAAGAAGGAATAAACATCTGAACCAGCAAACTACGGGGGGATTTCATTCTTAAACCCGTCCTACAAAAT
Organism: Volucella zonaria; assembly: GCA_963966105.1. Taxonomy (NCBI): domain Eukaryota; kingdom Metazoa; phylum Arthropoda; class Insecta; order Diptera; family Syrphidae; genus Volucella; species Volucella zonaria. The sequence goes on along the minus strand of OZ014530.1, from coordinate 36,017,762 downwards.
GTTTACCTCAATTTTACAAAGTAGACTTCTAGCACGGATTGGGAATCATAAGCATTTCAAGCGGATAAAGAACCAAACTGACCTCCGACGAGTGCACACCTGACACCAGTGCGCTCGTAAAACTCACTGTCTAGTCTTGTGCAACATAATAATGTGGTGCAGTGAATCAAAAAAAAAAACAAAAATAGTGCGTGCATCCCACACCTCCTGACACTGGTAGAAGTGCTGTCGCTTGCACCCAGTCACTGCATTTGCTGTATAGGACTACCATACAGCAAAAGCAATGACATGTGAGTGCATGTGACAACCGATGGATACCGGGTTGTGAGTGTGAATTTGGTTGATACACAGTTTCTAATTGTTGTAAGGGGATAACGTCTACTACAATTTGATTCGATAAATCAACGTCAGAATTTTCGCTTCCCAGCATTACACAGGTATATCCCCGCTCACACCTCTCAGATCACTCTGATCTGAAGCTACCTGGCTACAAACTAGTGCCACGATTTCCTCATCGCGGTCAGCTGGTCATTTGGTCAGCTTACCAAATTCCACCACAATGTAGTCCCTGTTAGAATCCGGAACTCAATTTCATGTGGTTAAAATTCCATCTCCGTAAGCAAATTATCCACTACTGCTTTATTTACAGAAACCCCTAACTGTACAGCAATTCGACCTTTTACGAGTGCGATGCGCTGTCTGACTCCATTCAAAGAATTGTATCCCTGTATCCCCATACTGAAATCGTTATTACGGGCGATTTCAATATACACAATTCTGGGTGGCTTCGACATTCTGGGAAGACAACACCTGAAGGACGGTATATTGAGCTCTTCCTGCAGAAAACAACTGGACTTGGACTTGACTTTGTTTAGAAGCTCAATGTGCTATCACCTCTAGGCTCGCTGGACCACTGCACTGTATCATATCGGCTAACTTCTCGTATACCGCCAATTGGAGCGGACTTAACAGCTTCTTTAGGAATTTTAACTGGTCGTTATGTTTCCTCGATAACGACGTGGATGCCGCTGTTGATATGATCACAGACACCATTCTCTTTGGAATGAGATCCATTATCCCCCATGGTATAAAGAGTATCAAACCAAAAGAAAAGGCATGGTACAACTTGAGATTGTCAGGGTTGGAGAAATATTTTTACGGTCCTACAAAGCCAACCCGACACAGGAAAACCGAAAAAAGTTCAAACGAACCAGGAATGACTTCTTAAGCGTTTCAAATTTCAATACGACCAACAACTAAGGCAAAAAATACTACAATGTCCCAAAAGTAGTAGAAATTGTTGGTCGTTCATCAAAACTAGTACAAATTCTGTCTATAATTGACATTCCAGCTGTCATCTCTTTGGACAAGGCCAACCTGCTGGCTGCACACTTTTGCGGCAAGGTCAACACTTCCAGATGATATATCTCCCCTTCTTCTGAGGGAGGGGAAAATAGCATTTGTCCAGCCCGTCCCTAAAAAGGACGAATCTTCTTCTCCCTCCTCCTATAGCCCCATTGCACTTACGTCCCTTCTTTCCAGGGTCATGGAAACGCTGATAAACAGTCAGTTCACGAAATATCTCCGAACGCGAAAACTTCTCAATGACCGGCAGTACGGTTTTCGTAGCATTTGACAGAGTTAGGCATCAGGATCTTTTGTCAAAAATGCATGCATTAATTGGGATCGACGACTCTCTTTTTCAATGGATTATAAATTATCTTTCGGAAAGTTGTTTTGGATGGTTTCAAGTCTGATATTCACAAAATAAATTCTGGTGTGCCCCAGGGCTCCATTTTGTCTCCGACACTCTTTTTAATTTTCACCAACGATCTCTTGTCTGCTACTACCAATCCAATATATTCCTTTGCTGACGACAGTACTCTCTACTTTTCATATTCGTTCACGGATTCACACTCCTGCTCTTCGGCTATAGAAAGAGAACTCATTTAACGTTACATTAATATTAACAGTATTGGGGAACTGTCAACAGAATGGGATTTAATGCTTCCACAACAAAATTCTGTCTGCTATCGTTAAAGCGAAATTTTAATACCCAGCCATTATCCACGAATGGCACTTGTATGGTTGAAATTGAAAAACTTTCCATTTTCGGTATGTGTATCAATGACAACCTACGTTGGAATGATCATATATTCGATGCCGCCAAAAATGCTGCGAAATGTCTTCGTTTCCTTAAACGAAGTACTTTACCCTCTCGGATCTGTCCGAGTTAAATTGGAATACAATGCCCACATCTAGTCAGGTGCGTTTAAAACATCTCTACACTGCTCGATAGGATTCAAAACCATGCGGTCAAAATCATCATATCCATCAGTCAATGGACACCCTCGAACACCGGCGAAATATCTCCTGTCTCGCTTTGTTCTATCGCTATTTTCACCACCAGTGCTTTATTAAAATCGCCAGTAGCATTCCGCTAATTCAAACCTTCTACCGTAACACCCGTCTCGCTATGAATACCCATGAGGTATACCCTCAAGCCTACTTTCGGACGTACTCTGAAATATCGTAATTCGTTCCTAAGTCGTACAACTCGCTTATGGAATGCGCTGCTGAGCTCACTATTTCCAATTCATTATAACTTGCAAACATTTAAGACCAATGTACATCGGTATTTCTCATTTTCCTTACTAATTTTCCTTCACTCGCGCTGTGTAAAAACATTTTAAGGGTACTCTTTTGAGCTGTAATCAAAAAGAAGAACCTACAAGACCAACGGCTTGCTTACAACGCCACCATTAGCAGTTATACTTCATTTACTTAATGACTTTGTCCATCTTGGCTGTGCAGGTACCTACAAGCAGTAACGACATCAGTCCAGAAATTAGACGCAGAATTTTGTTACTCTTTCTAAGAGGCTCAGAAGCCGTTTAAGTATCACAGCTTTCTGTCGTAATACCAAGCAGGTTTCATACAAGATCCTTATCATCCCGGTCCTGTTGTATGGTGCAAACAAGGTACAAACCTTTATCGAAAGCAGATGAAAAGCATTTGGCCATTTCGCGACAAAGACACTGCGCGTGTGATTTTCAGCACGGCTTGTATTAACGCGAAATCGAGGAGGAGATTCACTCACGATTTGTACGGTGAAAACGAACTATGATAATTAAGAACATTGCACCAGTGATGCCAGAGTTGCATTCAAGATGTGCATATTTATAACTGATTTGGAACTCAGTCATGGACTTTATCGAAACCAAATAAAATTTGTCTTCAATTGTTTCGAGAATAATCCCATCTTGGAAGATTAAAGGCCCTGACCTATAGAATCCATCAATCTATCCCTCCGTGTCGTTCCATTCACCGTGGTGACGTATTGCCGGAAAGAACCGTCCTACCTACGTCGACAGAAGATAGCCGATGACATTTTGTTATTGCCGAGTTTCTCTACATTCTCTCAATACTTCAACCAATGAAAGTGCTTACTCTCAATTTATGAATACGTGAATTTCAATATAGAATGTGTGAACTGCCAACGCATCAACAGATTGATAAAGTAGAAAGCTATTCTGCAGCTAAGAGGCCGGATTCTGACCAAGCGTTGTTGTGAACGACTCTTTGATGACGGCTGCCGAGATAATTGCAAATCAGGCGCATTTAACTTTCACTAAAGCCGAAATATAACCTTATAACGGTCAGCCTTGAGATGGGTGACAGTCTCGGGTAGGGTGATTTTCTTCTCCAACTTCGTCGAATTCCCCAGAAGGAAAGAGAAACACAGCGAGGTTTTTTCTAGCCCTTTATTGCATCAGTGTTCAATGGTAGCGATGAGGAGCTCAATTAAAGCAGTCGATAAAATTGATTTACCCTCTACCGCAGGATATGCGAAATAACGCAGTACCCCACTGAATAGGTGGTAACGCAATTATAACAATATTTAAAGAAATTTATTAAAGAAAAGTGGTCAAACCAAAGAGGCGGTAGTGTACCTCCGTCAATGGGACAAAAAAAATATGCTCGGTTATCCAATTGTAATAGCTTGGGCTTAAAAGGCAGTAGGATACCGTCGAATCAAACACCAAGCTTCTACTTTATCCATCGAAGTTCATACATCCGTTGATTGTGGATTATCTCCCGTAAGAATGTGTATATGCAATAGGGTGACCAGATTGCAATGATAATTTTTCCAATTGCTATATTTCAGTAGCTGTCAAAGTTATCAATGGCATCCAGCTGTCAAAATATTCAGTAAGGTTTGCCATTTCATCATGCATCGTTTTACCTTTTTAAGAAATTCCGACTCAGTCGTAAATACGCAACGTGAATTTCGTAGCGAGGTCTTTCGTCATCATGGCTTCAGTGTGCAGGCAATTCGTCGCACCGTGGAAAAGTTTGGGCGTGAGTACACTCTTTTGGATCTTAAACCACCAACCAGACAGAGATTGATGCGAAATGAAAAAAAACAAATAGCCGGAGTAGCGGCCAGTATTGGAGAAGATCCTGAAATGTCCATTTGGCGCCGATCAGCTGAATTGGGCATTGCCAGAGAGTCCGGTTTATTTTGCTGTTGGATTTGGGCCAACATCCGTATAAGATTGTGCTGACGCAAGAATTGAAGCCAAACGCCCATAGAAAAAGCCGTGAGTTCGTTAATTGGGCGCTGGAAATGTTGGCCGGAAATCCGGTTTTTGGCCAAAATATCATCTTCTCGGACGAGGCCCATTTTTGGCTCAGCGGAGCGAACTTAATCCGCAAGTGTTCGGCCAAGCATCAATCCATCCACAAAGATTGACTGTTTAGTGCGGTTTGTGGCATAGCGGCATCATCGGACATTATTTCTTTCGAAATGAGGAAGGAGACACCGTCATCGTCAATGGTCACAGATATAGAGCGACAACATCGACATATCCAAGCTGTGGTTCCAAGACGGCGCTCCATCCCATACAAGCTACGCAACGCTCGAAGTAGTGAAAGAGAAAATTGGTGACTGGGTCATCTCACGGCGAGCTTTCATCATCTGGCCGCCGCGATCATGCGATTTTACACCACTCGATTGATCATTTTCTCTGGGGCTACGTCAAGTCCGGTAACAAGCCAACCACTTTCGACGAGCTCAAGACCAACATTGGCACATATTGGACCGAGTCATTAAAAATTGGACCGGCCGCTTGAAGTACCCCGAGCGAAGTCGAGGCGGTCATTTGAATGATGCGCTATTCCACACATAATGGCATGAAAGTAATTTCAAAATCGAGCCGCCAGTTAAAAATGACTTAGCAACGGATCGACGGATTCTATGGATCAGGGCCGTACTATACCAAATTTTCTATCGAACCTACGCGTAATCATAAAACTCCGCATCGGAGCGGCACTCGTCAATAAAGGCTAGTGATTGCTAGTAATGCTACCCAAATCAAAAATGAGTTGGACTCTGTGTATGGGAACTCTGCACCATCGTTTACCATAGTGAAATTTTGGGCAGCTGAATTTAAACGTGGCCGTAAGAGCTTCTGAGATGATGAACGTTCGGGACGTCCAAAAACTGCAACCACTGACGATAACATTGCTAAAGTTCACCAAATGGTGTTAGACGACCGCCGAATTAAAGTGAGAGAGATAGGAGATAGTAGAGGTTATGAAAATGTCCAAAGAACGTGTTTGTTACATATTACATCCAGATTTAGGCATGAGAAAGCTGTCCGCGCGTTGGGTGCCGCGTTTGCTTACGTTAGACCGAAAACGTGTTCGAATGAGCATTTCCAACGCTCTATCGGCGCAGTTTCCGAGTTTCGGCGCCGATTAATTACTGCAGATGAAACTTGGATACACCATTATACGCCCGAAACAAAAATTCAGTCAAAACAGTGGACTGCAAAGGGCTAGCCGGCTCCAAAAAAAGGAAAAAACTGTTTTTTCGGCTGGGAAAGTGATGGCTACTGTTTTTTGGGATAGTAAAGGAGTGATCTTAATCGATTATCTTCAAAAAGGAAAAACCATTACAGGAGCATACTACGCATCATTACTTGCCAAGCTGAAGGCAGAAATTGCGGAAAAACGGCGACATTTGCAGAAAAAGAAAATCCTGTTTCACCAAGACAACGCGCCGTCTAACACCTCAGTAGTTGCCATGGCGAAAATCCAGGAATTACGGTTTGAACTGCTCGACCATCCGCCTTATTCACCAGATCTAGCCCCAAGCTACTTCTTTTTGTTCCCTCATTTAAAAACTGCACTCAGAGGACAGAGATTTTCGTCAAATGAGGAGGCAATCACCTTCGTGAACAATTATTTTGCAGAGAAAAACGCCACGTACTATTTAGACGGGTTAGAGAGATGGGAGCGTCGCTGGGAGAAGTGTGTAGAGTTACAAGAGGAATAAAAAAAAATTTGAGCAAAAATGTCTTGTATTATTGTTCGGTAGGAAACTTTTCAGAAAACCCTCGTATGCATGTTATAACACCACTCCTGTTCGGGATGTTTCGACTCCATCCCAAATGGATACTGCAATGTCAAAAATAAATAAAAACTTCTTGCAAGTGAAACAAGACTCAAATTGAGTGTGAAGGTCTATGGTATTTCTAAAATAAATAAAACAGTGAATAGTGACTCTTGAAAGCAAATATTGAAAATTTGAATTACCACTGATTGCCGTTGAGCTGATTGCTCAGACTGCACCAAAATAAACATTTTCCACCAAAACTTAAATCTGTTTGCTCATTGATATTCCATTCGAAACTAAATTTACAGATTTCAGCTTGGCCACCCCAAAAACGTTATGCTGTAACAAGTTCCTCATTGAAGCTATTCAATAAACGTGCCCTCCTAGGCAAAGTTAAATGCTCCACGTACCGAAATTACGACGCCCAGCACTGCAATGACTCATCACTTGCAACGTGCTGAAGTGTGTGTTTTTTTTTGGAATACACTTCTCAAATTATGAGTTTTCTTAGGGGGCTAGTAGTCGTTTTTCCCCCTTTTCGGGGGGGAGATATCCGTAAATGGCGCTTTGTCACTCATTTTGCATACACCCTAGACGAGGGTGGAAGCTTTATGTGCACAAAATTGATTTTCACATGGCGACAGGAGGGTTGTTGTCGCTGACAAAACAAGTAAAAGTTGTTAGGGTGTCTCGACGAATACTTGATTCATTTCTTCCACCCCAGTTCAGTTTTATGCTGCTTATTCCTGCAACTTGTCTGGGGTGGGCTCGGACGTTGTTTCCTCCTTTCAATTGACCAATAAAAAAATTATCAATGCGGTTTGTTAGTCACACTTAGTGCTGGAAAACAGCCTTAGGGCACAAAATCTGGCCGGAAATCTTGATAGAATTGGGGGAAGACTTAAAAAAAGCATTCAATGTGTGCGATCTTATACGTGAATAGTATCTATGTTAAGTAGAAGTAAATACACACTACCGAGTATGTGTATTATATAATGAGCTCTTGAAGAAAATTAAAGTACAATATCTTAAGGCATCGAAATCGCTCTAAGAATGCGCTTCTACACCACCCAGGGCACTAATTGCGTGAGTAAGGAATATTCGAACATAAGCCAAGTGGTCAGCCTAATGATTGATATCGCGCGGTATCGGATTAAAGAATCTGTTTATGTTGCCTGACGTACAACATGTACAAGAATACATAAATTGCCCCAAGGAAGAGTGAATTAATTCGTGCATTCACGTTTGGAGTAGTATGTTGTAACTACCAAGACGATTTACTCCTATCGCGGCCTTTCAATCTTCTAAGTCCAAATCTACTTCCGAAAGAAAGTACAATACACGCGGACGTCTTTGCTTTGATTGCAAGGGGTGCCAAATCACAAAACGGTGGCGCAAGTCCTTGATAGACCGGTGTTGCAAATAAAAATCAATATAGAATGAACAAAGGACCTCAGCAGTTACAAACATGCAGTGCATGTGCGGATATCCTGAAGATATGTATGGCTTAAAATATTACATACTAGGACTTCTGCAATTAAACAATGCAACAGGTGTTCTTGCTAGGCAAGGACAACGACTTTACACACGGACTGTTTGAAATGAATTTATTCTACAAATACGAAAGGATCAAATGCTGCTGAAAATTGTCCCCTAAATCTTACTTAACTAAATACACACATATATATGTGCAAAGGATTAGAAAATTTATTCCCATGAAGAATGAAACAACCTCTCTACTCAAAAACCGATTTTCCCTCGCTTTGCAATTGCACTACTCACTGTCGTTAAGCCCCGGCATCAGAAGAATCCCCGCTAAAGATCCTTGGCATGATAAATAATAATAGATGCAATAGGCTAGGAAGGTTAATACTTGGCAGCCATTATCATTCATTTAGTCTGCGAAATCCTCGAGAACCATGCCATCTGCAGTTTTGCTCACAGCAAACCCAACTGTCAATGGAAGTCCTAACCGGAGACTTAGGTGATCCAAACGCAGGTTTGTGTAGAAAGTTCATCGGCACTCTTATTTCCCCGATCCGATTGTAACTGAAGACAATGGTTTCAGCTTCCAAATAAGTTCAAAGACGCCTTCTTTCCCGAACTAGCTTAGACGTGATGGCTTGGCTGCTGGTATTGACGCAGATACATCACGTTTCCAACTCTTCCTCATAATATGAGTACAGTTAATTGCCATCAGGATTGCATACATATGTCTCCTCGTGCAACAAAGATGCAAATTTTCCTGACTGAGCAACATCATTAATCGGTTTTGGAGCCACAGTGATGATGGCAGAGGTTCAGGCCGAAACCATTTCTGAGCATAGGAAAGTCGACGTCGTACCTGCACAGCAAGAGGAGTTTTGGTAGCACTACATCATACGACTTATTCATCAGCCCGAAAGATAGTCGACGTGCAAGTTCATCAAAGCTCGTGTTATACCATACAAAAGAGGGAAATATGCCTTGAAGAGTGCAGCCCATGGTATGAAGAGAAATTTATTAGTGCGCGTAGAGCAGAGCCAGATATTTTGAGGAAAGCCCCCTAAGAAACCAGGCTAGACGGCCCATTCTTTGGAGTCTGGTAAAAGCAGCCGTGACATATGTAGGTTCAAAGGATTCTCCCCAGTAATAAGTCCAAGATTTTTCCGAAAGCTCCTTTCCGCAGCCACAAAGCCGACAGCGTCTTGCAAAATTTCGACATGGTTAGTCTAAAGAAGCTTGCTAACCAGAATGACACTCAAAACTTAGCTCCGTTAGAAAAAACAGGTATTGACGACTATTAGCTCCAGGTGAATCAGACCAGCCAACATTTTCATTCCCAGGAAGAGAATAACCCAATATTTGAGGGGATCGACTGTAAGCCCATTCTATTGAGCCTATGGTCGACCAGCCCTAAGAATAAATGCACTTAAGAGGAGACAGAATACCATCATCTGTATATGCCTTAGCGTAAATGTTAAATCTGTTTTAGATGTTAAGCAGAGATTCGAACAACATGCCCTGCAGCAGTGGAGACAGGACGACACACTACGGGCAATCCCTTTTCACCTCCGTCATTAGTTAATGGCCGCACTCGGCATCTGCAATCAGATTTCTGTTAGCCAGCACTGCTCTAGTCCGCCAAAGCTAGGTTAGGTAACAGTGACTGTTGAAGGCCACTTAGGCCCATTGGCCCATTGTGATGACAAGTGGATACATGATAAAGCGTAGGTGACTGTTAGCATCTATATTATCTAGATCCCTTAAGTCGTTATGGAATAAAGTTCCTAAGTGGAGTTTAATTCTTTGGGAAAGAACTGGGCATGTACAGAGTAAGTACGAGTATGCAGCTTCTGCAGAAATCATTTGTGAAGTCGCCAAGCCTTCTTGGATGCTTGCCCATACGGCAATGTCTACAGATGACACCTATGATAGCGCTGAGATTTTTCCTATTTTGAAAGATCAAACTCTTAGAGCGATTCAGATCCAGTTTTGGTCACTAAATATGTTGATCCAACAGTCGACTTTGTTGATCCAACATGTCTACCCCTTTCCGGTAGAATAGGTAGAGTAGTTCCAATTTTGGCGAGTTCGTCGGCCCTACAATTCCCTGGAATGTCTCTGTGCCACGGCAGCCAACATAGGTGAAGGTTGAACTCCTCTGCCATCTCCCTAAGTGATGGTCGGCAGTCCAGTTCTAGAAGTCAAGGGACTTGATAGCCGCCTGACTATCCGAAAAAATGCGGATATCCCTTGCAGATAACACGTTTTTCTTCAGCCAGGACAGGTTTTTTTTAATCGCCATAGTTTCCACCAAATAATTTATTTGTCCACTGTGTAGTCGCTCTTTAAGGCGAATAGTTGCTGTCACAGCTACTTGTCTGCTGAAAATATCGAGTAGTGTCAAATATCCAGTGTCGAGTAGAGAGTAGTGCGTAGGGCTCCGCTAAGGAATATACGTGCTGTGCTTTGGACTCTGCTGAGTTTGCCGCAGTTGACTGCATAGTCTAAGGCCATCCACCAGACAACCACCCTCTTCTCCGCCAAACTGGTGATTCATCTACCTCGATTTGTCTGGCTGAGTTACGAGTCCAATCAAAAGTTGCGTTGTCAGAAGCCATCTCAATGTCCATGAAAATGCCCAATGCAGGAACTTGAAACGCTGTCTCGCAGAACCCTCGGTGTTGTTAGGCATGTTGTATTTTGAACAAAGGATGCATTCGTAAAACAGTTATGCGCACAAGAATCTAAACCAATCTCTCCATACTCTTCAACACAAAGGAAGTCAGGCTGATTGGTTTGACGTTCTTTGCGAGGATGTAATCGTCGTTTCAGTATAAAGGCCACTATTGCTTCTAGTCACCAACACGGTATGTATGCTAGACCCAGGTAAAACTAATCAGAATTGCCAGCATGTGATTTTCATCTTTTTATAGCATATCTGGATGTATGACATCAAGGTCAGTCGACTTGAAGTCATCAAAGAAGCCAACATCGTATTTGATGGCCTCATCCGGCATTGCAAACAGGTACCAGGTATAGCAGGTTGTGTCCCTCAGCTTACAGCTTCACATAAATAAGAGCTGGTTGTGGACTGGTCCCCAAGACAGCTGGAAAACGTCTCTTAAGCATAACACAACGAGCATGTATTTCGACTCAGTGTAGGTTGCATAAGATTTCTTTAGTATTTCCAGTCTGGCCGATTTGCCAGTCTTTTGGTTTCACCGAGTATTTCAAACTGTTCCATTAGAACTTCCAAACGGAGGTCATTATCATCGTAAAGTTCATGTGTTTTTCATACGAGTACTACAGAATTTTTCTGATCTCAGGCAGTCTGTTTTCAGTTGCCCAGGCCAAGCGGTCTGGCATCCGCCATTGCTTGGATCTTGGTTCGGTCTTTCATGTCGTCTCGAATGTGGGGCCTGTGATTCAAAGATCCATCCCATTTGCTGTAACATTATTGGCCATTCGGTTGATGTGGCCGCGATAGTGAAGTCGATGAGTTTTGGCTTTCTGAACCTCCTAAACCCACGTCTTGGTATAGAGTTCGCGGTTGTGTCATCTCCTCAATTGCCGTACTCGCATGCAGGACCAAATATTCAACGAAAAATTTTCTCTCGTAAGTGTTCGATTTCTTCTTTGTTTTCTTGTTAATCATTCCGCACTGGCCTCCGTGTGACAGAACTAAGAGGACCAATGTTTGTTGAGCATGCATTTTGTCTTTCGATTTAGGACTTGTAAGCCCGTTTGTTTCTCCAAACAGAAGTAAAAGCGGTTCCCTAGGATAAGTCCACTAGCGTGTCGTGGGAGTTTATGTTTACTTCGGGATAGGAAAACTCTTAAACCACTTCGAAGTAACTATTTTCAACAGTGATGTTTCGTTTTATGTCTTTGTTTACTTGGTTTTGTCCTCATTTATTTCAAGGCCAACTCGTGTCGTCTGTTCTTCAATTGCTGTAAAAGTCTGTATGGCGACGAGTTGGGAGCGACCGATGATGTTGATGTCATCTGTATGCCCCAGCTACTAAACAGATTCGTTGAAGATGGAGCCTTCTGTGCTAGCACCTAACCCGAGAAATCTGTGTTCAAACACTACAACGCATTTGCTTTCAGCTTTGTTTTATTCAAAAGTGCTTAGCCACTTTTCCACACGAAACAAAAACAAAAGCAAAAGTGGGAATAATTTAGTTCACTTTCAGAAGTGAGGATAGATTTACGAAAGATTTGAATTATAGATGTCGCAACATACAACCAGAGGGCATTTATTCGTTACCTGATGTTTGGCAGCATCCCGTTTCTCCCTATTCTGGGATGTGTTCGTGGATCAACTTATGTTTTGAAAGAGCAAGTCAATAATGAACGTTCTTTTGGGCTTTTTACACTTGCTTTCAAAACTGCTTTCAAAATGCCACCAAAGCTCCAGTTTATCGGAGAAAATATTAAGAAAAAGCAGCTTTGACAGCAACACTGCGAACATAGCCGCGAGATAAGACTGAGTATAGAAGTGAGTTGGAGCGTTTTTTGGAAAAGTGGATACGCACTTTTGAATAAAACACGCCTTTAGTGTCAAAATTTGGTCAATCCTCGATCTGCCGGGCCGAAAGCAATACTATTCGTGACGATTGTAAGTAGGGATATACCTTGATAGTTCTTAAAAGACATAGGATCGCCTTTATTGAAAATGGAGTATTTAGAGCTGAGATTTTAGTTATCGGACATGATTTCATCCACCCGGTAAATAATTTAGCGCAACCCAAACATCACTTTCATGTTTGAAAAGCTCCGCTGGTAGACTATCGCTTGCAACGGCCTTGTTATTTTTCAGCTTAATAGCTAAGTCAACCTCTTCTTAATAGGATGACCAGATAAGAACGATAGGAAGAAAAATTTAAATAGAACAACAACGGTGTGAGATATAAAATTGATTATGGCTTTATTTTGAAGTCACGTTCATGCCATTATGTGTGGAATAGCACAACATTTAAATAGCCGCCTCCGCTTCGTTGGCAGTGCTTCAAGCGGTCGGTCCAATTTTTTATGACTCGGTCCAATATGTTCGGCGTCATACCGGCAATTGCGCGTCGAATGTTGGCCTCGAGCTCGTCCAAAGTGGTTGGCTTGTTAGCGTAGACTAAGGACTTGACGTAGCCCCAGAGAAAGTAATCGAGTGGTGTCAAATCGCATGATCTCGGCGGCCAATCCATTAACCGCTCGCCCTGAGATGACCCAGTCGCCAAATATCTTTTTCACAACTTCGAGCGTTGCGTCGCTTTTATGGCATGTAGCGCCATCTTGTTGGAACCAAAGCTCGTATATATCGATGTTGTCAAGCTCTGGCCACAAAAAATCAGTTAACATCGCTTTATACCTGAGACCATTGACAATAACGGTGTCTCCTTCCTCATTTCGGAAAAAAATAAGGCCCGATGATGCCGTCATGCCATAAACCGCACCAAAAAGTCAACCCTTGTGGACCTATTGATGCTAGGTCGAACGCTTGCGGATTATGTTCGCTCCAAAAATGGCAATTTTGCTTATTGACATAGCCGCTGAGCCAAAAATGGGCCTCGTCCGAGAAGATAATTTTTTGGCCAAAATCCGAATCTCCGGCCAACATTTCCACCGCCCAATTAGCGAACTCACGGCATTGTCTATGGTCGTTCGGGTGCAATTCTCCCCTCAGCACAATCTTATACGGATGTAGGCCCAAATCCAGTCTCAAAATAAGACGGGTTAACTCTCTGGGGACGTCCAATTCAGCTGATCGGCGCCGAATCGACACTTCTTTGTCTTCTTCGGTACTGGCCGCTACGGCGGCTATGTTTTCTTGATTTCGCACAAATCTCTGTCTAGTTGGTGGCTTCAGATCCAAAAGAGTGTATTCATGCTCAAACTTTTCCACGGTGCGACGAATTGCCTGCACACTGAAGCCATGAAGACAACCGACGTCACGACGAGATTCGCGTTGCGTATTTCCAAGTGAGTCGGAATTTCAATAACATTTTTTTAATAACTTCCGCACGCTGGGCAAGCATAAAACGTTGCATGATGAAATGGCAAACCTTTCTGAATATTTTGCGAGCTGGATGTCATTGGTCACTTTGACAGCAGCTTTGACTACGAATATACTAAGGAGGGTGATTGCTTCTTCATTGACTGGAGTCGAGTTCTCTTTTCTTGATTCACACCCTCTCTACGTTATGTCCATTAAGTAGATTCCGGAAGTGATGCTTAAACGCATACTAGTAGATGCGCTGCGCTTCGGTAACTAGGTTTCCTTCACTGAGTTCCGTGTGTGAAACCAGGTTCCCTGAAAAACTTGTGAATATTGTCCTTATTGCGGAGCTTTTCAATATCATTGAGCTAGGAGGTTGCGTAGGCCCTTTTCTTCTTACACTTCTTTTAGCTTAATACTTTTCCTCGCTGCTCTTGGTTTATGCTGCAGCGATTTGTACAAAAGACCTTAAAGCGATAGTTAAATGCACAGTGGGAATAGCGGAAGGTATTCGAAGTTGGAGTACACAAAGTCTGTTGCTTTTCAATATCGCATATTGACGGAAAGACTTTTCTACTTATCGCCGATAGTAGTATAATAAGTAACGACCTGGCAGTCCTTTAAGAAGCAACACTTACTAATCGAATAAAAGTGCTAGAAGATAATGGATTACGGATAAATCGTACTAAAACCAATTATCTGCACTGCTGAACTCAAAATTGCGAAATAAACTCTTGACATCTACGAGTATTTTGAAAGAGTCTTCATGCCGAAGTACAAAAAGTGTAAACACTTAGCTCTTGTGTAGACCACCGAGAAAATTCCGATTGTCACGGATCATGGTTTTAAAACTTGTGGAAATATGAAACATCACACATCAAACATCAAGGCCTTACATTCATATACGAATATCTCGCTTCAATACTCGAGTGTTTATTTTAATTATTATCACTCCACTAATCGTTCTTTAGTTCTATTAAACAAACGTCAATTGATTTCCAAAAATAAACAAACTCAACCTTGCAAACGAGTACGAGTACGAGTACGAGTATATGAATACGAGCACATCTTCCCCTACCCTTTTCGTTTTAAAGGTTCATATTTACAGTTTGATACGACTAAACGATAATAACACACTCCAGCTGATTACCGCTATGACCCGCGCAAATCTTAGATAAGCCAATCATCACATTTACGATCAATCTTTCCCCATCGTTTAATAAAAAAAAAATAATAACATGTATTGTACAATGTTTATTTAATCGGAGCTAAGTACTGACAAGTATCTGCATTATCGATTTTGTACTGGAATAGCATTGATTGGAAGGAAAACATTTTGGCACGAAAGTGGTGTCTAGCGCACGAACACACCCATCACTTTACGGTCTATATGACAGTTTGACTGAACATCAGAATTCACAGCACTTGTTGGCATAAATCAAGTTCGAGGTCGAATTTATTGGAGCGCAAAAACGAAGTACCTCAGTGGTACCAACCAAATATTGAATGTATCATAATAGCTTCTCACTCTGCAACAGCAACAACACGAAACATGGCGTTCTCTTTATACAATCTGTCATCTGGCGCGACGTTTGTTACATCATGAGTGCGAATGGGGCCCTAACACACTTGTCAGTTGCATTGCAGTACGACAACTTCTGCGTGTACGTACAACATGTTCTAATTTTTATTCATAACATTGCGTGAGCTATGAGTAGATGATGAATCGGGATCTAAATATAAATCCGTCCTACATGCGACAGAGTTAATTTGCGAGAGTTCTTATTTTTTTCAAGTATATGGGGCAGATTGAATTGAATGCACGGAACCACTTGCTTATCTCATGGGGTGTACTACTAACTGGACTAATTTGAATAATTGACTGTTTTAGGATGGGGTAAATCTAGGGGGTTTTGACGAGACAAGTAACAGAGATTATGTAAAGTCACGGCATATGTAGGTCCAGCATAGGTTAAGTCATATTTTTTAGTACCTTACCTTAAATATTATAATATAACGTCCAGAATCCTCAGAACTCAAACTGAACTAGCAACGAATTAAGAGCTGCTCAACCTGAATTTAGTGAGGAGGAAGATGACCGCTACAGATGCGCATAACATCAGACTCGCTGCTCACCGGGCTACTTTCCCGTCTAGTTTCCGTAAAAACAAAATTGTTGTCGCCAGAGGGCTCTGAAGGCTTATAGAAGAGTTATTACATATCTGATGTTTGGTGTCAATTTGATATCGCCAGTGCTGTGATACTTCGCTCTTACTTCTATTATTGGATTGTGCAACCTTTTGCTGTGAATAATCTCAAATTTTTTTTTTTCCAAACAATTACTGCAAAATGTCTGACTATGAGCGATTCTGCGAACAATTTGTACGGCAAACAGAAGACAGCGATGATCTGCCCGAATTCTCGAAAGATGATACAGATTACCATATTCAGCAAGCGAGACTGAAAGTGATTCCGAAGATTATAGCAGTGACAAGAGTGATGCTGATTTTATCGGACAAGAAACGCGTTTGGAAATGGCTCCTGAACCGAACAGCGCTCTCAAGACGAAAGACAAGAAAATTCAGTATGTGCGCGATCCAATGCGACCATGCCCATCGGTCTCGACAATGGATTTCGCTTCTCGTCAAGGTTTGTTTTGAGTTTTTTGTTTAGGCGCTTTCATTTGAAATTTTTGCAAAGCCAACATCATTTGCGGAATCTCGCATCAGCAGTCCAGTGACTGCGTTTTTGCTTTTTATCGAGCCAGTCGAGAATATTGTGGTACAAATGATCAATTTATACGGTGTTCACAAGAAGCCGGTTGATGTGTCTGAAATGCGCGCCTTTTATGGAAATTTGTTGTTGGCCGGGGCATATCGGTCGAAAAGCGAAGCAGCTGATGAGCTAAGCATGGGCCACTAATTTTCGCAGCGACAATGTCACTTATTCGCTATCGAGCCATTAGCCAATCGATACGATTCGATAACCGAGAAACTCGGCATAATGTTTAGCAGAGTGTACGCGATAAACTGGTGCCTATTCGCGATTTGTTCGATCGGTGGGTCCAGTGCTTGAAAGTTATGTATGTTCCTGGCAAATTTCTGACTGTCGATGAGCAACTGCTGCCATTTCGTGGACGATGCAGTTTTCGACAGTACATTTCGTCTAAGCCTGGAAAGTATGGTATCGAACTTCGGATTCTGGCCGACGGAGGATCGTTGTATGCCCACAATACCCAAGTCTACGTTGGCCGTGACGGAAACTATTTAGCAGAAATCAATCAAGGTCAGCGTGTTGTTCTGGATTTGTGTCAAGGTATTTCTTCTTCGTGCCTTTATTTTTCTCTGATCTGTGATTGTTTTCCATTTTTGGGAATGAACGGACCCAATGTCACTTGTGACAATTTTTTGACATCTTACAGTTTGGCACTCGAGCTGAAGAAGAAGCAAATTGCGATTGTCGGCGCCATAAGGAAAAATCGCAAGGAGATACCGTCAGCGCTGATTGACATGAAACGAAAACCAGTGCTGTATACTGAAGTCGTCTACAACCATGCAGATCGTGTCACGATGGTGTCATACGTGCCCAAGAAAAATCGCTTCGTAACTTTGCTTTCGACGTATCATGCGGCCGTCCACTTCGATCCAGCTGACCAGACAAAAAAGCTTTTACAATAAAACGAAGACTGGTGTCGACACTCTCGACCAGATGGTTGGCACTTATCGATGTGAACGCAGGACCAGCCGATGGCCACTAACATTGTTCTACAACATTCTTGACATTTCGACTTTGAATGCCTTCTTGATCTTCACTCAATGGAATGGAATGTTCCGGAATGGAACAAGAGTAAGAAAAGTTTCCGCCGACGATTGTTTTTGTTGAACTCGGGCGAGGCCTTATGTGAAGACAATATCAAAGCTAGGGCATGACCACCACACGGTATACATGCGGCAGAAGTTTTCCGTCGTGTGCGAAATCCAAGTTCGTCGATTTCACCGTACTCCTCTTGCTTGAATTCTCCATAAACATCATCACAAGTATCAGCATCGGTCGAAATGGTAGCGGCCAACATATTGATTCATCAGCCAACCGCAAAAAAACGGGCTAGATGTCACATGTGCCCTCTAACTCCGAACGCAAATATTCACAGTGTTCGCTGTGACATGTGCGTGAGACAAACTTGTACGGAACAATGTTTTATTCTTTGCGAGAAATGCGAAGTACTTCATCGCAAATGAAATTTCAGCATTCTCCATTCGATTCGACCTGTCCTTTTTTTTCCTTCTTCTTATATTTGTAGTTGAACTGTTATTTCCGCAACAAACCAGCATATTATAGCTTCTTTTGACTCTACAATCGGCTCTATAAAACCTGGTGTCAAATTGACACCAAACATCAGATTAGCATCGCAAAACAAAATATAAGTCGTTAAAAGTGCTTAGCCACTTTTCCACACGAAACAAAAACAAAAACAAAAGTGGGAATAATTTAGTTCACCTTCAAAAGTGAGGATAGATTTGAATTATAGATGTCGCAACATACAACTAGAGGGCATTTATTCGTTCCCTGATGTTTGGCAGCATCCCGTTTCTCCCTATTCTGGGATGTGTTCGTGGATCAACTTATCTTTTGAAAGAGCAAGTCAATAATGAACGTTCTTTTGGGCTTTTTACACTTGGAAAAATTAGTTATTTTTCATCTACCTAAAAAGGAACTTGTACCTTTTTTAAAATTAGTGTGTGCGAAGGTGCTTATTTGCTTTCAAAACTGCTTTCAAAATGCCACCAAATCTCCAGTTTATCGGAAAAAATATTAAGGAAAAAGCAACTAAATGCTTTTGCTTTTGATTTCTATTGGGTTAACTGGGTTGGGTTAATTTAATTTAATTAATTTTTTTATGGCTTAAAATTTAATCTCTAAAACTAAAATCTTCATATAAAACTGAAGCAAACGCACTAAATGAAATTTAAAATACGATTAAATTCGTCCAATGGGAAGCCACTAAAAGCGACTTTGAAGCAAACACTGCGAACATAGCCGCAAGATTTTCCGAAACGTCAAAAGTGAGTGTAAAAGTGAGTTGGAGGGTTTTTTTGGAAAAGTGGATACGCACTTTTGAATAAAACGCGCCTATAGACTAGTGTTAAGAAGAAGTTTTTAAAAAAAACCGAACGAGAAAAGGGCAATGCTTGGTAAATATTCTAAAATTTATTCGAAAACGTGAACTTTGTTTTGGATTTTGATGTTGTTTCCGAGTCAATACAGAAAGAAATTTAAAATGCTATACCTATACGAGAAGATGGTGTATCTATTAGATTTGTAAAGGTGATTCTACCTCATATCTTAAGTGTCCTCACACAAATCAAATTTCTGCATTATTACTTCAACTTTTCCTAATAGTTGTAAATTGGCTCAGGTCATTCCTGCCCCGAAAAAGCTTGAACCCTCCTGCCCAACCGATTCCCTACCTATAAACATCTTACCATGTTTGTAAAAATCTTGGCAGACCAAATTTCCACTTTCTTTAATCAAAACGGTCTGTCATCCCTGGTTCACTCAGGTTTCCGTGCAGGTTATAGCTTTTCAACAACTATGGTTAAAATCCTTTACGATATTAGGATTCAATATGATATGGTCTTTCCAACGATTCTGTTTTTGCTCGATCATCAAGTCCGTATATCAGCAATAACAGGGCGAATGTTGACTTTCAATTCGTCCAACGTCTCCGGCTTATCGGCATAGCTAGCTTAGTTACTTCACATACTCCCAAAGAAACTAATCTAAAGATGTGAAATTACAGGTTTGTGGAGGCCAGTTCACAGGTCCATTAGGCGAAATTATGCGCTTAGCAAATGGTTCCCGCAATAAATTGATGGTGTCATTCGCCGTTCGGCATGTTGCGCCATCTTGTTGAAACCAAATTTCTGTCACGTCAACGCCATTCAACTGAGGAACGAGGAAGTCAGAAATCATGTTTCTATAGTGCTCCCCATTGGCGGTACCATTTTGGCCGGCATCGTCCTTAAAGAAAAATGGGGCGATGATTCCAACAGCCCATAAAGCACACCAAACAGTGAGTTTTAATGGTTGTAAGGGCGTTTCGACAAAGGTTTCTGGGTTTTCTCCACTCCAAATTCCGCGCTGCTTGCTTACATATCCATTTAACCAAAAATGGGCCTCATTGGAGAACAAAATTTTGCGCTGAAAATGAGGATCAAGCTGAATCATGTTTTCCGCCCATTCACCGAACCTACGATGCGTATAATGGTCACGCGGTTTCAACTCTTGCACAAGCTTTTAAGCCAAGATCTTTCCAGAAAATCTTCCACAAATTGGATGGGCATAGCTCCAATTGCTGTTCACGATGGCGAATCGACTCATTCGGATTCTCCTCAACACTGCACTCCAGAACGACAATAACTTCTTCTGTTCGCGTATTATCTTTGGGGATGCATATTATCCACTAGAATGTACGTGGTGCGAAAACGGTTCATCGTGTTCCGAATAACTTGCTCAGATGGACGATTATGTCGACCGTAAAATGGTTTTCAAACTAAGTTTGCACAATTTGCACGCGTTGTTCTGGCGTTCATCTATTCATCATAAAATGGCAAATAAACTTTCAACTGTCAAATTGACAATCTGTAGAAATAGTGTTGCCAGTTTAAAAAGCAAACCTCTTAAAAAGCATCCTTTACGTCTATGCTGATGATGCCCAGATTTATCTCTCCAGACCCTGCGGGCTTACTGAGGATCTAATCGTCGGGCTTAATGATGACCTCTCAGAAATATGTATCATAGTTTGTCATTTTGTAATGGACTGAATATAAACCCAACCAAGTTCCAACTTGTCTAGAGAAGATATATGGTTCCTAGATTCAGGCGCCAGTGACCACATGACCAGCAAATAGGAGTGGTTTATAAATTATAAACCGTCTGAGCAACCAATTTTCGCTAGACTTGGATATGGTAACATGGTTACTGCTCTTAGCAGAGGGGATATTAACGTCGCTTCTTATAATAACTCTACTTGGGAAGGAAATTATTTGGCAGATATTTTATTTATTCCGGAGATTCGTCTCAGCTTATTTTCACTTATTTGCGCACTAGACAAAGGTTTATAACTATTTTCTCAGCTCAAAATGCGAAATTTACCGAGGTAATATCAAACATTGCTTGTAGTGGGAGCTCGACAAGCAAAACTATTCAAGATGGTGAAGGGTTCTGGCAATAAACCCTATACAAATGTGGCACCTGGAGACAAAACACCTTTGCGTGTTTGGCATGAGAGACCTGAACGCCAAAGTATAAGTTCCGTAAAAAATGTTCTCAAGCCAAGTATTTAAGCAAAGCGAAAATAGAGCGAGCTATGTTGGAGAGTTGGTGCATTTAGATCTATGCGGTCGAATGCAGAAGAATTCCATTGATGGGTCGAAGTATTTCTTAGTTTTTAAGGATGACTTCAGAAAAGATTTTTTCATTAAAGAAAAGACTGAAGTACAAGCTTTAATAGCTAAATCTTTGAGTTGAAGCAGAGACTGGAGCGAAGGTGAAAATCTTACGAACACTGGAAGTGCAATCCCAAAGTCGAGTTGTCCTGAAAATATACAATGTATATTGCGTTCCATAGACTCCAATGATCACCAACCAGAAGTGAGGGTTGGTGGCGATGCTGGTGACGACGATGGTGGCGATGTTGGTGAGGACATTGGTTGCGGTGTTGGCGGCGATGCGGTTGGCGGTGCTATTGGTAGTGCAAGTGACTTCGAAGGTGTTTTTGAAGAAGCTGTTGGTGGTGACAAAAGTGAAAATAGAGCTCAAAAAAGAAATGGGGTAAGAATTCTAACTTCTAAAGGATCTTCCATTATTCGCTTCCTATCTTTAAATTTAAATAAAACAAAGTGTGCGTGAGATATAATCGAAATTTTCTATTCGTTTGAAAGGCCTATCGATGCCATTATGTATGGAATATAACATATAACGTTCAAATGCCCGCCGCGGCTTCTCTGGATGGCGCGCATCCGAAATGCCCAATTTTCCATGATTCTGCCGAATACATCAGGCTTAATTTGAGCGATAGCATTGGTTATATTGAAGAAAAAGAAAAAGTCTAACAAGGTCAAATCGCACGATCTCGTTGGCCAGTTCCCATCACCTCCACGTGAGATGGCCATGCCCTCGAATTGCTCGTACAGAATTTCCAATTTCGGGATGCTCTGGACGCTCTTGGATCTCATGTGGATTGGAGTTGTCCCAAATTCGATAATTTTGTTTGTTGACATACTCATTCATCCAGAAATCGGCCTCGTCGCTGAAGATGATTTTTCGATGAAAATTATCGTCAGTTTCCAACTGCTCCAGAGCCCATTCAGCGAACACACGTTGTTGTCATTTACCTTCAGCTCCTGGGTCAGTTGAATTTTGTACGGGTGCAGCCCCAAGTCACGACGCAAAATTCGCCAAGTTCTTGTGAGCGACTGGAAATCGACTGCCTCGGATTCTCCTGCACACTCTCACGGACCTCGGCGATGTTTTCAGCAGATCTCGCGTTTCGTCGACGTACGGGTGTTGGTTTATCGTTTGTTGAACCAGTGAACTCAAATTTATCTACCACACTGCGGATAGTCCTCTTGGTAGGACGATTATGGGGACCGTAGAATGGGCGAAGCGCGCGGAACGTTGTCCGAACAGAAAACCCATTTGGCAAACCAGACTAAATAAATGACAGCCAATTTGACAGATGTAGCTTCACCAATATGGCCGCTATCAACTGTCAACGTTCGGAAGTCTCTATTGGAAGACCCTGTACTATAAGTCAGCGCTTGAGAAGCAAGCTGTGAAGTTCATTGCTGCATAGATGAAAGCTTTGCATTTCTAGCTGAATCATTTCTACCAATGACCTTTGAGGACACAATTAATTGTGAAAACTCGAGAAAGTGGAATGCCTCTATGGACGAGGAAATTGCAATAATTCGCTTGATAAAAACAGAACGTGGAAGTTGGTTCATCTACACAAGGTTAACACAAAGTGGATTTATGCAACAGAAAACGAAGCCAGATTTGTGGCTCGTGGCTTCAGTCAAAAGTTTGGAGTTGACTATCCTGAGACATACAGTCCCGTGACTAAGTTTTCATCAATTCGAGGTATTTTAAGCATTGCAGCATCGGAAAAATTGCACCTCGTATATTAAAACAGCCTTCTTAAATGGAGATATTAATGAAGAAATTTACGTTCGCCAACCGAAGGGATATGAAGACGGGACAGGCTGAGTTTGTAAATTACAAAAAAGTTTGTATGGACTACGGCAGGCTTCTAAGTGTTGGAATACTTAAGACTTTTTCCCAGCTTTTAAAGAATTTTAATTTGGTGCCGTCTGATGCTGATTCGTCCGTTTATATTAATCATCAGGATAAAAAAAAAAATTATCCTGAGTATTTACATAGATGATGGTCTTGTAGCAGCGAGTTGTAAATATCTTCAAAATCTGAAACAGAGGTTAGAAGTTGAAGTTCTTCCTACAATGCACTCCCTTGACTTGGAAATAGAAAGGTTTTCTGACAGTTCTATTCACTTGAATCAATCGAAATATACACGGAGATTGATATCGAAATTTAATATGAACGACGCTGTTCCTGTATCAATTTCTGCCGATACACCGATTAATTCAATTGGTGACTTCGATGAGCTGTGGCAACAAAGTTTCCTTGACGGCAAGCTGTGGGTAGCTTCATGTACCTTATGGTGACAACTAGACCAGACCTAGCGATTGCCGTTGGATGTGTCAGTCGTTATTTTGACAATCCAACTCAACTACGCGTCAACATACTAAATTGAAGTTTAACTGTTTTAGCGATGCAGACTATGCTGGGGACGCGGTTAAGTACCAAGCGTTCTACAAATGGCTTTGTATTCATAACGGGTATAAGCTGCATTGCGCGGGCTTCGCAAAGACAACCGAGCGAAGCCTTATCAACAACCGATGCGGATTTTGTAGCTGCTTGCCGAACAGTTAAAGAGGGAGTTTGGATGCAGCAGCTTTTACAAGTTTTGATCAGGGATCAAATTGAGAAACCAGCCTTGTACGTAGATAATCAGGATGCCATCAGGCTCATAAGGAACCGTGAATACCGAAGCAAACAGAGCATATTGATGTTCACTTCAATTTTATATTTGAAAAATATGAAGACGGGATGTTTAAATTGGAGTACGTTTCAACCCATGACCGAGTTGGAGATATTTTCACGAAGGCCTTACCTAAAGACAAGTTTCAGCGTTTTCGATTTAGGGTGTGAGTAGCTTCACCTAATTGCTAATTAATTGATATTTAATTTCGCAAAAGGTTAACTTTTTTAAAAAATGATTTGATAATGCTTTCTTTATATTTAAATTATAAACCAATGAATTCAAAGCTTAAAAACATTGTAAAAAGTAGGAGTGTTAAGAATAAATATTTCATAATAATATTTTTATAAATTTACTTCATAGTAATCCTGAATTTACTTTGTACTCTCTTCTAATCTTTCTATTATATGGAATTGTCTTACTGTATCATTCCATTGGCACTCTCTTCCTTTTAGTATATTACCGTTTTTTTTATCTAATCATCTTATATACTCGTATCTTATGTAATAAACAGTTCTTCTTGAAGTTTGAAACTAAACGATCGTTTTCTTTTATATAAATTGCAACAATATTGACAAGGACGAAATAGCACTAGTATTTCCGAACGGTAGACAGATTGCATTTACTGATAAGGTTACTAATCTTGGGTACAAAATAAATAGTTCACTCTCCGTGTGTTGATTATACGAACTACGTCGTTGGCCGTATCTACGAGTATGTTGGATTACGTAAATTTTGTCCCTCATCCTGTTTCCCTCCAATAGGTACGAAGCTTACACTTGTTAAGTCCTTATTTTTGCCTATATTCGATTACGACGTCATTATTTATAACAAACCGTCGATCCGACTCCCATAAGCTTTTTGTTACTTTCAACGATATGGTCAGGTATATACACGGGCTGCGTTGATACTACCACATTTCACAATATCACACATCGGTTCTTGCTTGCTCTTTCAAACAATTTTTTGATTTAAGATGCAGTGCATTTATAAGATTATAAAAAAAACAGATGTCCCACCTATTTGCTTAATAAGATATTGTCTAGCAGAACGTCTTCCTTCAATTACTAAAAAAAACGTCGCGCCTTTTCCTCATCCACTCTTCCATACTTTGGAACTCCCTTCCTACAGCAAAAAAGCAAATAATAGGAGCTAAAGCATTCAAAAATGCCGCGTTAGACAATATAAAGCAGTAGCAACAACTATGTATTTCATATTTGTCATCCGCAATATTTGGTTTTCCTTCTCTTTCTCTTTGCACCATCTCTTTTATTTTTGTCACTAGCCTTCAGGGTTTAATTTATAACTCAAGGAACTTAGTGACTGGACGGTGTGCGTTTACCGTATGCACTAAGCGACACATCAGCTGTTTAACCTTCTCCTGCTACCCACCGGATACTCGTGTATCTGGACCAGACTTTCCAATCTTATAAGCGAAAGTGTTGGGTAATAAAAAAAAGTAAAAATTAGTGACACCCTAATACCCTGACGGGAATTCGAACATCGAAATTCTAAGTACGATTACACTCCACCTAAACATAACAATGTTTCAGAGACTGGCCTTGAGGACGAATTCGAGTGACTATTTCAATGGTGGCGTCAACTGTCTGCATGGCAGATACCTCATATGAGCTACTCTGACGTATTTGGAGCTAAGTTTAATAAGCATTTTTCAGCACTAGTCTTGTTGAAATAAAGAAGTTGGAGAATGAACGCTTTTGGTGCTCATATCCCCGAAATGGATTACTGACACTGGAATATCTATCTGGTTCTTTCGTCCACGGGGGGACCATTATGGGCCCGAACCTCCAGCTTACCGAGCAACTAAAATTGATGTCTACTACTGCGATATTTTAATTTGGATGTTCTGCTTGAGGTAAACTCAGCCAAGAAGTATTAAGCTCTCATCATATATACCAAAGACATTCCTGGTTTGAATGGATATAAATACGTAGGTGGATGGAGTTAAACAAGAGGCAAATTGTGCATAAAGATGCACAAAAGCTGGTCGTAAGCTCTATGAGCAGAAAAGAAAGAACAATGCCTTTTCACAAAGAAAAAGAAAGAGCATGTGGGGCAATCGATTGAGCCAATAGTGAGTACTACAGAAATGAGATTTTACTGACAGGTGCAGAAATCATGTCAAGGCTACAAAGCCCCCTTATTATTTATTTATTTCTTATAAATTCATGAAACCATCATATAATACGAATACATTAAATATAAAACAATTCAAGTTATTAGAGAAAAAAAATATAAGAAAACTTGGCGACATTCAGTATTTATATAAAAGTAGAAAATAGAATTGAATGCCACTTCAATTGGCTCAAGGGCTTAGGAAATTTGGTTTGGAAATTTTAAAAAATCGATTTTTTTTTATCTAATTCTCGCAGTACAACATTACATGAATATTTTCCCAAAGTTTCAAGCCAATCGGAGTAAAACTCTAGGAGAGCATTTGGAAATTATTTTCAGGTCAGATAGGTGCGTTGCAGGCATATCGAGGCATATGCTTAGATATGGCTTCTCGAGTTTTCTCGCTTTCAAAGGATAGAGTTACCTTTGTGAAACTTGGAGGTAACAACTAGATACGGCAGTTAGAAAAAAATGAATGCAGTTCCAATCATTAAAGGCCAGCTGGTACGAGGATAGTGCCAGAAATACCCAATCTAACAAAGAACACACAAAAACATTTCTTTACGTAGTCTCCTCTTAGTTCTTCCCAGCGATGTTCAATAGTATCAATAACCTGCTTATAGTGAGGATCATCAAGGTCCTTAAAATAGCCATCAACCGCAGACTCCACCTCTTTACTGTTGGCAAATCTTTTACCACCGATCCATTTTTTCAAATTCGGAAACAGAAAATAATCCGAGGGGGCTAAATCTGGCGAATAGGATGCACGCATCAACTCATTGATTTTGACCATCGCGATGACGGGTGAACTTTTTTCTTCGACAAATGAGGCCCTTTTTTGTTGATTTTATCTTCCAAACGCTGCAATAAGTTCGCATAATACACCCCGTTGATTTTTTCTCCTTTCTGAAGATAATCAATGAAAATCATCCCAGACGCATCCCAAAAAACTGACGCCATTAACTCGCCTGCAGATGGAACTGATTCTCCTCTTTGAGTCCATTGCTTTGACAGTTCCTTCCTCTCGGGTGTAAAGTGATGGACTCATGTTTCATCCATGGTTATGAATCGACACAAAAACTCGGCTTTATTGCTGTAAAACTTTGCCAAACACTCGATTGAAACATCCTTACGACGCTGTTTTTGTTCCATCGCGGCACCCCTCTTCCGTACAGATTTCTCATGTCCAATTTTTCAGTCAACAGGGGATGTACTATACAGCGCTTTTTGAAATACCTACCATATCTGCTAGCCCACGCACTTTCAATCGACGGTCATGCCCAATACCAATTTGGGGATTTTTTTGAACATTTCTGGTGGACTCACCTCATTTGGTCAACCACTGCAATGTTCCAATATTTTGCCACCCAATTTTTTATTGTTTTAAACGAAGGAACAGACTCGCCTAGAGTAGAATCCAGTTCCGTTTTAATGTTGGTTTGATTGATAAACTAAGCTAGATGTCAAACTCTCCTAATACTTTTCCAAACCCTTAACTTTCGCACAGACACTGTAATTGAATTCCAACACTTTTACATTCTATATAACTTTCTCAAAATTTGACAGAATGAGAGCGATTTGCAAGTAAAATTCCTAGGATGAGAGCGATTTGCACGAGTGTAATGTGGATGAGTGTTTTTTTATTAATATGGGCGTGGTTTGTAGAAAATGAGAGGGAAATTGCTAATAATGACAATTCACACGTATTCACAGACAGGGTTACACGGATAGGGGTGATCAGTAGAAAACCGGTTTTGATTTTCCAATATCTGGAAAGTTTGCCATCTAGGTTAGATCATCAATGGATTGAGGCCTTTCAAATGAAAGTATTGCATCCAATTTTTTCCATATTTAAAAATTCATTGAGAGCGTTCACTATTGACGGCTTCCGAACAAATGTTTCCGACCGAAAAATGATACAAGACATTTTTTCTCAAATTATTGTTTTTTATTTTTCTACATAGTCTCCTTGTAACTCTACACATTTCTCCCAACGATGCTGCCATCTCTCTAACCCGTCCAAATAGTACTTGACGTTTTTCTCTGCAAAATAATTGTTCACGAAGGTGATTGCCTCCTCATTTGACGAAAATCTCTGTCCTCCAAGCGCAGTTATTAGGTGATTGAACAAAAAGAAGTCGCTTGGGGCTAGATCTGGTGAATAAGGCGGATGGTCAAGCAGTTCAAACCGTAATTCATGGATTTTCGCCATGTCAACCGCTGAGGTATGAGACGGCGCGTTGTCTTGGTGAAACAGGATTTTCTTTCTCTGCAAATGTGGCCATTTTTCCGCAATTTCTGCCTTCAGCTTGGCAAGTAATGATGCGTAGTTAGCTCCTATAATGGTTTTACCTTTTTGAAGCTAATCGATTAAGACCACTCCTTTCCTATCCCAAAAAACAGTCCCCAGTTTTTGCTTTTTTTTGGAGCCGGCTCGCCCTATGCAGTCCACTGTTTTGGCTGAATTTTTGTTTCGGGCGTATAATGGTGTATCCAAGTTTCATCTGCAGTAATTAATCGGCGCCGAAACTCGGAAACTGCGCCGACAGAGCGTTGGAAATGCTCATTCGAACGTTTTCGGTCTACCGTAAGCAAACGCGGCACCCAACGCGCGGACAGCTTTCTCATGCCTAAATCTTGATTTAATATGTAACAAACACGTTCTTTGGATATTTTCAAAACCTCTACTATCGCTCTCATTTTAATTCGGCGGTCGTCTAACACCATTTGGTGAACTTTAGCAATGTTATCGTCAGTGGGTGGAGTTTTTGGACGTCCCGAACGTTCATCATCTCCCAAGCTCTTACGGCCACGTTTAAATTCAGCTGCCTAAAATTTCACTGTGGTAAACGATGGTGCAGAGTCCCCATACACAGAGTCCAACTCATTTTTGATTTGCGTAGGCGTATTGCCTTTCAAAAACAAGAATTTAATAACAGCTCGATACTCAATTTTTTCCATTTTCACAAAAAACACTCACATCGACTCACTCAATCGACTGTCAACTAAAAACTGCGCGTCCAAAATGACTGAAACTTCGGTAAGTAACTGTCAAAAGATGCACAACTAGCATTCACTAGCTTTAATTGATGATCTTTACGTTGCGGTCGGTTTCAGGTTTCAGACAACCCTCGTACCTCTGGAGGGGTCCCCTTTTTTATAGATCGGCCAAAAGATGCTGAGATTCCATTCGTCAAGCTTCGCCCGCGCTGTGTACGAACATTTTAAGGGTAGACAAATCCCTTGAGCACGCGTTCATTATAAAAAAAAAAAAAAATTGGTCTCTTGACAGGACGAAGCGCTGGAATTACGGCTAACTTAAAGAGACTACGCATTGATGTAGCATGCATTCAAGAAACTAAATAGAGCGGAGGAAAAGCCCGAAAAATTGGACACGGTCATAAGTTGTATTAAAGCGGAGGTGCTGAGAAGAAAAACGGTGTAGTAATAATACTATACGAGCTCATAGGAAAATCGCGTTAGTGCAGGCAGAATAATGGCCGCACAATGAGTATTAAGCTGGTCTAGAATATGCACCCCACATCAACGGAGTATCTGCGTATGCTCCACCAATAGGCTGTGATGATCATACAAAGGAAGTATTTTGGGACCAACTAACTACTCAGCTCACTGGCGATGAGCGAAAACAAACTAATTTGCGACGACCTTAATGGACACAGTGGTCAGGAGAATAGTATGTATGGAGAGTGGCATGGTATATAGGACTACGGCTTACGCAATAACTGGTAGCAGTTCTGACTCTAGCAATCATTAACGCATTCTTTGCAAGAAAGCCTGAACAAGTGATAACGTATAAAAGCGGTAATACATATGCTCCCAATTTGATTCTATACTCTCAAGAATTTCTCAGACTGCAAAGTTATCCCGGAGGAGCCCCTAACCTAACAACATCGATTGTTAGTTGCCAACTTTAAGCTGAAAAGAGCAGTAAAAACCCACAAAGTACCTTCGTGCCCAACAAAAATCAGATGGCATAAACTAAATACCCAGCAAGGCGATGAACTCTATTCGGAATTACTCCAATACCCCGAAACCACTGAAACCACAAGTATGACCACAAGATGTGGGGAAATTTCCACAATTTGTGTACAAAGAAAACTCGTGAATATCTTGGTGTCTCAAAAGGCACGCTTAGGAACAACAAATGAAAATAAGATCTTAACCGCAGAAATAAGAATGGTACGATGGTCAGTCGACGTAACCCTTAAGGATAATTACGTCAGAGGATGTCTGAAAGTTACACCCATAAACGAAAAATTAAAGGAATAATGCGCAGAAATAGCAACCATATCGTGAGAACAGCAATAAATTTAGAAGTTGGAACGAAAAGACCAGGAAGACCGAAGGCAACGTGGATCAGTACTATTAATAAGGACATGAGAACTGAATATGTATCTATGTAATACCACAACTCAGGACAGAAGATCTTGGAGGCTCAGGATTGGTTCAGGAAAAAGAAGAAGAATATAAGACGCGATAAGCCTAATCACATCAACACTTTCAGGCTGCGCAAGGACTATTAAAATCTACCACAGCAAGCGCATGATCACAAAATTGGCGAGGAGTGGATAAGGACTGGTGCTTTTAAAGCGCGAAGACAACTCATTTACTAGGCACACCGTTCGATGAAATCCTCTTATTTAGCCAGGAAACCTTAAGGAATATTTGAGGACAAGGAATCCTGTTAATACCTGTGGACCCATGACCGCTCACAGGATTAAAGAAATATTTCGAGGAATATATGCCAGAAGAATAACCAAGAACCTATTAAAAACGCCAAGAATCCAATGAATTTTTGAAGGCCAATAGAATTACGCTCTAGTTGTTGAAACAGACTGCAGTCTGTGGTCTCCACAGAAGCGACTGATAACAACGATAAAGTAAATTGTAGGTGTGAACGTGTGAATCACGACATGCTTCCATGCAGTATTACCAATAGATTAGTCCCTTCATTTAAAGCGTTTACCAACGTAAGTATGGGCGCGTACAAGAGCACAGCTGGACGTACTACTTCTGGTGAGAAATGGTATTGGCTTAAGACAAGTACTACCAGCTTAAAGCATCATCAAATTCTGGCGCTCTATTAACAGGAATAAGTAGGGAGTAATAGACAAATCACCAACATTGATGGATAGATTCTACACTGATCAAAATGAACATCGGCTCAGCCCCTAGAGTCCATTATGAAACCCAAGGAGTTGAATGCTGCTTCAAAATAAAGGTGGGATCATATGTCTTTGAGCCGAAACTGTCATTTTACAGACCGCAGCAATTATCAGTGCAAATGCTCGACGGTTAGGCAGCTATTAAGCTCCGTACTTCGCAATAATAAAATTGAGGATTGAACAAACTTGAAAGAATCTCCTAAATGAGATATCGAGTTCCAATAAGGTGACCCTTGGCACATGGCATATCCCAGAAAGCTAAAGTGTTTATGAGTTTGCGAGAAAACAATCGGCTCTGCATAACTCACTCTCCTTCAATGTTCCATAAAACACGACCATAGAAGAATTGAGGACGAGACCATCAGTCGAACAATTGCACGCTGGGTTTAACATACAAGGTGCGCTATAGCTAAAACCCTTTACCAGACAAATCATCGAAAAAACAGATCTTACTCGTACTCTCTATCAAAACTTAGTCGTTGGGACGAGGCAATTGTCTCTGATCCACCCTAAAAGTTGTGAAAATGACAACAATTTCTGCAAAAGCTGCAGGCTCCAAAAAGAGATTCAATCTTCCCGTAATTTGTCGTGCGAAAATCCTACCAGAGAAGAATGAGAACTCTGAAAATATACTTCTTCACAGAGCTGAAAGACTTAGGCAATTTTGAGCTAGGATCTTCATAAGATCCATCTCACTATCTGAATAGTTCCAAACTGGCAACTCTTCATAGGTTCTCAAAAGCAATCCTACCGACCTTTTGCGCTATTGACTCTCGGCTGGCCACAGTGAGCAGTAACTCTTATCATAAGGCGCCCGTCGACTTACCTAATTGTAGCGACTGGTGAAGTAAAAAAACCTTGAACTTGCCTATCACAATTATAAAAGAAGACGAGTATAACTTTAAAGGTCCATTCATAGCTCAGCGAATTTCGAACGAGCTGACTGCGAACAAATCATTTTTAGACAGGCAAATGACAACTTTACTATTCCAAAAGCACAGAGCTTAATTTATTTGTAAGTTAAAAACCGAAGAAACTCAAATTCGATTAGTTTTTGCGAAGAAATCAACGATTCACTTATTTCTTCACGAATAAGCGAATGCTCTTTGTGAACTGTCAAATTTTACTCGCATTCCACAAATGTGGAACCCAGTCTACATTCGTGCGAATTTGACAATATATTTTTTTGAAAGCACAAAACGAATGGCAATTCGTATTCGCAGGTCGCTGTGACTAAAGGAAATAAACAATGAAATGTCAAAATTTGCGAATATTCGCTCGTTCGTATTCGCAGTGAATGGTCCTTCAAATAGAAAGAATTCAACTTTTCTTACCCACAGTTCCTTCAAGGCCAAATATTGACAGCAGGAATTATCTTCCTGCCGTTAAACCAAACTCCTCTCATATTATGACTCAAAATCTACATAATATGTATGCTCATCATAACTTTTAACAATGAACATAACCCATAAAAGCATTAGGTTCCATATGTGACTATCTTTAGCAGAAGTAGATAGAAATCAAATATGCATAAGCCTACGAACATGGCGCACGCTTCTATTGCTTTAATGACACATGCAATGCGCTCCAGTGAAAATGGCCAACAAATTTCATATACAAGTCACGTCTCACAATTCTGACACCTTATTTAAGCTTTGATAAAATGCATTTCGCGGACACACCCAAAATGTATGTCAACACCACAAGACAAAACGTCAAAACCTCATCAAAAACATCATTCAACCACAAGAATGGCAACCAATTCAGCAAAACCAATTGTCGCACACCACAATATGTCCTAAATGAACTACAACTCTTTTGTTCTGACGTCCGTATCTAGTATAGTGTGAGTGTTATTTTTCTTCTCACTCCATGAATGGAGATGTCACTGTGTTAGCACCTATTACGTAATTTTTGGTGCGCAAAAACCGCAACAAACTTCTACATCACTCGTACCATTCGCCGGAAGAAACATTCTCTCACAGGCACCGGATACGATGAACGAGCAAACTGTCATCACTACACACATCACCGACTAATTGAACAGCCCCCCAACCGTGCTATTGAATTGTTTTTATTTTCGGTTTTCATTAACCGTTACTGCGCATTTAAAGGTATCCACACAAGTCCATATGAGTGAGTATATGTACATTGTACATGCATATGTAGTTCCGCGCTACTTACCTCATTAAATCTCATTTTTTTGTAATGAGAGATGCTTTTGGGTTTCATGTTGTTTTGTAGTCATGAATGAATGAAAATATGGAGTTGGAGAGACCCAGAAACAGCACCCATCACACAGCACCCAGCACCCAGCACGCTGCACGCTGCACGCAGCACGCACCACTCAGTGGAAATGAAAGTGCTGCTCGTTGAAAACTCAACCGATCTACAGATAATGTGTGTGATTTATGGTCTGAACACATTGAATGCGCCTGCCATTGTGATGGAACGTTGGTGTTAATTTGATTTATAAAGCAACAACGTGCTCAACATGTGGAAACGCTAAGCTTTTCATAATTATAATTAAATAATTGATCGGATTACTTAGGTGGGTATTTATGAACGCGTCTTACTGTCAACAGAGTTTATGACTTATTCATCATAAGGCATTGTAAATGGTGACGTATTTATGAGAGAAATAAGCTTAAAACACAATAAATAAAGCGTCTTTTATGTGAATTGAATGGGATTTTAAAATCATAAATCAAAATAGAGATGGATGGATTATTATAGTTCAGTGGAAAGTGGGAATAGATGTCAGAGAAATTCTTTCAAGTGACAGTTGTGCGTATGACAGTGCACAATTGTTGAAGACATCAATTTAGAAGATAAATCCATTTATTTATAAACAAAACTTTTGTTTTTTTTTTTTTGTTTTTTGTTGAGTTGAAATGTCTTTTCCATAAAGTTAAATTACCACAAATAAAGTTAGTCTTTTCTGGTGGAACAAGGTGCGCTTACCGTCATGATGTCATGAAGAAGGCGCATTACTTCGCATAATGTCTTTCTTTACGGCCACAAGTATTACGGCGAAAACACGAACGTTTAATTATTTATGTGAAACAGATGACGGTGTCAGCGTCTACCAGTGTTGTTGCACGACATTGCTTTTGTAGTAGAAAGGTTTATAAAAAATTTATGACTGTGCACACGAAGAAATTCTAGTTTTTTTGGGCAGGGAACAACCAGCCGTGGTTTTGGGAGTCTACTCCTATATGGTATACACCAAAATCCTTAGTCAGTATCATTGGCTCCTTCCTTTTATTTTAGATATTTTGTACTGGCATGGGAAGTTTGAAGGTGTCCATCACGGCTATTCGGACGTATTCGAACCAGCACACAAAATCTATTTTGTCCAAGAGGAGAGAGGTAGTAGAAGAGGTCAATGCCCGACCATAAAAAACCCTAACATCTATGAGAAGGACGCAGATGGACTTGATAGTGTAAATCGGCTTACAAGCCGATTGGTCATAGTTTAGAAGTGTTCTCCTAGAGTTTTCGCATTTTATACCACAAATACTTGACGTTAGACCAAACTTTCAAGACGTTTGCTAATGTTGTGAAACATTTTCTTTCAGGAACTTCTTCTGGTGTTCAATGCTGGCCTACATTTTAAACTCAGACCTTCTAATATAAGAGAGAGGGAAAAAATGTATCTACGGTCTTCCTTCATTAATTTGTCTTATGGAGTGTTATTATTGCAAAAAGAAGATGATTTCTTCGCAGAAGCCAATTTCTGTTGCATATGTGATAAATTTTGTCAACAAAAACAAGGAAGAAATATGGTATACACGATTTTTATAAAATAGGCATATTTCGGGAAAAAAAACTGGGCAACTTGTGCGGAGTCACTCCGGTATTGAAACCAAGGAAGACGGAAAGGGCTTCGATTTGGATTGCCAATGGCATGAAACGAGCCGAGAGACCACTTCGATGATTGCTACTTTTGTGAAGTGAAAGTAAGAGGCGTGAATTGATACAAAAAGGGCTCATGGTCTTATGCAAACATAACATCCTGTAGCGGGCCTGTCGTGTGGGTTTTTTTCAAAATTTGAACGTTTATTTATGAAAACCATGTACAGCAGTATTATTCAAAGTATTACCCATCTGAAGCTATGACTTTTTCCCATCTTTCTGGCAATTTGTGGATCCCATCCCAAAAGAACTGCGCCGGCTTGGCAGCCAAGAATGAATCAAGCCAATTTTGGATATTCTGCTCTGATGTGAACCGTATTTCAGTGAGGGCGTTCTGCATCGACCGGAACAAATGGTAGTCAGAAGGGGCAAGGTCTTGGCTATAAGGCGGGTGGGGTAAGACTTCCCATCCACTGTTTTCCAAATAGTTCTTAACCGGAATAGCAACGTAGGGCCGAGCATTGTCATGATGGAAAATTATTGCCTCGTGTCTGGTCGCATATTCTGGGCGTTTTTCGGCCACTGCTCTCTTCAAACGGATTAATTGTGTTCGGTAGCGTTGTCCATTGATGGTTTCACCCGGTTTTAGCAGCTCATATACAGAGCATTACCTTCGCGCCATGGATATTCGGCTTTGCCGTTGATTTGGCTGGTTGGCCGGGTTTCACATATGATTTTTTGCGCTTGGGGTTGTCGTAATTTTTCATCACCAGTAACAATCCGATGCAAAAATGACTTCCTTTTGTGGCGTTCCAGCAGGCCCCCGCCCAATTATCAAGGCTTCGCCCATTAATGACGTTGTCTAATAAAAAGCGGGGGCAGATTATTCTATACTGGCCTTATCGTAAACATCTTCAGATAACAGCCTCTGAATGGTTGCTACGATTTGACCAGTTACAAGTTGCCGGTCATAGGTCTTGTTGGTGGCTTGACCACCGGTAGTCCATACCAGGACTTAAATCACGGTACCATGTTAGTCAGGAGCCCCCCGGATTTCGGTCCGGGCCTGACTTGTTAGAGGTAGGCCCCCTTGTGGGAGCGTCATGGTGGTTGTGATTTAAACCCAAATCGCGGGTACGGGTTTCCTTTTTGGTTTACCCCATTGTAGAGTTGCAAATAAAGTACTGGGTGCTCCATACCAAGGGTGGAACTTGTGCCTCCAACACAAGTTCTGCTTTAGTATAATATATAAGCGAAGTATTAATAAATATAAAGCGAGTTTATTAGCGATGGCAAGGCGTATCCTTGCTCCCTATGGGTGTATGGGCACCTCGTAAACATAAGGTCTTATGACAGGTGGTTTACGTTAAAAATCCCGGTACGTTCTGTGGCGTTCCAGCAGCATTTCGGACATGCAAAACCGCCTTTCGACGTCTCTCGGCTTGAGTTCATGTGGAACCCAATTTCCTTGCTTTTGAATATATCCAGCTGCTTTTAAACGTTTTGAAATGGCTGCTTGAGTGACACCCAAAGATTCTGCGAGCTCTTCTTGTGTTTGGCAACAATCTTCATAGAGTAATGCTTCCAGTTCTTCATCTTCAAACTTTTTTGGCTGCCCAGGACGTTCATCGTCTTCCAAGCCAAAATCACCACTTTTAAATCGTGCAAAGCACTTTTGGCACGTTCGCTCAGCTAGCGCATGTTCACCATAAACTTCCACCAAAATACGATGACTTTCGGCAGCAGTTTTCTGAAGAAGAACTCCCCGCAAAAACACTTTTTAGGCACAAAGTTCGACATATTTGAGTGGAAAAAAGTTATTGTTGTTTACGCTCCAAATGAATGACATGTAGCTTTCCAACGAATGTTCCAATGGAATAATAACAATGGAATAATACAAGTTACGCCATCTCTTAACAAACCGCACGAATTATAGACCCAATACTTTTAAACTGTAAACTTTAAAAACAAAAATAAAATAATTCTTATTTTTCTGAAATATTGGGTTGTTCGGAAAGTAATTTTTCACAGCCAACTTCACACTTAAGCCGCATTATCATTATTCTTTTGACAGCTGATATAGAAAGTCTTGCCTGGGAAAAAGTTTGATTGATTCTGCGCAGTAGTTTTTGGTTGGTGTCCTTTCAAATATGGTATATTTTACATTTTTACTATCGAAAAAGTGTGTTCAAGCAAGAAATTATCCGATGCGTATGGAGAAGATGTATTGATTGAACGCCAGTGCCGATTCGGCAATTTTGATGTTGAAGATGCATCACGCTCTGCAAGGCCAGTTGAAGCTGATGAAGACACAATATGATTCAAACCGGTGAAAAACAACTTGTGGGGTCGCTGAGAGATTAAATTTATCGAATTCGACCGTTCATGAAACGCCTAGGCTTAATCTCAAAGTTCGACACATAGGTTCCTCATGTTCTTACGGAAAGAAATTTGTGCCGTCGCGTTGATGTCTGTGATTTGTTTCTCAAACACTGCGGACGAGAAATTGGTTGTCTACAACAATGTTAACGCAAGAGATCAAGGAGTAAAAAAGATGAACTGGCTCAAAGCACTTCGAAAGCCGATATTCATTAAACAATGGTGATGATATCTGTTTGGTGGGATTTCAAAATAATAGTTTTGTTTTTTTTTTTTTGAGCTTCTACCGGACAACACTACGATCAGTTGGACAAATTGAATGATTCACTCAAACAGAAAAGGCCAAAATTGGTCAATAGAAAAAGTACAGTGTTTCACTAATACAACGCGAGATCTAATACAAGTTTGGTACCTCGCGAAAAGCTTAGACGGTAAAACCCATACTTTAAATGAGGAGGTCAAAAATCACCTGGGTCAGTTTTTGCCAGCGAAGAAAAAACATTTTATGAGCGTGGAATCATGCTACTGCCAGAAAGATGGCAAAAGGTATTGGACCAGAATGGACAATAAATAATTCAATAAAATACTAATTCGCTATAAGAAAATAAAAAAAAAAAAAAAACGAAATTACTTTCGAAGAACCTAATAGTTTGCCATCTTAAAGAATTGACCCTATTTTACGAGTATTAGACGAAGTTGCAACGAGATAGGAGTCAAAGCTGTTGTGAATGGCCAGTAGGAACCTCGAAAAGGAGAGTCAATCAAAGGTGGTGTGCGATGTACTATATGTGTATATATAGCAGTGTACATAGTCCTGTTTTATAATATCGTACAAGAATTTCGACTGAAACATTTCATTAACGATTCCGAAACTACTTCTAAGATGTTAGAATATACGAATCAATCATACTAAGGCTGCATTGTCGTTTTTCCGAACCAGAAAATCCAACTTCTGGCATCTGTTTAGAAGGAACCATTAAGCCAAAGTAACGGGTGATCAGATAGCAATGATAGTTTTTCCAATTGTTGTGTTTCAGCAGCTATCAAAGTTACCAATGACATCCAGCTGGCAAAATATTCAGTAAGGTTTGCCGTTTCATCATGCATCGTTTTACACTTGCCGAACGTGGGGAAATTATTAAAAAGTGTGGTCGGTCGTCATCATGGCTTCAATGTGCAGGCAATTCGTCGCACCGTGAAAAAATTTGAGCGTGAGTACAATCTTTTAGGCAGTCCCAGAAATGTAGATTTGGCATCGATCAGCTGAATTAAGCGTCGCCAGAGAGTCAACCCGGCTTACTTTGCTGTTGGATTTGGACCTGCACCCATATAAGATTGTGCTAACGCAAGAATTGAAGCCGGACGCCCATAGACAACGCCATAAGTTCGCTAATTGGGCCCTAGAAATATTGACCGGAGATCCGGATTTTGGCCAAAAAATCATCTTCCCGGACGAGGCCCATTTTTGGCTCAGTGACTATGTCAACAAGCAAAATTGTCACAATCTACAAGTGTTCGGCCAAGCATCAATGCATCCACAAAGATTGACTGTTTAGTGCGGTTTATTGCATGGCGGCATCATCGGACTTTATTTCTTTCATAATGGTGACACCGTTACCGTGAATGGTCTCAGGTATAGAGTGATGTTAACTGACTTTCTGTGGTCAGAGCTCGACAGCATCGATATATCTGAGCTGTGGCTCCAACAAGACGGCGCTTCAAAATAAAGCCAGAATCAATTTTGTATACTCGTATCACACCGTTGTTACTTTATTTAAATTTTATTTTCTATCGTTCTTGTCTGGTCACCCTTAATAAGAAATTGAAATAGTTAGTCTCTGTCGTAAACCACCAAGAAAACTTCGTCATACTTTCTAACAGAAAAATGCTGCTCAAACTTAAGGATTTGTTATATGAGACAATGTTCGACGATATACGAGAAATATAAAGGAAAAATGGCAGCGGCAGAAATACAAATGTTTCGAATGTCAGTTGTTATAATAAAACGTATTCACGGAAGGTTCCACAATAAGAGGCTCCAGTTAGAGAAATCCAAATCCCTCGAACTTTTCGCCACAGGAACGAGGTGATTTAAAATATAGTGGCCTGTGGAATGGTTCTAGGGTCCATAAATATAACCAACTCCACAAGTGGGCAGTTGCAATGCAGATACGTGGAAGAAAAATGTAGCATTAAGTGGGATCATGGATATGAATCCCATTGTGCTCGAAGGCATTGTGACATGGTGCTTCTGAAGAATCCCAGTCTTACTCCATCCACGGTCCACGGTCTTGTTAAGCATATTCATCATGGGAAAGACAAACAAGCTCAATGTGGCGCAATAATTCTGTAGCTATGGAAAATGTATCTGCTCTAATTCCCTTAACTTTTACTGAAAGTCTGTAGCTTTTTAGGAAGGTTGAATGTTTAGAATTGCCTTGCAAAATGTTTAATTTGGAAACATGCCTTTCATAAGTTGTAATCGCCTAAAGAAAATTGTATTTGTTTATGATGCCAATATAAGCGGGCTAAAAAGTAATCACTTTTCTGCGTACGCCCATGTCTGTAAATACAGACCAGCTGTTTTGGCACTTAGTGAAACACAGGTAGATCCCCGCCCACACCTCTCAGATCACTCTGATCTGAAGCTACCTGGCTACGAACTAGTGCCACGATTTCCTCATAGCGGTCTCGCCATTTATGTGCGTAGTGATGCAGCTTACCAAATTCCACCACAATGTAGTCCCTGTTCCAATCCGGAATTCAATTTCATGTGGTTAAAATTCCATATCGGTAAGCAAATTATAAACTATTGCTTTATTTACAGAAACCCCAAACTGGACAGCAATTCGACTTTTAATGAGTTTGATGCGTTGTCTGACTCCATTCAAAGACTTGTATCCCTGTATCCCCATACTGAAATCGTTATTACGGGCGATTTCAATATACACAATTCTGGGTGGCTTCGACATTCTGGACAGACAACACCCGGAAAACGATGTGTTGAGATCTTAACTCAGCTTGTAAATGAGCCCACACGAATACCAGACGTTGACAGTCATACCGCCAACACCCTGGACTTGTTTCTAACTTCTCACCCTGATAAGTCCACTGTTGATGTGCTCTCCCCCCTAAGCTCGTCGGACCACTGTGTCATATCAGCTAATTTCTCGTACACCGACCACACAGTTAGAGAAAAGATTCTTAAAAGAACCCTATGGCAATACGAGAAAGCCAACTGGAGCGGTCTTAACAGCTTCTTTAGGAATTTTAACTGGTCGTTATGTTTCCTCGATGCTGCTGACATGATCGCAGACACCATTCTCTTTGGAATGAGAAACTTTATCCCTCATCGGATGAGAAAAGAAAAGACGTGGTACGACTCGAGCTGTAAAGAGGCTGTCAGAGTTAGAGAAACCTTTTGTCGGTCCTACAAGACCAACTCAACAGAGAAAAAAGTTCAAACGATACAGAAATGACTGCAACATCTTTCTTAAGAGTGTGAAATTCCAATATGACCAAAAACTGAGGCAAAAAATACTACAATATCACAAAGGTAGTAAAAACTTTTGGTCGTTCATCAAAAAAATTAGAAATTCTGCCTCATCCTCCATCCCAATGCTCATTTAGAATGGCATTCCAGCTGTCAGCTCTTTGAAAGAAGCCCATCTGCTTTCTGCACACTTTGCGGCCAATTCAACACTTTCAGATTGTGCTTTATCTCCGCCTACACTTGAGTGCGTCGAATCTTCAATGGGACGAATCCACTTTCGCACTCGAGTAATAGCAAGAGTACTTAAAGATCTCGACTGGCTTCCAAATCGAAAGGTTCGGTGTTCGAATCCCAGCCTCGCCCGAAAGACATATCATCCATTTTTTCGGTTAAAGAAAATCAAGTAAGACGAGTAGCTGACTAGAAATCAACATCAAGCCAACTTCCATTAAGAATTTAGTCTCCCCATTAAATATTGGATTGCCACCCATGGAGTGAAATAACCACTGAGCCCCAACATCTTTCTTTCTCTCTCATTTCCAATTTTCCAAAAAACTTAACACATGCTGAGGCATTATAAGTGTATTCATACCCACTTGAGTGTTAAGTTCTTTAAAAAAAAAAAAAAAATCCGCTGGTCCATGTGGTATATCTCCCCTCCTTCTGAAGAGGTGTTCTTCCTCGCTGGCAAAACCACTGTGTAAGCTTTTACATCAATCCTACTCTTTAGGAGTCTTTCCAAGCAGATGGAAAACAGCATTCGTCCAGCCCGTCTCTAAAAAAGGCGAATCTTCTTCCCTCTCCTCCTACAGACCCATTGCACTTAGGTCCCTTCTTTCCAGGGTCATGGTAACACTGATAAACCGTCAGCTCATGAAATACTCGGAACACGAAAACTTTTCAATGACCAGCAGTACGGTTTTCGTACCAACAGGTCCACTGGTGACTTGATGGCATGCCTCACCGAACAATGAAACCAAAGCGCACATCAGATAGTTGCACTTTATATTTCTAAGGCATTTGACAGAGTTTGGCATCAGGCTCTTTTGTCGAAAATGCGTGCTTTTGGGATCGATGACTCTCTTCTTCCATGGATTAGAAATTGCCTTTCGGAACGATCAATTCAAGTTGTGTTGGATAGTTTCTAGTCTGATATTCAGAAAATAAATGCTTGTGTGCCCCAGGGCTACGCTCTGTCTCTGACACTCTTTTTAATTTTCATCAACGATCTCTTGTCTGCCACTTCTAATCCAATATATTCCTTTGCTG
The DNA here is from genome assembly GCA_963966105.1 of Volucella zonaria. Lineage (NCBI taxonomy): Eukaryota > Metazoa > Arthropoda > Insecta > Diptera > Syrphidae > Volucella > Volucella zonaria. The sequence continues at coordinate 35,975,438 of OZ014530.1, read as the reverse complement.
ACGACAGCTCTGCTCTGCTTTTCATATTCGTTCCCGGACTCACGTCCCTGCATTTCGCCTGTAGAACGAGAACGGCAGCGTAAGTTAAGCTCATTAAATTCCGATATTAGCAGCATAACCAATTGGGGAACTATTAACAAAGTGTAATTTAATGCTTCCAAAACACAATGCTATCTGCTGTTGTTAAAGCGAAATTTAGATAGTCAGCCATTATCAATGAATGGCACTTGGCACGAAACCGAAAAACTTTCCATTCCCGGTATGTGTGTCAATAACAACTTACGTTGGAATGACCTTATATTCGATGTCGCCAAAAATACTCCGAAGTGTCTAGGTTTCCTCAAGCGATGTAAGAAATACTTCACCCCCTCTGATCAGTAATACTCGTATAAGGCGTTGATCCGCCCGAAGTTGAAGTACAATGCCTACATCTGGTGGGGTGCGCCCAAAACAATTCTGCACCTACTAGATAGGATTCAAAACTGTGCGATAAAACTCATAAGTAGTACTAATATCACTAAAACAATGGACACCCTCGAACACCGATGTAAGGTCTCGTGTCTCACTCTGTTTTATAGCTATTTCCACCACCAGTGCTCCATAGAAATCGCCAGAAGCATTCCGCCCCTTCAAACCTTTAACCGTAACACTCGTCTCGCTATGAATGCTCATCAGTATACCCTCAAGCACACTTTCGGACGTTCTCTGAAATATCGTGATTCGTTCTTAAGCCGTACAACTCGATTATGGAATGCCCATCCTAGCTCCTTATTTCCTAGTCATTATAACCTTCAAACATTTAAAACCAACGTCCATCGGTACCTCTCTTTCTATCCTCCCTGACTTTCTTCGCCCGCGCTGTGTGCAAACATTTTAAGGGTACTAAAAAAATGATGATGCGCACTCATATACATAAGTTCATTTTCTAACTCAAACTACTAGACGCGTTGGCGGGTTCTTTTTGTCATTTAATACTTTCGATACTTTTAGTGTGTATTCATTTGTGTTAATTGACGAGATTTTACTGCCCCTCCTATTCCTAACATAGACCTCATCTTCTGAACTGGAACACAAAATTGTCAAGATGAATTATAAATTATCGATGGGAATTGAGAATTCTTTTGAGATAAAAAAGCAAAAAAAAAAACGAAATTCAATACTTGTACTCGTATTCTAGGCTGACCTAGTTGACCCAGTTTTTCACAACAAAGCTGAGTAAAAATGCAATAAGCCAATACGTCAGAGATCACAAAGGTCAGTTGGTGTATATGTAGAAAGGAATGCATGATGCACTTCAATAGAGACGACAGCCCATTAGCTAATCGATTCCTGGTACAGCACAAAGCAGAAAATATCCCAAATTCGCAACGAAAAAAAACGCCCAACCACACAATCTACATACCCCATCTGTGTGAGAATCTATTTGAGATAAAATCACTAGAATTCTCCCACCCACAGTTCCCATTCTATTGAAAGTAAAATTGTCCACACTGCACTGACGTAACCTCTTCTCGAATGAGTTCACACCACCACCACCACCACTACAATAGAAACTTAAACTTAATTTGCAATTAACCAACACACATACCGCTATGGAATCTAATTTATTTAGTACAAGTTGCGTTGTGTAATTTAGTAACCCAATGCACGGACAAGTATACAAGTACGAGTATCTCGTGGTATCTCAGAGTATCGCTGAGTATCTCATCAATTCTGCGCCTTCCCAGATGAGTCGATTCCGGCCGGTCTGTATATGTAGTAATTAAAAAGAGTTCAGCGAGCTTTGTCTTGTCTGTCAGCCCGCATGCAGCACGGATGTTCCCATTAAACGCGTCACTCAAAGTGGATTCGAGTTCACAACTAATTAAATGCAATATGCCAGCCAAAAGATATGGATACGGGATAAATGCACATAAGATACGACGATGTACAAAATTTCACAAATTTTTACAAAAATTTCTATTTTTCGTTTTTTGTTTTTTCTTTAATTTTATCTATGCAAACGTACTACTCGTAGATACATTGACTTTCCCGCGTGCGCATTTGAAATGAAAACTAAGTATCTGCCAGCAGCAGTGAAGCGATAACAATGACTGACTACAGAAGTGGCAGTGGCAATGGCAGCTCCATAGCTCCAAAGCCTCGAGACACACGAATCACTCGAGTATTAACAGAAAACAATTGCTCTGGGAGTAGGTCACTTGCGGTGTTCGAACGTAGCTTCCTCGCTTCTTCTCATCTTTTAGGTTTTTTTTTTCTAAATTTTTCTACTCTTTCATTTACATCTGAATGGGAAGGTACATGTGGCGTAACCATACATAACGTAGAGCAGGGTATAATAAATAGTTTTTCGCTAGATCCAAAGTCAACGAGGAGGAAACATTAGAAAACCCAGATGCGAAGAACTAGGAGGGAACCATACTAATCGCAACTATTGTATGCAGATTCTCAAGGGTAAGAGGTGCTCGTGCATACCCGTAACATACGAGTATCTATGGATTATGGAGCGCCAAGAAAACGCTTCTAAAGGTAAATGTTGGAAATTATTCGTGTACTCGTACCTGCTGATTTTATTGTATGTAGATCGATTGAAGCCATAGGAAACCACTGTGAAGCGCCTTATTGCCTTAACATACAGTCGTCGAGTACAACGTTAAGTATGAGTACGAAAACATCGTCTTTAGAGGTAGTCTGCGTGGCGTCCATTAAAAAGTTGGGACTGACTGCCGTAAAAACAAACACAATTTTTTTTTTTTTTAGATTCTTTCCTCTTTCTAGAAGAAGATAAAAATGATGATGACTACTTTGAACTTGTACGAGTAGACCGAGTACTTCCACTTATTTCTGCTGGTCTATACGTGGACTCATGCATATCTGGATACGAATACGTGGGCCGAAACGTGTTCCATTACGTTGCGTTGGGCTTAAGTGCGTGCGTTGGAGTTTGTTCACCCGTTTCCCGGTTATTTATGGTTTTTATGTGAGCTTCGCATAAGATAATGAACTTACGAAGGTACAGGGTTAAAGGCAATATGCGGTTATGAGCGAGTTTTTTTCTTCACGGTTCACTTATGAGGTTGAAATGCTTTAAGATACGAAGCGTCTGAATAGTTTAAAGGTCTACTCTGAAATGATGACAAGGGCAGTGACAGCATAATGACTGGTGTTCGAAGGTAACAACTGAATGTGGGATGGACGCAGAGCAGGAGTATGCTTTAATCTGAATAATGTAATATACATATGTACGAGTATTTAAGTAGGAATAGCTTTTTTTTTTTTTAAATTTGCTATCATTTTGTCATTCTGATATTTGTAAAGTCACTTTTTATGCGGGAAGCCGTATCGTGGTGGGAGGTTCTACGCAACTGCTACATGGAAACCTGGGCGTTACATTTAAATGTGGCGTTTTCAGCTCCAACAAGATGACTACGTTGTGAAGGCAAGTTGTTTAACAAGCAATTTGACAGTCTATATGTTGATGTTGCTAACAGGTCAACAAAAAAGGAAACTGAGGTTTCTAGTTCCATGAGGGCACCTTCGGTAACAAACTAAACACTCACTTGTTTACTTCTCCGCGTAGAGACCTGCTTCAGCGTATCGCACGCCACATTTAACCCCACCTTCGTAGTGATCTCGTCAGCAGAACCGAACGGGACTTTAACACTCTATCCGAATTCACTTAATTCACAGTCAGACAGCAGACAGCAGACAGCAGACTGCAGACAACTTATATCAGCTACTTTGTAGTTAACGTCAATGGTATCTCTAATATCGCCGAAAAGCGTTACTACATCCGGAATATCCGGCCGTTTTTGCTCAAGGGATGGAGTTAACTATAGAAATGAAGTGTGGAACATTGTTTTTTAACCAATCTTGGTTGACGCGCGCTTTGTGAGACGATGCCGAGTCTTTTTTAAATGTCCACGGTCTCCGACCGAAATGATTGTTTGCCCAAGGCTTCAATACTGCCTCTAAGACAGTTTCACGGTATACGATCGCATTAATTTCGACACCACGGTCCAAAAATACGAGCGGAGAGTGACCATCGGCGGTTTTGGCGGCCCAAACCATCACCGTCGGTGCTGCCTGCTTTCTGGTGGCCGTCCGAAGGTGTAACTTTTTGAAAGACTTCTCTGGCAAGTAAACTCGGTCATTTTGTTTGTTGACATATTGCTCGATAACAAATGGCGACTCATCGGAAAAAATCAAATTCGGCAACTCAGCACTTTCGTGCAAGCGTAGCAACTCCTTCGCTCTTTCGACTCTAACTTTTTTCTGTTGCGGTGTAAGATCGCGTGCTTATTGGAACTGCAATGGTTTGAGCCCAAGCTCATTTTTCAGTATGTGTTACATCCGTTCCAACGACATGTTGAGCTCACGAGCCATTTTTCTTCCACTTCGACGCGGATTTCGCTCAATTCGAGCCTTCACTTTCCGAACCATTTCTGCCGATGTTCACATCACACTATCACGTTTGAATTCCATCGCGGATAAAAATTTTTCAACACAACTGAGACGCAAATTGTTTGAGAGGCTTGTAAATAATAAAATTATTTGTCATGTGTCGAAATTTGAGCTCGCTGTCATGAAAGGTTTGGAAATTATAGCAGTCTGAAGTTGGTTGCAGTTCGAGTCATTCAGGGTGTATACATATGTAACATATGTTTTCTCGTTTCAGAATTTTCTCTTTTTATAATGATTCAACGATAATCCCTTATGCAGCGAACAAAGGAAATTAAACTAACAAACAAAACAGAAAACAGAAAACAGTGGAAACAAAAAGGACAACAACGACGACCTGATAAGATTTTTCAGATTTCAATGTTTTCTTCGTTTAATAAAACCGGTGTTGGTCAAAATGCGATGTGTTAATGTACTCTTCTGCAGTTCCCTCTCTTACCGCTCATAATTCATAATCTTTCACCTTTTTTGCTAAGAGACAATGTTGGATAACAAAACGAAAAATTAACAAAAAAAAGAGACAAAATCCTCATTCTATAACTAGGTTGACAGTAAAGCAGAAAAAGAAGAAAAAAAATATCTGTATCCATATTTGTCCTGCACTGACGACATAACGTCATTGGCTAGGGTACTCAAACGGCCAGCTATTTTTGTGACACACTGTCGTACGTTTTCTTTGACATCCTCCAAGTTGGATGTATTTAAATTAACTGCTATCAAGTAACCTTTTCTGGAAGACCGTTTCAGCCTCATCTCTAAACTAATCCGATGACGAAATGCTATTGGATCCCTGGAAGCGAGATACATTTGTGGGATACGCATTGGAACTTTGATCATTTGAGGAGATGCCTTTAGCGCTGCCAAATTTCTTCTGACCCATATCGTCAACTGAATCAACAGCTGCCTACTCGAACTGTGTGGCTTTCGAGTGGATGCAATCTTTTCATTGATCTGTGGCTTAGTTGAGTCGGATGATGATGATGAGGATGCAAACATCGATGTTATGTTGAAATGATGTGAATCGATCGGTTCAATTAACTCGAAGCCCATTATTTCGAGTTCTTTGTCCTGCTTCGTACCTCAGTGGTGGATAGCCCAGTAGAGAGTCACTGGTGATATCCCGATCGAATGATGTTGTTTTTGTTGTTGATTTGGGGGCAACAATTTGTGTTATAATTTCTATGTCGCTTATAGCCAAGCGTGAAGCCCCTCAAATTGAACCCAATTCCGAGTCTTTCCATCTGTTTGGCTTTGACCGGATCGATGTTCTTCCGTTTTTCTTCTTCCATGGACTTTTTTATAGGTAAACCCTTATAGGCCAGAAGAACACTAGCAACGGACTCGAGCTCTTCCTCTTCAGTAAGTTTTTTCTCAGACCCTGGTTCTTTAAGTTGATTGGCCAAGTTGGCTCTTTATTCAATCTCGGCAAAGTTAATCTTTGCTTTGGTTGCACCATTTCAATACGACCAAAAACTGTACAATGTCCCGAAGGTAGTAAAAACTTTTGGTCGCTCGTTAAAAACATTAGAAACTCTGTTTCATTCTCCATCCAAACGCTCATTCATAACGACATTAAAGCTGTCAGCTCTTTAGATAAGGCGTTGCTGCACACTTTGCAGCCAGCTCAACACATCCAGATTGCGCTTCGTCCTCGCCTACACTTGAGTGCGTCGAATCTTCAATGGGACGAATCTACTTTCTCACTCGTGTAGTAGCAAAAGTACTTAAAGATCTTGACATACACAAATTCCCTGGTTCAGATGGCATATCTACCCTTCTTTAGAATCATCAATCCTACTCATTGGGACTCTTTCCGAGCAGATGAAAAACAGCATTTGTATAGCCCGTTCCTAAGAAAGGCGAATCTACTTCTCTCGCCTTCTACAAGGCCATTGCACTCACGATTTGATAGCATGTCTCGCCGAAAACTGGAACCAAAGTTTACATCAATCTGGTGAAAGCAAAATTGTTGCACTTGATATTTCTATGTCATTTGACAGAGTTTGACATCAGGCTCTTTTGTCGACAATGAATTAGAAACTACCTTTCGGAACGTTCAATTCAAGTCATTTGGGATGGTTTCAAGTCTGATATTCACAAAATAAATGCTGGTGTACCCCAGGGCTCCGTTCTGTCTCCGACGCTCTTTTTAATTTTCATCAATGATCTCAAAATATTCCTTTGCTGGCGACAGTACTCTTTGCTTTTCATATTAGTTCCCGGACCCATGTCCCTGCTCTTCGGCTGTAGAACGGGAACGGCAGCGTATTTTAAGTTCATTAAACTCCGATATTAACAGCATAACCAATTGGGGAATTATCAACAGAGCGGAATTTAATGCTGCCAAAACACAATGCTGTCTGCTGTCGTTAAAGCGAAATTTTTAAATTTATCGTCGAAACCGTCCATGGTCGGTATGTGTGTCAATGACAACCCACGTTGTAATGACCACATATTCGATGTCGCCACAAATGCTGCGAAATACATATGTAGGTTTTCTGCGTACTCTGAAATATCGTGATTCTTCCCTAAGCCGTACAACTCGCTTATAGATAGCCCTGCCGAGCTCTTTATTGCCTAGTCATTATAACCTTCAAACATTTAAAACCAACATGCCTCGGTACCTCTCTTTGTTTCCTCCCTAATTTTCTTTCGCCCGCGCTGTATGCAAGCATTTTTATCTGAACACCTGAACACCATTTATTAACGAAATCCGATTCTCCCTATTCAAAATTCAAGTCAAGATTGATACTCACCACCTCTCTTTGATTGATTTTTGATATTGAAGCAGGATCTATAAATACGAACTACTCAGATCCTTGTCAATTCTTAGTTTCTCTACTTAACTCGTGCAGAATGATGATAGAACCTTCGGTCCTGTAAAAATTGGAAGCAATCTCACTAAAATCTTGGACTCAATATAGATTTGTTGGAACGATTTCCACTCCCGTTTGGGTTATCCGGCTTGCTTTGGAGGAGGGGATATAACAGCCAACTATACGAACTCTACTGCGCACTAGTTCGTCAAATGAGTAGGATATATGTACTCAGGCTGAACAGTACTTGGAGTGTTCGTATCCCTGACCTTTTAACAATATGAGTTTTTTAAAACATATTTGACCCTTTCTTGGAAGTTTTGGAAGAGGAGATAGAGATAGAGGAGTTAACGAAAAAAAGGTGCATAAACGACTAAACATCAATGCTTCAAATGAACAGAGAGGAATTGTATTGTGCAACTGGATGCAATTATCTAAACAATGGAATTACAGGTGAGTACTCTTGGTTGAGTCCCACGTGAACAGTAGTTTCAAAACCCAAACCATTTGGTCTATAGCAGGAACTTATGTCTAGCAACTTCTACGAAAACTTGTAGGTACTCTGATAACATCTCCGAATCGTAGCAGCAAATAAAAGCTCGTTAATTTGTTCTACCCGTTCTGTGCTGCTCTACTACATTCACATAGCAAACCTTAGTTCTTAGTAAATGTAAGACTCCTTGGGCATAAGAACATAGACCTTCAATTCTTTTTAGAAATTATAAAAGTGATTATAAGAGAATGGCTCTGCTCCCGACGTCTTAAATACCTCGTCTCCCGCGAAGTCATTATCTGCTCATAGACAGTGTGACTTTTAAAACTGTAAATGTAATTTACACAACTGACTAGCACTTTGCACACCCTGTTGAACGTCACATTTAAAAAAATATAATACAAATAGATTCATTAATGGATCCATATACCTAATGATTTTAATTTGCAACTTAATACCAGCAATTATAACTCACTCAAGCGATTTGCTTTTATAGATCAAACAAATGTCACAAAGCCACAACATTAGGTTAGATTGGCATTACGATCTTACCTGGGGAGATCAAAATTCATTCAACATAACCACAATTACAAAAACTTTTAAATCTCTCAATCTCTCTCATGAGATATAATTTGTAGATACGATAAAAATCACTGTTATACGAGTATAAAGTGAGAATTTTCCCAGTAATTGTGAGTTTTTACATTTAATGGTTGAGGAAAATTTGCCTTGCACATCAGCTCGTTTCTGTAAAGAACTCCACTATTCACTGTCATTGCCTTTCAAAATATCGCGCAAAAAATCGTCAATCAATCATACGCATCACAACCACTCATTTGTCAACGTCATTAAGACGTCAAGTTATATGCAGTTAAGTTGGCATGACTGCAGTTGTCATAATGTGTTTTTTTAGTCGATTGTGTGGAACAATTTACGCAGACCGATTGTGATAAATTATCACCTGCATCTGATAGGATTAAGGAACGTTCTGTGCTTCAATCAAGTATCATTAGGCTTGTTGGCTGCCTAAAGTCACTTCACTTTTTTCTTACCTCAGCTCGAAACCTAATGCGGGTTCAGTGGCCAGCCAATGAACAGAAAAAACCACAGTGCAGAGCGTTTAGCACTTTTAAAGTACCATTAGGTGACAGCGTACTTTAAAGTGCGTTTTTTAGAGCATACTCGATGGACCAGAGATGACAGCGAGCAAAGCCATTAGGATAATTACTTTTAGTGTGCGAGTACTTTGATAGCGTTGCGAGTTTATTCAATTTTTCTTTGCAGAAAGAAGCGTCGTAATGAGATAATTTTTTCTACAGCATCACGTAGTCTTCCCAGCTTTTCTAATGTTATAGATCGGCATGATTTTTACTATCCTCAAAGATATCGCGTGTGTAAAGATATTATAGTTGTGGCAAAAATGAGATCGGAAATAAGTTTTTAGCCAAAAAACAAAGAAAAAATGCAGTCTTTCCATTCACTGCTTTGTTCGTCTTGTTACTTTTGGACACAGAAAGAGGGACCTACGGTTTTTTTCCGCCTCTGAATGAGGAGATAATAAGAGAATTTTAAGAAAGGGAAGTTTTATGGTATGATACATATGGTATATTATAACTCCTCAATTATTTTTTCGTGTAAAACCCAGTGTAAAGAATCGTTGGAGTAGTAGTCGACGAATTTCCTAGCCAGTATTCTATTTCTTTGTAAAAAGAAGGAAGGTGACTAGTCTGACTTAGCCAATGATAAAACGCGTTACCATCCACTTTTCGACTCTGTCTAAGCGTAGTAAATTTGAACTGTTCTGAATAGCAAACCTACAAAGTGGTCTCGATTTTCGAGCAGTCTATTTTATTTTAGTAAGGCGTGGGCTATTGGATTTAGGATGTTATGTTATCAAATGTGTTGGTGGTCGTCGTTAAAACGTTACGTTTCAAACAAGATAAACCACATAGGAAGCCACCGACCAGACAGATTCCTGCGAAATGAAGAAAACAGCCGCCGTTTCGCCCAGTATCGAAGAAGACCCAGAAATTTCGATTCGGCGCCGATCAGCTGCATTGGGCATCGTCAGAGAGTCAACCCGGCTTATTTTGCGACTGGATTTGGGCCTGCATCCATATAAGATTGTGCTGACGCAAGTATTGAAGCCCGACGACCATAGGCAATGCTGTGAGTTCGCTAATTGGACGCTGGAAATGTTGGCCGGAAATCCGAATTTTGGCCGGAAAATTATCTTCCCGGACGAGGCCTATTTTTGGCTCAGTGGCTATGTCAACAAGCAAAATTACCATTATTGGACCGAATGCAATCCACAGGTGTTCGGCCAAGCATCAATGCATCCACAACCTTATTTCTTTCGAAATGAGGAAGGCGGCACCGTTATCGTCAATGGTCTCAGGTATAGAGCGATGTTAACCGACTTTCTGCAGCCAGAGCTCGATAGCATCGATATATCCGAGCTGTGGTTTCAAAAAGACGCGCTACATGCCATACAAGCGACGCAACGCTCGAAGTTGTGAAGGAGAAATTTGGCGACAGGGTCATCTCACGGCGAGCGTTCATCAATAGGCTGCCGCGATCATGCGACTTGACGCCACTCGATTATTTTCTCTCGGGCTACGTCAAATCCTTAGTATACGCTAATAAGCCAACCACTTTGGACGACCTCGAAGACAATATTCGACACGCTATTGCCGGAATAAGGCCGCACATATTGGACCGAGCCATCAGATATTGGACCGACCGCTTGAAACACTGCCAGAGAAGCTGAGGTGGCCATTTGAATGATGTGCTATTCCACACATAATGCGATCAACGTGGCTTCAAAATAAAGCCAGAATCAATTTTATATCGCACGCCGTTGTTGTTTTATTTAAATTTTTTCCCTATCATTCTTATCTCGTCACCATATAACTGGTGTTTTTTTAAAGTTATACAAATTCAATATGACATAGAACAATTGAAGCTAATGTAAATGTCTATGATATTAGCTCTATTTAATAGATAATTTCATGCCATTAGTGCTTAAATATAATATCTGACATATGCGTGCCACACTAGCACGAATGAAGCGCAATCATGAAGTTCTATTTTCGACAACTTTATCGAGCAACTGGGGCCGTATATCAGCAATAACACGGCGAATGTTGACTTCCAAATCGTCCAACGTCATGGAAACGCTGATAAATCGTCAGCTCATGAAATATCTCGAAACACGAAAACTTCTCAATGACCGACAATATGGTTTTCGTAGCAACAGGTCCACTGGTGATTTGATAGCAAGTCTCACCGAAAAGTGGAACCAAAGCGTACATCAATCTGGAGAAAGCAAGATAGTTGCACTTGATATTTCGAACGCATTTGACAGAGTTTGGCATCAGGCTCTTTTGTCGAAAATACGTGCTCTTGGGATCGATGACTCTCTTCTTCAATGGATTAGAAATTACCTTTCGGAACGTTCAATTCAAGTTGTCTTGGACGGTTTCAAGTCTGATATTCACAAAATAAATGCTGGTGTACCCCAGGGCTCCGTTCTGTCTCCGACACTCTTTTTAATTTTCATGAATGATCCCAATATATTCATTTGCTGGCGACAGTACTCTCTGCTTTTCATATTAGCTCCCGGACCCATGTCCCTGCTCTTCGGCTGTAGAACGGGAACGGCAGCGTATTTTAAGTTCATTAAACTCCGATATTAACAGCATAACCAATTGGGGAATTATCAACAGAGTGGAATTTAATGCTTCCACAACATAATGCTGTCTGCCAAAGCCAAATTTTAATAAACCGCTATCCACGAATGGCACTTGTATGATTGAAACTGAAAAACTTTCCATTCTCGTTATGTGTATCCATGACAACTTATGTTGGAATGATCATACATATATTCGATGTCGCCAAAAAAGGTGCGAAATGTCTAGGATATAAGAAATATTTTACCCCCTCTGATCTGGCCACAATATATAGGCGTTGATCCGCCCGAAATTGGAGTACAATGCCCACATCTGGTCAGGTGCTCCTAAAATATCTCTGCACATGGTAGATAGGATTCAAAACCACGGGATAAAACTCATTGGTGATACTAATATCACTCAAACAATGGACACCCTCGAACACTGACGTAATGTCTCGTGTCTCACTCTGTTTTATCGCTATTTCCACCACTAGTGCTCCATATAAATCGCCAGTAGCATTCCGCCCCTTCAAACTTTTAACCGTAACACCCGCCTCGCTATGAATGCTCATCAGTATACCCTCAAGCCCACTTTCTCGTCGTACTCTAAAATATCGTGATTCATTCCTAAGCCGTACAACTCGCTTATGGAATGCCCTGCCGATCTCTGAATTTCCTGGTCGTTATAACTTACAAACATTTAAAAACAATGTACATCGCTACCTGTCCTTTCTTCTTTCCTAAATTTCCTTCGCCCGTGGTGTGTACGAACACTTTAATGGTACAAAAACTCCTTGAGCGCGTGCTCATTATAAAAAAAAAAAACTTCTCTGACTTATCGGCATAGATTAGTGACTTCACAGACCCCCAAAGAAAGTAATCTGAAGGTGTGAGATCACAGGATTGTGGACACCAGTTCACAGGTCTATTACGCGAAATTATGCCCTCAGAAAATGTTTCTCGCAATAAATTGATGGTGTGTGCATGTCGCGCCATCTTGTTGAAACCAAAACTCTGTCACGTCAATGCCATTCAACTGAGGAACGAAGAAGTCAGAAATCATGTTGTTGCGGTAAAATTTACCACAACAAGTCCTACTCTTTCCCTCTCCTCTCGGCCTCACTCATCCACATTCTTTTCCGTGGTTCTTCAAAATCCTAGAAGGGTGGTGGGCAGCCATGGGTCCATCAGCCATTGGTGCACCCTCCTAGTATCTTGAAGAATCAACCACAGCAGGTATAACGAACGGTCCGTTGAAGTAATTATTTGGAGGAAGGCGCGAGACCAGCGTCCAACGTCGAAGTGAACAAGAGCCATTCACAAAGTCGTCGGCTCCTGCCCTTGTGTTGTGTTATCTTTCCTATCGGGTAGGTTTCTTAGCCTTAGAAGGCATCTCCGCTCCATCAAGGTCTCTCCTGCCCGATCCGCTTTTTGGCGCCACCCGTTCACTTTATTTCCGTTGCCTCCTTTTAGAAGTGTATTAGCGGAAAGAATTGGTGGGTTCTTGAACTCTGTCTTTCTGGTCTTATGCTTGTCGGAGGGGACAACCAATAGATCCACGAGAAGAAGAGACAGGAGTCTCGGTAGAGTGACGGACGGTCACGTTAAGCCCAACGCTGTACGTCTAGAGCCAGATGGACGGTCTGGAACCCTCTGCGTATAATAAATACATAAAGCCACAGAACTAGGCGCACAGCCATAGACGCTCTATTCGGTGACGGACGGTCACCACCTTGAAAAAATAAAATTAAATTGTAACAAAAAAAAGTTGTTGTAAAGAGTGGACCCCTAGTTGCGCGCCCCTCATTTAATTAATTCTTGACAAGAGGATTCGCCGGGATGTCTTCGTTTAATTTTTCATCGGGCAGAACTCCAGATGTAGAATTCCTCCTTCTGTGCCCACCCGATCATTATCAGAAACGCACTGAATGCAACCCCAATGAACGATCGTAAAGAGAAATATTAGCTCGGTCCAAAGGGAAATCCCAATCTTGGAGGAAATTTCCCCAGATTTGGGAAATAAGAGAGAGTGGAAACAACGGAGGTCCATTGCACGGTGGCACACTTCAGAAAATTTGCGGAGCGCTGCACACAAAGACCAAAATTGGCCCGTTGAACTCATCTGCACGGATGTATGAATGTGTATATAGGTGAGACCTACGGTTCGAGCTAATATCGGTGGGATAGGGTTAATCACTTCTTGGTTGGCCATCGAAAAGAGAAGAACAAACAAAAAATAATTAACAAAAGAATACCATAAAAAAAGGAAGAGAAAAAAAGGAAAAAGTACGAGAGGATAGGATATACCAAAAGTGAGAAGGAAACACGGACGAAGTCAGGACTGACGGGACAGGCAGAAGCACAGGAATTCTAGGAGAAAGCAAGATAAGTAGCATTATTTATTCGAGACAATTTCACCCCGGGCGAATCCTTTTTTAAAAAAAAAAGAAAAAACAGAAAAAAAAATTTGCAACCGTTGTATGGGGTCCCCAACTAGCGGTCCAATCTTAGTGGTACCTTTAGTACCACCGTATAAAGCACAGTTTGTGGTTGCCGCCTACTATTGTGTTGCCAACCCTCCGCAAATAAAGCGTGCTTTCAATAGAATATTGTGCGGTAACCCCTTTGCGATTTATTTGCCGCATACGGTTTTGCACTTCCACATAAGGCATAAAGTGCATTGCGTCTAACCTTCATTAGTCCCTGTACCATTAAGTGTTTCTTGGAAATATCTTCTTCCCTGAACCCACCCCAGCTGGGCAGCCATTTGGTTCAGCAAACGATTTGCTGCCATTGCAAATTTCCCCCCAGGGCATTTTTTTTTCCTTCGATACCCAAGTGACAGATCGTCACGCAGATCATAGACTAGACACCAACCGTGTGGTTCGGTTTTTTTTGTTGTGGCGGGTATTCGTCTTTCGCATTTTTCTTGTTTTTTTTTTTTTTTGGTTTTGAAGGCAGCCCGGCAATTGAAACTATCTCCATAATTTAAATCGGGAAAATTGTGCAACAATGTTTCTATAGCGCTCTCCATTGACGGTAACATTCTGACCGGCATCGTTCTTAAAAAATAAAGCACACCAAACAGTGAGTTTTAATGGTTGTAAGGGCGTTTCGACAAAGGCTTCTGGGTTTTATCCACTCCAAATTTGGCAATTTTGCTTGTTTACATATCCATATAACCAAAAATAGGCCACATCGGAGAACAAAATTTTGCGTTGGAAATGAGGATCAAGCTGAATCATGTTTCGGGCCCATTTACCGCGGCTTCAACTCTTACACAAGTGTTCCGGATAACTTGCTCAAATGGACGATTATGTCGACCATAAAATGGACGTAACGCACGATAAGTTTGGCGAACCGAATCATGGTTTTCAAAATAAGTTTGCACAATTTGCACGCGTTGTTCTGGCGTAATCAATTCATCGTAAAATGGCAAAACGTACTAACCACAAATCAACTTTCAACTGTCAAATGGACAATCTATAAAATCAGTGTTGCCAGTTTAAAAACCAAATCTCTAAAAAAATAAAAACACCCTTTATATGATGTCGAAAAGAAAGGATGCAAAACATCAATGAATCGGACTAAACATTACCATAGACGACCCATTGTTTTGTGTTAATTAGAAATTTTGTCGGAACTGCCTGTCATTAACACTGTAATTGCACTTCATCAGAAGTCAAACGACAATCGACGTTTCTTTCAATTCAGTAATGAGCCTTTGTTAAGAAACGTTGAGTAGACTATATTAGATCCTAATCACCCCATTCGTGCTCTACTTCACAAATGTATGGAACGATAAAGATATATTGTATTAAGCCGTTTTGAACGCAAGATTATTCGAAAGATTTTTCGTCCCGTTGTACAGTGAGATTGAGCTTGAGTTACATGAGATGGTTGGGATATGTAAAGCAAAAAACATTATTGCCTGATGGGACAACGGACTAATTGAAGAACTCTGCCTAGAGGGCTTAACTGGAGGCAATTAGCCAAGGACCGTGTCAACTGAAGTGGCTCACAGCAGACTGTAGGGCCGTCTAAGTAAGTAATCGAATCAAGAATACATTACATAAAATACAATAAAATACATTTACATTTTAAGTATTTCATATTTGTAAAATGTTGACAAATTTGCAGCTATGAATGGCATGCCGCAGGTTTTTATTCTGTCACCGTTTTTTTTTTCTGCCGGAATAGAGCACTTAAGCAAAGAACTAGTCCATTGTACTGTCACCGTTTTTTTTTCTATTGGAACAGAGCACTTAGAGAAGAAACTTGTCCATTGTACTGTCACCATCAATGTTATTTATCTATCATAGCCATATGATAGCAGTTGAATTTTATGATGAATAACACACATACCGCTATGCAAGTGTGATTTATTGGTAAAAGATAAAAAGTAGTACGCTCTCGCTGTATAAAATGTTGTCGTCAAGTTGTTAAGCGCGTCAATTCCATGCCGGTAAAGTGCAAGTATTTATGCAAACATGTCTGTGAAAAGTTTTTTTTCTTGCAAAACTTGTAGGATCTTTGCGAGAGACTCCAATGTCACGTCTTATAGCATGTAGCATGCATCGCCAAAACTTTCATTTCATAGCTCTAAATGTAGATGAGTAGAAAGCAAATAGAAAAAGAAAATACTCTAAAAGAAAAGTGGTGCACTTCTCCATCAAAGTCAGGACGGTCTTCATTTATTGCAATTGCATCATGTTCGATAACAACATTTAGAGAGTTACAAGTTCTGTAAACAAGCGACAGACAAGTGTCAGCTCCTAGTTTCATGAACATGCTTAAGCGTCTCCCTTAAGCCCCAGAGTCAGACATAAAAAATAAAAATTAACCAAACGTCGTCGGGCAAAAAGTGGAACTGTTGTACGAGCACATGACGATGGAGTAAGAGTGAGAGTGAGTTGGATTGCCGTCGTTTTCTGTTTTTTTTTTTTTTTGTTTCTACGGAAAACGCTCATCTAGTGGGTGGGTAAGAGGTTCTTTTGGTTTTAAGTGGCATTGCCCTCGACACAACGATGATGGCGGCATTGATTCTAACGTGTATGCCGTTCAAGTAGAGTGAAATTAAATTTGTGGATACGTACACTGAACTCGGCCATGCGAACGTTTCTCCTATGGGGAAGACGTGTGAAGGAAAATTCCAGAGGAAAAGTCATTGTATGGACGTATACCTACGTAGGTAAAGAGGAAGTACCGATTACTCGGTGAAAACCCTCAATAAAAAAGTGACGTTGCCAGCACAATGATTTAAAGAAAATTCTAACCTTAATGGCGGGAAACTGATATGTTTAAATGATTATTATTATATTACGACACAAAACGTTGGATGTTTTTTTATCATAACAAAAGAGGCGCCATTTGTTCACCGGACTAAGTGGGGCGCTCAAGATATGTGTCCAGATAAGATGTCGATAACGGTCTACTTTACACTATCTTATTCTTTTTTTTTTTTTAACAAAAAAGTGAAGGCATTTTTTAATTAATGTGGTAAGACAAATGAAGGCATCTGATTTCTTTTTTACAGCTGAAAAGGGAAATTGTTAAATTTCGTCTTGAAAATAGTGATATTTGGCAGCATAATATTTTGTAAAGCTTAACTTTCCTATTTTAGAGATCCGTGGAAGTTATAATTTATGAGCTTAGGGCAAGCAAACAAACAGATTTACGAGAAAGTAAGTAGGCCGATCTGAACTATGTATTTTGATTATTATTATTTTTCTTTTTATAATTTGCGGGCGTTCAAGGGGTTTAAGTACCCTTAAAATGTTTGCACACAGCGCGGGTGGAAGAAAATCAGGGAGGACAAAAAGAGAGGTACCGGTGAATGTTGGTTTTAAATGTTTGAAAGTTATAATGACTGGAAATAGCGATAAAACAGAGTGAGTATAAGTTTTATCGCACGACCACATGTGAACATTGTACTCCAATTTCAGGCGGATAAACGCCTTATACCATATATTGAGGCCAGATCAAACGGGGTGAAGTATTTCTTACATCGCTTGAGGAAACCTCGACATTTCGCAGCATTTTTGACGATACCTAATATATGGTCACTCCAACGTAAGTTGTTATTGGCGAACATACCGAGAATGAAAAGTTTTTCGGTTCCGGCGATACTAGTGCCATTCATGGATAATGGCTGGGTGTTCAAATTTCGCTTTATCGACAGCAGACAGCATTGTGTTTTTGAAGAAGAAGTCCGGGAACGAATATGAAAAGCAGAGAGTACTGTCGTCAGCAAAGGAATACCACCTTGATCAAAAAGTTCCCGCACCACACCACTGTGTGGCGCTCCCATTCTTCCGATTTGAGTTCTGTTTTTTTTGTTAAGTTGGTAAATCTTAGCGTCATAGCTTGACATTTGCAAAAGTTACGTAGCCAAGAGTACATCTATCTCTGTGTGTGTTGGCGATTTTTTACAATTTTAGAAATGGATTTAAATTTGCAACAACGAACTTGTACGAGTATTAAATTTTGCGTAAAAAACGGATTTAATGGTGTGCGAACGTAGGAAATGTTGCAAAAGTATTTCGGCAACGATTCTCTAAAGAAAATGGTCGTTTACCAGTGGCACGAGCAGTTCAAAAGTGGTCGTGTGTCAATCGAAGATGATGAACGCAGTGGCAGACCATCGACATTGAAAATTGACGAAAACATTGATGAAGTAAAAGAAATGTTGGTCAATAACCGCAAATTAACCATCAGAGAGATAGCGGAGGACTTGAACATTGCCTATGGATCCGTCCAAGACATTTTGGTTACAATTTGGATTTGGGTTTCCGTCATGTAGCAGCAAAGTTCGTGCCAAAAGACCTCAATTGCATGCAAAAAAGAGACCGTGTTGACATCGCAAAGAAATGATTTGCGAGGCTGAATCCGATCCCACATCCATCAAAAGGATCATTATGAGTACGACACGCAATCCAGACATCAGGCAAGTGAATGGCGTTCACCAAATGAGCCGAGACCAAAAAAACCACGTCGTTTTCAGTCAAAAAAGAAGGCAATGCTCATGGTTTTCATGGAATAGATTACAACGGTGTAGTGCATCATGAATTTTTGCCAGAAGGCCAGACAGTAAACAAAGAGTATTATTTGGGCGTTATGAGACGTTTACGTGAAGCAATTCGCCGAAAGAGACCAGAATTGTGGGCAGAAAACTCGTGGATTTTGCACCATGATAACGCACCGTCGCACAGTGCCATCATTATTCGTAATTTTTTGACGAAAAATGCAACAAATACCATCCAACAGCCACAGAATTCACCTGATTTGGCTCCTTTGTTCCACTACGGGGAAGGCGTTTCAGCAGCCGAGAGGAAGTAATGGAAAAATCGCAGGAAGCACTGATGGACATACCGAAAACCGAATATAAAAAATGTTTCGAGGATTGGATCAAGCGCTGGCATAAGTGTGTTACAGTCGATGGGGATTACTTTGAAGGCGACAATATAGATTTAGATGAATAAACTTGTATTTTTAATTTTCTGAATAAATTCCGGGAACTTTTTGATGGTGGTATATTGGATTAGAAGTAGCAGACAAGATATGGTTGATGAAAATTAAAAAGAGCGTCGGAGACAGAACGGAGCCCTGGGGCACACCAGCATTTATTTTCTGAATATCAGACTTGAAACCATCCAACACAACTTGAATTGAACGTTCCGAAAGGTGATTTCTAATCCATTGAGGAATAAAGTCGTCGAACCCAAACGCACGCATTTTCGACAAAAGAGCCTGATGCGAAACTTCTGTCCAATGCCTTAGAAATATCAAGTGCAACTATTTTGCTTTCGCCAGATTGCTGTACGTTTTGGTTCCCCTTTTCGGTGAGACATGCCATCAGATCACCAGTGGACCTGCTACGTAAACCGTACTGCCGGTCATTAAGAAGTTTTCGTGTTGCGAGATATTTCATGAGCTGACGGTTTATCAGCATTTCCATGACCTTGGAAAGAAGGGACGTAAATGCAATGGGTCTGTAGGAGGAGAGGGAAGAAGATTCGCCTTTTTTAGGGACGGGCTGGACGAATGCTGTTTTCCATCTGCTCGGAAATAGTCCTAAAGAGTAGGATTGATGAAAAAGTTTACACAGTGGTTTTGCCAGCGTGGAAGAACACTTTTTTAGAAGAAGGGGAGATATACCATCTGGACCAGCTGATTTGTGAATGGTAAGATCTTGAAAAATTCTTGCTACTACACGAGGGTGAAAGTGGATTGGTGCCATTGAAGACTCCACGCACAAAAATGAAGGCGCAGATAAAATAGAATATAGAAATGTTGAGCTGGCCGCAAAGTGTGCAGCAAGCAGATTGGCCTTGTCCAAAGAGCTGGCAGCTGGAATGTCATGGAATGATCGTTGGAATGGAGGGTGAGCCAGAATTTCTATAATTTTTGACGAACGACCAAAAATTGTTACTACCTTTGGGACATTGTAGTATTTTTTGCCTCAGTTTTTGGTCGTATTGGAATTTTACGCGCTTAAGTACGGCGCCGTAATCATTGCTGGCTCGTTTGAACTTTTATCGGTTTTCCTCTGTCGAATTGGTCTTGTAGCACCAAAGAAACATTTCTCTAACACTGACAGCCTCTTTACAGCACGTCTTTTCTTTTGGTTTGATACCCTTCATCCGATGAGGGATAAAGTTTCTCATTCCAAAGAGAATGGTGTCTGTGATCATATCAACAGCGGCATCTACGTCGTTATCGAGGAAACATAATGACCAGTTAAAATTCCTAAAGAAGCTGTTAAGACCGCTCCAGTTGGCTTTCTCGTATTGCTATACACGCTTCTTTTAGGAATCTTTTCTCTAACTGTGTGGTCGGTGTACGAGCAATTAGCTGATATGACACAGTGGTCCGACGAGCTTAGAGGGGATAGCACATTGAACATATATTTGTCGGGGTCAGAAGGTAAAAACAAGCCCAGGGTATTAGCGGTATGACTATCACCGTCTGGTATTCGTGTGGGCTCATTTACAAGCTGGTTAATTGTGACTGACTGGCTCAGAATCATTACCTTATTCCAAATCCGCTTATTCATCGTGAAAGTTGGATGACTACATAAGCCCTGCATTAATTTTGTTTCACTAGGACTGACTTTAACTCATCAGCAAGAATCATCAGAAGGCTGAAAGAAAAATATATGTCAAACCTGAACCCAACTATCTAATTCGTGGACTTCAGTGAAAATAAACTTACAAATTCAAAGCGCTATCACTCTGACAACTGTCAGTGTTCACAAATACTTCAGACAATAGTTTGTGACCTCTATTTGTGAAATTTCCTTAATTAATTAATTTAATTATTTTTAT
This sequence comes from Volucella zonaria, assembly GCA_963966105.1. NCBI lineage: Eukaryota > Metazoa > Arthropoda > Insecta > Diptera > Syrphidae > Volucella > Volucella zonaria. The sequence continues at coordinate 35,954,669 of OZ014530.1, read as the reverse complement.
TTTCTCATAGATTAAGGCTTTACAAAATATAGCAATATATACGGGGCTTGCTCAGAGATTTGACATTAAAATTATATCTTACAACTAGAAAATTATTTAAACATTTTTGAATCATTTTTAATTAAGAAGAACATTTGAAGTATTTTCTTCTATGTATTTAGTATGATTTAATTTTCTATAAAAATGAATTGACTAGATAATAGACTTAAGAACTAAGGTAACTGTCAGGTTGGAATGCAAACAAGTTTATAAATGAATTCATATTACAATTAAAAAAGTTCATAATAAGTTAATTAGTGAATTAATTAATTAATTAACAATCAAGACAAAGAGAAAAGAAAGAATTTGGATGGGAATAACATGAAAATAAATAAGTCTATAAGACCAATAAATAACAGCGAAATAATATAAATAATATGAATACAGAAGGGTTAGAAATAAGGGAATAGAAAGTAGTCGACGAAGCATCAATGTCGGATCACCGATGAATACGCTTCAAGGTGATCTTTCAGAACAGGGTATGTAGTGTTCAAAGAAATCCCGGGAAGACTGATTGGGTCAAGTATACAGAAGTGGTAAATATACACCTGAATACCTAATCAATCCCTTGCGATAATATTGTTAACTTAGATAGGGCGGTAGAAAATCTTAATAAGGCACTGGCAATGGCATTCGAGAAAGCTTGCCTGGCTAACATAACACCTAAAAGGGCTTAACCAAAATGGTGGGATAGGAAGATAGGTTTAAAATGGAAAGAGCTTAGGAAACTCTATAATAGGCTGAATGAGTACTACGAATGTAAGAAACAATTAAAGCACCTAGTTGGAAAGTCAAAAAGGGCTTCATGGCTGAAGTACTGCGAATCTATCACGATAACATATGAGGCTTCGAGTTTACGCGAAATACTTTCAAAGGAAGCGAGCGTTCCTAGCTACCTCAGGGAAAATAACGCAACCTGGGCTGAAAGTAGCCAAGAGGTTCTAGCAACGCTGGTTGAAACCCACTTTCCGGGATCCTGGCATGCTACGGCACACTGAGAACTTTGATCTCTCTCTTTCTCTCCGAAGAGGAAGTAGGCGTTTTTATTAATAGGAAAAAATTACGTTGGGCATTACGGTCCGGATGGTATTCCATCGATTATGCTACAAAAAGCACCGGAGGTACTCGTAGCAATCCAAAAAATTATGGAAATTCCTAGACACAATCCAAAAGCTGGCAAACAGGGACACATAACAGGAAAAAATTTCAGAGCAATAAGTCTTTCATCAATTATACTATAGCGATTATTGGCGATTCACATTAGGAATTGATGTAGCAATGGCTTTTTGACTGAGTCACAGCATGCATATATGAAAGGAAAATCTGTAGAAACCGCATTGTACAAGGTGGTGGGAAAAATAGGGAAAAGTATACGCTTACACGATCAATAGTAATATCATTACTGCAAAATATTGACATTAATAATGATCGTGTACGGTCGATAGTATTGTGATCATTTGGAATGATGGACGGTGTTAACGAAAATCAGGAATTTCTGATTTCGAGCCATCATTACTTTCAGTATTGTAAGGTGTTTACGTCAATTACTCGTCATTACTCATTTCGATTTATGCAGCCGGAATATTTTAGTTTAGTTAGTGTTGAAGATAGTGGAGTGCTGCATACCTTCATAGAAGCTTATGAAGCTCATCCAGAATTGTGGAGCAAGTAATTACAGTATTATTTATTGTGTAAGGTTCAAAAGTAATCATGGAGTAATGATGAATTGAATTTGTCTGTAATGACATTACTATTGATCGTGTAAAGGCCGCTAATAAATATCCTGGAGTGCACAGCCATTAAAAGCGCTCTAGTAGACGCTAATATTGAACAAGGCATTACAAACTGGGTTTGCAACATGCTTGCAAGTAGCAAAATAAACTGTTCCATTGGACAAAGCTCGGTTAGAATGTCCGTAACCAGGCGAATCTCTCAAAGGGGAGTCATATCGCCACTCCTGTTGGTGCTGGTTATCAATGGCATCCTCAAAAAGCTTAGTACAATGGATATAAGAGGCACGGCATACGCAGACGACGTGGTCATAATAGTGCAAGGAAAATACTGAAATATTTTAAGCGAGATTATGGAAGGTTGCTCTGAAGGCGTTCAGTACTTGGGCAAAAAGCTGTGGTCTCAATGCCAACCCTTCCAAAATGGAACTGGTTCTTATTACCAGAAAGTACAAGACACTGCAATTGAAACTCCCAAAACTCAACGGAATGGAATTGTCCCTTGCGGACATCGCGAAGTATCTGGGTGTGATTCTGCACAAAAAAACTGAATTGGAATCTTAATGTAGCGGAAAAAATTAAAAAGGCATATAATGGTCTTTTTATCTGCAAAAGAAAAATGTGGGGTTTAAAACCTGCCTTGGTGTACTGGCTGTATACGGTGAAGGTAAAACCCGTACTTACATACGGCGCACTAGTATGGTGGAAAGCAACAAACAAGAAAACGGCTTACGGAAAATTAGCGGCGGTTCAAAGAACGGTTTCCTTAGCCATTACAGGTGCGCTCTGTACCACCCCTACGACAACATTGGAAATCATTCTGCGCCTTACGCCGCTGTTCTTTCTCGCTGGCAAAGCAGTACGGTTTCCGTAGCCACAGGTCCACTGGTGATCTGATGGCATGTCTCACCGAAAACTGGAACCAAAACGTACATCAATCCGGCGAAACCAAGATAGTTGCATTTGGTATTTTTAAGGCATTTGTCAGAGTTTGGCATCAGGCTCTTTTGTCGAAAATGCAAGCTTTTGCGGACTCTTTTCTTCAGTGGAGTAGAAATGACCTTTCGGAACATTTAATTCAAGTCTGTTATTCAAAAAATAAATGCTGGTGTGCCTTAGGGCTCCGCTCTGTCTCCTACATTCTTTTTAATTTTCGTCAACGATCTCTTGTCTGCTACTTCTAATCCAATATATTCCTTTGCTGACGACAGTACTCTCTGCTTTTCATATTCGTTCCCGGACTCATGTTCCAGCTCTTCGGCTGTAGAACGGGAACGGCAGCGTATGTTAAGCTCATTAAATTCTGATACTAACAGCATAACTAAATACTAACAGAGTAGAATTTAATGCTTCCAAAACACAATGCTATCTGCTGTTGTTAAAGCGAAATTTAGATAGTCAGCCATTATCAATGAATGGCACTTGGCACGAAACCGAAAAACTTTCCATTCCCGGTATGTGTGTCAATAACAACTTACGTTGGAATGGCTTTACATTCGATGTCGCCAAAAATACTCTGAAATGTCTAGGTTTCCTCAAGCGATGTAAGAAATACTTCACCCCCTCTGATCAGTAATACTCGTATAAGGCGTTGATCCGCCCGAAATTGGAGTACAGTGCCTACATCTGGTCCGATGTGCCCGAAACATCTCTGCACCTGCTGGATAGGGTTCAATACCGTGCGGTAAAACTCATAGGTAATACTAATATCACTCAAACAATAGACACCCTCGAACACCGACATAATATCTCGTGTCTCACTCCGTTTTGTCGCTATTTCCACCACCAGTGCTCCATAGAAATCGCCAGTAGCATTCCGCCCCTCAAACTTTTAACCGTAACACTCGCCTCGCTATGATCAGTATACCCTCAAGTCCACGTTCGGACGTACTCTAAAACATCGTGATTCGTACAACTCGCTTATGGAATGCACTGCCTAGCTCTTTATTTCCTACTCATTACAATCTTCAAACATTTAAAACCAACATTCACCGGTACCTCTCTTTCTATCCTCCCTGACTTTCCTTCGCCCGCGCTGTGTGCAAACATTTTAAGGGTACTGAAATCAATTGAGCGCGCGCAAATTATAAAAAAGAAAATACAATTAAAGCAAGAACTTACGTCTAGATACAATGAACAGCGCAGAAGATACTTGCATCGTTTTCCGGAACAACTGGCAATTGATGTTGATTCTTTTAAAGAACATTTTCTTTACCGAGAGGCACATCTTCACCCATCTTGGTGTCATATATTAATTAGCAGAATTTCCAATGATAGGAGTGATAAGAATCCAGAAGTTATTTTAGAAAGGCCATTACATGCCAAAATGTCACTATTTGGTATTCATTGTATTTTGAAGGTCAAAGAGCTACAGTCAATGAACTGCGTTGTAAGCACATGTCGATCGATTATTTTTGTCACGAAATCCATGATATTGATTTGAAGGGCATTTGTTTTCAACAGACTATGGTAGTGTCACACAGTGCCCGACACTACGTAACCTTGATGACTGCCTTAGATCACATTTTGCCGACATTAATTGTTCGCCAAAATTACGTCTTCATTGTCACCATGCTTTTTTTTGGAAGGCTTCGCGAACGGTCGTATCTACACCTATCCTTAGAATATGTTGCTTAAAAGTCTAAACTTATCGAGTTATTGCCGAGATACATGCGAGAAAGTCATGGAAAACTGCAAAAATAAAAAAAATCGAGTGTTGCAAGAAATACAGAGTAGAAATTGTGCTGTGTGTCAGACCACATACCATATATTGAAATAGAGCTTTCGAAAAATGAAATAAATGAAGCTGAAAATGAATAACTCTATACAAATAGTGGCCACAGTGCCATACCAAAGCGAACCAGAAAAGCTACACAAACTAAACTAGGTAAGCAGTAGCCCAGATAAAGAGATTTTTGATTGCTGGATTAGGAGCGTGCAGATATTCAGGGGCATAGCTGAAGAACACGCCAAACATTTTCCTACACAGGTGTACTGCTTATCAAATGATGAATGGAACGGCTAAACTCAGAACACGAAGGTACCAGAAAAAAGATCTACGCCATAGTCCGTGAAGCAGTACGTACAAAATTGTAATGAACAATCTAAAAAGCGACACACCAATTAGCGGCAACGGCGTCCTGATTATATTGACATAATGACAGTGTGAATTTTCCGCAAGTAACACAAAGGTCAGTCGTTGATTCAGTCTTGTGAAATGTTATGCACGATGGAGAACTGGGCATGTGCAGTCTCTGGGGAGTGTAGGTATATCATCCATCACATACGGCAATAACATCGCAATAGTAGTGGTCCGAAAATCAGTAGAGAAAATGATACAATTCTGTAATGACAGAATCACAAACGTAAAAAAAAACCTAAGGATATAGATTTGTTCTTCCCCCCTTAAACTGGCAGACTATTAAACAGACACAGCCCCTATAAATAGTCGCAGTGCAATTGAAAACGTAGCAATAAACCAAAGCTTCACTTTAAGGAATTTGACTTAAGACTATTTAAGATGGGGCAGTAGCCTAAGTTCGTCGACTACTTTGTATGTTTATGAAACGCCTCCGAAGTAAACAAACTCAGTAGTTGGGCTGCAGTCAGCACGAGATCCACTAAAAGTCAAACTGCCGCATTGGCTAAAATCGATGACCCAGTTAAAGTCCTTTAAACTTAATCAATAAATTGTATAAATAGCCGCCACTTTAATTTCACAGTCAAATTGAAGTCCCACTTATATAAATAACTGTCCCCCTACCAAAGGTAAGGCGGTCCTTTAAAAAAAAATTAAAATGGATAATCTTGAAAAGGTTATAGGTAGATAACCTTCGGGATGTCATCGTCCAACTGATAGAGGTTAAGGTAGGATTAATTAGGCGTACCCCAGAAACGCTTGCAAGGCAGTACGGAGAGGCAAGGAGCCTCTGGACTTCCGTCGGGGCTAACTACGCCAACTTGATGGGCCTAAGTGGAACAACCGCTGACTTTCGAGGTAGCAAAAGCCATCTACGTAAAAATTAAGGAGGATGAAAAGGCTGAAGATAATACCAGGAAGGCAGGCCGTCAGGGAACCAGCTCCGGAAGCTCCACCGTTCACTGGCGCTAACCCGATCAACTTAGCAACAAATTCCAATCCGGCTCCATTACAAAATATGGAGAATTACTGTCCTCAAGTACAGTAAGTATACAAGGAGCACACCAATAACTGTCCCGAGTTTGGGATGACGCAGAGTCAACAGAAATTTAGGTGGCAACCCCACCCACATATACTCGTACATATGTGGAAAGAGTTGAGTTCGTTTTAAATAATCCCGAGGACGGGTTGACTATCAATCCACCACAACAGTCATAACCATCCCAGACAACCGAAGGTCTATTGCATGTTATAGCGAGGCTGACACTTGAACGTGAGTTCACGCTAAAGGGCACAGGATCCCGTACTGAACGTGGTATCAAAATCCCGGAAGTTGGTTTACGTGAGTATTGTGGAGACATGACGAAATATCATGAATTCAAGGAACTGTGCGATTCACCGGTGCTAAGAAGTCATACTTCAATCATCGATCGTTTCGCCTTACTCAAATCCAAGCTGACTGGAAAAGCATTAGAGCCAATACGTCATGCATCTTACTGAAGACAATTATCCTATAGCCTGGTCACTTTTTGAAAAAGCGTTTAATAATCCAAAGCACCTGGCAAAAGTAGAGTTGGAGGCGTTGGTGACTCTAGCCCCAGACCCAACGTTCCCGCGGGATGCCAAATTAATCATAACCTACGTGCACTATACTAAAAGGCGGATCTCCAATCTGGAAAACAGATAAAGTAAATTGATAGCAGTTTTTAGCATCCTCCGATACTTAGGCCTTATCACACGCGGAGGGCTAGAAGATGTTCTTAATTCTAAAACCCGATTTCCCACCTTGAAAGAAATAGAAGATTTCGTGTTGATTTAATTCAAGACGATAACCGTAAAATTATCCAAAAGATACTTAAGAAAGACTCCTGTGTTCCGCATAGAAAGGTTCACGCCACCGTCCAAACGCGACCAACGAGAAATTGTTTCATTTGAGCCGGGCAACATCAAGTGACAGATTGTCCACAATTTTTGAGCTCTACAAATAGAGAAAACTTATACGAGTATTGACTTTTGCTGCCCTTGCTTTTAAAATGTGAAATTTGTCAAGGACTCCACATTACAGCAATGCATCCTCAAACAATTTCAATCCAGACTGAAGAGCTAGGAACAGGCCGGACTTACCTGTCTCAAAATGAGTTCGAATCGTCCTATAATGTGCTGCTACCTACAGCTATCGCAACGCTGTTGATCAACGATGAAGACGTCGCTTTTCGCAGCTTACTAGATCAGAACAGCCAAGCCAATTGCATATCCGAGGAAGTAGTACAAAAATTACGACTGCCAAAAAAAGGTACGCTGATCAAAGTTATCGGGGTAGGAGGAGAGATTTGAACAGACCGTTCTATTACTAGCATCAAACTTAAGCTTGATCATCCGGAACTACCATTCGTAAATATGGCAGGCAAACGCGTTACCTGATCTCTTCCCAGTCCTCATATGACAAGCCACTTTTAGATCCACATTTTAGTAAATTAAGGTATACAGCGGTGTATTAAATGGACCTGTATACTCGACAGTGTTATGACCGGGACTCGAAAAGAAGGGTGGACTCTTACTACAAAATACCATGAGTTTAGCCTTACAAAAAGATACTCGGCTCTAAATGCTAGTACTCGAACTGATGTTTCTGAATAAAAAGGACGCTAAAGAAAAGACTTACCTTGGCAGAAGCATTGTTGGAAATAAAACTTCTCACAATTCGAGTCAAATAGATTTCTGGGATCGGCCAGTCAGCAAAGAGAACATTGGTGAGGACGGTAGTTCATACTGCGAAAAGCTGTTCGTCGAGAAACACTCACAAACCAATGATGGTCGGTCATTATATCATATCCATTCGTTTGAAAGATAACCAGCATTAGGAAACTCGTTTAGGACGGCCGTTGGTTTCTTTAGCGGTTTATGGTAGACGTCTCATCATATGTATGTCCCCCTATCGTGTTATGCGACAACGAGACAAGAAGATGCGTACTATATTCCATATATTAGTGTCATTCGCAGAGATGCTATTGCAACCAAATTGAGGAATGTTTTGAATGCCAGGGCACTCTCAAATAACAGAGTCTGCCTAAACCAGGTCCATTGAGAACCGAAACCCCCAACCTATTCGTTATTATCCATCACACTCGACCAAACAAACTCATCTCCTCGAGTGACAGGCAAAGGATATTCCACTTGTTCCTGTTACCTGAATCAGACCGTGAGAAATTCAGAATCTTCCAGCGTCCAAACAAATGTAAACCCCTGGGTGAATACTTCTTGAACACCCTAACATACGAGGTTGATTGTGCTCCACGGCCACGGGCGGTCCACAAAATCACTAAGATAACTGCTACCTTAGAAGCCGGAAAGCTGTCTTCGACAAAACGACAAAGTGGTCATCGAATAAGCCAGAAGCTCTTTATAACGTGGAGAATCAAAAGGAACTCAGCGCATACAAAGAAGCCTTCGATCCAACTATGAAAATCTTGAGAATTAACTACAACCCAGATTTATTATCTGTACCAGGATCGCTTTAAAATCCCATGGGTTGGATTCCTCCAGTAATTATGCTTCTCCGAATATAAATCCAAGAGTTGTGGGTGCTAAGTACGACTGAGATGATCTGATAGATGTAAAAATACAACAGAAGTTCAGCGAGGTATTAGGAACCATTTCGCAACTCAATACCATTAAAATTCCGCGCTAGATTTGGCGGAATTAAAAACACCCCTATTCAGCTTTTTGGGTTTTGTTATGCGTCCGGATATGATATGGTTACACAGCAGTAATTGGAGAGAAAAAATGGATTGGATCAGCTTACTACATCCGCCTACCAGCAGCCAGAGGTCGAGTCACTCCACTTAAGACAAGAGCTAAACAAAGAAAGCTAGATACTCGTATCTAAGATGGAGTTTGAAGAAATTGTGCTCTTTACAGAACTTTTCACTCAAGTTAGGCGCAAGCTTCACTCTTCTAATCTCACTATAACTGTGTTTAGAAACAGTGAGGTTGCCCTCGCCTGGGCGATAAATAATAAAGACATTGACAACAAACAAGAGTTAATCGAATTTCGAAAGTCATCAGTGCCAAGGAGCTTCACTAAGTCAAATCTGCTGAAAATCCGGTAGATCCAGCTGCACGCGGCTTTATACAAGTTCACTTAGCCAACTGTAAACTCTGGTTCACAGGCCCGACTTGGTTAATAAACGATTCGTTACCGCTCACCCCGTTCAAGGATATTGAGTTCACTATTGACCATGCTGTAAGAAATGAGGTAGAGGAAGACACTGGGCTAGAAAAATGGAAGCACGTCAAACTGGTCCTCAAACCATTGAAGAAGAAATATCTTCTGCTTGACAATGGAGGCCTTTTATGGTTAGTTCAGATATAGAACTGGGTAACAGTATCTACGATGAAGAAAAACATTTAAGTGAATTCTAGAAAGAAGTGCTTAAAATTTCCACATCCGAGTCACTTTGGACAACCTGTAACTCAACCGTCGTCCACACAAAGTTTGATAAGATTTATCATGCACAAAGTGATCTTGCAGCCATCTATAGATCACACGGAGTAAAAGAAAGAAAGTTACGAAGCGACGACAAGCCTCGGTTACGCTCGAATCTACTGTTGACAACCCCTGCAAACGAAACAAGGACAACGACCTTCTGAGCTGCACGTGGAATGTTAGATCCCTTAATAGGATACGTGCAGCCGAAGAACTAGCTGAGGCCCTGGACTGCTGTAAAGCAGACATTACCGCCATCCAAGAAATCCCGTGCAAAAGGAGGGTTAAAAATTGCTACATAGACAGCAAAAGCAGCGCCTATTTGGATCCAGATTTTGTGTTAGAGGCAGACTTAGGCAAGAAGTCTTAAGTTTCTGCATGTGAACAAGCGCCTCATAACAATCCGTATTAAGACTATGAGCGCAAGCCCCAACAGAGGAGAAAGATGACGAAAGTTGAAAAATGACAGAGCCTCTGGACAAGACCTACGAGCAGTGCCCTAGCTATGGCATTAAAATTGATTTAAATGCAAAGCAAGGAAGAGAAGGCATTTTTGATAGTACTGTCGGAAGGTGTAGCCTGTACGACAACACCTCCGACAACGGATTCAACTCGACTTTGCAGCGGCGCGAAACACTATCGTAGCCAGCACGCGGTTCCCACATCTCGATATTCACAAGGGGACTTGGAGAACTCCAGATCAATCAACCGTCAACCAAATTGACCACGTTCCGCTCGATACAAAGCACTTCCTCCAGTATTACGAATGTCCGAACGTTCCGATGGGCCAACATCGACCCGGATCATTACCTTGTTGTAGCCAGGAATGGTTGCGGATATCCCGAACATCGCAAAAGCAAGCGAATACTGTGAAGAAGTTCGACGTCGAACGGCTACAATCACAAGAGATCGCCAAATCCTTTTCTGATCGAGTCTCCCTTAATCTCTGAAGAGGTCATATGCCGCCAGAGTCAATTATCGAAGACCAGTGGCAGCGTTACCAAAAAGCCATCAGATAAGCCGCCTCTGATGTTGGGGGTTTTACTCGGTCTTCTCAACGAAACCCCTGGTTTGAAGACGAGTGCCAGCAAGCACATGCATACAAAGTGGCGCTGTATAGAAGGATAAGAGCTGCGCATGAGCTCTGGGTGTAGAAGAGCAGAGCCGAACACAGGCTTTTCAGGAGGACAAAAATGGACCATGAGAAGCACGCGATCGAGGAAATTGAGACATGCTACTCAACGAATGATATTCGGAAAGTTTACCAAAAGGTAAAAAAGGCCGCAGACACAAACATCGAACCGAAACCAATAGAGACGAACAAGAGAACATAGTAGTAGAGTCGCACCCGATACTGAGGACTTGGAAAGAGCATTTCTGTAGACCAAATACCACTGTTAAGCAGAATGAACCTCTAAACCTAGACGATGTAGACCAATAATTCCGTCCACCCGACCTGGATGAAGTGAAGACAGCCATATCTAAGCTTAAGTCCAACAAAGCTGCTGAAGCGGGCGGCCAGGTAAGGAGCGTACACCAACTCATCTGTAAAACATGATCAGACGAAATTATGCCAGATGAATGGAACCTCTACACGGTTTGCCCGATCCTCAGAAAGGGAGCCCTCTAAACTGCGCCAACTACAGAGGCATCAGTCTTCTTAACCTCGCTTACAAGATCCTACCTTCCATATTGTGTGAATTCCTGAAGCCGTTCCCCAATAACCTGATTAGTCCATATCAATGTGGCTTTAGGCCAGGAAGACCTACACTACGATAGATCTTGGAAAAAAACCATCTTAAGGCCGCATATGACAGCATCTATAGAGACAAGCTATACAGAGCAATATCTAGTTTTGGCATCTCTGTCAAACTCCTCCATTTGTGCAGGATGACGGTATAGAATGGAAGCTGCTCTATCAACGTCGGTAAAGAACTCACCGAGGCCTTTGATGTCAAAAAAGCATTTAGACAAGGCGATGTGCAGTCATATTTCTTTAACATCATTCTAGAAAGAATAGTGCAAAAATCACGCGCCAACACAAGAGGTACAAGCTTTCAAAACTCAGTCCAATTACTCGCATACGCCAATGATATTGACATAATCGGAAGAAAGCAGCGTGATGTCAGTGCAGCTCTCACGAGTATTGAGATGGAAGCGGCGAATATTGATTTAACGGTCAATGAGGGCAAAACCACGTATATGTTGTCAACCAGAAAGGACACCCAATACCAAGGTCTCGGACAGAACATCACTCTCGATAGATATAACTTTCGGCTAAGAAGACTAGCAAAGCCCTCTCTTGAACAAGATTGACCCTATGTAAGACCTTAATATTCCCAGTCCTGTTCTATGACACAGAGGCATGGACTTTATCAAAAACGGATGAGGGTGCTCTTGGCTGCTTTGAGAAGAAAATTCTTCAGGTGATTTTCGGTCCCGTTTGCATAGACGGTGTGTGGAGAAGGAGATACGAGTAAAAGGGCCAATTGTATTGGCTGTACAGCGACATCGACTTAGCCAAAAGAGTTAAGGTCCAACGACTGAGATGGTTGGGTCATCTAGAGCGGATGGAGACCAATGCTCCGGTTCGAAAAGTGTTTGAATCCGCCCCCGAGGAAGACGCGACTCAGGTGTCCATGGAGGCAGCTAGATAAAGATCGAGCTGGCTGAAGATGCTCTTTAGTTGAGACCAGGTCCACCCCGGGCTGTAGTGCCGCCCGGGCCCCCGCCCAATTATCAAGGCTTCGCCCATTAATGACGTTGTCTAATAAAAAGCGGGGGTAGATTATTCTAAACTGGTCTTATCGTAAACATCTTCAGATTACAGCCTCTGAATGGTTGCTACGATTTGACCAGTTACAAGTTGCCGGTCATAGGTCTTGTTGGTGGCTTGACCACCGGTAGTCCATACCAGGACTTAAATCACGGTACCATGGGAGTCAGGAGCCCCCCGGATTTCGGTCCGGGCCTGACTTGTTAGAGGTAGGCCCCCTTGTGGGAGCGTCATGGTGGCTGTGGTTTAAACCCAAATCGTGGGTACGGGTTTCCTTTTTGGTTTAGCCCATTGTAGAGTTGCAAATGAAGTACTGGATGCTGCGACCCTAAGAGCAGCAAGAGGTTTTAGGTCGGCCTCGACTCATACCAAGGGTGGAACTTTTGCCTCCAACACAGTTCCGAATTGGTATCAAAATTTTTGTGGCGAGCGATGGGAAGGCATTTCCTTGCTCCCTATGGATGTATGGGCATCTCGTAAATATAAGGTCTTATGACAGGTGGTTTACGTTAAAAATCCAGGTACGTTCTGTAGTGCCGCCCGTAGTAACTAAGTTGAAGTACTTTATACTTGAATAAATAATCAATAAATGGTATCAATAGCCAGCACTTTAATTAAATAAAGCACGAGTGAATGAATCAGTTAAATTGATGTTTCAAGTCTTCTCCTTCTTTATTAAAAAGTTCGGCAGGTAATACGTCATTTTCATGAGTTTTGTTGGACCTAAGCTTTTCTTTTTGTAAGGAACTTAACCCTCAAGTGGGTATTACTACACTTAAAATGCGAAAATGGGACAGAAAGAGAAAGAAAGATTTTTGGGCTCAGTGTTTATTACGCTCCATGGGTGGCACCCAACATTTAATCGCGAGACTAAATTTTAGATACTTAGACTTAAGTTTAGATACTTCATTTGATCAGGTAATGGGAGGCCTTGGCTTATATCGTTAAGGTTTGGTGGCTCTTTTTGCCTGACAGTGAAACTCAACCGGAGTCAAAAACACACATCAGTTACGGCTTTTCGGAAGGTTGTTTGGCATCGACTATGACTAAGAAAACGGTATTTCTACGCTGTTATGGTGTCTTAGATATCACGTTTTCATTACCTGAAATAAGAACATCTCCCAATTATGGAACTTAAGACAGCAACACTGCTTGTGCCTACAGATGTTTCTAAAGCCGAAATCTGATGTTGTTATTCTTTAAGAGTAAAAATTAGTCGCACCAAATTTTTCCAGAAGATTTGAATAATTGTTGGACACAGTGGATCATACAATATATGTACATAGGTATACAGGGTGTCCCCTAATTCGATGACTATAATTTGGGAAACGATTCCTGGGCATATTCCAAGAAAAATATCGTTCTACAGTAAGGGTCTATCTCCAATGTTGAAGGCCTATTTGGAATATGGTATATACCTTACAGAAATGGTATAAAAGATTAGGAAAAATAATTAATTCATTAGTTTAATTTTTTATGCTAAGGTTACAGTTGCTTAGAAACGCTGTTTGAAATGTCATCATTTACAATTTAAGAATACGCAGACATAATTTACGTTTATGGGCTATGCAATGGAAGTTCAATTAGTGCGCGACAAAGATACCATGAACTTTATCCTAACCGACGACTTCCTAATAAAAGAGTATTCCTAAACACGTATCGAAGGCTTCGAGAAACGGGATCAGTTTCGAATACATGACTGAAGGCGGAATTTCCATAAGTAAGAAGGATTTCAGCTGATGAAAGAATACAACTGATCCATCAATCAGCATCTGACGCTTAGTTTTGCAATTCAATGTTTCCAGACATAAAATTTCTAATGTACTGCATGTAGAAAATCGTTATCCATACCACCATACACCTGTACAAGAACTGCTTCCCAATGATTTGGAAAAGAGACTTGAGTTTTCTAACTGGTTGCTGGAGCGGAGCTTGAATGACAACCAGTTTATTAGCAGAATTCTTTGGACGGACGAATCTCAATTTACAAGAGATGGGATTACAAATTTTCATAACCTTCATACGTGGGCTGCGGACAATCCAAATACAATGAGACATAAATCATTTCAATACAAATTCAGCGTCAATACCATCTCCATCAAAAAGCTCCCGGAATGTATTCAGAAAATTGGAAATACAAGTTCATTCATCTAAATCTATATTTTCCTCTTCAGAGTAATCCCCATCGACTGCAACACACTTATGCCAGCGTTTGATCCAATCCTCGAAACATTTTTTATATTCGGTTTTCGGTATGTCCATCAGTGCTTCCTGCGATTTTTCCAGGAAGTAATCCTCTCGGCTGCTGAAACGCGGTCCCCATAGTGGTTTTTTTTAACTCAATTGAACAGAAAGAAGTCACAAGGAGCCAAATCAGGTGAATTCGGTGGCTGTTGGTTGGTATTTGTTGCATTTTTCGTCAAAAAATTACGAATAATTATGGCACTGTGCGATGGTGCAAAATCCACAAGTTTTCTGCCCACAATTCTGGTCTCTTTCGGCGAATTGCTTCACGCAAACGTCTCATAACGCCCAAATACTCGTAATACTCTTTGTTTACTGTCTGGCCTTCTGGCAAAAATTCATGATGCACTACACCGTTGTAATCTATGAAAACCATGAGCATTGCCTTCTTTTTTGACTGAAAATGACGTGATTTTTTTGGTCTCGGCTCATTCGGTGAACGTAATTCACTTGCCTGATGTCTGGATTGCGTGTCGTACTCATAAACCCACGTCTCGTCTCCAGTAATGATCCTTTTGATAATTGTGGGATTCACCCTCGCAAATCATCTCTTTTGTGACGTCAACACGGTCTCTTTTTTGCATGAAATTGAGGTGTTTTGGCACCAACTTTGCTGCTATATGACGGAAACCCAAATCCAAATTATAACCAAAATGTCTTGAACGGATCCATAGGCAATGTTCAAGTCCTCCGCTATCTCTCTGATGGTTAATTTGCAGTTATTGACCAACATTTCTTTTACTCGTACTTCATCAATGTTTTCGTCGGTTTTCGATGTCGTTGGTCTGCCACTGCGTTCATCATCTTCGAACCGCTCCTGCCACTGGTAAACGAACATTTTCTTTAGAGAATCGTTGCCGAAACACTTTTGCAACATTTCCAACGTTCGCGCACCATTAAATCCGTTTTTTACGCAAAATTTAATTTGTTGCAAATTTGAATTCATTTCTAAAATTGTAAAAAATTGCCAACACACACAGAGATAGGTGTACTCTTGGCTATGTAACTTTTGCAAATGTCAAGCTATGATGGTAAGATTTAAAGGGAATGTCAACAACAGATTTACCAACTTAACAAAAAAACACAGAACTCAAATCGGAACAATGGGAGCGCCACGCGGCGGTGTCCCCCGGGAACTTTTTGATCAAGGTGGTATGTGGGCAGGTGTACTTGGAAATAAGTTAATCGGACCCTTCAAACTACCAACTAGGCTGAATTCTACAAACTATCTGGAGTTTTTGCGAAATGATTCACCAGAACTATGGGAGGACATTCCACTGATTCAACTAGCTTCATCATATTTTCAACAGGACGTTGCTCCAGCCAACTGTGGTCGTAAGGTTAAGAATTGGCTAGATGAAGAGTACGGTAACCGTTGGATAGGAAGAAATGGACCAGTTCATTGGCCCTGACCTTACAGTATGAGATTTTTTTGTATGGGGAAGAGTGTTTATTTTATGTTTTAGTATACACATAAAATAAAAACTACCTAAGACCACACAAAATCATTTTTTATGCATAGCCTTTGGAGCTTAAAGCAAGAAAACCCTTTTTTATAAGTTTTAACTGCTGCAGGTTTTCCCAAGTATCATAAAATCTGTGGGTTTCTGTGCAAACTTGAGGATGATTTTCTGTTTTACTATTGTTACTTTCATAAGAAAAAAATAGTAAAACGCTATGTTAATTAGGCATTTTCTGGAGAAAAGTGATCTCAAAGTCGAAAATTAGCAGGGGCAATGAAACTGGAAAAGGCTTAGAAATTGCATATCTAAAGATTCAAACAAGATATCAACTTTATTTAAAGGCCGTTATAAAGGCTGGTATTTCTTCTAAAAACAAAGTCCTACACGAAGTTTCTACTATTACTACTAACAGAGCAATTTAAATCCTCGATAAATGATGTCAACATTGGAGATAGACCCTTACTGTAGAACGATATTTTTCTTAGAATTTGCCCAGGAATCATTTCCCAAATTATCGTCATCGAATTAGGGGACACCCTGTATAATACGAGTAATGCTGTCCGTAAACAGTAGTCAAGACTACTTCTCTTTGACATTCGAAAATACAAAACCTGTGAATTCAGGAAATACTCGTATCATATATCCAAATCTTTACAGAGGCACAAGCAATTCCGGTAGCAACCAAACTTAAGCCTGTAGTCCTCAAATAATCAAAAAAGGAAAATCGATTTTTACTCAACGAGCACTCGTAGTGTACCGGTTTGGGTATAGAACAAAATGTGCTGCAATAAAGGTGTGGATTCGTGCCCTGAATCCAACTAAATGCGACAATCAAACAGGTTCTTTGTACGCAAGATGTATTAAATCGACCTTTGATCTGGAAGTAGAACGTTTAGTTGACTTTTGACTGCCGATTCAACTCTGAACAGACTTTTTTCTCACCACTTATCCGCTATTGACTGAACGTTATACTCGTAATTCTCACGCTTCAATTTGTTTACATTTACTGGGATACTAAAGTACACTATATCCACGACTATGCACAAATATATCCATCTCAAAGATCATTTAACTTGGAGAGAGCGTTGCGCGTTAATTAAGTAGCAACGAGCAGTCACCGGGACGCCTTAAGAGGCCAAACACTTATAAACACTAGAGATTACCATCAAACGTATTTAAGACTTATGAGAGCGTCAATTAACCCAGATACAGATACACTCGCACCTAAATACGAGAGGATCATAAATTATGCTTCGAATTGGCGGTTTTATACTTTGAATTTTTTTTAATTCGCGCTAATTGATAAAGAATGTGTCGGTCGATTGACGAAAACTAGAATCAGACGATGGTGCGGAAGCGTCTTCCGTATTGAGAATTGATTGCCAAAAGCAAACCTTTTCAGCAAAGAAATGTTTTTTTTTTTGAAAAATCATGAATTATTCATTCGTCTTTGAAATGTGAAAGATAGTTTTGGTGAGAGATATTTTTTTCCTTTGCATAACCTTGCAAAAACTTCAATTGAATTGCTTATAGAAGTTTTCATGGTTTATGTGATTATAAGTTGCCGAAAATTGATAGAGCCATCAGAAGGACAGATATGAATAAAAAGCAGTGAAAGATACGCGCAACTTTTTTTGAATATCAATCTTCTTATAGTCGTATGTGGTGTTTAGTATGACAAGCAATAAAAGACTCCAAGTGGGCAATTGGTACGTCATACTTTAACTACTGTAGGCCACTTATTTCACCTACGAGCATTTAGTGGCGTAAGGCACACACGTGTGTGCATGCTTGGCGAAGTTTACTTATCTAGTTGGATTACCATATCTGTCCAAAACATAGATTTAAATTTTTGTAAGAAAAAACAAATTAAACTGACAACGTTTATGGCAAACAATGACTTATTTCTGGTGTATCTATTGTAGTACGTTAGTGCAGGAAACCGCGGACTTCTTTGGGTTTTATGGAGAACCTAATAGCCACGAGAGGAGAGGATGAGACCCATTTTAAAGATCAGGTTCCACCGATAGATGATAACTTTAAAATGTAGCCTTTGGGATACTAGCTACTCAAAACCATGTTGCATCCTTGCTTCTAAAGGGTCTTTCATAAAACGTTTCCTTTCTTTAAATTTAAATTAAACACAGTGTGTGTGAGATATCAACGAAATTTTTCATTCGTTTGAAAGGTCTATCGATGCCATTGTGTATGGAATATAACATCGTTCAAATGTCCACCGCGGCTTCTCTGGGTGGCGCGCATTCGAAATGTCCAATTTTCCATGACTCAGGCGCATAAATCAGCCTGAATTTGACCATAGACCTGCGATTTCAGAAAATCCCACAAGAAAGAGTCTAACGGAGTCAAAACGCACAATCTCGGTGGCCAGTTCACATCACCTACACGTGAGATGACCATGCACTCGAATCGCTCGAGCTGAATTTCCAATATGGCGTGAGCTGTCGTAGCGCCGTCCTGTTGAAACCACCTGTCGTTGGTGTCCATATCATCCAATTCAGGCCAACAGAAGTTGGTAATCATCGACCTATAGCGCTCGCCGTTGATGGTGATGGCCTGGCCGACGTCGTTCTTAAAGAAATATGGAACGATGACGCCGCCAGCCCAAAATCCACACCAAACAGTGACTTTTTCGGGATGCACTGGACGCTCTTGGATCTCATGTGGATTGGTATCGTCTCAAATTTGACAAATTTGTTTGTTGACGTACCCATTCATCCAGAAATGGGCCTCATCGCTGAAGATGATTTTTCGATGAAAATCAGAGTCAGTTTCCAACTGCTCCAGACCCCATACAGCGAACACACGTCGTCGCCTATGGTCATTTACCTTCAGCTCCTGGGTCAGTTGAATTTTGTACGGGTACAGGCCCAAGTCACGGCGCAAAGTTCTTGTGAGCGACGAGAAATCGACTGCCTCGGATTCTCCTGAACACTCTCACGGACAGCGGCCATGTTTTCCGCAGATCTTGCGTTTCGTCGACATACTATACGTTGGTTCATTGTTTATGAACCAGTTTACTCAAATTTAGCCACCACACTGCGAATAGTCCTCTCGGTAGGACGATTATGGCGATCGTAAAATGGACGAAGCGCGTGGAACGTTGCCCGAAGAGGACACCACAATTTTATCATTTGCACGTGTTGTTGAAAGCTATGTCCAACCTTGGTGAATTGGTAAAACGAACTGAATAAATGACAGCCAATTTGACAGATGTGCAATAGCTTCAACAATATGGTCGCTCTCAACTGTCAAAGTTCGGAAGTCCCTATTGGAAGACCCAATATATGCAAGAAGATAAAAGAGAACACTTTCGCAGTACTAGATGGAGTGAAAAGTGACCTCCTTGAGCGCCAGAGTGCGCTGCTACTGCAAAAAAGGTTATGGTCCCTTGAAGTCCGTTCATATTTAGTCAGAGATGCCAAATTTCAGTGCGATACTGTTTTTAGTTTTGTTTTGACAGCTGATTGTTGTTAACGTGTTTGGAATCATGTTGAGTATGGACAAAAACGATTTTCGTTCTCTCATAAAACATTATTTTTTGAGAGGCAAAACGGCGAAGGAAACAAAAGAAAAGTTGGATAAATATTATGGGGCTAATGCTCCGTCAGATTACACCGTCAAATATTGGTTTCGAGAGTTTCGTGGTGGCCGCAACTCCACTACCGATCAAGTCCGCAGCGGTAGGCCCTCCGATGCGGTTACAGAGGACAATGTCAAAAAAATACATGAAATGGTGTTGGTTGACCGGAAAGTGAAGGTACGCGAGCTAGCAAATACCACAAAGATTAGTACTGAGCGCACACGCCATATTTTGGCCAATATTCTGCATATGAAAAATTTATCCTGCATATGAAATCATCGACGCCACGGAGGAGTATTTTGCAGACCTTCCGGGAAATTAATTTTCGGACGGGATCAAGAAGTTGGAAAATCGCTGGATTAAGTGTATCAAACTAAAAGAGGACTATACTGAATAATATAAAAAAAAACATTTAAAAAAAAATTGTTTAATTCCCAAGGAGGTCACCCAAATAAGTAAGTAGCTTCTTTGGATGGTGAAGACTTTAAGCGCTAAGTGAGTTAGATCGATCAGCTTCCGAGAATAACCTCCGTTTCAAGAAAATTGACTAAAAGCCCATTTCTAGTGCACCAATCGCTAGACACGATCCAACAGACAGTACAGCTACATCATCCGCGTATGCTTGCGCATAGATGTCAGAACGGTGAGCAGTGAGTCGACCAACGTGCACCTTAGCAGTGCAGACAGAACGCCTGTTTACCCCCACCGTCACATATTAGCTACAGTCAGGATCCGCAATCTGTGTCCTATCCACCAGCATTGCTTTTATCCACAAAACTAGTGATTCGCCTACGCCGTGTTGTCTGGTCGAGTTACTAGTACACATGACGTCAAAAGTTGTGTTATCGAAAGCCCCCTCAATGTCGATGGAAATGCCTAGCGCATTTGTGGAGTGCGACTTCAATTCTGCTTACCAAATTTTGAAGCGCACTCTCGCAAGATCTTCCGTGTTGCATCACAGACAAACAATGCATTCGAAAGGATGCAAGATCTCGATCATTCTATTCATGGTCTTCAACATGAAGGGAGTCAGACTTATAGGTCTGAAGCTCTTGACGAGCTGCAGTCCTCCTTTCCGATTTTCTGTAGAAAGGCTACTCTCACCAGCTACGACGTGTTGTGTTGTTCAGCTCACTAGCAACTTCGTGAAAAGGAGCCGGTTGTAAGCTATTTCTGATTAGGTTACTTGGGAAGGTAGCCTCAAGCTTGTGATGGATAATCTCTACTTTTGACTCAGTGTATGTGCCATCAGATTTTCTTAGTAGTTCCAGCCAAGTTGATTTATCCCTTTTGACGACTTTGACTAGCCTAATAGTTCCACCGACAGTTTCGATATATGCGCAAAAGTATTTATAAGAGGCACTTTTCTAAATCCGAATTAGCTTCTTTATTACTTTTTCTTCGATCTGTAAAGTTTATATAGTCGCTGCAGATCTGCGCTCCACCAACGAACAGATGATTTTTCACTTTTCAGTGTCGAGTTTAGGGTTCTGGGTATGAAGCACATCCCCCGTTTCTCTGAGTTGCACTGGAACCTAGAAGATGGCACCTTCTTAGACGATAGTCCTTCAGAATGTGGCTCTTCTGAACCCGTTTCCACCTTTTCGGTTTCCCGAAACAAGTCGTCAAAAAGAGCATTCTGACCAACCACTGGTAGATTCTGTTGGAGTTTAACCAGCTACTCTCTCCATCGTTACAGTCCTATCTACTGAACGTGAAGTAGAAAGAGCCGCATGTGTCATCGGAATGAAGTGATCCATCAGCTCGTGGATCAGCGCCTAAATTGGAGAGGGATTTTGGTAGTATGCTGGTTGGGGCCTACACAATCCATGGCCCCGGCCGCAGTCGAGAAGACCACGGGTGGGTTGTCGCAAGCTCCACACTTTAACAGTTTAACGTCTAGTTTGAAAATCTTTAAAGCTTAATTCGACATCTCACCTTTGGTCTTTTTAGAATCTTAGGATCAATGACTCTTGAGCTTTCCTGCGACGACAAGGCAGCCAAAGAAAAGGCAGGTATAACTTGCACCGGCCGGTTAGTACAAGTTACTTACTTTTGTCTGCCCAACAAGCTCCGGTTAGACTAGGTCAGCTACCTTCAACTACTTGGGATTGACCTTCTAGGTAAGCTTAGACCAATGATGCTCTACATGCTTTAGAAATCTGAGAAGCCCGATGAGCAGCTTTTCACTCCAAGTTAGTGAAAGTCCTAACCTTTACCCGAAATCTTTAGGGATTGACCTTGCTAGTTTAAAGCGTTGTTGCTATACATTCTTCAGCAGTTTTTTGACTAGGTCAATATCACCAGAACTTCCGAAGAATCTTTCTCTCCCACCCATCGAATATGGTATATCATCAAATGTTAGCAACGACCTTTAAATCTTTCGATTTAGTCAGTCTCATCGTTGGCTGATTTATGGGTGTTAACCATGCAAGGCATAAAAAGGTTCAGATATTTCAGCGTAAGGAATATTTAATGTACTGCGAATGGTATAGGTGGGATCCCATTTCGGGGGATTTGTTGCAAAGGCTGTAGACGTCATTCTCTTATTGGGTTTTAAAACCAACAACAAAAAATTAGAAACACTGACTCAGAGTAAAGAAAGAACAAAAACTAATACATTCGCGACAAATAAAACTGATTATCTGAAGCCTGCTCTGAAGTGGTAATCCTTTAAAACTATCAAGTGAACAGTCCAACCCCAGTAAGAGCTCAAGAGCAACTTCGGAATAAGGAACGACAAATTGACAAAGCTCAGCATGTTGCTTGAATTACTACGCATTCGCAGATTGACTTTGTCTGAATTCATGGCACTAATCTCAAGTCCCTGTTGTGCTCTTAGTCATCAATTTGAATGCTGCATATAATATAACTCATCACGTGCGGCCTCTAAAACGGCGGCAGAACTCAAAGAATGATCTGTGTCAAGGAATGTTGGAAAATACGTGATGTGCTCGTTTGGTGTAATGGAATATCAAAGCAAACATATATCTACAATAGTTTCAGCAAAAAGAGCTATTACCATGTGAGATTTACAATGTGAAGACTGTAGTCCTAGCCTCCATGATAGAAACAAAAAGCACAAGACTGATCCTCTTATATTTCCAAGTGAAATTGCAACCATTCGAACCAAGTGCAATATAAATTCAAATGAAACACAATGTGATTCCGTGATGTTGCTTAATTCATAGAGACATAGGTATGCGTTTGTCCCTTGTAAATATGTCTCAGCAATGACCACCATTAACCTGCCATCAACCGCTTTTACCCTAGCTGCCTCAAACCTATAAGCACTCTTGTTTAAAACGTGAATTTACTCCGGCAATAACTGGAATTCCAATCGCCATCCGACAAGTGTCCACCAGCTGTAAAAGATGTCAATCATAACCCTTCCAGCAGTCAGGAAAAAGTCAGAGTAAGAACAAAACCACGAGTCAACCCCAAAGAGAAAACCTTTAAAAAACCTCAAAACAGAGTTCAGAAAAACAACTACCTAGTAGGTATAACAGCAAAGTGAAAAGAGAGATTAATAATAAAATACTGCTAACAACCCGGAGTCACGTTCCATTAATCACCAAACCACCACCCTTCCCGCACACATAACCTTATCTAACCCTTGCATAACGCAGTCATCATCATCATAGTCGCATAGAATAAAGTATCATATCTCACCCCTAGGGATGCTCACTTAAAGCTGCTAAAGAATTGAGAGGCTTTAATCTCAATTCTCAGCAGATGTATATAGATACTTTTTTAAGTTCTCCTATATACAATAGATACATAACTCCAGTGCTGTTCTCTAGTATATTGTCGACGCCGGCATAATCTTGCAATTAATCGATAAAAAGAAGACCGCCCGCCACAATGAGCATTGGAATCGTCTTAGTGTCTGATGAGCGCTGTGCAGCGCATATCCAACGGACTGATGGTTGCCCCAATTCTTTAAAATCCCCCATACACCTTTCACCCTCTTTTTTTTCTCTAGTGGCCAGAGCGAACAACAAAATTAATCAATTGCAGACCGAGAACCCCCCCCTTTTCAACGACCGAATCATCTCTCTTTTTCTATTTATTTTTTTTCAAAATTTTGCCCTCGAATTTGAAAGTATTTTCGACATTGAACGTGTACGTGTAGTTACGTGTAGTTGGAACGTAAAAGGAGGTTTTTCGGTCTTTTTATCAGTTGCAATTCATTTTTATCGGTATCTCCACCCTGATAATCAAATTTATTGATTTCTTCCAACAGTTCTTCTTTTACTTCGGCACTTGGCAATGTCAGCTCTTTGCGCCGAATGATCTAATTTTAGAAAAAAGAAAATAAATAAATGTTTTTCTAAAATTTCAGTTCCGATTTTATGACTTTTCACCGTGTTGGACTAAATATAAATACATGCCATCTGTGAGCGGGCGGTAAAAAGTCTCAGCTAAGATCGACGTAAAAACAAGAATAAATCTGAAGATGCGTACAAACTGTCGAATTTGACAGTGACTAAATACCGTTGCATTTGTTTTGCAGAGAAAATCCTGCCCTGACCATTTTCTGACGCAGTAAGACTGCATTTTAATCCTTAAAAGGCTAAACGACATCCGTCACGGTTCGGTCATTTAAAAGCAACTTCAATTGCCAGCTCGTGTTAATAAGTTTTTTTTCCTCAACACTACACCGTAAAAGGGGTGTGTTCGTTATGCTTATTTGTCAAAGTTTTCAATTTTTTTTTGTACTTACCTAACAAATTAACGAATTTTTCATTCACTTAGCCAAGTGAGATGAGTTGTATATTTGTTGTTGTTTTTTTTTTTTTAATTAATTAATTTTTACTAATATTGCACTTGAAAGGTGGATAGGTGTTTTTTTTTTCTTAAAAAAAAAAAAAAAACTCCTCTAAGACACTTAGAAAGTTGTAATTTATAATTTTATTTCTTTTTGATTGATTTTGAAATTTTTTTTTTATTGGATTTAATGATTTTTCCAAAAAACAAAAAGCACACACACACTGGGGAAGAGTTTTTCCTTCCGCACTTTAGGCCCGTTACCGTTGAGAAACTCCACTGAAAGATGGAATAAAAGAAATGCTCCCCGACAAAACGAAACGTGATGACGAAACGCGACCGACGACAGCGTAGAGAAGAAAAATCGTACAAACTTTTGCCACCCAAAATCGGATTTCCTTTCCTGCGTTGCGCACTACCTTTTTTTAACTGAAACTGAGCGCGGTGAATTTTCAATTTCGCCAATTCGACTCTCATGAAAGCGCAACGAAATTGATTGGATTTTGGTTTTGTATGGGGAGAAGTGAGAACTGAGAAATGAGAGTTTAAATGCGCGCTCTGTTCGTTAAAGTGTTAACGCAGAGAGCGATAGAAATATAATTGGGTTAATAAAATACGCATGAGAGGGAATGGGATGGACGGACAGAAACCGGGTTTCATGGAGAGTGAGAAACTGCACCATCCTAACGAGAGAGAAACAAAAATGTTTTATGGGAGAAGAACCTCTGCTACGAGACTCGTTTTGGAGCAGCCGTTGAATTTTAAATTCAAAAAGTACCATAGGACTAGAAAGTTTTTGCTAAAAGGTTTTTCATTAACTGCAGCCATGCGTGGAAGTGGCCAGTTGCAAGTTGAGAATACAGGTAGACCTCATTTAACACGTACTTCTTACAGCATGGCTTCGTTCTAACACGCTCAAATTTTGCGGCATATTTTTGTTTAACGCGAAAAAAGTCTCGCTCTAGCACGATGTGCGAGACACAATTTTTTTTAGCATGCTATCTGGTTTGCACACATGCCACACGTATACATATTTTTCTGGCCAGTAGACGCGTACCAGCTGTTTTTATAGGAACATACGTCTAAAAAGGGACTTCCCCATTTTACATGTAGAAAGCGGATAGTGGTGTGTAAACCGGTTTCAGTCCAATTTACTCAGTTCCTTTTTTGTGTTCGCGAAGCTCGGTACTTACTTTTATGATAACATAGGTGAATTGTAATCGCGTAAAAGGTATGTTTTAGAACTCACTGTTCAATTTTCAAGCCTCTATTTATAAATTGGTTTTGAAATGTCAGCGAAGAAAGAAAAACAACCACTTAAGAGAAATGTTATATCTTTACAAGCAAAGATAAGCTTTTTTGATCGTCTAGCCATAGGTGAAAATGCAACTGCAATTGCGAAGAGCTTAAAGTTGAATGAAGCTTCGATACGGACCATAAAGAAAAATGAATCGGCAATAAGAAAAGCTGTAGCTGACGGTTCGTCAGCATCACTTAAATATTCAAGCCGACTGCGTCCGATAATTATGGAGAAATTGGAAAAAGCACTCAACATATGGATAGAAGATAATTGCCAAAAAAGAATTCCTTTAAGCAAACAGCTTATCAAGGAAAAAGCCCTGATAGTCTATGAACACCTCAGAAAAACTGGAGAGTCTTCTGTGAGTGCCGATTTTACCGCAACAAGAATACGCAACCAGTCAAGTCTTTAATGCCGATGAAACTGGACTTTGGTGGAAAAAAATGCCGGACAGAACTTTTATTTCAAAAGCAGAAAAGGCTGCACCTGGATATAAGGTATCCAAAGACCGAATAACACTGCTCTTATGCGGAAATGCATCCGGCGACTTTCTGGTAAAACCAGTGCTGGTTTATAGATCGCTTAGTCCTCGTGCGCTCAAAGGCATAAATAATATCTATGACTTCAAGGCTCTATTGTTGCTGTATAATGCTCCAGGATACCCACAAGAATTGGCTCATCCTAATGTCAAAATCATGTTCTTACAACCTAATACCACGTCACTGCTGCAGCCAATGGATCAGGGCATAATTTACATATTTAAAACTTATTACATCAGGAGTTCTTTGCGGTGGATTTTAAATTTAACAGAATCTACGAGGGGCGAACAACATATTCTCTGTATCGGGGTGAAGCTGTGGTTGTATATATAAATTGACTTATTTATCAAGTAATACTATTATTTTAGTGCATTCATGTAAAATTTCATATAAATTTGATTATTAATTCGAGTTTTATCTCTAGTTAAACAGAATCATAATGAAAATTGAGCATCGCGCTGTAATTAAATTTCTCACTAAGCAAGGAAAAAGTCAAAAAACTATTCATGAAGAGATGGTGGCTGTTTACCAGGGTTCCGCACCTTCATTATCAACTGTGCAAAAGTGGTCAAGTGAGTTCAAGAGAGGCAGAGAGAGCATTGAAGACGACCCCCGCTCCGGCGTCCCGGCTACTGCTTGTACGGGAGAAAGCATCAAAGAAGTCGAAAAACTTGTTCTTGAGGATGCCCGAATAAAGGTGAAAATGATGGCAGAGATCACCAAGCTTTCAATTGGTACCATTCACACCATTCTTCATGACCATCTTAACCTTTCAAAGGTCAGTGCAAGGTGGTGCCACGAATGTTCACAGCGCCTCAGAAAAAAGTGAGAATCGCATGCTGTAGAGAGCTTTTGGAGATATGTAGTGAGAACGCGGACGGTTTTATGGATCGAATTGTTACTGGGGACGAAACATGGGTCCACCACTATGACCCTGGAAGCAAACAAGAGTCCATGCAGTGGCATAAAAAAGGAACAGACCCCCCGAAGAAATTCAAAGTCACTCCGTCTGCCGGGAAACTCATGGCCACAGTTTTTTGGGACTCAAAGGGAATCTTGCTCATTGAGTACAAAAAAAAGGTGAAACCATTAACGCCACATCCTACGCTTCCACTTTGCATGATTTGCGGGAGGAAATTAAAAAGAAAAGACGGGGTAAACTCGCAGCGGGTGTGTTGCTTCTTCATGACAACGCTCCTGTTCACACGGCGCGAGTTTCCAAGGCTGCTGCGCGAGATTGTGGTTTCGAAGAAATCCAACACCCACCCTATAGTCCAGACCTTGCCCCTAGTGATTATTTCCTGTTTCCGGATTTGAAAAAATGTCTTCGTGGAAAAAGATTTTCGGATGATGAAGAACTCAAGTTGGTATTTTGCAGAGAAAGAGGAAATTTATTTTTTTGAGGGTTTAAAAAAGCTTATCTCAAGATGTAACAAATGCATTGATGTTAGGGGAGATTATATTGAAAAATAAAAACAATTTAAATTGAATTCGCATTTTCCTTCATATCGATACCGAGAATATATTGAACGCCCCTCGTAAGTCTATTGATGTAACCAGTGAATTGAAACAGTTTACAATCAAGGAATGCATCAAAATAATGTCACTTTCTATAAAAGAGCTAAAAAAGTCAACCTTGAATGGAAGTTGGAAAAAACTTTGGCCATCAGCAGTTGAAAAAGAGCAAGAGGTCGACGTGTCAGAAGCTGAATTTGCAGAAATTTTAACGATTGCTCATTCCATCGAAGGCGAAGGTTTTGAGGATATGGAAGCCGAAGATATTCAAGGCTTATTGCAAGATACAGAACTAACAGAAACTGACTTAATTGAAATCTTAGCAGAGAATCCTAACCAACCGAACTCCAGTTGCAGCGGCACTGACGACGAGAACCAGGGAGAAGCTGACGAGTTCACAGCAAAAGACTTCGCAAAGGGAATGAGTCTAGCTAAAAACTTAGAATCGTTTTTTTTTTAAATGCCGATCCATCTACTGAAAGGCGATTAAAATTCAAAAGAGAGCTGGAAAAATGCATGTTACCTTACAAAG
This sequence comes from Volucella zonaria, assembly GCA_963966105.1. NCBI lineage: Eukaryota > Metazoa > Arthropoda > Insecta > Diptera > Syrphidae > Volucella > Volucella zonaria. Next base: position 35,926,535 of record OZ014530.1, on the reverse strand, counting down.
AAACCTACCGAAAGCTTTTTAACAACCAAGCAAAAATAACGGATATTTTCAACAACGAAAAGGATGTCGATGCATCACAAAAACGGCCACGTATGGAAATTTTAAGCATGTGACGAAGAATGAACTTCCGCCATTTGAGATTTTATTTTTTTATCAATGAAGTCTGAAATTGTTTTTGTTTAGTTTTTTCTTTGTTTTTTGTTAAGTTATGCAGGAAGAAAGTTATGTTTTGTCATAAAAATACAACTTCGAATAAAACATATTTAAAAAAGTTAAAACAAAAATTGTGAGGGTTTTCTGAAATCATGGAACGTAACCACTCTTTTTGCACTAGTTTCTTGTATCGTTTAACACGGAATTTTTCAGGAACGTAACCCCCGTGTTAAATGAGGTCTACCTGTATTTCGAAAGTAACTTGAGTGGCCAAACGTACATTTGCAAGTTATTTTAACCATTATCCGGGCAAGATGTGTCTAATCGACACAGTGTTTATATTTTTTTACGATATTTATTTTAGACTTACCGATTTGACTTCTCCTTTGGTCCTATAATGAATGTTTTTATAGTAAGATTATAGAAAAAAAAAACTAGAATAAACAGTTTTTGTGACATAAACGGGCACCGTCTTCATTTGGCATTCCATAAAGTCAACAAAAAACCATTTTAAAAACGTAAGCATAACATTCTTGCATTCTTGCATTGTTTTCATTCTTTCTACGAAATAGGGATTTGCAAACAAAATATCATATTTTCCGCTACTTCCTTGACAAACTTGCAGACAGGACCTACTATTGTTTACGATTCGTCATTCGTTCGTTCTGCGATAAAGGGTGACCAGTTAAGAACGATAGGAAAAAAAAATTAAATAAAACAACAACGATGTGAGATATACAATTGATTCTGGCTTTATTTTGAAGCTACGTTCATGCCAAGCTGGTAGTGCTTCAAGCGCTCGGTCAAATTTTTGACGACTCGGTTCAATATGTGCGGCATTATTCCGGCAATAGCGTGTCGAATGTTGGACTCGAGCTCGTGGCTTATTAGCGTAGACTAAGGACTTGACGTAGCCCCAGACAAAATAATCGAGTGGTGCCAAATCGCGTGATCGCGGCGCCCAATTGATGAACGCTCGCCATGAGATGACCTAGTCGTCAAATTTCTCTTTCACAACTTCGAGCGTTGCGTTCTTTAGATGGCATGTAGCGCCGTCTTGTTGGAACCACAGCTCAGATATATCGATGTTGTCGAGCTCTGTCGGTCGGTTAATATCGTTCTATACCTGAGACCATTAACGGTAACTGTGTCCTTGCTTGCTGACATGCTCGCTGAGCCAAAAATGGGGCTTGCCCGAGAAGATGATTTCTTGGCCATAATCCGGATCTCCGGCCAACATTTGAGGCCATTTGAGGTCCTTCAACTTGTACCTGAGTCGCCGTCTTCCTCCACTGCGCTGTCCCTCGGCGGCGGACTCAAAGACTTTTCGGAGCGGAGCATTGGTGTCTATCCGCTCTACATGACCCAGCTACCTCAGTTGTTGGAACTTCACTCTTCTGGCTAAGTCTATGTCGCTGTAGAGCCCGTAGAGTTCATCGTTATATCTCTTCCTCCATTCACCGTCTACCCACACGGGACCCGAAGAATTTTTCTTTTTAGCCTAAAGAAGCAGCGATTGACAAAAATTATTCTTCATTTGATCTCAGCGCTGGTATCATTGTCTAGCTTGATAGCGGAGCCTAGGTAGACAAAGTCCTCAAAGTTATTGGTATATAACTTAATTCGTGCGGCTTTTTTTTTTCAAAATTTGAACGTTTATTTAAGAAAAACATGTACAATAGTATTATTCAAAGTATTGCCCATCTGAAGCTATCACTGTTTCCCATCTTTCTGGCAATTTGTGGAGCCCATCCCAAAAGAACTGCGCCGGCTTGGCAGCCAAGAATGAATCAAGCCAATTTTTCATATTCTGCTCTGATGTGAACCGTATTTCAGTGAGGGCGTTCTGCATCGACCGGAACAAATGGTAGTCAGAAGGGGCAAGGTCTGGGTTATAAGGCGAGTGGGGTAAGACTTCCCATCCACTGTTTTCCAAATAGTTCTTAACCGGAATAGCAACGTGGGGTCGAGCGTTGTCATGATGGAAATTATTGCCTCGTGTCTGGTCGCATATTCCGGGCATTTTTCGGCCACTGCTCTCTTCAAACGAATTAATTGTGTTCGGTAGCGTTGTCCATTGATGGTTTCACCCGGTTTTAGCAGCTCATAATACAGCACACCCATCTGATCCCACCAAATACAGAGCATTACCTTCGCGCCATGGATATTCGGTTTTGCCGTTGATTTGGCTGGTTGGTCGGGTTTCACATATGATTTTTTGCGCTTGGGGTTGTCGTAATGGATCTATTTTTCATCACCAGTAACAATCCGATGCAAAAATGACTTCCTTTTGTGGCGTTCCAGTAGCATTTCGGACATGCAAAACCGCCTTTCGACGTCTCTCGGCTTGAGTTCATGTGGAACCCAATTTCCTTGCTTTTGAATATATCCAGCTGCTTTTAAACATTTTGAAATGGCTGCTTGAGTGACACAGAAAAAATTCTGCGAGCTCTTCTTGTGTTTGGCAATAATCTTCATAGAGTAATGCTTCCAGTTCTTCATCTTCAAACTTTTTTGGCTACCCAGGACGTTCATCGTCTTCCAAGCCAAAACCACCACTTTTAAGTCGTGCAAACCACTTTTGGTACGTTCGCTCAGCTAGCGCATGTTCACCATAAACTTCCACCAAAATACGATGACTTTCGGCAGCAGTTTTCTGAAGAAGAACTCCCCGCAAAAACACTTTTTCAGGCACAAAGTTCGACATATTTGAGTGAAAAAAAATTATTATTGTTTACGCTTCAAATGAATGACATGTAGCTTTCCAACGAATGTTCCAATGGAATAATAACAATGGAATAATACAAGTTACGCCATCTCTTAGCAAACCGCAAGTTATAGACCCAATACATAGTTGTATTCAGTGGTAAGGACCAGTGAAATCAATGCTTAGCCTTTAGAAAGTCAAATGTTGTCCAGAATCACACATATGAAACTCCTGATTTGATGAAGAACCTAGGTAAGTATAGTATATCAAAACAATTACCCTACAAAGCGGCGTGACATAGAAAGACGAGAGTGACATCTGCGCTCTATGATCAAAAGAGGAGGCAAATACATTTACTTCTCCGTAGAATGGAGAGGTGCTACTTCAGGAACAATGTTCAGAGGTTTTATCAAAAGCTATAAAGAAAGAAAACCTGCAGACCGTTAAACATTCAACATGAGCGTCGAAAATCAAGTATTCCGCTCACTCTAATCAAAATAAAGTAAAAATAACAATATCCAAATTTAAGCATAACTAGGCTGTCGGACCGAGCGGCGGCCTACCTTCCAAACTATTTCTGGCAGCAGGAGATGACATGATAGAGATGCTCTCTATCACCAACTCATTTCCAATATTTGGTCGTAGGAAAGTATGTCCAATGAATGGAACATAAGTATCATTTGTCCGATATACAAAAAATTATATCCCCTGAACTACCTATAAAGAGGTATAAGTCTCTTTAAAATCATGCACAATATCTAGCTAGAAATCATCTTGTCAACGACTTAATCATATACTTGTTTGTTTGGCTTTTCCCCTATTAAGTGAAACGGGAGATTTCTATCCATTTAAGTACAAGATTTCCGACTGTCACCCATAGTTCGGAAGTTATTTGATCCGGTTAATTCTTTTTACTGCATCGTCAATTCAGCTTCTATAAAATCAGCCATTTTCACGTTTCACGACAGCCGAGGGTATGGTAGAACACTTTTGCCATCGCTTGTTATTTTCGTTGCTTTCTGTTAGCAGGTATACCTGCTACTGTCTAATAAGTTTCGATGATTGAAGCATATCTCCTCCGAGTGATATACTGCAATCTTAAAAATTTTTCTCGTCGTTTTGTTCGATCAGCGTCAACCTGGCGATGCCCAGAAACAACCATGACTTCACATCAGTCGTACTCATTGTACTTCGAAGTTGCAATTTCTTCTATTGCTTGTCGCCTGCTTGTTCTAATTCCAGAAACAAAAGCCTCTATTACTGTCGCACGTTCTCAGCAACCCTTCCGTTTGCCTTATTTTTACAACGTTCCTAATCAAACTCAAGGCGCTCTCTGTTGGTGTCGTTATTTCCCCTATAGTCCACACTTGAAAGGCTTACCTTTTGTTCTTCGCCGCCATTTTCATCTCATTCTTCCAACACCACGTTTCTTTATTTATGTCATGCCAGCCTTTCGAAATACCGAGCAGAGTTTCTGCGTTGCTCTTACATTTATCTTCTAAATTGTTCGGCATGTCTTGCGCATTTAGTTCTTCCTCTTGGTCTATGACCTTTTGGGGTCAAGAACGCAATTTTTAGCGCACAGAACTGGGCTCTTTTTACATTAAGCCAGTTTATTTTCTCGACTGATGGAGGTTTTCTTTGGTTATTGTCTAATACTTCGCAAATAAAATTATGTCAAAAAAGGTGGTGCTGACTGGAAGATAACTTTAGAATCTTTTATTCGCTGTTGCACGTTGTTCCAACATGCGATAGATGGTAAGCTATCTGAGTTTGGTGCGCTGATACAGTATGTAATCAAGTACCACCCTTAATAAATAAGCATTTTTAATATTCGGCGTAATCTTTATTATTTGAATCCATTTATCTTCAAACCATATTTGAAAGTTTCAACTGCCCCCATCATAACGTAACGTACTCGTAGCTGTTAAAAGGAAATAAATCCAGCAAACCACATAACACCCCTGCACGATTGAATTGTCAAATAATTGTTGACATTTGCATTGAATTTTTGTTGTGTCGACAAGTGTTTAATATATTTAACCAATTAATCCGGTATTTTGTCGAAGAATTAACAAGAAAATGGGTAAGTTAAGCAAAGAAATAAACCATCAGCATACCTTGTATTTTGAGATCTCCTAAAATGGCACCCTTACCCTCATAAACCGTTGAAGAACGCATGCTATGGCCATGGTGTTTCCAACTGAAACTCACTACCAACCGGCTTTTCAACACAAAAAAAAAACTAACATTTTCTTTGCGTAGGAATTACAGGCTTACGCCTACTAAAACATGATACGCCCGCGCTTTTATAGATTTACAAAGTCACGAAGCATGTACATATGGAAGTATAACTAAAAAAAATGAAAACGATAACGAAGCTGTAGGAGGTAGAAAACCACACCCTCTGCAGCACGTTTTGACCATTGGTTCATCTAGGTCTCTTCCAAAATGAAATATCTATCCACGAAACCTCTCTCTTTATATTCTATATGTCATACTAACAGATATTTTACTTTTCCTTTAGCCGCCCAAGGATCTGTCGTTTCGTTCGTTGTTTCATCTATAATCGTTGTTGTCCTACTTGCCACATTACGCTTCTACAATTCCTGGTTCAGTTCGGCACCGCAAAACACTGTGCTCGGTGGATTCTTGGGATCGTGGCTTTTCATTTTCACCCTCACATCTGTATCCAACGTAGAAATGATTGTTTTCGGTAGCAGTTTCCAAGCGAAATTCCTTCCAGAGATTGCATTTTGTTTGGTTACTTCGGTAATAGCGTGTGGTGTTGTACATCGAGTATGTGCCACTTCTTGGTAAGTTTAAGCTTTGAAAAATTACTACCGGACTATTTTAAACTTGAATTTACTTTTAGTATTCTATTTTCTGTCGTTGGATTGTTTTTCTTAAACAAAATCTCACAGAAATTTCACAATACCGGATCTGTAACAGTAGAACAAGTTCCAATCCGCAAAGCTGGTGGCCGTAAAAATAAGTAAACAGTTTGCGCAGATATGTGCGAAACAACGATTCCAACAATCTCAATACAAGACACTTGTATGACATTTTAAACAATAAAGTAAAACAGTATTTTTCTAAGAAATCGGCATTGTTCATTTGCTCAAGCACAAATTATTGCTCTTAGGATAGGACACTGGGAGAGATGGTAGCCTGTTGGTAAAATGACATGCCTTCGCAATCAATATTATTTACTGAATTCTGAATAAGAGTGGCACTAGGCTCCCCTCTTACATGACAATGCACTTGGAGAGTACGCGCATTGTACTGTAGGTGCGTTGAACATTGCAAAACAAGCGGATTTGCTCTGACTGAAGTTTGTTACTATCGGCTTATCGGCCTCCACGATATCACCTCCGGGAACGGACACAAGCTAATCTAACTATAGCCAGCGTATGGTTTCCACACCTTGATATCCATAAAGGAACCTAGCTGACATAATCAACAAACTGCCTTCCAAACCGATTATATACATAGGATCGACGCTGGGCACTTACCCAGTGTGTTGGATATTAGAATGTTCCGAGCAGCTAATATGGGATCATGATCTTGTTATAGCCAAAGATACGACCGTAACAGCCCAAGACCAGCGAACCATTGTGGAGAAATTCAATGTCGAACGGGAACACTTCCAAGGCCTTTCCGATCGAGTCTCCGTTAACCTCTCGAAAATTCGAATGCTACCAACATTCTGACGTAGAATACCAGTGGCATCTTTACCAAGGAGCAATCAGAGAGACCGCCTCTGGCTTTGAAAAACACCGGGTGTAGTGAGTGGCCCTGCAGAAAAGAACAAGAGGGACGCACGAGCTCTACAAGCATAAAAGGAGACAGAATATAGACTCTCTTAGAAGAAAAAAGAAGGAGCACAAGAAATGTTCGGGAGAGCGAAAAGGAAGGAAATCTCATAGTACAACCACCATCGGTGCTGAGAATGTGGGAAAATTATTTCTGCAGACTGTTAAACAGTGATAACGAACAACATCGCACCGTCAGCTAGAATGAACCACTCTACCTAGACGACGATACACAACATTTCCGTCCACTCGAGCAAGATGAAGTTAGAACAGCAATCTCCAAGCCCAAGAAAGCTGCTGTAGGAGCCCGCTTAACAGCCGAGTTGTTTAAAGCAGCAGGTGATGATTGGATAGGGAGCATACCTCAATTCATCTCTAAAATCTGGGTTGAGGAAAGTAGGCCCGACGTATGGAATCCTATAGAAAGGAGATCCCCTGAACTGCACCAACTACAGTAGAATAAATCTCCTTAACATCGCGTATAAAATCATGTCTGCCATATTATGCGAAAGCCTGAGTATGGTTTTAGACCAGGAAAGTTAACGATAGATTAAAATTTCTCATCAAGGAAGATCTTTGAAAAAACCCAGGGGTTCCTAATCGATACACACTTTTAGTATTAGAGTCATAATGAGAACTGAGGATATTGAAAAACCACTTCTGCAGTCTGTTAAACGACGACAGTTGAGCAGAGTGAACCATTTAAATTGGACGGTGTAAATCGAAAGATGTAGTCAGGATATCAATATCCAAGCTCAAGTAGAACAAGGCTGGATGACTTGGTAGAGAGTCAGCATCAACTCATATCCAAGATTTGGTCGGCATTAAGTATGCTTGAAGAATGGAACCTGGGCATGGTTTACCTGATCCATAAGGAAGGAGACCCTCTTAAGTGCGTTAATTAGAGAGGTATCAGTCTCTTTAACATTGTATATACCACCTTGTGTGAACGCTTGAAGCCAATTGTTAACAATATGATTCTATACTATGTATCAGTGCGTATAATATTCGCAATACAACAGAACCAAGAAGTTTAAAACGTTGTATACGAAAATATCTAGAGATGTGCTGTACAGAGCCATGTCTAGCCATGGTATATCTTCCAAATTCGTCAGAGTGTGCAGAATGAAGATGGAGAACGCCCGCTGTTCGTCATTTTTAATGTCGATAGGTATAATAGTTACATACGCGAACCTTGGCTTGATGGGTGACATCCTTTATAAGGTGTGCCGAATTAAAACTTTCATTACAGTTATGCGTATAACCGCCTATGCATCGAGTATGAAGATCGTTTCTGGCTAATTCTTCGTAGACTGGCTTGATAGCTTCATATATTTTAATTGGAAGAGCTCACTTATGTTTGTACTCAGCCACACTATTTGTAGCTTTACCCTTTTGCAATCAGCAGCATGAATCCTAACCGATCTGATATTTATCGTGCTGCGATTTAGCATCAGTAGATAATTTATGATCGAGTGTAGCCAATATATTGTTTCTTTTGTTTTCAACTGAATCGGGGTATCTACGAATGGATAATCCATAATAAATAGAGAGTTATTGTATTAGTTTTCCCGTCAATTTGTAACTTCCATCGAGATTTTTTGTATTCTTTTTCAAATTACGTAGGCGAGTACCCATTGGCTTTTGAACGTGATCTATACACTCTTTATTCAGTACTGTGACATCCTCATAGGGCTTAGCATCAGTAATGCCTTCAAAAGTCATAGAATCACTTTCACCAATATAATGGGTGTATTTTACTTGGTGCAAAGCTTCGGATCCCTGAAAGATCTCAATAACTGGATCGACCTCAATTTTTCCTGCTGATCCATCGTGGTTCACATTGCACCTATCTTTATGATTTTGTGCCCATTCCGTATGTTCTTCGGTATCTTCTTTATTCTTCCAGTACTCACACGCCTTACAGTATTTTGATTTCACCGCGCAGTTTATAATTTTTGCACTGTAATTGCCAATAAGAGTCACTAAGCCAAACAAGGAAGTAAACCCACGTTTTCTCCACGAACCATCGCCTGATACCATAATTCTATTTTCTCCTCTTTCAATAGAAATTGTTGTCTCATCATTCGCTGCTGATATCATACTGTTTTTGCAAACTAGAAAGAGGAAAACATAGGCCGAGGTATTTCCATGAATGCACAAAACTTTTCTATTCCGTGCAAACCAATTCCAAGTAATCGCATGGAAATTACAATTCTACGGTTTATTTCAAAGCCCTTTCCAATAAATGGACTATTAGGTATCTCAGCCTGTACACATTTTTCACAGGATACTACTATTTTGAGTCCCAAACCGCGCTTACCACTTTCCGTAAATTTCACTAGCGATTTGCACACTTTACAAACGACAACGTTTGAAATAGCTGAAAAAACTGCAATAAAGTCTATGCGATAAACAAAACCTGGATTCACTTCAATAACGTACATGTCTTCCGATTGCTTCTATTGGGTCTACAAGTAAGTTTCCAGCGTTTTTTTCCCAAAATTTGAAGTTTTATTATGAAAACATAGTTACAATGCTTTATTCAAAGTATCGTCCATCGGAAGCTACAACTTTCCCCCATCTTTCTGGCAATTTATGAATTCCGGACCAAAAAAATTTCTCGTCTTTCAAGCCCAAGAACGTATCGAGCCAATTTTTGATTTCCTCTACTGAGCTGAAGCGTATTCCCGTAAGAGCGTTCTGCATCGAACGAAACAAGTGGTAGTCAGATGGTGCCAAGTCTGGACTGTAAGGCGGGTGAGACAGAATTTCCCATCCACTATTTTCCAAATAATTTTTCACCGAAACCGCAACATGTGGCCGAGCGTTGTCGTGATGAAAAATGACGCACTCATGCCTGGTCTCATATTCTGGCCGTTTTTCTTTTAATGCCCGCTTCAAATGAATTAGTTGGGTTCGATATAATGGTCCTTTGATGGTTTCACCACTCGGAAGCAGTTCGTAGTATACGACACCCTTTTGATCCCACCATATGCAGAGCATGACCTTATTCACGTGAATATTTCGTTTCGGCGTCGATTGGGCGGGCTCGCCGGGCTTTGTATACGATTTTCTGCGTTTAGGATTATCATAATAAATCCATTTCTCATCACCATTGACAATACGATGTAAAAATGATTTATTTTTATACCGCTGCAGTAACATTTCGGACATGCAAAATCGCCGTTCGACGTCTCTTGGCTTCAATTCGTACGGCACCCAGTTTCCAACCTTTTGAATGAATCCCAGTGCTTTTAGGCGCAGGGAAACGGCTTGTTGCGTGACGCCCAATGATGCAGCAAGTTCTTCTTGAATCTGACACGGATCCTCATCCAGTAAAGCGTCCAATTCCTTGTCTTCAAAACTTTTCGGCTTTCCGGGACGATCTTTGCCTTCAACTCCAAAATCACCACTTTTGAACCGTTTGAACCACTCGCAGCACGTCGATTCACCAATACATTCCGCCCCATAAGTTTCCGAAAGCAAACGATAGGCCTCAGCCGCACTTTTCTTCATATTAAAGATTAAAAGCAGCGCTTCCCGCAAATGACGTTTATTTGGCTGGAAACTTGCCATGATTTTGCTCGATAAAATGTACGACACCGATAGAACTGCTCAAATATAACGCTGCAAAGTTATTGACAGATACAAAACCTACAAATGAAACATATGGGGTCTGACATTTCTGCCCGGGATCCACTGGTGTCGCCATATCTGACAAACGCTGGAAACTTACTTGTAGACCCAATATTTTTTCGCGGATGTACTAGCATTCATTTCACTTGGTGCCTCTAACTCGTGACGATTTAGCGGTCTTCTTCTAGATATTTTCGGTCTCTTGCTGTATGGACGTATGTCTTTTGCAGCTTTCTGACCACAATACACTTTGTCACTCATTATAAAAACGAACCAATAACACTCACAAAACAAAAAAATAAAGTTTGTACAATATTATCGATAAAAAACAAATGTTCTAAAGACGAAATAGCAACAGTCTGAACACGTCGGAAATAGCTTCAAAAACATCTGCCGTATACGTACAGCGTCCCCCGTTTCGGTCATAAGAGGCTCGACGGCCTTGTACTATATTTTGAGAAACAAGAAATTTGAGATATTTCTCGGCCATAATGTTTTGGGATATAATTTTTGAGGCCCTAAGCAATAACATTTTTTTTAAAAAACCCTAGAGTGGCGTAACCGCATAAATAATTCAGTTTTGTTAAAAAGGTTAGGTCTGAGATACTTTTGTTACTATTCTTTGCACAAGTATATTAGTAGATTTCGATTAGTACTCCAAAAATTTCGAAAGAGTGGTCGATTTTTAAGAAACAATTGTTTGTGTTTTGTATGTTTCTTTTTTTAATAACTTAAAAAACCATTAGCGGATTTTGGTCAAAATCCAATGGCCGATTCTACATGAAGACCCATCGTCTCAGAAAAATTTAAATGGATAGCACCATTCGTTTGTGAGTATAGTGGGACAAAAAACATACAGGCACTTACACACAGGCACCAGGCGAACTTCTCAATGTATGCAATAAGATAGGCATCAACAAAGCGCCTGGACCTGATGGCATACCAAATAAGGCAGTGAATGCCGCCACTCAAAAAAGACCAAACATGGTTATAACAACAATGCGAAAGGAAGGGAAGGGAAAACAAACCCCCTGGAGAACAGATCGCCCAATACTACCTTGATCAAAAAGGAATTTATTCAGAAAATTAAAACTACAAGTTTATTCATCTAAATCTATATTGTCCCCTTTAAAGTAATCCTCATCGACTACAATACACTTATGCCAGCGCTTGATCCAATCCTTGAAACATTTTTTATATTCGGTTTTCGGTACGTCCATCAGTGCTTCCTGTGATTTTTCCATTACTTCCTTTTGGCTGCTGAAACGCGGTCCACGTAGTGGTTTTTTAACTCGATTGAACGGAAAGGGTTACAGGGAGCCAAATTAGGTGAATTCGGTGGCTATTGGATGGTATTTGTTGCATTTTTCGTCAAAAAATTACGAATAATGATGGCACTGTGCGACGGTGCGTTATCATAGTGCAAAATCCACGAGTTTTCTGCCCACAATTCTGGTCTCTTTCGGCGAATTGCTTCACGCAAACGTCTCGTAACGCCCAAATACTCTTAATACTCTTTGTTTACTGTCTGGCCTTCTGGCAAAAATTAATGATGCACTACACCGTTGTAATCTATTCCATGAAAACCATGAGCATTGCCTTCTTTTTTGACTGAAAACGACGTGGTTTTTTTGGTCTCGGCCATTTGGTGAACGCCATTCACTTGTCTGATGTCTGGATTGCGTGTCGTACTCATAAACCCACGTCTCGCCTCCAGTAATGATCCTGTTGATGAATGTGGGATCGGATTCAGCCTCACAAATCATCTCTTTTGCGACGTCAACACGGTCTCTTTTTTGCATGAAATTGAGGTGTTCTGGCACCAACTTTGCTACTACACGACGGAAACCCAACTCATTAACCAAAATGTGTTGGACGGATCCATGGGCAATGTTCAAGTCCTCCGCTATCTCTCTGATGGTTAATTTGGGGTTATTGACCAGCATTTCTTTTACTCGTACATCATCAATGTCTTCGTCGGTTTTCGATGTCGATGATCTGCCACTGCGTTCATCATCTTCGATTGACTCAAGACCACTTTTGAACTACTCGTGCCACTGGTAAAGGACCATTTTCTTTAGAGAATCGTTTCCGAAACACTTTTCCAACATTTCCAACGTTCGCGCACCATTAAATCCGTTTTTTACGCAAAATTTAATACTCGTACAAGTTCGTTGTTGCAAATTTAAATCCATTTCTAAAATTGTAAAAAATCGCCAACACACACAGAAATAGATGTACTCTTGGCTATGTAACTTTTGCAAATGTCAAGCTATGATGCTAAGATTTAGAGGGAATGTCAAAAATAGATTTACCAACTTAACAAAAAAAACAGAACTCAAGTCGGAACAATGGGAGCGCCACACGGTTAAACGATTAAAAAAAAGTCCGACCTAGTTTGATCACAAAAGTAATTTTATTATTAAGTTTCAATCTTTCGCTTTAATTAATAATACACATTACATGCCAAAAACCACCATAAAATGTATTTTTTCCTTTATAAAGGTAGCTATTCTAATGGAGAGGCCGTCACATGCAAGAAATGAAATATTTTTATTTATACTTTTCAAATCATCTGTTTCCGATTGTGCAGATGAAGTGGTAAAGTTTTTTTATTCAGAGCTTTCCATATTTTACGTAAATGAGGACCAATGTTTCAGTTACACCAAAAAGTTTGTGCCACTAATTTGTCAAAAGTGGGTTGCAAAGAAACATATGCTTCATGTGTTCTTAAGTTCAGAAGAGAGTTCAAGGAATTTCAAATGCCTATAGAAATAGAAGAAAATAAGCAAAAATCTCAGCTTGGAAAGCCAGTGAAAACATTTCAATAAAGTGAATTTAAGTCTTAAGAAAATAAAAAGTCGAGAACTCATGAATAAGTCTTCAGAAGAACTGTCCGTTGCAACGGAAGCGAAGCTAAGACAACAAGGTAAACGTTCTATGGCCGAGGTCATAAAAAAAGCTATTGGCAGCTCACCCAAAAAGTCTGAAGAAACTTAAAGTACCTCAAATAACGAAATCAGCAATCCCGTATACACCTGAGAAGCCTTAGCTCTAATGACTGAATTAAAATTAACGAAGCATCAGTATAAAAATCTTCAAACAAATGCTAAAGAAAGAAATGCGAACATATATCCTAGTCCTTACTAGATTTTACTGTGCAGCGTCTTTCAGTTATGGGCGGTATTCCTTCGCACCCACTCTTCTTAGGACTATTCAAATTATCTAGGTACATATCTTCATTTCATTGAACTCTATAACTCTCTCTATCAGCGCTACCTGAATAGTGCGCAAACCAATCTCATAAATGACCCCAAGTCCTTTTTTCAATTTGTCAATTGCAAAAGTAAGACTGATGGTTATCCTTCCTCCCTCGCTTTCGAAACCTAATATTCAAGTGCTCCTACCATCGCCAACTTTTTTGCTACATTTTTCAAACAATCATTTGCCAACAACTCCTTGCCACCGGATCCCTCTACTTCAATGATCTACCAAATTTCCCCGTTGGTCCCTTTCTCATTCAAAATTTCGACTCTGCAGTTATTGAAGAAAAGTTACTAAATCTTAAAGATGAATTTGTACCTTGCCCAGATGGACTTCCAACCCTGTTTCTTAAAAAATGCTCTTCCAACCTGTCTCTACCCCTTTTCTACCTTTTTTGTCTATCACTTACACAGGGAGAATTTCCCCAGATTTGGAAGACCTTTTTTATAATCCCGATACACAAAACCCAAACTCTTTGAAAGCATTTTATACGAAGCGTTAAGCATCAAATGCAAGCCTTTTATTTCACCCCGACAACATGGTTTTCTAAAAGGTAGATCAACTACCACAAATCTGGTTGAATTCGTGTCTTTTGCTCTCTCAGCCTTAGAAAATGGCAAAGAAATCGATGTTATCGCAATTGATTTCACTAAAGCGTTTCATAAGATATCTCATCAATTGATCCTCTTCAAATTGTCTGCTCTCGGTTTGAGCCTCTCTCATTAAAATGAATTTCTTCTAACCTAGTAAACCGATATTATAGTGTTCTGTTTAGATCCGCCCTTTCTGCTCCATTCCTGGCCTCATCTAGAGTTCCACAAGGCAGTCATCTTGGCCCTCTTCTCTTCATTCTTACTATCAACGATGTTAGAGTGTCATTCTCACACTCTGTCACTCCTCCCTCTCCCTTTACGCTGACGACGAAAAATTTTTTAAAACTGTTTCCTCTCCCGATGACTCTGCCCTTCTTCAAGAAGACCTTGATTGGTTTTCAATCTGATGCCTCAAAAACTGCCTAGAACTTAATATAGCCAAATGTCAATCTATAACCTTCTCACGTAAATGCAACCCGTCTTCTCCCCAACTTTATTTTCTCCATGGTCAACCAATTCCCCTGGTTCAGTCTTTTCAAGATCCTGGCATATTATTTGACTGTGAGCTTAATTTCCGTTCGCATATCGATAAAATGATCCTCAAAGCCAACTCATCACTTGGCTTTATTAAACGGTGGTCCAAGCAACCAGTTCTCTCTATATTACCTTTGTTCGCCCTCTGCTTGAGTATGCCAGTCAAGCTTAGTCCCCCTTTAACCGGGTTCATGTTTCCCGAATCGAGGGTATTCAACGTCGATTCCTTCGGTTTGCTCTCCGTGGTCTGCCGTGGAACCTCCTCCCTATCAGGACCGCCTCAAACTTCTATCGTTAGAAGAACGCAGGAATATTGCTGACATTCTTTTCATTCATCGACTTCTCTCAGGTTCCATCGACTGTGCATCCATTTTGAACTCTATTTCCTTCAATTCCAACCAGTGCAATCTACGTTGTCCTCGTCTCTTCTATCTACCGGTCCACCGCACCTCTTATGGATCCAACGAACCAATCTCCCGAATGCTCCGAAAGGTCAACTCAAACATCTCCCTTTTTGATTTCCACCTGAGCACTCCTCGTCTCAAACAAGATCTCCTCCATCACTTCCTTGGTCCCTAGCTCTTAGGTCTTTCTGTTAGTTTTTAAGTTAGATTAAGCTTGTATTAAGCCAATAAAACGGGGCCTCAGCCCCCACCAAAATTAAAATTAAATTAATTAAATTCAGAAACACAGCGTGAAGTATTTGATTTTGGTTGTGAAAATGGCGATACTTTTGAATGTACTTGGAAGTGGTGAGTTGACGGTAGTGGGGGACACTCCCGCTATAAGCAAAACTCTTTAGTTAATCCTGCCGCAAGTGATTCAGACATATTGTTAACATGCATTGTGCCTTTAGAAATCAAGAAGAAATCTGAAAATGGATGTACAAAATCATGGATAAATTCAAGAACTTCATCACCAAGATACTGCCGGCCAGTTAGGTTTGAATTTGCTAAGGAAAGTTTAGATACCACTATAACAGTTTAACTGTATACGGAAAAACCATGAACATATATTGCGTGCTGTTGAAGGCAATGGTTGACGGTAAAATTTGCAACGCAATTATCAAAAATAAAGCTAGTTCAGTTTGCTACATGTGCAAAGCATCTCCAAAGGATATGAATAGCTTGGAGAAATCTTTAAAGAAAACACTGCGATAGTATTTACAAATGATTTACAAACTCTTCACGCACACGTACGTGTCTCTGAAATGAGTTGGGAATATTAGTCGATTTTCCGAAACAAGGAGGGGGTAACCCGACTGATGGTAACACCGCCCGTAAGTTTTTCAAGAACCCAGCAAAAACAGCAGCTATAATTGGAATTGAATATGAGCTCGTGCAACGTTTTGCCAGAGTACTGGTTACTCTTTTATCTGGATAGAAAATTGACACAACCAAATTCCGAAAGTTTTGCTAAGACACCTGTGAGCGTCCATAAAATACTTCATTGCCTTGTTACAGATATTTGTTTTTTTACATAGATGTCTAAGGCAAAACTAAATGATAACGAAATTGAGGAATTGTTTTATGAAATTGATTGCGAGAAGTCCGAAGACGATTTCGAAAACGATGAGGATGTCGAGAATCAGAACTTTGATGTAGCTGATCCGACAGAAAACGTTGAAGATGTGGATGATCCCATGTCAGAAATAAAAAATTGTGAAGATAGCCGGCTTACAAATTCTGATGATATTATGATATCTGATTCGTCATGCTGCAGCTCCAGTTCCGACCAAAGTGCAGACGAAAACGAGGATCCCCTTCGGAATAAAATTCGATTAATATTGCCCAACTATTTCCATGCCAATCGAAGTCGGCCAATTTACTTTTTCAAGCAAATGTTCACAGGCAGTACAGTTGAACTTGTTGTCGATCAAACCAATTTGTATGCTCAACAAAACAAAAGCAAAAATTGGAAGAAGTACGAAAGTTATGGCTGGGATTCATCTTTGGCACCGTTGGATCTTCTCACCCCTTTTTGTGATGCACGTTCGTTCGAAATGTTAGCATCGGCAACACAATCTCTTAGCTGATATACAAGTCTCTGAAATGAAAGTCTTCATTGGAGTACTGATGGTGAGCGGTTACACTAATGTCTCGAGGCGTAGGATGTACTGGGAAAATGAAGAGGATGTGCAGAATTTATTTGTGTCCAAATCGATTACAAGAAATAGATTTGATCACATCTTTCGAGTACTTCATTGCTGCGACAATATGCAATTGAATCCCAATGATCGCTATGCCAAAGTACAGCCATTGTTTGATATGCTATTGGAAAAGTTCTTGTTGTTTGCCCCAGTCGGTGATAATTACAGTGTCGATGAGGGTATGGTGCCCTACTTCGGACGCTATCCTACAAAACAGTTCATAAGAGGAAAGTCAATTAGATGGGGCTTTAAGTTTTGGATGGGCACAATTCCGAGCGGTTATATTGTTTCCAATCGCAGGATCGAGACTACTCTCGCGCAACAAAAAAGAGCTTCCTCTTGGAACGAAAGTTGTTTTGGACTTCAGCCAAGCGCTAATTTCGAGAGGATTAAACTTGAGGTACCATTTATGTTTGGACAATTTCTTTTCATCGCTTCAATTGTTTGAAGGACTGAATATTTTGAATTTGAGATCAACTGGAACTGTCAGGGAAAATCGTCTGAAAAACTGTTCTGTGCATGGATCAGATAAGGAACTAAATTTAATTGTTTGTAAATGGCACGATAACAACATTTTAAATATCATTTCAAACTGCATACCAGTCGACCCAACGACTGCTGTGAAGCGATTCTCTCGTACAGAAAGTGACTGTTCCACAGCCCAAACTTGTGAAAATATATAACAAAAACTTGGGAGGTGTCGATAGGTCGGACCAAAACATTGGTCTTTATCGCATCGCGATAAGAACAAAAAAATGGTATTTTTCGTTATTTGCTCATTGTATCGGATATGCACACTTGGATAATCTAGAATTCCGTCGAAGAATAGTAAGGGGCTTGCTGGGAATGTACGGAAAAAATAACCGGCCAAGAAATTTGAAGCCCTCAAGTGCTGAAGAACAAGAGATCCGATTCAATAAAATTCAACAAATGATTGTTGAAAAAGATAAAAGAACAAGATGCAAAATTTGCCACACTCAAGCAACTACTCGCTGTGAGATATGTAATATGTTAATGTTGGACTACATGTTCGGTGTTTAAAGCAATACCATTCCCCTTCATTTTGAAAACATATTGTATATATACTGTACATACATGAATTATACCACTGTACCATCAACATGGTTTGTTAAAAGATAGATTTTTTTTTTAAGTTTTTATTTGGTGAATGTTAAGTCTAAATATTACATTTTATAAAATTCAACATGGAATTAAAAAAAAAAAAACAAAAATCTCTGGGATAATCCGGATTAAGGTGGCTTGCTTGACCCTTTGAGCACTGCTAAAAATTTAATAAAACAAATCATTTTTTTTTTTATATATATTTTTTGTAATTTTTATTTTTATATTTATTCTTAAATATGGTTTTTCATTCCTTTTTTTACATAATTTATTTATATGTATAATATATATATTACTACAATCATTCATTTTTTTTTTATCTTAATAAGTTTAATTTCTTTTTTTTTTTTGCTTTTATTTTTTTCGTGCATCTGTTCAGTTTTTTTTTTTGTTTTTTTCTTTTTAAATATTATTTTTTTGTTCTTAATTATATATATAATTTTTTTTGTTTTGTTTTGTTTTGTTTATATATATAATAATAATAGTATCCACCATTTATTTGCTAGAATATTTTTTTTTTTTTCATTTTTCAAGGGGTTGTGTTTCTCTTTCTCAGTTGCTGTGTGTGGTTTTTTGTTTAATTAATTTACGCAGTTTGTTTTTTATTTTTTTTTTATTTTTGTTATATTTAAACTTATATCTCTTAAGTTTAGATTTTATTTTCATGTTTCTTTTTTTATTTACTTATTCTTAAATAAATTACACATCATGGTTTGTTTTTTTTTTTATTATTATTTTATTCTTACTTTAAAACATGTAAACAATGTAAATTGTTTTAATTTTTATTTTTTTTTTTTTAAACTTTCTTGCAATGAAATTCTCAACTTTTTTTTTTAATTGGAGTAAAATCTTGTTTTTTTTTTTTGTTTTTTTTTTGTCTCCATTTAAATAATATTTATCGTCGGTTTGTCGTTTTGTTTTAATTTGTCTTCTCTTTAAGTGAATACTTTGCTTTTCGTTTTAATGAAGTTGTTGTTACAAAAAACAGGAAATAATATTTAATAAAGTTTAAAAAAAAAAAAAAGAAAACATTGTAAATAGAAATACATTTATTTATATATATATAAAGAAAAAAAAAACAAAAAAAAAGAAATCATGTAAAACAAAAAGAGGAGATGCATTTCAAAACAAAACGAAAGAAAATTATACTACAAAACAACAACTCCTTCGTGTGTTTGTTGTATACTTTTATAGTCAAGTCAATAACATTACATTCCATTCTGATTCGTTATAATTTTTTTTGTTTTTATTTAACTTCTTTTTTAGTGGACCGAAATGATCTCGGATTTTATATTTTTGTTTTGAACTAAAACTTCTTTAGCTTAGTGTTACTTTGTGGCTTCTGAGGGGCGCCGTTCAAAGGACACTGATTTGTTTGTTTAAAAAAAAAGAAAAGAAAAAAAGAAAAAAAAAAACAAAAAAACGGGATGTACACCTAACAACTACAAAAAAGAAAATGTGTTTTGTGTTTTATTTTTTTTTTTATTTTGAAATATTTATATAATAGTTTGTTGTGTTGGGAGGTAAAGGAGGGGGAAGTTTATCTGTTTACTTAATTACGCAAATTAAAAAAATATCTATCGACATACATTATACATTATACATATACATTTATATATTTAAAATATATTCATTATCATTTAATCGTGATCATTATATGTTTTCATTTTTGTTTGTTTGTTTTTTGTTGTTTTTTTTTGCATTTTTTTCATTAGTTTTAAAATTATTTATAAAAATGTAAAACGAAATATTTATTTCTTCTTTTTTTGTTTTGTTTTGTTTTGTTTTGAAATTTTATTTTTATTTTATTCTTGTTCTATTTTGTTTTTTTTTTTTAAGAATATAAGAAATAACATTAATTGTTTAATGTGTCATCACCATCATGTTAATTTAAATTTAATTTTGTGTTTCTTTATGTTAAAAGTTCTTACGAGTTAAATTGGGGGTTGGGGTTTTTCCTTTTTTTTTTTTTATTTTTTAGGTTCTGTTGTTTATATATATAATTTTTGTTTTGTTTTTTTTTTAACTTTTACTTTTTGTTTTAGCTAAAATTGAAAAGAGAAAACTTAGAGAATAAGTGTATTGTGTGGTTTCCTTTTACAAGTGTGTTGGGTTTAGGTTTACTTTATTTAAATAAATCGACATACATCAGAAGAGAAAATTGTTTTACATTTAATTTTTTTTTTGTTTGTTTTTCTTTTATTTAAAGATTTAAAGTTTGTTTCTTGTATTTTATTTTCTACATGCTAAGAGAACAATCATATATATTTATGTTTATATATATATAAAAAAAAAAAAAAAAAAAAAAAACTATTAAACAAAATTAAATTACATTACATAAAAATAAAAATAAAAACGAAGAATATTTTTGTTTCGTATATTTTAAACAGACATTCAGACATGCATTCGCAACCACCATCAGCGTAATTATTTGTTATCGTTTTATTTTTTATTTATTTTTTTTAGTTTTCTTTCTTTTTATTACTTATAAACAATTTATTTTTTATTTACTTGCTTATACGATAGATTGTTTCATTTGTTTTGTTTTGTTTTTAATTTAATTTAAGGAAATATTAAATGGTAAATATTTTATTTGTTAATATATATAAGAAGGGTGTTGTGTATGTGGTGTGTTTTATTTTTAGTTTTTATTTTTATTTATCATCTTAAACATCTAATTAAGTTACTCTGCTGCTTTTTAAATTTATTTATTTCTTTCATTACTTCTAAATTTACTTCGCATGCTTTCTTTTTCTTTCTATTTTCATTTTATATTTCCTCTTTTTCATTTCCGCTGTTACTTTTAATCGTTTCTTCTTTATACTCGCTTTGTTCTTTCATTTTGTGGGTGTTTAATTTTTTACAATATTCATTTTTAATTTTATTTATTCATTTTGTTTTTGTTTTTGTTTTTTTATTTATCAGTCATCACTTGTGTTTTGTTTTTTTTCTTAGATTTTTTTTTTTGGCTGATTTTGCATCATCATCATGGGTTTTTTGTATTTTTTTTTTTTTTTTTTAATAACAAATAGAAAAATACTTATTTTTCATTTACATACACTGTTTGTGTGTTTATTATATATACTATATATAGTTTTAATTTTTTTCTAAATATATAGAGTGCAAATTAAGTGTTAATTTCTTATTGTTGCGTCACGTATACATCGCTGGCGCAGTCTCAAATGGTTTTTATTTTAATTTCTTTTTTTTTTTTTTTTTAATTTCTTATATGAAATTGTGTGTACATGTGTGTAGTGTATATGGTGTTTGTAGGAAAAAAAAAAAAAAAATTATAAAAGAAGAAAAGAAAACAATATGCCCCCCATTCTTCGGCTTAAGTCGTTTTCATTTCTATTTATCCATTCAGCAATAATCATCAATAAATCATACTCATCATCATCTCAACATCAATATCAATCACAGCATCGTTAACTAAGAAAATGAATATGAAGTAATCGCGGTTAGGAGCAAGAAGAAAACAAAACAAAATACAAAATTGAAAACAATTAATTCATGGACTAAAAACAAATTACTTCTGCTGCTGACTTTCGTTCGTCCATCGGCTCCAGATCTACACTTTCTCTTTGTTTTTACCCTACTGCATTTTAGAAATAAAATGTGAAACATATAAAAGGAAAAGATAAATAAAGAAAAAAAATACCGTTATTTCTATTAAAACTACTCCTCTACTAGCACTAAATGTATTTTGTTTTGTTTTGTTTTTTTTTTTTTTGTTTTTAGAAGGTTTTCCTAATTTTATCTTTATACAATTTTTTTTTTTATTCTTTTACTTTTTATTGTTTGGATCTTTCTCTTGTTAAACTATTTTCTCCCTCTCGTCTATCTTTCGTTCTTTTCTTCTGTTTTCCAATTGAATTTACAACGTATACGAAAAAAAAAAAAAATAATAAAACAGCTAACACGATTTCAACTCAGCAACAATTGTTGTTTTGCACCAGGTTTACCCCTACTACCTACGGCCTCTAGCGCGTCCTCTTCGTCTTCCTCTAAATCTTGTCTACTACGCAACAGCGGCTGTTGTTGTGGTTGTCGCCGTTATGTTGCTATTATTACTATTACTACTATTGTTGCTACTGTTATTATTATTATTATTACTACTGCTATTTCCTGTTATTGTTGCTGTTGTTGTACTTAAATTACTGTTCTTAGGGGCGCCGCCAACGCCAACGCCAACGCCAACTCCAACGCCGACACTGACGTTCCCGACATTGCTGCTACTGCCACCGACAACGACACTACTACTTCCACCAGCAACACCGCCAGTTAGATTCTCAATACTATTAGGCGCCGTTGTTGATGGTGTTGTTGCTGCTGTTGCTCCAGCTGAAGAGGATGCTGTTGACGATGATGATGGCGATGCTATTGATGATGCAACTGTAACACCAATTGGGGCAGTGATATTACTACTATTGCTACTGCCACAACTGCTGTTGCTACTGTTGCTAATATCGTTAAGAGTTGCCGATGGTGGTACTAGTATTTCTTCGGATTTATTACATGTTAGACTACTATTACTACTGCTACTACTGCTGCTGTTGCTATTACTACTATGAACATTGGATGATGAGAAGTTTGTTGCTGCTGTTGTTGTTGGATTTGTACTTGAATCACCAATACCTGTGACATTGGTGCCTGCATCGTCGACAACTATCGCAGGTGGTTGATGATGATGTTGATGTTGATGCTGCTGATGTTGATGTTGTTGCAGTTGTTGTTGTTGTTGTTGTTGTTGTTGTTGTTGTGCTTGGATCAACTTTCTTGCCTCACTTGTCTTATTATTGGTATCCAGCTGTTGTTGATGCTGTTGTCGCTGCTGCAATCGATATTCCATTGATGGCATTGGACCGGGACCACGAGAAACTTGAAATAATACTCGTGAAATGATTAAAGCCACTTGTTGATCTAATATATGACTCATGACTAGACCAAGAAGTCGTTGTTCTTGTTGCATAAATAGCGACCGATTATCAGGATGACGTGATAAATGTAATAAAGTACCAGCTGCACGACGCAACATATCCAAACTTGTTCCCATTGAGTCAGGATTTTCACGGAGATAATTAATGCCATGTTGATTGGCAACTCCAAGAGCTGTTTGTTCGGCTTGCTCGATAAATGCTACCAAATAGGAAATGCATGGCGATTGTAGGGCAACGGTACGAGCCATAGCACTATCGGCAGCAGCAAGATAATGCAACAAATTCACGGAAAATTCGCGTAGCACTTGATCTTCATTACGACACAGATGACGCGTTAGTACCGCACATAATTTCTCAAGTCTTGAATGCGGTGGCGTAGCAATAACTAAATCAACATTTGCATCAGTTACACAGAGTTTACATAGAGCCTCCAATGCTAAGCGCTGGGGAGATAGAGCCGAATTTGGACCACACGATGGGAATGGATCCTGACCGTGAGCTGATGGACAAACAGCCCAATGTAATAAACCATCGAGTACTGGCCTCGTGATAATCTCTTCGTAACGTGACAATTCTAGATGTCCAGCAATATTAGCCACAGCTACTAGCATATTCTCGCGTATTGTAATCAAATAATCCCACCACCATTCCTTTTCGCCATGTAGAGAACTACACGAATCTGAGAAATCTAAATCCTCTTCCCGGTCGTAGTTACGAGTTTTTGGTGTTCTCAGTAAATGTTCATGATTGAGCAGAAGTAATTTACCCAGTAAAGCAAGGAATTTAGAAGATTTCGCAAGAATTGTTTCATTGCCAGGAACAAAGGTTAAATTGCGGAATATGTTCGAGAGGCAGATGCAACGACGAGCTAACGAATCCTGACTCTCATTCACCAAATAAAGACTGGCTTCATCACGTGTATAGCATTCATCTTCGAAGCCGCTCATTCGTCGACGCTGCAGCACCAGTGCTGGATCACGTACACTTGATTTTGGATCGAAATTCGTTCGTTTCACTGCGGATGGAGAGCCGCCGTTTGGTAACACTCGTGGATGTTCAATATCCATGTCAACTTCACGACAATCACTGTCCAGCAGAAGGTTATCCTTCGGTTTGGTTAGACTATCACTGCTTTGTTCGGAGATCAATTCGTCGGGCTCTTCTTTTTTCACTTCCGTTTTGATGGCAAGAGAAGTGGTTGTTGGCGTTGTTATTAATCCACCGCTATTTCCTTCGAGGAAACTCAATTTCGATTTCTTACCCCCGACTAGACTGCTGAGTCCATTTTTATTATTATTACTACTCGTAGTGCTGGACATACTTATGTGTCTTCGTTTTTTATTGAATGCTAACACTTTGCTATCTTCTTCGTCATCTGCTACATCGTCTTCGTCGTGTTCTGAATGGTCGTCTACTAGCCGGCCACTTTTGTCTTTTCTACTGGCGGAATTACTATTACCACCACTACCACCAATGCCTCTTCTTCCACCAATGTACCGTGCAAATGGAATGTCAATGATCTCAGACTTAAATACATCGATAACACCGTCATATGGATCACGTTCGATATGACCATATGTCCAGGCATCACTACCAATTGGAACTGTTAGTTGGTAGTTTCTGTTTGAGTCATAGTCCCACGGTTTTATGTGATCAGACACAAAAATATCATCTTCGGCATTTTGTATTCGCACCGGCATATTCTTCCGCGAGACCATTGTATAGTTTGGTGTGTTCGATAGAAGCAAAACCTTTTCTTCAGGATTCGTAGGTGCCATTAATTGACCCAAGTCCACAGTGTAATTGCAATCTTCGTCGGCATTATTCTCATAGTGCCGTGATTTACTATGACTGCTTATGCTTGTGACGCAGGCGGTATTCTCGTTGTCAAACATTTCGGCAAGATTCTTCTGGAAATGCTCCAACAGTAGACTAAGCAAACCAGGTAGATGAGCCAAACCAAAATACTGTACAGTGGTATCATCGTATAGCAGTACGTTGAGTATATCGAGCGCCCACGTACTTTCGGATAGTAAGCCAGAGCGTAGAGACATAAATATTCGCCATGGATCAATGGGACAGACATCACTTTTGGCCAAACGTTTTCTTCGATATAGAACGGGTGTGGTCGATTCTACACTATCCGGAGGGAACACAATGTCTTTCTTTTGCATTTGAGCTGCGGGCGGGAATGGACCCGGTTGTGGTGGCGGCGGTGTCGCTTTATTACCGACTACCATCACATTTGCTCCTGGTAGAACTGATGGAACGCTGGGCGGTGCACCTGGTGGAGCACCAACTGTACCAGGTGGACCAGGCGGTGGTACACCACTACTAGCACTAGCCTGTGGTGGTGGCATACTAAATGGTGGTTTCACTGGACCACTGCCTGCAACACCGGATGGTCCAACAACTGTACCGCCTGGCATTCGTTGCGGTGGTGGACGTAGTGGTGAACCTGGATTTTGTTGTGGCGAACTCATATTTGCCCATGGTTGTTGCTGATTAGCTGGATACGGAGGCTGAGACTGTGGAGGGTAACGATGTTGATCCCACTGTGCCGCTGCTTGTTGATTTGGCGGTGGCGGTGGTCCTGTTGTTCTCGGAGGATTGCACCATCCTTGCGGCGTCGGTGAGGCGGGGTATTGGCCACGATATTGACCAGCACCGCCTTGCCAACCTCCTAAAAAAAAAAAAAAACCAAATTATTTCCATTAATTATCTGTCAAATTTGAAATTGTTATGGCAAAGTACATACCATACATCTGCGGTCTCTGATTGTAGCCAGCATAGCCTTGAGAATCTTTTACAAAATCTGGATGCCTCCTTGGCTGCGGACTCTGCAAATTAAAAACTATTATAACAACTCATGTCCAAATTAGAGACAAATTAATCAAGGCTTACCTGTTCAGGTGGCCGATAATAGTCGGGTTGTTGTGGAGCAGCTGGAGGATATGTACTTGGTGTCGCTCCAGCTCCCGCTGGTGGACCAGCTGGTGTAGTCGCACTACCACCAGGTGGTGCCGCTGTTTGTCCAGCTCCAGGTGGTGGTTGAGTATAAGGTCGACTACCATACGGACCATAAGTATTCGATGCCGGCGGAGGACTATTAAATTCAGAAAATATTTCAAATCATTTATGAAAGCTTGTCATCGTGAGAGGCATTTTAAATAAAATAATTGACAACAAACAATTATAACTGAGCAGAGACCAAAGAGATCAAATTAACAACGACATTGACAAATGAAAATCGTAAAAAAATGACTCACGCTTCTCCCTCCGGTCCATAGGGAGGATACATAGTACGATTTTGCGGTGGAAACTGGCCCTGACTTTGAGTAAACTGACCAGGCGGTCCTGATGAATTATATTGATCGCTGGACCCGTACTGGCTGTAGCCTGGTTGGCCTGGATATGGGGAACCTAAAACCAAATCAAAAATTCCATTAAAAAACAAACTCACCAAGAGTTAAATGTTTAGAAAGAGAAAATAATACGATAAAATATGTATAAAAAGGGAATAATAATGAGAATGGGAGAAGTTAAAACATGAGCTGCAAATTAATGTACACATTCGGAAGCAATTAAACAAATAACAAAGCATGTAATAGTAAGTACGCTTGTAAATGAAAATTAATATAAGAAACGAATATGTAATTTAAAAAGCTAAAACAAAAACTGAACACGTAAGAATTTAACAGGTTTTGAGTGAGATTGGTTTGTTTATAAATTACTGAAGAGGACGGGGATATTGTTTCAATGCCAATCATTTCCCTGTACTTAAAGCTACTACTACATATTTTTAAATAGATATATAACAGACATGTGGGTACAATTTTAGTTGCATTTTTAAACATAACATAAGCCGGATCGCTTTCAACATTCACACACATTAAGTAGAAATTGATTAATGAATTGCCCTGACCAAATTAAATTGTTTCAGATTAATTTAACGAGAAATTTATGTCGTCAACGGAGTCTAACAAAACAAAAATCCATAAAACCGGCATACAAATTGAAAATAGTAAATTTTTACTTCTGATACCATCACCGACCACATCTTAAAAGTCTACACAAATTAATAAAACTCTTATGAATCTTATGAATCTTATGAATCATATCTTGCTCCATTTCAAAAATGTTTTCGGCGGGCGTTACGATTTCTGAATCTCGCTTGGATTTGCTAATATTCTGAGATTATACTATGCCGTGATAACCTTCTCAATTAACTGAATATTGATTCAGTTCTAAGATGGACAAACAAAAAACCTACGTAACATGGGTTGATATTTCCGATAGAGCAAAATATCTGGGTCTCATTTTTGACAGAAAACTAAACTGGAAACCTAACATTCAAGAAAGAGTCAATAAAGCTACAATAGCTTTATTCTTTTACAATAAAGCCATTGGAAATAAATTGGGCTGTCAATCCCGGATAACCCACTGGCTGTACATCTCGGTCATAATACCGATACTTACTTATGGGGTGGTAGTCTGCTGGACGGCCTTAGAAAGTGTGGTTAACTGCATTAAACTAAGCAGAGTGCAGAGATGCCTATGCATGTCTATGCATAAGCGGAACATTGCGGTCTACCCCCTCTGCGGCTTTAGACATTCTGTTTCATTTGACAAACCTCGATATTTTCAGCAGGCAAATAGTTGCGACTGTAGCTGTCCTCACAAAGAGGGCCCCCGCCCAATTATCAAGGCTTCGCCCATCAATGACGTTGTCTAATAAAAAGCGGGGACAGAGCATATTACTGGTCTTATCGTAAACATCTTCAGATGACGCCTCTGACTTAAATCACGGTACCATGGTAGTTAGGAGCCCCCCGGATTTCGGTCCGGGCCTGATTTGTTGAGGTAGGCCCCCTTGTGGGAGCGACATGGTGGCTGTGGTTTAAACCCAAATCGCGGAAAAGGGTCTTCCTGTTGGTTTGACCCATTGTAGAGTTGCAAATAAGTACTGAGTGCTGTGACCCTAAGAGCAGCAAGAGGTTTTAGGTCGGCCTCGACTCATACTAAGGGTGGAACTTGTGCCTCCAATACAGTTCCGAATTGGTATCAAAGGATTGACGGAGAGCGATGGCAAGGCGTATCCTTGCTCCCATGGATGTATGGGCATCCCGTAAACATAAGTCTACATGACAGGTGGTTTACGTTAAAAACCAGAGACTAATGTCCTCACAGAGAACATCGACTACACCACACTTGAACTTTGGTTTGACAAAAACTTCCATGGAGAACAAGTCGATCCATCTTTACACAGGTGGATCTAAAACCGATAGCGGAGTTGGTGGCGGCGTTTTCTCAGATACGATAAATCTAAGCCTCTCTTTCCGTCTTCCAAATCACTGTAGCGTGGACTCGGTCTCACTAAATTCTAAAATCGCACTTGAATACCGATCTTTTATGGAGATAGTAGAGCAGTTCAACCTTCACCTTTGTTGGATGCCGGGCCACAGAGACATTCCAGGAAACTGTAGAGCCGATGAACTCGCCAAAAATTGGAAAAGGTGGACTATTGGACCAACATGTCTACCGGCCAAACAGATCTGGTAAAAACTGGATCTGTATCGCTCTAGGTGTCTGAGCCTTCTAAATAAGGAACATCTCAGCGCCATTATAGGTGTCATCACTGGACACTGCCTCATAGCCAAGCACGCAAGAAGGCTTGGCGCCTTTACAAATGATTTCTGCAGAAGCTGCATGGACGAGGAGGAGGAGACAATCCTCCACCTACTCTGTACATGTACAGCTCTCTGCCAGAGAAGAAAACTTCACTTAGGAGCTTTCTTCTACAACAACCTAAACGATCGAAAAAATATAGACGTAAGCAGTCTCCTACGCTTCATCAGAAGCTCAAACTTGCTCCACCAGTAAGAGGATCATAGATCCACGTGGCATCACAATGGGCCGATAGGCCTAAGTGGGTTGGTATTTCCAACAGCCACTCTTACCTACCTACCTGGGTTGATATTATCTTTTTGTAAACTCAAACTTATGGAAATATTTTTCACAATAAGAAGGCAAATACCACTATTGAGTCTATCCTATTCCCAATTCTATTTCCACTTTAACGTCGTCATTGAATTTGTATCCTCAGAAAAAAGTACAAATAATAAGGTAACCAAACCACACTGTTACAGACATATTCGGAGCTACGCGGGAAAGATGAACTGAGATTTTGAACTTAAATAACTGCACAAAAGCAATGAAAAATACTATGCATCTGCTTAGGAGCCTTAGACAAAATGTTAACCCAATAAGGTCCCAAGCCAAGTAACTAAAGGGTCTTTCAAAAGTCGCGTCTAAGTTTTTTTTTTTTTTAATAAATAACATCATTTAAATGTTCACAAGGAGTACCTCTACAGGCTCTCATACGAACATCAATATTTTCAAGGACTCGCTCACACATTACTGCATTAAGTTCATCAATTTCGCTCCGAATGTCGTTTTGGCGTTCGGCAATTGTTGTTGGCTTGTCCACGTAGATTTTACTTTACAAAAAACATCAAAGAAAGTAGTCTGATGGTGTTAAATCTCATGATCTAGGTTGTCAGTTTATGTCACCATTACGTGGAATTAATCGACCTGGAAACTTAGACCGCAATAGCGGAATGTTTGCACGTGTTATGTGACTCGTAGCTTCATCCTGTTGAATATAAAGTCTGTGTCAATTTCTTCAATTTGAGGCCAAAGAACATCGATGGTTAAGATTCTCAGCTACACTTTCTTTCTCTAACTTTTGAATTGTTGACTTATTTGGACGATTATTTACAACAAAAAAATTACGAGTTTTACTTCACAAATGTCAAAGATGATATAAAACAAAAGGTAGCGTGTTTATGTTTGAGGAGGAAACATTGCGAATAGAAAATATCGAAAATCTCACGATATACATACGAGTGAAACGAGTGGGATGAACAGCTAATCTCCTTAAGAACTCTTTTTTGATGCGCAAGAACTTTGAATCTAAATGAAGCACACAGTGGTTATATGACTACTTCGACTACGACACCAACCAACTACGTTAATGGTTTATCTGCATAAACCAATGTGTTTAGGTGGCCCCAAAGAGGAGTCGAATGGCATGGTCTCTGAGGCCTATTGGCAGGTCCATTTCCCAAAATCCCGATCAATGTTATTCATATTTAGCAAACAATATTTGCTGAATATGGCTCTATTTATAAGGATCTCTATTACTATACTTTCGTTTAAAGCGGCTATATTTTCTTCGGTGAGCACAGTATGACGTCGCACGGGATTGGTGTTATTCAATAGAGTGTACGTGAAGTTGGTTTATCGATGATTCGACGAAAAGCTTGCGTAGACTAAAATTTGTCTAATAGGACGCGGGTTTGGGAAAACAAATTTACACCACACGTAAGCTTTGTTGAGGCGATAGTGTCTCCATGATGGTTTACGAAATATACTGAACAAATTTGTCATATACTCGAAGATTTGTCAGATTTATCCTTCTCAATAGCTCTATCATTACTAGAATAGCCGTTCATATTTTTTGTCTAACTAGATATGATAAAAAAAAATCATGACTTATTTAAAATCAAACGGAAAACTATGGGCTTTGCCTGCCCCACATATTGTAAAAAGTTTTTACTAAAACCTCTCAGATGACTTTATATAAATTATGTATCTGAAAGGCGAGTCATTAACTTAATTGCAGTGCGAAAGCGATAGTAAAATTAGCTACAAAATAGGAAGAGATCCTGATGTATATTTTGGTTTTAAATGTTTGAAAATTGTAATGATCCAAAAGTATGACATTCGGTTTAGCAAAATAATGCAACTAACATCGGTAGACGATCTTATTAATTTTAACTTGTAGTTTTAGACCCTATTTACTAAATTCCAGTGAAGTGAAGGATAAACTCAAATTTGGGAAAAATTTATTGGATCCACATGAGCTGTCCGATTTTCGCTCAGTCGGAAATTAGAAGTTCCCGAGTGAACATCTGTGCCAGAATGTTTATAGAATAAAGTGGTACGTGTTCTTGACATGTGAGAATTTTAGAGTTCGTTACAAGTACCGTTATTTTTTTTTAGGAATTATTTACCAAGCTGTCTGCAGTTTAAATTCGAACCCTATTCCTTTACGAATTTAAAATGGGTCATTGGCAATGAAAAACATTAATGAAGCATTTGAGGATGTAGCGGTAAATGAACGCACTATAGCACGTTGGCTTGGAAAGTTCCATTCGGGAGATTTCAGCCTCGATAATGAACAACGTTAGTTGACGATGATGTTTTAATAGCAACGGTGGATACAGACCCAACGAAATCGGCGCGGGAGATTGCACAAAGCATGAGATTATCCCCAATGACACCTTTCTCTCATAGGAAAGGTAAAAAAAAACTCGATAAGTGGGTACCCCATGAACTGAACAAATGGGGAATCCCAAAAATAACGGCGCCTGGAAATCTGCGCATCGCTTACCTTAAAGCAACCAAACTGAACCCTTTTTGCACTGGATAGTTACCTGTGATGAAAAGTGGATACTGTATGATAATCGTAAAAGATCTGGGCAGAGGTTGGATGCAGATGAAAAACAAAAACACACCCCCAAGCCCGATCTTCACCCAAAAAAGGTTATGGTGACAATTTACTGGACATCGAAAGGACCAATCCACTTTTCATTTCTTCAACCAAGAGAAACGGTAAACGCTATCAAATGTTGTGAGGAAATAGACATATTGCATGCCCAATTGGCTGAAAAGCAACCTGCGATGGTTAATAGACACGGTCCGATCCTTTTGCATGACAATGCTAGACCCCATACTTCACAAGCAACGGTGCAAAAACTGTTGGTATTTGAAATTCTTCCGCATCCACCGTACTCTCCTGATATTTCCCCAACAGATTACCATCTTTTCCGCAATCTGGATTCATTCAGAACCGAGCAGAGGTCATAAAAGCCTTTGAAGATTGCATTGCCTCAAAAAGTCAGCACTTCTAAGAAGAAAAAGGAATATTTGACCCTGTATCACGTTGGAAGAATGTCATAGATGCCAAAGGATCCTATTTTGATTGAATAACAATTTACGGCAAATAATATTGGCTTTTAAACGTTTACTATAAAATCCGACATTTCAGGTGGTACAACCCAATAGTATTGTTTTCCAGCCGCAAAAAACGTTCACTAGGTGTATTATACAAAATGTCCGTTTTCGTTCAAGCGGAAACTATACACAGCTATTTTTGACCTTACTCAAATTAAAATGTACCTTTTGACAAGCCAAGTTCGGAAGCAAGGATACGAGTATTTTGAGAAGGTTTGAAGGCCAGAGCATTCCAACTCCGCTACACTATCCAATAACGTTTACATTGCCACTTTTTTCGTACCGCAATTTACAAATGTTTAAAGCCAGTGCCACCCGGTTCGAGAAGCAAGGACATCTTCATCTTTAGTTTCACATCTCCCTAGTTGCTCCAGCACCTGTACCATTACAAGAATCCAGGAACGAACGAATTGGAAAAGCTAACAGGAGTGTTCTTCAGCAAAATAATGAATTATATGAACACATTTACCGACCTCTCTCAATGTATCTTGACATTATTAGAATAGTTTCATTTTTCGGTGAGACCTTCCATCGTATTGCCAGTGAACCGAACCTATAAAATCAGTAATACTTTCCACTAAGACATGTATTTCTGGTCCTAACTACGAGTACTTCATCTGTCATACAGTATTTGTACTTTGCGTGTGAAGAGTTTTTACAGTTTTATTTCGTTTAATATTCCAAGAGCGTCCCAAAATCCACGCAAGATTTTAGTTTTGCCCCATCTGCGCGGTAAAGTGTTGCCAACAAAAAAAAAATAAAGACAACGTTGACAACGGACACTTCAGGATTATTAAAAATGGAGCGCTAGATGAAAGGATAAGGCAGTCCGGAATTTTTCGTACAAAATATGGTTGGAATATTGATTTAACTCCGTCAACTGTGAAGAGATTAATCCAAAAATTCAGGGAGATTCGAGCAATTAGTGATCTTAGACACTCTGACCTTCCTTCAGCAAGTCGTTCAACACAAAACATCGAAGCAGTTAGTGAGAGTGTTGCAGAGAGTTCGGGAACATCAATTCGGGTACCGTGGTCAGGAATTTGGCATTTCGAGAAGCTCTCTACAACGCATTCTCACAAAAGATTTGCAACTTCATGCATACAAAGTGCAATTTACTCAAGAACTGAAGCCTACTGACCACGCACAGCGAAAAGAGTTCGTTGAATGGATTATGGAACAACAACAAATGGATGTCGATAATTTAAAACAAAATCACCTTAGGCGATGAGGCCTTATTTTCATTTTGAAGGCCATTATTAATCGTCAAAATTGTCGAATTTGGGGTTCTGAAAATCCATGAGTGATTGTTGAGAAACAAATGCATCCATAATGCATCTATGTGTCACTATTTGCTGCGGATTTTGGGCTAGAGGAACCATCGGACCATTCTTCTTTGAAAATGCGCCTGGTAGGCAATAACAGTTAATGGTGCTTGCTACCGCAACATGATAATCCTGTTTTTTGTGCCTAAATTGCAAGATATGGATGTGGAAGCCACGTGGTTTCAACAAGACGGTGCCACATGATGTCATACAATCTAAGAAACAATTACTCGTATTCAATCACTTCATGAATCATTTCCTGGTTGTGTAATTTCCCGTTTTGGTGGTCATAACTAAACGCCGTTGGACGTTGAAGTCTAAGACCCAGGACGGCCAACATCTTCAGCGCTGTCTCAACAAAATTCATTCACATTTATGCCAAACGGTCTTGGACAATTTCGACAAAAGCCAGCAAAGCCGTGGAGGCTATTTACCCAATATCCTATTCCACACATAGCCCTATACTGTATACTTCATAAATCAATTAAAAAAAAATTACAATTTCTAATTACAATAAAAACCTGTGTTTTCCGGGGCACCCTTTAATAAAGGACGCTCTAGCAATCAGCACTTGCCTCGAACTATAAAAACTGGTCAATAAGTACGTGACTTTTTGAATTTCTGACCTCTTTACTGAAATAGCAACACTGCTCCTGTCAACAGGCATCTGTCAGTTGACTCCTGTCAAAATTTAAACTTGCTGCGTCAGTTAGTTTGTATTTGACAGCTATTTTTATCAGACTACTCACTAATTTGAGGAGAAAATGGAAAAAAGTGAATTTCGTGTGCTTATTAAGCATTATTTCTTGCGAAAAAAAACCATTACCGAGACCAAGGCTAAGCTTGATAAATACTATGGGGACCATCTGCACCATCGATTTCAATGGTAAAAATTTCGTTGTGGCCGTACAAGCACTGAAGATGCCGAACGTCCTGGACGCCCAGTTGAGGTCTCTACACCCGAAACAATCGAAAAAATTCACGATATGGTGTTGGGCGACCGAAGATTGAAAGTGCGA
Source organism: Volucella zonaria (assembly GCA_963966105.1). NCBI lineage: Eukaryota > Metazoa > Arthropoda > Insecta > Diptera > Syrphidae > Volucella > Volucella zonaria. Next base: position 35,892,194 of record OZ014530.1, on the reverse strand, counting down.
GAGATTGTGGAAGCCGTAGGGATCTCGCATGGCTCAGTGGTTTCAATTTTGAATGATCACTTGGGCATGAGAAAGCTTTCCGCAAGATGGGTGCCGCGTTTGCTCACAGTCGGCCACAAACGCAATCGTGTAACAACTTCACAGGAAGGTTTGGCGTTGTTTAATCGCAATATGGAGGAGTTTTTACGCCGTTTTGTAACCGTGGACGAAACATGGATCCATCACAACACACCAGAGAACAAACAACAGTCAAAACAGTGGGTTTCTAAGGGTGAATCACCGCCAAAGAAGGCCAAGGTGGGTTTGTCAGCCAATAAAGTTATGGCGACTGTTTTTTGGGATGCACGCGGGATAATCCACATTGACTACCTTCAAAAGGGAAGAACAATCAATGGGGAATATTATGCCAACTTATTGGACCGATTCAATGACGATTTGAAAAAAAACGACCTCATTTGGCCAAGAAAAAAGTTCTTTTCCACCAAGACAATGCAAGGGTGCACACATGTGCAGTTGCCATGGCAAAAATCCATGAATTGGGCTATGAATTGCTCCCTCATCCACCCTATTCTCCAGATTTGGCTCCGAGCGACTACTTCTTGTTCCCAAACCTGAAGAAATGGCTTGGTGGAAAAAGATTTGACTCCAATGATGAAGTCATCTCGCAAACAAAGGCCTATTTTGAGGACCTCGACAAATCATTTTTTTTGGAAGGGATAAAAAAATTGGAGAAGCGTTGGACAAAGTGTATAGAGCTCAAGGGAGACTACGTTGAAAAATAAAATTATTTTTTTATCAAAAAATATGTGTTTTAATCCAAAAGTCACGGACTTATTGCCCTCGTACAACATACATAATAATTTATAATAAACATGACTAAAAGAAAAGAGTCAAGAGAACACCAGGACATCGGCTCCGGAGGAAAAAGAAATTGCATCAGAACCACGTGATTGAGAAAATAGGGAAAAACTACTTTTGCAGACTGTTTTACGCCGAGAATCTCAAACCTATCGAGTGAAATGTACACTTCAACATAGATGATGAAAACCAAGACTTAGGCTACCCAAACAAAATGGAAGTAATGATAGCAATATTTAAACTTACAAACAAGACGATAAAATCAAGCCTGCTCAGCTATTAAGCCGAGTGTAAAATAAAAATAAGATAAAGATGGAACCAGTGCAGATCGAAACACACTAACTCTTTATCGACTTCGAGGTCGCGTTTTGGCATTACTGCCAATCCAGCAGACTATGCAAGATGGGAATTGAGAACGCTCGCTGCTCCGTGAAAGTGAGAAACAATCTCACCGAAACCTTAGGTTTAGAAATGACTTTTTTAACATATCTGTGAAAGTACTTCTTATAAGCAAGGTCATTACCAAATCGATACCACAAATCTTATAGGAAGCTCCAAAACATCAAAGTGCGTATTCTTGTAAGCGAGTTTAATCTATTTTTACTGTAGATAAAACAATGTTATTTTATTCTGATCCGACAAGAAGACAGCGTTGTGTCTTGGACGCATTAAATTCGTTTTGGTTGATGGTGTCCCAATAAGTTATGTCATAAATATCGGAATTTAACGAGCTTAAAATTCACCACGGTTCAACAAGCAAGAGATCATTAATGCAAATTAAAAAGATTGCTGGAGGTAGAATGAAGCTCAGGGGGGCACACCAGCATTTTTTTCTGGGTATCAAAACAAAACATCTTAAATTATAAGTAAATTCTGTGATTCAGTAACTTAATTTTTACATAATTAATTTTGCTTTGTAGTTTTCAGTGACAAATGTCATAAAATCATTAGTGGAGTTGCTACTTTGGAAATCGTAATTGCCGGGCAATAGGAAGTTAGGAGCTTACGAGGGGCGTTCAACACATTCTCGGTATCGGGGTGAAGCCGTGGTTGTATATATAAATTGACCTATTTATCAAGTAATACTATTATTTTAGTGCATTCATCTAAAATTTCATATAAATGTGATTATTAATTCGCGTTTTATCTCTAGTTAAACAGAATCATAATGGCAACTGAGACGATGATGGTGAAAATTGAGCATCGCGGTGTAATTAAATTTCTCACAAAGGGGTTCCGCACCTTTATTATCAACTGTGCAAAAGTGGTCAAGTGAGTTCAAGCGAGGCAGAGAGAGCATTGAAGACGACCCCCGCTCCGGCGCTCCGGCTACTGCTTGTACGGGAGAAAGCATCAAAGAAGTCGAAAAACTTGTTCTTGAGGATGCCCGAATAAAGGTGAAAATGATGGCAGAGATCACCAAGCTTTCAATTGGTACCATTCACACCATTCTTCATGACCATCTTAACCTTTCAAAGGTCAGTGCAAGGTGGGTGCCACGAATGCTCACAGCGCCTCAGAAAAAAGTGAGAATCGCATGCTGTAGAGAGCTTTTGGAGATGTGTAGTGAGAACGCGGACGGTGTTATGGATCGAATTGTTACTGGGGACGAAACATGGGTCCACCACTATGACCCTGAAAGCAAACAAGAGTCCATGCAGTGGCATAAAAAAGGAACAGACCCCCCGAAGAAGTTCAAAGTCACTCCGTCTGCCCGAAAGCTCATGGCCACAGTTTTTTGGGACTCAAAGGGAATCTTGCTCATTGAGTACAAAAAAAAAGGTGAAACCATCAACGCCACATCCTACGCTTCCACTTTGCATAATTTGTGGGAGGAAATTAAAAAGAAAAGACGGGGTAAACTCGCAGCGGGTGTGTTGCTTCTTCATGACAACGCTCCTGTTCACACGGCGCGAGTTTCCAAGGCTGCTGCGCGAGATTGTGGTTTCGAAGAAATCCAACACCCACCCTATAGTCCAGACCTTGCCCCTAGTGATTATTTCCTGTTTCCGGATTTGAAAAAATGTCTTCGTGGAAAAAGATTTTCGGATGATGAAGAACTCAAGTCGGCAATAAATGGGTATTTAGGAAATTTATTTTTTTGAGGGTTTAAAAAAGCTTATCTCAAGATGTAACAAATGCATTGATGTTAGGGGAGATTATATTGAAAAATAAAAACAATTTAAATTGAATTCGCATTTTCCTTCATATCGATACCGAGAATATATTGAACGCCCCTCGTACGTTGGAAAAAAGGGAAATGCAATGGTTCTGTAGGTGGAGGAAGAAGGTTCAGCTGGACAAATACTCTTTTTCATTTTTTTTACAAGGAGCCCTAAAGGGTAAGATTGAAGAACAAACTTATGTAGTGTTTCACAATAAGACACAACATACCATCTGGACTACGAGTTTATGTACACCCAGCGAAATTTAATTAAAGGCAGATGCACTTTTGTCAAGAAAATTCGTTCATAGTGTAATCGAACATTTATGCCCAATTTTTTTCTTTTGTTTTTGCTTTGTGTCCTTTCTTCAACGTATGTTTTGAAAGTACCGCCGTTACTCCCGCTAAGAGAATTTCAACATCTGTTGTTTTGTCACTAATGATCGTGCGAAATTCTAAAGCAGTCGTGTTTATGCTGAAAAGTTGTGATTTGGAAACGAAATTAGGGTTTTTTTTGGTGATTACAATTGAAAATATTCTTTTTACATTTAGATTTGGATTTTGATGATGAGGAAATCGCCAAAATCCACGCGTATACGGATACCGGTATGTCCAATCGCTAAATTTGCATTAAATTAAATGGATCGGCTCCCGCAATCGATAATGTTATTAAATTAGGAAGTAATTACAACGCGAACTTAAGAAATAAAAACAATTAAAAAATTTCACCAATGTAGAAATCGGCCATTATCCGAACTGGGTTGCAAAAAAATGCTACTGCTTCTAAAATTATTTCAGATTTAAAGTTGCCGATATCTAAACGGCGTGTACAACAAATTTTAGCTGCCAGTAATCGACTGGTTTGGGAAAAAATGAAGTCAAAACCAGCTCTTACAGAAGCACATAAAGTTGCCTGACTACACTTTGCCAAAGAACACATGACAATATGACCACAGTGGAAAAGCGTGATCCTTTCGGACGAGAAAAAAACTTTAACCTTGATGGGCCTGGGCTGCTTTTAACTATCTTTGCAGGACTCCAATATGCAAAATTTCTGGCCAAATGAAATCAGAAAATTATCTTACTCTGTTGGAAGATGTTTTGGTAGACTTTTTGGACCATCAGCCGGATTCAAATACAATTTTCCAGCAAGATAATGCTGCCATTCATGTATCGCGGGCCAGTCGTGAGTGGTTTTCAGACAAAGAAATTCAGCAGCAGTCGCCAGCACGTTGACCGGACTTAAACTGATCGAAAACATGTAGGGAAATCTGCCACGTCGTGTTTATGCTGGCTGGCGCAAATTTGCTTCGGTGGAGGATTTACCCAAGGCCGTTACAGCGGAATGGTCTTTAATTCCAGCTCAGGAGTTCAAAACCGTGGTTAATTCAATGCCAAGTCGGATTTTCGAACTTCTAGCCAAGTCTGGCGGTTGGACTCACTATTAATTTAGACTTTTACTGAAATTTCTTCTGTTTTTACTTTACCTTGACTGCCTTTAATCGAATTTCGCAGTATAAATTGAGTTTTTTTTTTTTTGTTTAACTAGGTAAAGATATGTTTATTGGTCTTAGTCTATTTTTTTCTTTGTTTGTTTTGTTTTTAATATTTCAAAGGAAGTTAAGTTGAAATAAGCCTTTAAACACTCTTGATACTGAAAGAGGGCGAAAGTGAAATGGTCCCATTAAAAATTCGACGCGTTCAAATTTTGGGGGACACAGATACTATTTGGAATCTAACAGTTGGAGTTTTATTATATTGTATATGAGCGTTGGAATTGAGGATGGCACAGAACTCCTTAATCGTTTGATCGTATTGAGCGTTCTAACATTTATGAAAGGCGTTGCATTCACATGTGGCGCATTTGAACTTTTTGGGCTTTACTCTATCAGGTTGGACTTGTAAAACTTGAATCATACCACACCTTCTTATTTAGTTTGATTCTTTTCATCCGATGTAGGATGATCTATTTAGGATACTGCGCTACACATTACCAGCAGCGTCATCCACATCGTTATTGAAACATGAAACATGTCATGTTGTTGGTGTTCGAATTCGCTGACTTCTATCAAACAAAGCGTGCAGCACAATGACTACTTCTTGGAAATTTTTCATTAGCTCGAATCATAAAGAAAACTTTTTACTATTGCAACACTATTTCTGTACAGCACAGGATTCAAATTTCCAAAACGTAGTCAAAAACAATCATAACTTGAATATGGTATACTCTATTTATAATCTACGAGGGCGGGTCAATAATTCCGTGCATTTTTGAATTTTTGACCTCTTTACTGAAACAGCAACACTGCTCCTGTCAACAGGCATTTGTCAGTTAACTCCTGTCAAAATTTAAACTTGCTGCGTCAGTTAGTTTGTGTTTGACAGCTATTTTTATCAGACTACTCACTAATTTGAGGAGAAAATGGAAAAAAGTGAATTTCGTGTGCTTATTAAGCATTATTTCTTGCGAAAAAAAACCATTACCGAGACCAAGGCTAAGCTTGATAAATACTATGGGGACTCTGCACCATCGATTTCAATGGTAAAAAAGTGGTTTACTGAATTTCGTTGTGGCCGTACAAACACTGAAGATGCCGAACCTCCTGGACGCTCAGTTGAGGTCTCTACACCCGAAACAATCGAAAAAATTCACGATATGTTGTTGGCCGACCGAAGATTGAAAGTGCGAGAGATTGTGGAAGCCGTAGGGATCTCGCATGGCTCAGTGGTTTCAATTTTGAATGATCACTTGGGCATGAGAAAGCTTTCCGCAAGATGGGTGCCGCGTTTGCTCACAGTCGACCACAAACGCAATCGTGTAACAACTTCACAGGAAGGTTTGGCGTTGTTTAATCGCAATATGGAGGAGTTTTTGCGCCGTTTTGTAACCGTGGACGAAACATGGATCCATCACAACACACCAGAGAACAAACAACAGTCAAAACAGTGGGTTTCTAAGGGTGAATCGGCGCCAAAGAAGGCCAAGGTGGGTTTGTCAGCCAATAAAGTTATGGCGACTGTTTTTTGGGATGCACGCGGGATAATCCACATTGACTACCTTCAAAAGGGAAGAACAATCAATGGGGAATATTATGCCAACTTATTGCACCGATTCAATGACGATTTGAAAAAAAAACCACCTCATTTGGCCAAGAAAAAAGTTCTTTTCCACCAAGACAATGCAAGGGTGCACACATGTGCAGTTGCCATGGCAAAAATCCATGAATTGGGCTATGAATTGCTCCCTCATCCACCCTATTCTCCAGATTTGGCTCCGAGCGACTACTTCTTGTTCCCAAACCTGAAGAAATGGCTTGGTGGAAAAAGATTTGACTCCAATGATGAAGTCATCTCGTCATTTTGAGGACCTCGACAAATCATTTTTGTTTGGAAGGGATAAAAAAATTGGAGAAGCGTTGGACAAAGTGTATAGAGCTCAAGGGAGACTACGTTGAAAAATAAAATTATTGTTTTATCAAAAAATCTGTTTTAATCCAAAAGTCACGGACTTATTAATCCGCCCTCGTATCATTAAAAAAAAATGAAGAAACAGATGTGCATGAATAAATATCACTGTGGGATCACAGTCTATAAATTCACATGGCTGGATGGAACAATCAACCATGCTTAACTGAACATCAAGAAAAATGTGCAGGAAAGGCGGTGAGAACAGAGCAAAAATCGTCACCTTAAAGCAACCGTAGAGATGCTAACCCAAAAAGCTACATCCAAACATCAATGCTTTGAAAGATTTAGGGACTCTAGTGAAAGTGAATTTCTGTTTTTAATCGAACAAATCACATCTTATTATCCTCCCAGATTTTGTTGACTTCAAACTCATTCATAATGTACTTTATTTTCCTTACTACAACTTCATTTGTTCAATCAAAAAAGCATCTGTATGTTTTATCAATGTATATGTATGCAAAAGCCCCACGCAATAAAATAATTAATGTATGATCAAATGATATGTCGGAAGAACCACTAGCTAAAGCTAAAGTGAGTTAGTAATTTCATGCATATACCAGAGAGAGAGAGAGAAAAAAATACTAAGCAAGATGTTTGCAATGGGTAAGCTACAATTTTCCCTTTACTTTGGCCCTTCTCTTCCTCAAACCTTTAAGTAGATAAAAATTAAGAAGCTATTTGTTATAAAAAAAAAATATAAGAAGAAACCAAATCACACTTAGCATGCAAAATATGAAGGACTTTAGCTTTTAGATATCAAAAATTATAAATGCAAATAATAATCTCCCATTAGATTTGTTTGCATCACCAATTATGACAAAAAAGAAAAAATATATAATTGAAACAGCCATGTTCAGAGTGGTCCAGAAGGAGGTTTATATACATAAATCTTCACTCAAGCCAATCTAAAGAAAAATGACAACTTGCAACAAATGCAAAACTGTTCTATTGAGCAAAGCATCCTAGAGATTTAGGGTAGCAATACACGATTTTGTGATGTGGAAAAAAGTCAACTATTTTAGTGGGCAAAAGTGGACAAGTATGAACATTCTACCCTTGTTTATGCTGCGAGTATTCCAATGTCTGTATTACACCACCAATGCGGACTAGGTGCAACTGGAAACCAGGCAGAGAAAATCATCTTCTCTTTAAGCAGAAAAGAGGACCACCTTTCCCAAGTGGCAGACAGTGTAGAGTTCAAGTCATTTATAGTGGATGGATCAATAGGTTTGTAATTTGAAAAGCAACACTGCTGCCGTCAACAGACCATTGTAAAATTTTGAGTAAGCTGGGTCATTTATTTGTGTGTGATATTTGAATTTCTACGAAAATGGAAAAGAGTGAATTTCGTATGCTCATCAAGGAGGATTTGGCGTTGTTTAACCGCAATCCAGAAGAGTTTTAGCGCCGTTTTACAACCGTCAACAACACATTGTAGGCCGTAACATTTGGCCAAGATGAAAGTGCTTTCCAATCAGGGCAATTCACTAGTGCACATGTGCCATGACGAAATTTCATGAATTGGGCTACCAGTTCCTCACCGATATCCACTATATTCTCAGTAAGGTACTCATAAAAGCAATGTCCGACGAATGAAGATTATTTGTTTGTTAAACAACAGAAAAAACCAATGCAGCCGAAATCGACGCATTTCTGTTAGTAAGGCATTCTATCAACTCTATGCAGTGTTGCCTGTGTGAAATTCTTAAGACTCGGGCTTAAAAAAAAAAACAGAAAGATTTAATTCCACGTCGTCTGTGGCCAAACAAGGCTTTATTCTAAAATAGAATTTACTTCACAACACAAGTAAAAGCTTTGAAGACTAATTGGCAATTTGTTGACGACAATTCCTTAAAGTGTAAGACTCTTTTGGCAGAAAAAAGATGCTCTTTTACATACCAAATTTCTAGAATACGAATGGGAGTTGACGACGTTTAAAACAGATATCATGGAATTGCGGGAGATAAAATGGTTTTACACCAGTCGGTCGGCCTCCCAGCGCAGTTTAAGAATTATTTTTACCTTAGCTAATTTTGGCCAACCAGCCGTTATATTCTTGATAGAATAACGAATCAAATTCGTATGCTAGAACATCAACAGAATAAATTACTACATAAGTACATCATATGGATTGATAGTGACAATTTCTAAAGCCAGGCTCTACGAATAAATAAGGAAATTTATGGCTTCGCAGATTGGAATGACAACAAACTTTTGTGAATTTCTACAATGCTGAACAGTTCGCATATAAGACAAACCCTTTTCACTGATCTGCAATGAATTTTAGAAACACTTAAGTAGCACTTCAAACCACTGATCAATAGACATGAACTAGTCCTCCTACCTCCCATCCAATATCCAAAAATGAATCGAAGAATAATAAGATAGCATGCTTTGGCTGTTTACCTTGAGAATTTTTTTATGATAGGTGGCAATATACAATATTCAAAGTATGCACCAAGGCCTGAGCCCTTCTACATCACACAAATCGGTTGATATAAATTGCTACCCGTTCCGTGCAAATCGATAATATCAGGTGCGCAACTAAGTTCTCAATAGATGGCTCCAGTGCTGATTTTGACATATCCAAGACGTCATGAACCAAGCTTAGACAGACATATGGTAAACACAAACGTTTTGACACATTAGTTATTTTGTTTTGGCGTCATAAACTTTTGGTTGTTTGAAAATGTCTGATTTTGTGACAAATAATCGTCATTTGCGGGAAGTGTCGATTTTCTTCTCTCATTCGAAAAAAACGGCGGCTGAAGCGTATCGAGAGCTCCAAAAATTTAACGGAGATGCTGCTCTAAGTGAAACAACGTGCCGAGACGGTGATTTCGATGTTGACGATCGTCGGTGTGAAGGAAGACCAAAACCCTTCGAAAACGCTGAATTGGAGGCATTGCTCAATGAGGATCCGTGCCAAACGCAAGAGCTTGCTTCAGTATTAGGAGTTAACCGCCAAGCCATTCTCAAGCGAGTGCATGCGAAAAATGGCCACAATACGAGCAGAAGCACGAAAAAGTGATTTTACAGGATGACAACGCTCCGCCTCACATTGCCAAACCCGTTAAAACCTACCTGGAAACGCTCAAATGGGTAGTCCTACCCCACCCGCAATATTCTCCAGATATTGCGCCGTCCGATCATTACCTGTTCCGCTCATATGAAGACATCAAAAAATGGCTTCATTCGTGGATAGCCTCAAAAGATGAACGTAACGGTATACGAGCTCTGCCATACATATGGGAAAAAGTTGTAGCTAGCGATGGGCAATACTTTAAATCATTCATTTGTAACCATTTTTTCACACTAAAGTTGCATTTTCATAAAAAAAAACAGCGATAACTTAGTTACCCACCTAATAAAGAAATTTCAATTTTAGATCGATACAAAGATCGCTCCATAAAGCGATGTTGACTTCGGGATCTCGAGAAAACTTTTCGCCTACACACACAACTCTGTGAAAGTTGGAAACAACAACTCTGAATTCTCTCAAACGTACAACGGATATATACGTAGTACCACAGGGGGGAGGTATTACAGTCATTCCAATACGCAGACGATATACGAGTATGTAGATACGAATATAATCGCTTCTTTTCACCGTGCCGTAATTGAGACCTTTACGATAATTGGAAAATAGGAAGAGTAGGTCTTAGATAGAAAATGGTTGCGAACTGGTGTGATGGATCAACGGTCTCACTATGCTGAAAGTCTTTCTCTATAGATGGGGACCGCATTAAAACCGTGTACAATTTACCGTGTTTTTAGTAACAGGAACATGTAGTCTTTGAGTTGAAAAGCTTTCTGATTGGTTCTAGATCAGAAGTTCCAGTGGAAAGCTCAGAATGGACACGAAATAAGAGAGCAAAGATGAATTGATTATAGTGCCCACATCTTCCATAATCTTTACCTGTGATGAGCATGATGTGATGTGATGAGTAAGTACTTTGAGATTGTTGGGACACTTATCTACCTACAAAAAAAAAGTTAAATCCACAAACGAAATCTTGGGTGAAGAATAACTTTTGTATAAGCGCTTCTACTTTAAATTTGCTCTATAAGCTATTAGCCTAGTTAAATCTTCCCCATAAAGTCAAGTGCTGAGAAAGAGATAAGTAAGACAGCTGGGCGGGCGATAAGTAAGACAGCTGAGCGGGCGGTAAGTAAGACAGCTTGGCGGGCGATAAGTAAGACAGCAGAACTGATTTTATATACACCGTCCATACTTGCGTAGGAGGTACCTGTGCATTGGATAGAGAGAGAGAGAGAAAGATGTTTAGGATCAGTGGCATGCAACATTTAATGGGAAGACTAAATTATTAGTGTAAATTGACGTTTTGTATTTTAGGCACTCATTCATCCTCACCCATTCTAGTTATCTGGAAAAAGAGTATTCTTCGGGTGCGGTTGGGATTGAACTCGCCGAACCGTCCGATTGGGACGCCAATGCACTACTACTTGAGCTACGGCCACCCACGGGCTATATATAGTATTTAACCAGAAAAGGTTTGTAGGTCAAACAAATTCTTGTTTAAGTCTCTATTTATTTTATAAACCAATTGATTTTCAACCAATGTAGATTGGGGGGCAAGCAAATACTATTGAAATTGGCAATCGCCTGCGCAGTGCGAAATATTGAACAGCTTGTTGTCCTACACAGTCTACTGGTAAGAATAAACCGATAGCCTGAGAAACCATAAGGGATCAAATTGTAGGCACCTACTCGTAGTAAAAAAGTTTTTCTTTTTAACAAAACGCTCCGAAAATATTAAAATAAAATCTATCTGTAGGGTCTTTCAATTAGGACGCTCGACAACAAGGTTTGTGCATGAGATATCCACTAATATTTTTTTTTTATTTGAAAGAACATTTTATGGCATTAAATATAGAATATAAAGTCGTTCAAATGTCCGTCGCGGCTTTGCTTAGTGGCACGTATTCGGGAGATCAAATTTTCGATGACTTTGTCGCATAAATTTGGCTGGATGCATCAAATAGCACTCGTTATCTTGACTTTGAGTGCATCAATGGTTTACGGTTTATTCGCATAGACCTACGATTTAAGATACCCCTAAAGGAAGAAGTCTAAAGGCGTTAAATTGCATGATTTCGGTGGCTAGTTCACGACGCTGCCGCGAGATATAAAAATTCTCAAATCAAATCGCTAGTGCATAATGTCCATAGTGGCATGTACTGTGTGGCACGTAGCGCCGTCCTATTGGAACCACATATCGTCGGTATCCATGTTATCCGGTTTAGGCTACAAGAAGTTGCTTATCATCGATCGGTAGCGCTTACCGTTGACGGTTATGGCAATGCCAGCTTCGTTTTAGAAGAAGTACGGACCGATGATCCCGCCAGACCAAAATCCGCACAAACAGTAACTTCTTGGAATGCATTTTGTACTGGTGTATCCCGTGTGAATTGGTATTATCCCAAATATGATAATTTTCCTGGTCCACATATACATTGATCCAAAAATGGGCCCGGTCGCTAAAAATGATTTTTTTTTTGGAAAAATGTAGGTCAACCTCAAACTGTAAATTTGATGATTTGGAGACCTTGTTCAACGTTCTCTCATACATACTAAACAATTCACAACAATTTGCTATAACCTATTGACAGACCCCTTTTTTTTAAGAACTTAAAGCGGCCTGTAAACGCTAAAACATGGTACCACTAAAACCCGCAGACGCTGAGACCAATTCTATGAAAACACTCGAAAAATTCTTTCCAAACATTAGTATTGGGAATGTTCGCCATTTTCCCCCGATTATTTTGTGTGTTCACACGACGAGTTGATGTTGACAGATGAGAGCGCACCACTCAAACATAGCATCAGCAAAACTCCGCCACAATCATCGACCAAAATCAAACCAGTTATGATTTATTAGTGAGACCAAAATATTGATACGCGTACCAGCCCGCAAACGATCAACATCAGCTAAAACTTGGTTTGTTTTAAGTGTTTACTAGTACCATGTTTTAGCGTTTACAGGGCGCTTAACATTCAAGTGGGTAGCGGGTATAATGCCTCAGCATGTGTTGTCGCTTTCTAAGTTTTTTTTTTTTTGGAAAATGGGATAGGGAGAGAAAGGAAGATGTTTGGGCTCAGTGGTTCAATTCTCTCCATGGGTGGCGTCCAACATTTAATGAGGAGTGTATAAGTTGACTTGATGTTGATTTCTAGTAAATTACTCATCTTACTTGATTTTTGTTAACTGAAAAAATGAGTGTCTTTCGGGCGCGGTTGGGATTCGAACACCGAATCTTCCGATTTGGAAGCCACGGCCACCCGTGGACCCCATGTGACCTGGACATATGAAAATGATACCAGCCTGTCAAAGTTAAATAACAGAAACCTTTTTATGACTGAAACTGAAAGTAAATTGTTTAAGATCGATAGGACTTTCGTTGTTGTGTTTCTCGGAGAGCCTAAAAGGCTTAATAAATCTGTAAATAAGCAAATGAGTAAGCAAGCAAAAGCGGTAATTATGAATATAGATGATGTTTCGAAAAGGAAGCAATAGAAAAAGAAAACAGAAACTATTAGCTGAATCCAAACGGTAGAGAAAAACAATAAGTTTGCTGATAAACAGGCAGGGAGGACAGTGCAAACTTCTTAAATCGAAAGCAAATTGAAACTAACGATCCCGACTATCCGATGTCTAGTCGGACAAGCGCGTATGGTCTGTTTTCGAATTAATTAAGAAACCTACTCTGTATTTATAATTTGGATTTTTTTTCTCTTAAAACCTGTACCCTGCTTTTTAAAAATAAAAACATAGAACCATCCTGTGGACCACACTGTTTTTTTTTTCTTTCCTGTTTTATGGAACATTAAAAAGAAGAACAAAAATAAAAAGAAACATATCCGTTTGCAAATAAGAATAATTGAAGAAAAAAAAAAATAAAGGTTGTAACATAGATATTTTCGTATGTAGGTGGTAAGTTAGGAAAAATAGATTACAAACAAACAAAAAAACAAAAAGAGAATTAATTAATACCTTGCGATCTAGACACCGGAGGATATGTACTACCCTGTTGATAAGGGGCACGAGGCGGTGCACCTACCGGGTCATCAAAAGGATTGCTGACACTAATATTATCACCAGCTGTTGCTTGAGTATTTCCTATTTATCACAAGTGTAACATACAAACACAGGATTAAACATAACTTTACTCTTTTTTTTTGTAAAAAAAAAAAAAACAAAAAAAAAAACAAACAAATATTGCAATAAACATTTACAAGAAAAAAAAAGTCCAAAAATAGGAAAATTATATAAAAAAAAAAACCCGTATTTTTGCAACAAGAGCTTGTACACTTAATTTTTGTGTACAAGCGAAAGATCACGTAAAGAAAGAAAATAAAGAAAGCAAAGTAAATTCGAAATCTCAACACGAGTATGGTAGTTTTTCTTTTTTTTTTTTTAAGTTTTTGTTTTGAACCTTCTCTCCTCCCACGTACGGAGAGAGAAAGAAAGAATAGGAGAAAGCTTAAAACTTTTTTTTTGTTGTTGCTGTTTGTTAATTGTGAGAGCAAGAGTTTGTTGGAGAAAAATTTAACAACAAATAAGTGCAATAACAAACTTATAAAACATTTAAACAAAATATAGAAAGAGACAGAGAAGAGAGAGAAACGAAAGAAAAAGAAAAACGTGTTGTACAATTTAATAATCCTCCTCCTCCTCTTCCTCCAATGAGGGAAGGACGACACAATGAACGCAAAAATTAGTAACAGAACGGAGAAAACAAAAAAAAAACAAAAAATAGGCAATATGAGGCGAAGTTACGAGTATTATATGAAAGTTAATATGAAATCGAAATTGTACACAATCAACTAAATGATCATGAGTAAAAAGTATAATTTTACAAACAGGGGAAAAGCAGCAATCAAAAAATTTTAAAAAGTTAAATCAAACGAAAAACAGTTAAAACCAAAATTAATCGATATGGAACGTATTTACAAAGTTTGTTTTTACTGTTTTTCGTCTGTTCGCTTTATTTTTATTTTTCTTGTTTTTGCTTTTCCATTTGTTGGTTAAAAATGAAAATAACAAAACAAAACAAAATGAAAAAATGAAAAATGAAAAATGAAACGGAAACAAAACCCGAAATGAGATAAATGAAATAATGTAATGTAAATGAATTGTAAGCGTTAAGTCACCTGCATGCGGGGTTTGTGCGTTAGTTTGTGACGGTGGCCTTTGGATTTGAGCACCTGCATTATAGTCGGGTTGCGCTCCAGCTGGATAACCACTCGGATAACCCGGATATCCATCGATAGATGTGTTCGCCGCCACTGGTGCCGGGAACGAATCCTGGGAATTCGATGAGCCAGCTGTTGCAGAACCAGTTGTTTGTAAGAAAATTTTTTCAAAAAATAATTGACGATGAAAATGAAATGAAAGTAGAGAGAAGTAAAAAAAAAAAAAAAATTTTTTTTAATGTTTCATCTATTATCATTTAACCATAAAAGACAATAATCACGATGAAATGATTTCATTTTAGTTGTTAACACTTACCTGGCGAAGGGACTGATGTCGCTTTGGCAGATTTCTTCTTTGAACCAGCCTCTACTTGCTGAATGATGGGCAATGGATCGATATCACCACGATCGAAATGACATTCGAATGCTAAGAGATTTTTGGTGTAGTGTTTTCGCAGGGTATATGCTGCACTACTACTCGCTCCGATACCCAATAGACCAGCAATATCTTTCCATGTTTTACTTTTCGTTACCTATTGATGGTTTCAAGTGAAATTAAACCGCAAAAAAAAAAAGAAGAAATTTGTACGTATTAGTGATGAAGAGTCCCAAATGGGGGCATCTTAAACACTTGATAATAAAACGAAAGCAAGCAATGAACTACTGAGAATATAAATCATTGGTGCAAACATTTTCTTTTTTTTTTTGTTTTGTTTTGGTTCTTTCTTTAAATAATTAATAGTTAAAAATACTGATTTGGAATTGTCGCTTTCTAAATATACACACGCGCATTCACAAATTGGAAAACAAAAAATAAAAAAAAAAAACCAAAATTCGTACACCTACTAAAGAAGTAAGTTTTGATTTAGTTTAAAAAAAAAAAAAAAAAAAAGACACAATATAGAGATTTACAAAAATAAAACACATAAATTGATATTTTCTAAATATGGGTTTAGGATGGGATCACTACGGGTCGATGATGGATTGCGATGTTTTCTACTTACACAAGCAATATTTAGTCCTTATTGTGATGCAAGATTAACTATTGATTTTCAAGTCGATTGGTATTCGTATATATCTGAGATCCTAACTACAAATCCGTCGATAAACCCAATAGACTGCAAAGTCCCATTTCTAAGAAAATGATTTTTCAAAGTTCAGAAGCTCAGTGGATCCGAAATTCAATTCATTGAAAATTCAACATTCTGGACGAAGAAAGAAAACTCAAATCTACATTGCAACTTAAATCTCTCTAAAAACAACCTAAATTTTGGTGGAGGCCATTTTTTTTTATTTGATTCTGTCTTGTACAGGGTCTTCCAATAGACTTCCGAACTTTGACAGTTGACAGCGGCCATACTATTCAAGCTACATCTGTTAAATTGGCTGCCATTTATTCAGTCTATTTTGCCTAATCACCATGGACAGACATAGCGTTCAACAATACGTGCAAATGATAAAATTATTTTATCAAAGTGGGTATTCTGTGCGGACAACGTTCCGCTCGCTTCGCCCATTTTGCGGTCGCCATAATCGTCCTACCATGAGCACTATTCGCAGTGTAGTGGATAAATTTGAATCCACACTGGTTCAGTAAACGACAAACCAACACCCATACGTCGAAAAAAATGCAAGATCTGCCGAAAACATCGCCGCTGTCCGTGAGTGTGCAGGAGAATCCGAGGCAGTCGTTTCGCGTCGTTCACAATTACTCGACCTTTCGCAGACCACATCTTGGCGAATTCGGCCTGCATCCGTACAAAATTCATCTGATCCAGGAGCTGAAGGTAAACAACCATAGAAAACGACGTGTGTTCGCTGAATGGCCTGTAGAGCAGTTGGAAACTGACCCTAATTTTCTTCGTAAAATCATCTTCAGCGATGAGGCCCATTTCTGGGTCAAACCAAATTGTCGAATTTGAGACGATACCAAATCCACATGAGATCCAAGAGTGCCCAATGCATCTCGGCAAAGTCACTGCTTGATGTGGATTTTGGGCTGGCGGCGTCATCGGTCCATATTTCTTTGAAACGCCGTTGGCCAGGCCATCACCGCCAACGGCGAGTGCTATAGGTCGATAATTACCAACTTCTTTTGGCCTGAATTAGATATGGACACCAACAACATGTGGTTTCAACAGGACGGCGCTACGTGCCACACATTCGATTCGAGGGCATGGTCATCTCACGTGGAGGTGATGCGAAGTGGCCACCGAGATCGTGCGATTCCACCCCGTTAAACCTTTTCTTGTGGGGTTTTCTAAAGTCGCAGGTCTATGCGAAAAAGCCACAAAACACAGCGGCCCTCAAAGCCAACATAACCCATGCCATCGGTCAAATTCAGCCTGCTTTATGCGCCAGAGTCATGGAAAATTGGACATTTTGGATGCGCCGCACCCAGAGAAGCCGCGGCGGACATTTGAAAGATGTTATATTCCATACATAATGGCATCGATAGGCCTTTCAAACGAATAAAAAATGTCGATGATATCTCACACACACTTGGTTTTATTTAAATTTAAAGATAGGAAGCGCTTAATGAAAGACCCTTTATTATAGTTTGGTGAGTGTAGCAGGAATAAACTTATTTTTTTTAAAACAAAATCGCGCTAGTAAAAGTAGTTTTTGTTGTTTTTCTTTGATTTTCAAAAGTTACAGACGTAACAATAATACTTTTGGAACAATACTAATTGTATTGTACAGGTAGGCAGGCAATCTGTAAGGACTGATGTATGATATATTTTTAGGTTAATCATCCGTGACAACGGTTGGTATAGAACCGATTTTTTTTTTATAATTGGCGCGCACACAGGGGATTTTGTGTACCCTTAAGATATTTGCACATGGCGCCGACGACGGGAAGTTAGAGAGGGAAAAAAGAGAGATACCGATGTGCGTTGGTCTTAAATGTTTGCAAGTTATAGTGAGTGGGGAATAAAGAGCTCGGCAGGGCATTCCATAAGCGAGTAGTACGGCTAAGAAACGAATCACGATATTTCAGAGTACGTCCGAAAGTGGGCTTGAGGGTATACTGATGAGCTTTAATAGCGAGACGGGTGTTACGGTTAAAAGTTAGAAGGGGTGGAATGTTACTGGCCATTTCGGTGGAGTACTGGTGGTGAAAATAGCGATATAACAAGGTGAGACAGGAGACATTACGTCTGTGTTCGAGGGTGTTGAATGACTGTGTGATATTGTCATCACCTATGAGTTTTATCGCACGGTTTTGTATCCTATCTAGCAAGTGCAAAGAGATTTTAGGAGCACCTGACCAGATGTGAGTATTGAGGCTAGATCAGAGGGTGTGAAATATTTCTTACATCGCTTGAGGAAACCTAGACATTCCGCAGCATTTTTGGCGACATCGAATGTGTGGTCATTCCAATGTAAGTTGTCACTGACACACATACCGAGAATGGAAAGTTTTACAGTTTCGACGCTGCAAGTGCCATTCGTGGATAATGGCTGGGTATTTAAATTTCGCTTTGACGACAGCAGATAGCATTGTGCTTTGGAAGCATTAAATTCCACTCTGTTAATAGTTCTCTAATTGGTTATGCTGCTAATATCGGAATTTAATGAGCTTAACATACGCTGCCGTTCCCGTTCTACAGCCGAAGAGCAGGGACGTGAATTCGGAAACGAATATGAAAAGCAGAGAGTACTGTCGTCAGCAAAGGAATATATTAGAAGTGACAGACAAGAGATCATTGATGAAAATTAAAAAGAGTGTCGGAGACAGAAGGGAGCCCCGGGGCACACCAGCATTTATTTTGTGAACATCAGACTTGCAACCATCTGAGACAACTTGAATTGAGCGTTCCGAAAGGTAATTTCTAATCCATTGAAGAAGAGAGTCGTCGATCCCAAATGCACGCATTTTCGACAAAAGCCTGATGCCAAACTCTGTCAAATGCCTTAGAAATATCAAGTGCAACTATCTTGCTTTTGCAAGTTGCACAGTTGCAACTATTTCTCAGAAAACCTACAGCCTTGGCCAAATGTATTAAGGCACCCTTTCATTCTCTTTTTCCTGTGAAGTCCTTTCATGGAATTATTAATAATGAATTTTATGACTTAGTGCGTTATTATACGAGATTGTAAATGGTAGGTGTATTTTATTGCACTCTTATGATGCAAGCGGATCATTGCTCGAAGTCGACAGACACGTGGTCAGCTTGCTTTCTACTGCTCATAATAGTGCAGTTTATACACTTTTTTTTTTCTTGGAATTCCTAAAAGTGAACATTGTCTTTTACAAGGTGCAAAAATACAGCTTTTATTTAAATCTCTAAACAAAAGCGGTTTGATTATGAGTGTCTTCGAGCTAGAAATTACTCCTTCTCACTCTAAACAAAAGCGGTTTGATTATGAGTGTCTTCGAACTAGAAATTACTCCTCACTGTTAAAACTTTTTAGAGGGTGTAATGCCAGCGTTCTTAAAACACTCTATGACGA
Source organism: Volucella zonaria (assembly GCA_963966105.1). NCBI lineage: Eukaryota > Metazoa > Arthropoda > Insecta > Diptera > Syrphidae > Volucella > Volucella zonaria. Next base: position 35,873,028 of record OZ014530.1, on the reverse strand, counting down.
GGCAAACAAGCAATTCAAGTGTATGTTATGAAAAAAGATAGCCTTGAACAAAACACCTCCACATCCGCAACAGAAATTTAGAAAACTGTGAAATATATAAATGGCCAAATGTACAGAATCACCACGTTGCTTAAAGCAACACAGCTAAGAGGCCACTTTATGAATGTACTCAACAGATCTCACAGATGACATCCTGGGTAATAGAAATTAAAGAAGTCATTGATAAAGCTAAAACGGGAAAAGCCCCCGGAGATGGCAGAATTCCATACGAGTTCCATAAAAACTGCACGTATGAATTCATGTCCGCACTCGTAATGAAATTGGAACAGAATCCTCGAATCCGCCAACATTCCAGATAGCTTTAAAAAGGAAGTTATCTATCCGCTTCACAAAAAGGGGAATCCTATACACAACCAAGAAATATCTTTTTTGAACGCCTTTGCTAAGTTTTTTCCTGCTCCTGTTGGGTTCAAAATAAAAAAGTTTTCCAGGAGTTTAAAGCAGGATTTAGAAAGAACTATTATTCTGCCGTCGACCATATATTTGCATTACTTAATTATGCGGAAATATATAAGCAGCAATTCTAGGCCTTTTTCGACGATTCCCGGAAAGTTTCGACACCGTGGCACGTGAGGCTCTGTTTTATAAATTGTTTTTAAACGGAAATAATTAACATTCTAAGAGCAATGGGTGCAAATAATATTGCAAACAATGTGTCCTGAGTGCGTTACTGTTCTTTCTGTTCATCAATGGCATATTAGACAATGTAACGCGTGGAATCGAGCTAAGTAATTCACGCTCTTATGTATGCGGATGACATCATTTTCTTTTCCGATACGGTTTGCAACTTATGACGGAGAGGCTTCTCAGCGTTCACTGCAAATGTTGGAATCTGAGTGTGAACCTGAATAAGTCGAAGGTTATGGTATTCAGACCGAAAGGTGGACGTATCAAGAAGAAATGGTTGAAGTTATCCGTGAGTACTGACACCTAAGAATATTGGTGCCTTCGAACTTAAATATGAAGAAGCATCTAGAAGCCAAACAAGCAATCTCGTCATTATGGGAACGGTGCACAATTAATAAGTATGTATTTATGACATAGCTCGAAGCAAACACTTTTTGCTCAAATACAGTTTTAGTTCTTTTATACGGAGCGCAAGTGTGGGGATACTGCCTCTTTTGCTGAAGTTGAGAATTTTCAGAGGTATCTTTTAAAGCGATTATTCCGCTTACCAAGTTCAGTCCCTAATTGTACGCTTCGCTTACAGACTGGTGCACCACATACATTCGAGGGTAGTAGATGTACCTGAATTCGAATAAGATCCTTTAATTCGCATACTATAGGACCAGCTGAAGCAATTACAATTTTGAATGGAGATCGTGCGTGGGATCTAAATTACAACTATTGCGCAAATGCATTTCGTTATAGAAAATGTATAGTTGACGTATTTTCTTTTGTAATATATATAAATAAATTGTTGTCAGTCTGGTAGAAGGCCATATAGATTAAGAATATTTAAATAATGTAGTGAACTAATAATGAAAATAAAGTTCGTATAAAACTAAACTAACTAACTAAACTCAGCTAAAATCAGAACGCAAAGGAAGTCAAATATCCACGTTGTTAAGTGCAAAACGCAATTATGTATCATTTAATTGTGGAGACTGGTTCGCACGAGATAATAAAGATCACCACACGTCGGGAAACTATACATTATGCGATCTTCGGTTAAAACTCGGAAGAAAACCTCATCTGAGTTACGAGGGCGGGTCAATAATTCCGTGCATTTTTGAATTTCTGACCTCTTTACTGAAACAGCAACACTGCTCCTGTCAACAAGCATTTGTCAGTTGACTCCTGTCAAAATTTAAACTTGCTGCGTCAGTTAGTTTGTGTTTGACAGCTATTTTTATCAGACTACTCACTAATTTGAGGAGAAAATGGAAAAAAGTGAATTTCGTGTGCTTATTAAGCATTATTTCTTGCGAAAAAAAACCATTACCGAGACCAAGGCTAAGCTTGATAAATACTGCACCATCGATTTTAATGGTAAAAAAGTGGTTTACTGAATTTCGTTGTGGCCGTACAAGCACTGAAGATGCCGAACCTCCTGGACGCCCAGTTGAGGTCTCTACACCCGAAACAATCGAAAAAATTCACGATATGGTGTTGGCCGACCAAAGATTGAAAGTGCGAGAGATTGTGGAAGCCGTAGGGATCTCGCATGGCTCAGTGGTTTCAATTTTGAATGATCACTTGGGCATGAGAAAGCTTTCCGCAAGATGGGTGCCGCGTTTGCTCACAGTCGACCACAAACGCAATCGTGTAACAACTTCACAGGAAGGTTTGGCGTTGTTTAATCGCAATATGGAGGAGTTTTTGCGCTGTTTTGTAACCGTGGACGAAATATGGATCCATCACAACAAACAACAGTCAAAACAGTGGGTTTCTAAGGGTGAATCGGCGCCAAAGAAGGCCAAGGTGGGTTTGTCAGCCAATAAAGTTATGGCGACTGTTTTTTGGGATGCACGCGGGATAATCCACATTGACTACCTTCAAAAGGGAAGAACAATCAATGGGGAATATTATGCCAACTTATTGGACCGATTCAATGACGATTTGAAAAAAAAACGACCTCATTTGGCCAAGAAAAAAGTTCTTTTCCACCAAGACAATGCAAGGGTGCACACATGTGCAGTTGCCATGGCAAAAATCTATGAATTGGGCTATGAATTGCTCCCTCATCCACCCTATTCTCCAGATTTGGCTCCGAGCGACTACTTCTTGTTCCCAAACCTGAAGAAATGGCTTGGTGGAAAAAGATTTGACTCCAATGATGAAGTCATCTCGTCATTTTGAGGACCTCGACAAATCATTTTTTTTGGAAGGGATAAAAAAATTGGAGAAGCGTTGGACAAAGTGTATAGAGCTCAAGGAAGACTACGTTGAAAAATAAAATTATTTTTTTATCAAAAAATCAGTTTTAATCCAAAAGTCACGGACTTATTGACCCGCCCTCGTATCTGCTGGGTTGTCGGAGGCACTGAGAAAAAAAATTTCTTCCAGAACTACTGAAAGAAGACTCGAGGAAGCTGAACCTAGAGGATATAAGGCGAGAAAAAAGCCATAACTCTGAGAAAAGAACAGGAATCCAAGCAAAAAAAAAAACAGGAGCATTTCACTGAAGAAGATTGGTTCAATATACCGTGTTGTCAGGCGAATCTAACTTCGAGGCATGTATTGTTTATTAATCACTTTTAATTTAGACATAGAAAAATTTGAGTAACTTTGATGTACTCTATATAGGTGATTTTATTAATAAAAAAAGAAAAAAACAGCGTGACTTTTGGGAGACGAAGCGCTGGAGACGCGTACAACCCAAAATGCGTGGTACCTACTGTTAAGCACGTAGGAGGTTGTATAATTGCAGTGTGTGAAATACATGTGTGTGACGGCCGGATGGACTCCCACAAAAACATAGATGCGTTGGAAAATGTGCTACAACCCTCCTTTCCCAACATTTTCGCGGATAGTAATATGGAAAATGTTCAAATTTTAAAAAGACAATGCACCCTAACACAAATCAGCTCTAACTATGAAGTGATTTGAAGACAACAACATAGACTTGCTCGAGTGGCCTGCAGTCTCCGCATCTGAACACTATAACGTAGGATCTAGAAGCACTAAACTACATAGAAAGAAACACACCCAACAAGAGTGCCACTAGCTAGTTAGGTCTACGCCTAAGAAGATCGCTGCTGTCATAAGACCAAAGGCGGTCCAACCAAATATTTAACAAAACTATTTATTTATCATATCTGCTTACTCTCACTTCATTTAACCTTTTGCTTTTAAAAGATATACAGAATTTTATAGAGTGCCTAACACTCTTGACCAAGGCTGTACTTAAGGTTGTGCGCAAAATGATGATATGAAGCTCTGCGGTGCGGGATGATATATGAAACTGTTTTTATGTATGATTCTGCTCATAGAATCAGTATGCGCATGGTTTTATAAACAGCTGCATAAGAATTATATCATCCGTTTACGCGAATGCATCACGACTGGCAGCTCAATCGCCACATAAGGTTTAAAGTATAAAAGGATCCTGTCGATAAAGCTAGTCTAAGCCTAAAATTAGAATACGAGCAGTGTGAAAAACGTGGCTAAGTTATCGGTGACCGTATAAGTTGGTATCGGGACTTGTCTAAGCAGACAAGTATTTTCTAGAAAAGAAAATGGTAACCGTAGACACTTTGAGTCAAGACTTAAAAGACATTTATTAACAATCATCGATTAATAAACAACGAATGTTCCTTTTATTATCAATAATAAAGTAGTGATGGAAAGAACATGTAAAAAAGAAGGTGAAAGAGCTGAATATTGAATATAAAAAACTTTATTGAATGTTAGGATATAATTCAGAAATGTCCACTGCGAATAAAATCTAATCCTATAATCAGATATCAAAACCTGTTTGGACATATGGTATCCAATTATGGGGTTGTGCAAAGAAAACGAATGTACGTACAAATAATACAAACATTTCAAAACAAAATCCTTCATGGAATAGTGAATGCTACATCGTATATTAGAAATAATGAATTGCATCGTGATTTATAAATTGATCTTGTGACGGAAGTAATTAAAGAGTACGCAATTCGTCACACGACCGTCTGCAGAAACATATTAATCCTAAAATAGAAGACGTCTTAAATGTACAATATTCGTAGATTAAGAAGAACTAAACCTCACGAACTTATAATCTGACAATAATGAGAACTCGATTTGCCATGATTAAGGGAGGTGTTTTTAGTGCGGTTAAAGTCCCACGCTACTCTGGGTTTCTCGCCTCTCAAAGCATTTCGAAGTCTTCACCTCCGCCAACAAAAACAAAATTAACAACCGATTAATTTGTCGGTGACGAGCTTAAGACGAAACTGAAAGTGACTCAGTCACCGAAGTTTTGTATAAAGAAGAGCAGGACAATTAGCTAAGGGAAAACAATAATGCAATACATGGAGAGAGTACTTTCGCGAGTTGCTAAACGGAGAAACGGCGACATTGAATGAAGACGAAATAATTTTTACGAACATGAGGTGAGCGTATTATAATCGAGGATAGGCAGTTGAGTTCGATGAAATACTTTGTAAAAGGAGGGCGAAGACCGAAAATTAGCCCGCAGTAACTTAATCAGTGGAGCGAGAGCTTTCTAATTCCACTATATTAGACCAAGACAACACGAGAATATATAACAACTATCGATGGATTTCATTGTCGTATATAATCAAAATTCGCGAGCGACTTCTAGACGATCGGACAGAATTCGGCATAATAAACTTCATGACAGTTTAAGGGGTTTTGTGGGAGACAAATTGATTTACAATAGAAGTGTATGGATAATAATGGGGTAACATGGAGACGCTATAAAAAGTTGTACATCCCAATCATCGTTTTGGAGATAGAGTTCAACATAATATCGAGTGTTGTTATATGAATTGTGCTTAAATCTCAAAAAGTTTCGAGACTTATACTGGAACGATTGGAATGATACACGATATGTTTATACGATGGCGTGAAAACTTAGTAAAATGCATATAGGGAATAACCAAATAGCTCAAAGTTATGACCTGAGAACGTCGAGACAGTGTTCGAAGCCCTCCAACACTTTCAATTGAAGTACGAGTATAATCTCATTGTCTTGTCTCTTTTTCCACTTATGAAAGCACAATCGTAATAACGACGTTTCAATCATTCAGAGAACATTTCATAATTGAATTAGATAAAGCGCTAAAAAATAAAAAGTTTTAGAGCTGGTTGCACAAAATTTGAATTTTAGAATTGAGATATTTTCGAACCCAGAAGTCTAACTGCTAGCTAGAAGAGCAACTCAGTAGTAAAAACTCACATCGAGTCGGTGTGGGCTCAAATCTATATTTTGTGATGGAAAATGTCACCCAAATGTCACCCATAAGTGACAAAACAATAATTTATAAGTGCAGATTTAATAAACACTGAGATGAATATGTTACGGTTGCTATCGGGGGATCGAAACGTGACGTTTTTTACGGCATGAACTTAGAGAAATGCAGTCCGCAATGCAATTGAAGTTCAAATTCTAATGGAGATTGTTTGCAGAAAACGAAAAGAAAAGTAATTTGATCATTCAAATGCAAAAACATTGGCAGGGCTGTAACGCGTCTATCATAAGTAGCCAAGTGAGCAAACGAATTGTCGTAAAGTCAGTAGATTTTATATTCTTAGTTTCGGCTATCTGGAGACCTCCTCTCAGCTAAGAAGAAATATATATATGCAGCACAACTTTTAGGAGGCAAGTTTTTCTAGTATAAAATATGGTAACACGATTTAGTATCAGTACGTGCTTCTACGGTTTCTTTGTTTCAGATGGTCGCAATAGATCTCAGAGTGTTGAAAAATCTGTATACAAATTCTATGTCGAAGCTGTTCATAGAAAATACCACAATAGATATATCGCAATAGATCTCAGAGTGTTGAAAAATCTGTATACAAATTCTATGTCGAAGCTGTTCATAGAAAATACCACTGAACTTCGACTGTTTGAAGAATATATAATGAAAGAACACAAAATAATAACTTCGAGAAAGAATAGTCTCCATAAGAACAAGCACATGCATACATATGTTGAATTTGGCACATACGAAATCTGATGTGAGCTCTAAGTTCTTTAAGAGGAAAACTAGAAGAAGGTTTAAGTGGCAATCGTTTCGGAAAACCCCAGGTTCATTGCACCTATGCCCAATGAAAGTGCTCTCCCTCATCATGAATTTTGAATGTAGTTACAAAAAAAAAGCAAGAATATTATTTTTTAATTATTTTGTATATGACATACTTCTAACGAACTAACTAACTATACTCTTCAAAAATAAATATACATATATTGTGTATACAAAAAATAATATATATTTTCAAAATATATCCTCTCCACGGGATAAGACCAGTTTCTGAGCGGATAGTTCAAAGAAATCTGATGCAATATTCGGCTCAAAGATCAAAAAGCTTACTACTTTGGTTAAGGCTAGGGTTTAGCTAATTAATAATCCTCTCGGATGTGAAAAAAATAAGTACATTGCAGATTCTATAGTGCATTTTATTCCCTTTGTATTTGTAATACAATAGCGTCCAGAATGAATGCACAGGTGCAACTATTGCACATTTTCATCAACACATGGCAATATAAAGGGAAAACAATGGATTAAATAGCGTCCACCTTAATAAGCACATACGGGGACCGTTCGATGATTCCAAGCAATCTCGACAGGTCGCGGCGTTTGCCTCAAATTGACATTTGTATTGTATGGTAACATTCTTTGAACCTCAAAATGCAGAATATTGACAGATTGTCATTTCGTTACTGTTTGAAGGCATTTGCACCAAGGCAACTTCTCGGAGTGATAAAATATTGACCTCCGAATTCTTCCAACATTTCCGATACGGTGATATGCGTACACAGGACGTCGAGTGTCCTGAATCTCTAATTAAGGTCGCTACAATAGAAATGGTCGATAAAATTCATGATATGGTACTCGGCGATAGGAAAAAAGTGCATAAAATTACTAAGGCTTTAGACATCTCAAATGATCATACAAGAGTAGTCACAGACGTACCCGACCTGACGTATATATGGCGGTTGTTGTTTAAAAAGAATGACTACTGTAGAAAGCACCAACCTTAGAATGCTTAAATTTTAAGTTTGATGACGCTATGTTGTTTAGTATTTGTTTCGCAGCCATCAATAGGGAACGCTCTCAATGAATTTTTAAATATGGAAAAAATTGGTCATCGTTATGTGATACAATACTTTCACTAGAAAGGCCTCATTCCAACCAACATCAAAGCGGAACTGGATTCTACTCTGGAGGAGTCTGCTCCTTCGTTGACAACAATAAAATATTGGGTGGCAGAGTTTAACCGAGGCCGTACGAGTTGCCATGACGAGCATCGCAATGGTCGACCAAATGAGGTTAGGTCACCAGAAATGTTGAAAGTACGTGAACTAGCAGATATGGTAGGCAAATCAAAAAGCGCTGTAAATCGCATGTTGACTGAAAAATTGGACGTGAGGAAGATGGGCGCCGCAATTACTCACCATGGAACGAAAACAGCGTCGTGAGGATATTGCAATCAAGTGTTTGGCGAAGTTTTACATCAATGAAGCCGAGTTTTTGCACCGATTCATTACCATGGATGAAACATGGGTCCATCACTTCACACCCGAGACGAAGGAACAGTCAAAACAATGGACTCAAAGAGGAGAATCCGCTTCAAAGAAGGCGGAGATAGATCCATCTGCAGGCAAGGTCATGGAGTCAGTTTTTTAGGATGCGCGTGGGATAATTTTCATTGATTATCTTCAGAAAGGAAAAACAATCAACGGCGTGTATTATGCGAACTTATTGCGGCGTTTGAAAGATGAAATCAGGAAAAAACGGCCGCATTTGGCGAAGAAAAAAGTCTCGTTTCATCAAGACAATGCAACAGTTCGCTTATCCGTCATCGCGATGACCAAAATCAATGAGTTAAAGTTCGAGTTGTTTCCTCATGGACCATATTCGCCAGATTTAGCTTAGCCGCCTCGAATTATTTTCTATTTCCGAATTTAAAAAAATGGCTCGATGGCAAAAGATTTGCCAACAGAAAAAAAGCGGAGTCTGTGGTTGATGGCTATTTTAAGGAGCTCGGCGATTCTCACTACAAACAGGATATCGAAGCTCTGGAACATCCCTGGGAAAAGTGTATTGAACTAAAAGGAGACTACGTAGAGAAATAAACGAATTTTTCCTCAATTTTTTTGTGATTTCTTGTGTTTTGGATTATTGAGAACGCTATTATATAAATCGATGTTGCGATTCCTCACTTTGGACCAAAAACTGACCCAGATGACCATTTTGAAGCAATGTTTAGACATGTTCAAACGAAATCCAAAAGAGTTTCTTCTTCGTTTTGTATCTGTTGATGAGATATGTATGGTATACTCGTATACGCGCATGAAATGAAAGAACAGTCGAAATAATGCACCTCTACTGGCGAAAGTGCATGAAAGATTATCAGTCGGAGACTTATGGCCACACTTTTTTTGGGATTTGCAGTAGAAAGACGATAAACGACTACTGTCCCGCACTGTGCAGAATTAGTGAGCAGATACTACGAGGTATTCATAAAAAAAAATCTTCGCTTGACAAACGAAAAAAAAAACAACGCAATTGCCAGAGTGAAATTAAATGAATTGCGCTACGAATTGCGACTATTTTCTGTCCTCAAACACGAATAAATGGATCAAAAAATAAAAGGGTAAGAGATTCGCTCATTCGAAGAGTTCGCTAAATCGTATTGCTCCGACGTCTTAAACGAGTTCGAGCATCGCTGGATAGATAGAGCTTGTGTATCGATCGTTCAGAGTAAGAGATTCGCTCATTTGAAGAGTTCGATAAATCGTATTGCTCCGACGTCTTAAACGAGTTCGATTATCGCTGGATAGAGCTTGTGTATCAATCGAATACAAGGAGATTATGTTGGAAAATTAAACTCATTTTTGCCGAAAAAAAACATGTTTTCCGTATTCTTGTGCTAAATATTTCCAAATACTCCTTGTACGCGTTTATTCTCTCTCTACTCTCGTTCAGAATCTTGATTTATTGCAGAACATTCAATAGATAATTTGAGTATAAGGTTCTAAGAACTAAGATGATTTGTCAACGCAATTTCTTTTACTGGTGAGTAACAGTCGTACTTTCACGCGTTATGAGAGAGTAGACTGTTAGCAGATATTAAGTCAGATAATTTTAATTTAATTCAGGAAAAAATCTGATCGTCTCTTGACTCTTGACGCGCTTAAACAAAATATTCAAAAATTCAAATTGTGCCATACTTTGACCGCATCTTCTAGGCCTTGGCGTTGTATGTACTTTACTCAGGGAAATCGGTTCTATTATTTAGGTCTATAGTCGAGTGGTTACTCATTTGAACCGCTTTAGGAAAATACAAAACGATTTTCAACAAATTATTATTCGCTTAACTTGCCATAATGTGCTGCTAAAGTAGTGGTTGTGGTTGTGGTTTCGTGTCTATCGGAGCTTTATGTCGGTTACCTTATAAATCAAAAACTTACTGCTGGTTTTTGGTCTAGTAGCACAGACTTAATCGGCAAGCAGATGCGACAGTAGGAACAATAGAAAGGATTACTATAAGGAATTTACAAGTCATCCAAACTCCAAACAACAGTGAGTTCAAGAGTTATGGAAACCAATTGGACGGTAACGATAAGTGTTATAAAAAAGTAAATAGCGTGGACCACAGCAGCCATGACCAGATCGGAAGGACAAAGTGGTAGATATTTATGGCACATCTGTCGAGTTTTCTCAACTGATTTTTTTTTTTTTTTTAAGACGAGGCAATTGATCATGGGATAATGCGATAATGTTTGTTTGTGTAGTAGTAACTATTTATTGTGAACTCTAGACGTCGTACTGCTGACATTTCAGAAAAAAAACATATAGATACTTTCCATTTAAACTATTTTCGATTTTCGATGGTGATAAGAGTATCTTACACAAGGTTTCAGTACCCAATGCTGAACTTCAAAGCGCATTGTGTTAGGAGTCTATTTCTTCGCCACCTTTATTAGTTAAACACACTATAACAGAGGCTGAATTTGGAAGTTAATAATTTACCTTCACAGAGCCACAAAGCCGAAAAACATAAATGGGGTATTTTGAGATAAATTTGACAAAGACTGAAACCATAAGCAAAAGATGCATCCAATAAAGTAAATGTAAGAAACAATAATATTGTATATTACGAAGTCAAACGAACGGACGATGCATCATTGAGCGGCGACGACGGGTGGGTGGATTCTCGAAGGACAAGCTTAAATTAATCTCTCGATTTTACTAACGGACCAGCTAAAACGATTTTGCATCACAATAAAGACATAAAACATTAATAAATCTAATTGCTCTCTACTTCAATTCAAAATTTAAGCAAAAATAATCAAAGAAAGAAGTAACTTGTTTTTTACTAAAAAATAAAAAAAATATACGTTTTCTCAAAGGGAAAACTTAAGGAAAAGTTCAAAAGCGCAAAGAGATAATGATTATAAAAGAGATTCTAAAAGATTCCCAAAGATTACAAGTTTGTAGGCATGCACTAAAATTAATTGAAAAATATTATGGAAAACTTTTCTTTTCTTTTTTTTTTTTTTTCATTAAATTTACTTAATGCTTATTTGTTATGATTTTTTTTTTCTGAATTATTTATAAGGTTGCAAAATTGTGGTGGTGGTGGTGGTGGTTGGTTATTATTTTAATTTTTGTTTTGGTTGGCTAGTTTGATTCTAAAAAAGTTAGTAAAAGGAATTACTACGGCACCTTGCATACCTCGACGAATCCTCCTCGATCTTTTACATAAATATATAACCTATATAAATCTAAGGGCTGCTTTGAAATGGTTGGACACGCTGTTATTGGTGTTCGGCGTTCCTCCATAAAGCTAAGCAGCTTATCTAACCAGCCACGACGTTCGGGATTGTCGTCCATTTCGAAGAGTTTGCAGAGGCTATCGGATTTCTTTGATGATGTCCGATAGGTCTCTTGAGGAACATGGGTATTGAAAACCTGCTGTAATTTCATAAAAGTAACATTAAATTTGTTAGAAAGAGCTAACTGACTGAATGAATGGTTGGGTTTGAGATACTTACCGGACTAGCTGGTGTTCTTGACCAATTTGGTGGTGAATTCATTTCAAAGTCCTCATTGTGAGGATGACCACCAGGCGATGTGCTGGGTGGTGCTAAATGACTTTGGCTGTATGGATCATTCTTCCGTGATTTCGGCGTTGTACATTGAGGATCTTCACCAGAAGCTATAACAAAATATCAATTAGAAAATGAATATTCGAAATTGTTTGTCATTTGTTGAATTTACCTGCTGAAGCATTTGACAGAGTACTTTGCTGACTGGCCTCATCCAAGGGAGCACCATCGGGTCCCGTCGTCACAACAGATGTCACAGGATGAGTGCTAGCTGTTGATGAACCCGATGAAGTGATACCATTGTCTTGTGATATAACACCATGATCTGGTGTTGAGCTTCCATCTGTGGGACCTTGTACCGATGGTGGACCGCCTTGCGGACCAGATGTTGGTGGTCCCATATTAGTTGGACCATGTGGTGGGCCCATATGATGTGGTGGACCCATTGGCAAATGCATACCCGCCGGACCATTGCCATAGCCTTGGGGCGGTGTTGGACTAGAACCTCCCACATAGCTGCCCTTGTGCTGTAAGTGCTGCTTCAGGTAATTGAGAGGTCGTGGAGAGCCAACAACATTCGCCTGTGGAGGTGGTGGTGGTGTACCTTTACCTTGTACATGATTACCCATCATTCCGGCATGACCTTGCGGTGATGGTGGTACCCAATTCTGCTGATATGGCGGGAATTGTGTATGTGGACTGCCACTGTGATTGGGTAAAGGTCGCCCTGGATATTGATTTGGTCCAGGTGGCATACTATTGGCAGATGATGGTTGATTTGTGGGTGGTGTTGGTGCATAGCTGCTTGGATATTGTGGACGAGGCGGGTAATTTCCTACAAAACAAATGTCAATTACAGTTACATTTCTCAATTATAATTTTCTTCTTTTGTTTTTTTTTTAGTATTCTTTTAGAAATGAATTTTAGTACTTGATAGTGTTGGTTGCTATTCATTTACCTTGGGAATATTGTTGCGACTGTGGAGGTGGTGGATATGGAGGCATATTCTGTGGTCCAGGTCCAGGGCTTTGCCCCGCACCGGGTCCCATCTTATAACCATGCATATGAGATATTGGTGGCGGTTGTGTTTGATAGCTACCTTGTGTTGGCATATTGTTCACAGATTGATTTGGCGGCGTTTGTTGCTGTTGCGAAGCAGGTGATTGTTGCTGTTGTTGCGAACTACCAGCTGACGTTATTGGCGGCTGACCTGGTGGCTGAGATTGCTGTTGTGCGGCGGCAATTGATGCACTACTACTATGTGACATATGACTCGCTGTTGTTGGTGGCATTTGTTGGCCCGATTGAGATTGATTACTCGATGGTCGCGATATTGGCAGATTTTGTGCTATAAAATAATAGATATTGGTTAAGTTTGTAATTTATAAGATATTTAATAAAGTTTATGATTTAAAATGTACTTACCCACAGCAGGGGACATTGATCTTGAGCCTGATGAACCAGTTGGCGATGGGGTAGGTCGCATCACTTGTTGAGGATTTGGTGTGCCAGGTGGGCCAGAGCCCATACCACTAACACCTCCACCACTTGAACTATCGTTGCTATTTTGACCAATTAATTCCTTAAAAGAGAGACAAATTTTCGAATTGTTAATTTACTTTGCTCAAAACAGAATATTTTTAAATTTTTAAATTTTTTTAATTTACATATGACCAGTAGAAATCAATTATTTTTTTTTTCATTGGAAGTGCATTGGCATTCGTTTTAAAAATAAAGTTTCCATGGTAACCGGTATTGGTAGGGTTACTGATTTCATTAGAAAAACGGAAAGTATTGTATCAACAAAAGCTGATGAGTAAGAATTGTTTTCAGAACTGATGTGGGCTTCTTGATATGGGTACACACATATGGCGTACGCGTCGAATATAACGATACAAGCGCAATGAATATTGGGAAAGCTGTTAGAAATATAATAGCCAAAGTATCTAGCAATGAGAGGAAAGGAAACCTCAGAACATAACATTATTTGAGATAACTCCATCAGACTATACCACGTAATGGAGGAACTGCTCAATCCTCCAATTTAAATGTGCAGAAAGGGAATCTCTGATGTCTGACCTCGGAGAGTTAAATCTCGATCAGAGAATATGCATTCGAAGCTTGTAACTGAAGGTGAAGATCCATATCGCTTCAGTAAACTAGATAAAAACTAAATTTTTGTTTAAAAGACCAGCGTATCAAGTATCGGAGAAGATAATTATCTATTCTATCTTACGCAGATGAGCTCGTAGAATATGTTTAAATTAAAAGCAACTGCTCTACATACGGACGCCAGTATAGCGGCAAGAAATCTTTTAATCTTCACCTAGCAATTCTGGAAGCTGCACTTCTATGTTTTTGAAATGGCAAGAAGAATTTGGAGAAGTACAACGAGCACTTCTGAGTAAGAGCACTCGTTAAAAATATATAAAAAGAGCGCACCAACACGCTTAAGATGTGTCTTCAACTCGAATTAAGGAATATTTTCAGAGAAATAGTTAAAACGGAGTAATTGCTAATACGTGGCCATAGATGGTCTGGGATATGTTCTATGTACATAAGAACTAAGAGCCCTTCTCAATGATAGAATGGACCCTATCTGATAATGTTTAAGAAATATGTGCACATCTGCGGTTAAATCTACGACTATATTAAGAGACGAACAATTCTGCTCTTATTGCGACAAAAGCAAGCCCACCAGTTTCACATACTCAAAAATTTGTTTTACCGGCTTATAGTTAGTAGATTTCAAAAGCGCATATAAGGATATTCCAGAGGATGGGAATGATTGTGCCTGGTTATGGGCCATTCGGTTTTGAGCATAAGCTGTGTAGATGTGAACGGATTTAACTACAAACTTTCATAAGTGTTTGATTTGCTTGATTTGACTTAAAGAACGAATCACACTAGTTTTCACTTGCTAGTTAGTTTTATCATTCTAATTTTGTAGAGTGATGGGAAACAAATCAAATGATTGTAGTTTCTTGATGGCAGCTGTAATGCATCTTAGTGGATACTCATTGAAATAACAGGTAGAGAATTCATGGATCTCGGAGTAGTCATGTTGTAAGAGTTAGGTAATCGACCTTGAACCCGGTATTTACTGAAAATTTAATCAATGATCATGAGATTAATTTACAAGATAGAGCTAGGATGAAAATCGACCTCTATCTATACCCCTTGGAAATTGCCGCTGTTGAATCGTAGTTGGTGACGAAAGTGGAGGCTTGTAATCGAAGATGATGGTGTGTATTCCAAATTGACATGATTTTTTTTCTTTATAATCATGATGCATTCCTAACTCCAGTAATACCACACAGGCTGAGTTTTCATCACCACTCTTCTTCGATAAGCACAAGTACTTGAAGGAAGTGCTTGTTGATTAACAAAGTCGAATCATAAATCATAATCTAAGAAAGGCTGCTGAATACACTCAGTAAAATAGATGGGGTTAGCTAAAAGAAGAATATAATATTAAAATCAAAACTTATACTCATATGTCGGCCGAAACAAAAGTCAATGGTGTAAATTTTCAATTTTGATAATAGAAGGATGCAATCCCATAACAAAGTTAACAATGAGGCTTTCTAGTTTCAAGATTTCCTGAGGAGAAATGGTTGTTTATCATAGTTAGTACGCGTTTTCCATATCTTAGCGTTTACAAAGATACCCAGCAAGTGTTTCGGATGTTGAAGAATTTCTAGGAGCAAACATTTGCCAAAGGTGCGAATGGTTTAGCTTATTCTGGTAGGTGTCCAGAATAGTAAGAACCTTTTCTTCACGAATGGCTCCAAAACCGATTTAGGATGCGGCACAGGTGTCTTTTTGGGGGACGACATTAGATTTCGCTCCTTGTTCGAAAAACTTGGGTCTGTTTTCAAAGCGGAGATATACGCAATCCTGATGGCAAATAACTATATTGTGAACATAGAGAGAGGGGGCGAAGCATTTACATTTGTTGCTAAGGCCAAGCTGCGCTGATAGTCTTGATAAGCAAGAGGGCAGGACATCACTGAATGCAGTCAGAAGGCTAAATTCAATGAGTTTTGTCTGTTTCCCAGATCACAATGGGATTATGGGAAATGAAATCACCGATGAACTTGCTAGGTAAGAGTAGAGTTTTTCAGGGCTAGAACCTACATTAGGTCTGCCTGCGTCCTCGGTTAGGGCTTCTATTCATAGTTGGGTTTTGCAGAAGGCTTGAATCTTCAAGTTGCTGGCAGACCAAACGAAGGCTTCCCGACGACTGTAAAAGCTCAGCGGCGTTCCTGCTATCCTTTAGTAGGAAAGACTGCAGGTAGGTTACTAGCGTCGTAACGGAGAACTTAACCCCAGCACACTTAAGTGCTTAGCGTAAGTGATACATCATCCCACAGAGCTTGCTGTAAAAGTGGTACCGACATCGTTGAGCGTCTCTATCCGGCCTACGCTCGCAGTGCTCGGAGCTAACGTGGTGGGTGCTGGTACTTTCGGCACTTTATCACTGAAGCGTTTACTCAACTTTCTTCGAAAGACAAGGAATTGTCTGAGTGCTCTGTTCCGACTAAAAAAAAAAGTATCTTGAAGAAATATCGCGTCGAAAGGCTGCAATTATTGCAAGAGACTGCTAAAGTCATTTCTAATTGAATCAAACAGACACCTTCAGAAGTACAAAGCTGCCAACATCAAGCATCGGAAAAGTGGTGGCAATGTCTGCAAAGCCTAACTCAACAATGACAAAACCACGGTTGAAGAATGCAAACAACAACTCGGGCTCGTAAGTACGAGGACGAACGTATGAGAAACTTCGATTTCTTCGAAGAAAGACAGAGCTAGAGGATTCGATCGAGGCCAAGTAGAGGTCCTACTAAAGAAATGATCCTCGGAAGTTTTACCAGACGGTAAAGAGAATAAGCCAAGAACACAAATCCCAAATAGAAGCAGCCCAGGATAACAATGGGAGTACGCATGTAACACCTACGTAGTATAAGTCACAGTATGGGGAAAAATTATATGAACTATTTAACGTGAACGGCAATTAGTAGCAATTCTGTCACCCACAAGGCTGCTGGAGCGAAAGGTATTTCTTTACCGAACTATTGCACGGATGAAATGTAGACGAGAAGAAATGCATAACATTGAACTTACAGTCCATCCAAGAGGTACACGCTCTAAAGCAAGAGATAGCCTTGGTTGGCGACTCAAGTGGAAAATGATCTCAAGATTATAGGCGGTTAAGAAACAGGCCCACTACGGGTTGAAGTGCCACATTAAGTTAGTAACAGTTTGGCTGTTTATTTTCATACCTTGCAGGCTGTGTTTTCTTCTTCCTCGGGTCGATCAAGTTTACAGAATTTAAACAAGAACACCTACATACGTGTGTATATTTATACACTCTAAATGACTCGAACTGCAACCAACTTCAGACTGCTATAATTTCCAAATCGTTCATCACAGTGAGCTCAAATTTTAACACATGACAGATAATTTTATTATTTACAAGCTTTTTAAACGATTTGCGTGTCAGTTGTGTTGAAAAATTTTTATCCGCGATGGAATTCAAACGTGATAGTGTGATTGCTTTATACTTGGCTAGAAAACCACAAGTAGCTATCGGTAGAGCTCTCCAGCACCTCAACGTGAATAAATCATTTGTGTCTCGAACCATAGCTTGTTACCGTGATACTGCCAGCGTTGCAAAACGCCATAGAGGTGGTCATAAAGAAACAGCAACATCGGCAGAAATGGTTCGGAAAGTGAAGGCTCGAATTGAGCGAAACCAGCGTCGAAGTGGAAGAAAAATGGCTCGTAAGCTCAACATATCGTTGGAACGGATGCAACACATACTGAAAAATGAGCTTGGGCTCAAGCCACTGAAGTTCCAAAAAGCACACGATCTTACACCGCAACAGAAAAAAGTTAGAGCCGAAAAAGCGAAGAAGTTGCTACGCTTGCACGAAATTGGTGAGTTGCCGAATTTGGTTTTTTCCAATGAGTCGTCATTTGTTATCCAGTAATATGTCAACAAACAACACAGAGGTCCTTCGAAAACTTACACCTTCGGACGGCCACCAGAAAGCAGGCAGCATCGATGGTGATGGTCTGGGCCGCCATAACCGCCGATGGTCGCTCTTCGCTCGTATTTTTGGACCGTGGCGTCAAAATTAATGCGATCGTATACCGTGAAACTGTCTTAGAGGCAGTATTGAAGCCTTGGGCAAACAATCATTTTGGTCGGAGATTGTGGACATTTCAACAAGACTCGGCACCGTCTCACAAAGCGCGCGTCAATTACTAAGTTAGTTAAAAAACAATGTTCCACACTTCATTTCTTCGACACAATGGATTGCAAATTCTCCGGATGCAAATCCGTTGGATTTCTCTGTCTGGGGTATTTTGAAGGCGAAGATTGGCACTAAAAAATAGCAACGTTTGGACCACCTCAAACAAGCACTTCGCCGGGAATGGGCCAAAATACCGCAGAGCCACTTGCGTGCAGCGTGCGATGCTTTCTTCGGCCGTCTCAAGGCCATTATTCGCGCTAACAGTGGACATATTGAAAACTACTGATACAATTTGAGAATTGATGCGTTTTCCAACATTTTTTGCTTCGGCACAATAAAATTTATCAAAAAATAAAAAAAATTATAACATTTTAAAAAATTGGAGTTCGAGTAAGTCACCCTGTATGTAAATGGGAAGATAGTTTGCTATATCAAATGCGTGAGGTGGTTTCTGTAAAATGAAAGATATGCCAACGATTTCTAGTTACTAGAAGGCATGATTAGTAAAGTGTTTTGTCTGATTTACATTGCAGCCAGACGTGATGGTCAAGTTTCTCCGCGGACAAATGGATGGACAATTACATAGGGTGCGATTAGCACAAATCCAGGCGATTCAGCCAGCATAACATGAGGCGGATTGCTATTGCATAAAATCACAGCTCTTTGACCAAAGCAAACAATTCAAAACAGATCGGGGGACTACGAATAAAAGGAAGTGTTGATGTGGAACCCCAGTTTAGTAGTTCTAATTGAAATTCTTGCTATTGAGGCACTTTGTCCTTGGACACCTTTTCTATTATCACTGTGAGTGTTTGTTTGTTGAGGGACAGATCCGAGATATCGTGTGCGTTATCAACTGTCACAGTAGTAATCTCAACAACAGATCTTGTGATGACATATTTTTTTGACACTTGTTAGACACTGCTACCTTTCGACACCGTTAGGCGGGAAAAACGTTTCTCTTTCTGCATTCGTTCACCTTTCAAAAAAAAAAAAAAAAAAAAAAAAAAAAAACCCACAGACACATTTCACCAACAAACCACACCGGGCGCGTTTCTATGTGTGTGGCAAAGGAGCTATAAGATTTTTTTTTTGTTTTATCAATTACCCAAAATCTCGAGTCGAATCGAGTACGAATAAGCTCTCGTATATCACACTACCGAAATCCCGAGTTGTGTTTGCACTTTGCATTATCAATCATAAACACAATCACAATGCAAAGAAAAGAAAAAACAATAAATAAATGGAAAATGAAAAAGAATTGAGCGATAATTAATTCGCTTGCGCACGTTGTTTCACTGTCGATGTCGGTTTAATGTTTCTGTTTCTTAAAATCAAAACGAGAGAAAAGAAACATGAAAAAAAAAAGAAAAGAAAGCGGCAGATAAATAAATAATAAACCCCTTCACCTGTAGTAATCCTCGAAATCGAAATTAATCAAAACAATACGCGAACAAATAAAGTGCCGGTTGGATTTGGTTTTTTTTTTTCTTTTTTTTTTCTCTCTTTGCTCCTATTGTCGTTGTTGTTTTGCTTTGTTCTCTTTATTTTTATTATTATTTTGGGAAACTTACTATGATGATGATGATGATGGTTTAGTGGTTATGGGTTTAGACTTTTCGGGGTGGAAAGACGAAGGTAATAACAAAAAACAAGACACACTAGCACTTGCGGATGAAATGAAATGTGACTCCGCGCCATGAATAAAAATACAGCAACAAGACAAAAAAAAAAAAAAAAAAAAAAAGGAAAGAGAACAACAAAACAAAGACTAAAGTTGACCTTATTACGAAAGTTAAAGCCCTTAAGCCAACACCATCACTACATACTCTGGCTCTGGCACTGGCATCGACCACATCACCTTCACCACCATCGACCAGGAGGTGAACTGGAAAACGTGAATCGAATTGTAAATTAAGGTGATACCCCTAACCCATGGAATGGGTACAACTACTCCTCTGCTCGTACTTGCCCTGGAAAACCCCGAGAGCTGTCGTTTTCTTGGTCTTCTCCGCCTTGACTCCTCACAATCTACAATCCTCGGGCTCAACAAAAGTTACCAAATCAACTCACTCTTGCTGGGTAGGTTAGGTAGAGGTGGATATCCTAAACTATCCTTCGACTTCTCTGTGCCGACAACAACAACGACGACAACGATGTTTTAAATGGCAAAATGACTACACTCTCCGAGGGTAGAAGTAGGGTACCGGTACCGTATTCCGTTCCAGCTTTAGAGATAAATTAAATGAATCAATAAGAGGATATCTTCTTTTTTTTTTTTGTATAGAGATACAGATAGTTACCTTCTACCTTGAGTACTATATGCAATGGTATTCCTAGTGCTTGCTGTCTGTCTGTCTGTCTGTCTCTTCAAGGAGCTCTTCTAGTGGTGTGTTCTTTTTGCCTCTTCGACTAGAGGGTAACAGTACAGAGGAAGAATTGAGTCCTTATTTCGAAGTCAGAGAGAAATAATATTCAGCGAAGCAAACGGCAACGACAACGACAACGACTTTAACTACGTCGACAGGATTAAAAATAAAAATAAAAAATAAAAAAAAAACCGTCAAACTGACTCCTTCATGGACTACGGATACTAAGGGCGCGCACAAGCAAGTTGATACCGACTCTCTATTGAGCCAAGTGCTGCAGCTCGAACCCCAGAGTCAGTAGTATTCTCAATGCTGTGGTAATGTGGAAGGAAACGTCAAACGTAAACGACAAAGTACGACCGACCGACCAGAAACTACTATACAACTCTACGACTACGCCACGGCATGGCCACATAACAATTGCAGGTTCACGAGAAGGGCAGAATAGTGGTGGAACATCAACAGAGAAGGTGGTACACCTTTAGAGAACTTTAGTTCTTAAAACTACACTACACTACACAGGCACTGTTGTACGAGCATGTACTACTACTACTACTACTACTACTACTACTACTACCACTTCCAGCACACATCACATCATCATCATCATCATCATCATGACAATGACTGCATACCCGTCGTCTCCACCGAATGATTACACACTCAACTCGAAATATAATGGAAGCAGAAATCGACACAAAAAGAATGTGGAAACCTACGAACGAAAATAAAGTATAAGACGAACGACAACGACAACGGCAGCGACAGCAACGACGATGAAAACGACTTCGACTTCGACGAGGACGACAACGACAACGACAACGACAGCGACAGCGACAGCGAGACAACGACTACGACAGTTGCAACGTCTAAAGAAAACCGGGTACACCATACCAGCTCTGGAAACGACGACGTGTATAGTATTTCCACACACTTTGGAGGTTTTTAACATTCAAAATCCCCAGCTATCCAACCACTCTATCTCTGGAACTGAACTCAGAGTTTAAGTGAAGTGAACCAACTAAAACCTTTCGTCTGTCGATTTGAAATAAAACCAACAAACCAACCGACTCATCGACTTTCCGACTTACCGACTAAAGACTTTTGTCAGCAGCAAATGGGCACAGAGAGGAGGTTAAGAAGCAGATACACACTGAACACCAGTGCCAGCACCAGCAGTACCCAATTCTGGAGGAGTACAACAACAACACCAATAACGACTACGACTACGACGACGAGTAGATTCCATTCGACAGGGATATGGATTGCCTCAAGTGAATATTACACTGCACACACGAATCGAACCTCCGAGCGGTGCTATAAACTTTTAAGAAACTCGACTACGACAACGACTTCGACGATAGCGATGGCGATGATGATGATGACGACGACGAAGACGACGACCATCAGTTGTTGGCTCAGCTTGCCTGCTTCGTTGCTTCACTAACTACATACAATTTTTTTTTTTTATTTTTTTTATTTTTTAAGTTGGTTTTGTCGAGTCATACCCTAACACACTGGGACCCGCCAGAGAGATATAAAATGACAAACAGTTGTGGGTGAAAGTTTTGTAATAGGCATGTGTTTTAGTACCCTAGTATATCGAGTGCCCCTAAACAGTGTGCATGTGCCTTTATGCAGCAGTTGCATGCTAAAGAGAGATCGTATTTCGTAAGCTTATTACGGCTTTAAGGCCAGAAAAAGCAACAAACACAACAAGTAAACACAATTAGTTGACTTTTGTTTCGTGTGGAGGGAAAAAGAAAAGCATTCAAAAACACACTTGTAAGCCATGAAAATAGAATGGAGACAGAAAAGAAAAACAGAAAAGAGAACTGAGGTAGGTAGGTACCTACTCGTGGATTGGCTTTGTTCATTGCATCTGGTTCCATAAGTCGACGATTCAAATGAAAACGTATAAATGGTTTTTGTGTTTTTAAAATCGACTTTTGAAATTAAAACATCCATTTTGGAGGGCTGTCAGCGTTGGCCTCAACTTTTTTAATTAGATAAAATCACAATCCATAGAAGCAGATAAGAGTCCGTTGACGGACAGATGCTTTATTGGGAAAGTTCATTCAAAAAATCTTAATTCAAAGGCTGGACTAATGAAATGGCTTCAGTTTGCTAGCTTACTAAATATTATCGACCATGCTATTAATCCCAATTTTGAACAGCCTCTGTACGATACAACAGTGCACATCTGGATCACCTCTCTGTTTGCGTTTTCCTAAGGAATCTGACTAGGTTTACCTTCATACGAGTATCACAGAATTTCTTTCTCTTAGTTAGATAATTTGAGTTAGTCTTTAATTTTTTAAACTAACAGACTGTTCATTTTCATCTTTCTCATGTCGGTCTTAGGACCATTCTATTTGAACATTTTCGGCTCTGGGTTGGTCTACGATGTTACACGTCATTTACTTTACCGTTCCTCTGTTTAAGAAGAATTCCCTTAAACACAAAATTCAAAGGTTTATTCCTTTTTTGCATGTACTCGTATGTAACTTACATACGACCGTCCTTTCCTTTTCACGATATCTATGTCCCCTAATCCACAACGAGAACATTCACTTGCCAGATATGCGTTAAATTCAGTTTGCTTTATGAAGCATGATTAATGCCTTAAGTAAACCTACATGAACGCCCACGAACTGACCCATATTCAAATCTATGAGTGTCATCTTCAATGTACTCGTATGCATCAAAGCAATTACATTGACTCAATGCTGACATGATAGACTTGAATACTTTTAAATAGGTCGCTCCGATTTCAGCAGCAAGGTTGCATTCCTATGAAGACCTATCTGTCTGGATAGTCTTCATACTTTCCGCACACATAGCAATTGCAAATTAGTTCCCAGATCTCGGCAATATTGTTAGAAAACCTTACTGCGTCCGCAGATAGAACCGAAGCGGTACCATTCAGCAACTCTTTGCAACCAAAGTGCTTGTTAAAGAAGTTCAAGGGCGGCACACGAGTACCTACCAATACTCCACTTCTAAGCTCAGTGAGTAGACCTATTTGTATTTTTTTACACTGTACTATAGCATAAGTAACGACCAAAGGTAATATATCAGTAAGATCAACTTTGGAATATATTTTTGACTCGTCAAATGATTCCAGCTATAGAATTCGGAGTAGCGTAAGATCAAAAAACCGGAGAAAAGTACAAAGAATGCGATTATTTGGAAATGAACGCCTCATCGAAAGGTAATTCGAATTGGGCAACATTGTGTGGGCAGTAGTTTTGGACATGGCACGGTCCTAACAGAGCTGCTTCCAAAGGCAATCCAATTCTAACAGATGATATTCCTTCCCTGGTCGAGTTCGACATCCCATATGATATAATTTATCCGGAGAGGGAGGACTGGGAAAAAGACGCAATAATCAGGTCGAATGAAATTGCAATTTTCACAGATGGCTCAAAAACTGTCTATAAGACTACAGGACGCAAGCAGCAATGAGATATTCTGGCTGAGATAATGCAGATAAGACCTGTATCCGAAAAAGATACCGCTATGTACAGCGATAGCCAGGTCGCACTCAACGCACATATAACATACAAACATTTAAAAACAAAGTACATCGGTACCTGCCTTTTCTTCCTCCCTAAATTTCCTTCGCTCGCGCTATGTACTCGTACAAACATTTTAATGGTACAAAAACCCATTCAGCGCGCGCTGATTATAAAAAAAAAAAAACCAATGGAATCAACCAACGTCAACTCTGATACAGTCAGGGGCTGTCGCACAGCGCTTAACGCACTATGCAGTCGGAACCGAATAAGACTGTGATGGATGCCAGGATACTGCGGTATTATTATAGGAAATAAACAAGCGAACGAGCTTGCAAGAAAAGGAGGGCTACTACTCGACAATACTGAGTTTGCCAACATCAAACCACCCCTTTGCATAGTGAGGGGCACTATCCAGGAAAAAATTACATAGGCTGCCAACCTAAGGTGGTCAAGTCTTGAAGGACACAGGGTATCCAAGGCTCTTTGACGGCAAAAATAATCCAGGAAGTTAATAAAATTAAACAGGGTTAAACTTAGGACAGTAATAGGAATCCTGACAAGACACTATCTCCTGCGGCGGTACAGATACGAATATCTGCAGTTTCTGAGGTGATTTTCATGCTATTGAGGACATAACACCGCTTAGCTGAAGAAAATTTTTAGGGAAATACTTTTTCGAAAAACTAGAGGAAATAGACGGCACGAACTACAAAAGCCTTCTTGGCTTTTGCCAGAAAATTGAGTGTTCCACCAAGATGATTTTTTTAGGTTTAAGACAAATTCAACTGGTTCCACAGGGATCGCGATGGGCCCTGTTTTACCTAACTAACCTAACCTGCGCAACATTGTAATGAGCACAAATAAAATCTTCTACCTTGGGTAAAAGGTTTCACCAGAAGTCACTGGTTACTGCGATTATTGGTTAGATGGCACCCAATTCGTTGTTCCTGTGACATAAGACTTTCTAAAACTTTCGGTAATAATATATCTTGATCGTCGAACGTCTGCTAAAGTCGTACACTTACTTTCTTGACTGTCTGCTACATTCAGGATAAATATAGCGTGTACTTCGATATTCGATGCCTAGGGTAATAGTCTTAGTTAAAGAGTTTCCAACCGTTTCTAAATTACATTGGCCTACTTACACTGTGCAACCTGCTGATAGCTGTTCATTCGATTTGGAAAGTACAGGTCAAACAATATTTCCCAAAACTACACTTTTCGGATTCTCGGCGTTTCATCCCATTTTACGAGAATCAATGGGTCTACCACGGTAAGAAGCTTAATTACGATCGCTTTTAATGGAGCCACCCTTTAATCGGCTCTTTCAGACTCGTAGATTCACCTAAACCATGGTTTTAAGACAAGAATTTTAGCACTACAATATTAGCGCATGAGATTCGATGCTTAAATATCAAAATACACTTGTCAACTTAGGAGCTCCTGCCAACTTTTGATACGGTCCAAGATATAAGCTCACAGTACAAGGATAAGTACTTTGGAACTGGACATCATTTTACCCAGTGGTTCGATAGTAGCCTATGTAAGAATACAAGCATGTATATCCTTTAGCAGAAAAATGGAAAGATCTTATAGACGATAACTTTAAAACATTTGCGAACCCAGATTCGTTTAAGGTCACTTCTCATTTATGGCCCAAAAATGAAACTGACGATATCCTTGGGTCGTTGTAAGAATTAATAGAAACATTAGATCACCACGACAATGTCACTTATTCCTTAAAGAATATATAGACTTAAGATTAATTCAAGTTAGATCTAAATTTAGAAATATCATATTAGTGTCATGTAGTTAGCGTCCAGATAAGTAAGACCATCAAGTTCTACTTTTCCCTAGAATCTGCCTATGAAGTAATTGCTTAAAATCCTCCCAACCACCACAGCAAAATTGTATCATACATTTGCTCATCTATCAAATAGTTCAGCCTTCAATAGTCCCCTTCATATACTCGTATGGCGTTCTTGTTCGACTAGTAATTGTAGGCCCCTTCTTCGTGGAAAATATCACTCTCTCATTGAATAACATTGCCCGAAACGTAAACAGAATCAAAAGCCGTGAAAACATAAATCGTATACAATTTTTTATCAAACTTCGAAAAGTCGAACATCAAAAATTCTTCGATTTCGAAAACGTAAGATATATTTTTTCCAAAATCAACCAAATTGAAGTGCATGTCTAAAACACATTCCGAGAACTACACTACATACATAACCTCTTCTAATAGAATCTATTCAACTCTAAATTAATACCCATGTGTCATAAAACTTCCAACTGCCACTGTAGCAATTCAACGAGGGAACAAATAAAGAAAAATTATAAAAAACCTAACCCAGTCATTTTATAAAATTCACAGAGTCGTAGTCATCGTGGATTTTGGTTTTTCTATGTTTTCTGTGTAGTACGAGTGTGTATATACGACAGGGCAGCGCAGAGCCGCGTACAAATGGCATAAGCACCAGGCACCAGCACTAGCACAGCACAGCACAAACTCAACAGAGCAGCAGTGCCAGCGCTCAAGCAATATAAGAGAACGCCAACAGCGCAAATAACACTGGTGTACGGGAGGCAAGCGTTTTCAGCGACCGACTGGCTTCTTTCCTAACCTCACTACTCCCCTACTGCACACCTCTTGGATACTGATGATGATGATATTTTGTGCTGGTGCTGGCTTATAGCTCGTTGCCGGTTGTTGGTTGCTGGTTGTTGGTTGCTGGTTCTGCTAATGATTCTCGGGCGCTGTACTGTGTGCTCGTCGTTCCTCGTTTCTTGATGTCGTCGTTGTCGTTGTCGTTGTCGGTTCATGCTGCTTCAGCTGATGCCCCACATTGTATGTGCCAAGGCAGGCACACTAGAAGCAAACTGAACGATACCAAACCAACAAAGTAGTAGTACGAGTACAATATAATTTCAGCTTTAGCAATTTTCTCTCTTCTCAACGACTCCGCCGGCCAACTTGCTTGCTTGCTTGCTTGCCTGCCTGCCTGCCTGCCGTTGGCACAACGACGATGACGACGAACTAACCTGGTAAAATGGCTTTGGAATCGAAATAAACATGGAAGGAGGGCAGGGAGCCAGCTCAGCACACAGCACACAGCACAGCAAAACCCCCACAGCACAAAGAGCTTATTTCGAGAGATACAGAGAATTATTATTACACAGAGCTGTGGAGGGAATTTGTATAGGCAACGCGATGTGGAGGGACATACGTACATATTCGTAGAGTAGATGTAAAGAAGAGCTGGCTGGGGAGCACCGAGGGATGGATTGGACGGCAACAGCAATGGAACGACAACGACAACGACTATGGCTACGGCAACGGATAGATGGTTGGATTCAATGTGGAATGAGAGCTGGTTGGGGTTTTGCTGGTGCTGCTGTTTCGAGTTTTGTCGTTTCTCTGTATGGATGGTAATGGTGCGAGCGCTAGTGCTGGCCTGGCCTGGCCTGGCCTCCATGTCGACGTCGTTTATATTATTCTCTACTACCTCGGCTTCTGGTGCCGCAATACTCCTCTCGTTGCCCCCCCTCAAAAATATACGAAATACGAATACTGTGTGTGTTCGTTGTGCCATGCTATGTCGGATCGGATCAGGTCGAGATCTTAATGTCATGACGTGATGTGTATGTTTGCCCGGTTCTATGGAGTGCCAGAGAAGGCTCCGGCTCTGACTCTGGCTCTGGCTCTGGCTCCGGCTCTGCTTTTAGCTGTATAGCTTCTCTGCTATGCTATGCCAGTGGTATTGTTGGCTCTGGCTGACTGCCTGATAGACGAGATATAGTTTGGTGGGTTGTTGTAGAGGAGGAACGACAACGACGACTCTCCGACAAATAAAAAACAGGAAAACGCACAGTGAAAGCAAAAAAGCACCCGAATGCCAACCACATTTAATGTGATATAGTATATTGGATGGTTTGTGCTGTTGGGTGATTTGGTATCTTTTTGCTGGGTGCCGCCGCCGTTGCCGCTGCCGCTGCCGCTGCCACCGACGACGACGACGCTATGCCGCACTGCTACTCCTCTAGTTTCGTAATGAATTGGAGGTATGATGATGATGATGGTGATGGGGATAAAGTGGAGAGAATGCCATCGTCCGGGTAGAAGACGGGCCTCGGACAGGGGAGACAAGTCAACAGCAAAAATAATAAATGGAATGAATTCGTGTCGGTCTTTGAGCGCAGATTTTTAGTGTTGCCAATGATGTGGCAATGGGGTAATTTGAGTGTTTAGTTCGCGTTCGATGCAACCAACTGGAGTGTTTTTCTTCTTTTTTTTTTTTTTTTTTTTTACTTATGGGTACATTACACTATGCTACACTCTACACAAACACAACAGGGTTGGTATTAACGCTGAGCTGAATACCTAACCCATCATCGATTGGATTAAGCCGCGCTACCACGCCGCACCACAACTCATTAAGATATGTGCAAGGGGGAAACACAGTGAAGAGCCGATAACATTTGTCACTGAAGCCGATTGGATTAATTTTTTTTTTTTTGTTTAGAAGGTGAAGTAGCGGTGATGGGCGCTTTTTTTCCTTTCTCAGGATGACAAGAAGGGA
Source organism: Volucella zonaria (assembly GCA_963966105.1). Lineage (NCBI taxonomy): Eukaryota > Metazoa > Arthropoda > Insecta > Diptera > Syrphidae > Volucella > Volucella zonaria. Next base: position 35,844,504 of record OZ014530.1, on the reverse strand, counting down.
GGTCTTACCTTGACAGGTAAGTCAAATGATTTGGTTAATTGGATCGAATTTTGATTGCACTTTCTGTTTGGTTAATCTTTGACAGGTTAAGTGTAAAAGCTGACTAAGAACTAGCGAGTAACTATTAAGAATTGGTAAGTACTTACCAAGCCTAATCGATACCAATAGTGTGGTATCTACCCTGCTACCTATAAACTAATTTTCGAACTCAACAAACCAACGAAAGTCAGACTATATTTTAGGTTCACCACTATAATTACTGGTCCCAGTTCAAAGAAGCTAAGAACAACCATTTTTAGAGACAAGTCTAAAGACAATGTGTAATGAGGGAACAGAAGTCTTTTCCAGAATCTCTTACAATCCTTACGATTGCCAAAGAACGCCCAAACTATTCCGGAACTACTGATATTAAGTGAGAGCGGTACTCTAAAGATTTTCATCGACTTGATTCCATCTTAACTCGAAAACAATGCAAAGAAAATCTGTCAGAGAAGTAGAATGTATTGTATTGTATGTATTTTATAGAATGCAGTGATTGGTATGATGGTATGACCATCGACTTGGTCCCATTTAAGCTCGAAAAACAATGATAAAAAGACCAGGGAGCACGATGTTATAATTTTATAGGATGCACGGACTGGTTTGGTCCTTCAGTCCGCCCCTTTATTATAAATATTTTATCAAATATGATATCTTCCTTCTTTGCAGTAAATAGACCAGTTTCCGCAGTAAAACCCAAATGAGAACAATAGACCCAACTAGTAATGTAACTGGCTGACCAGTAAGTAACGAATTGATGAGGCCTAGGCGACATCTACGAACCTTTGCTGAAATAGACCGGTTAAAATAAAGTCAGACCCCAAGGATAAACTATAATTATTAAGCCTGCTCTTTTTATGTAGACCCCAAGATAAGGCTAAGATATGGACAGCTATAAAACCGCTGATTTAACATCGTTCTAATTGGGCTGTTTTTGGAAATATGGTTGGCAAAGTATATGTCGATACGATGTGTTATTTGTTTACGAGCTTACTGTAACTTGGCTAACATCTAATGATTTGAACGTTTACTTATTGTTCTATCTATGTGCTCTTGAAACAAGCAAACCATCCCTAATTACGCTATCAAATACTATTGAGACCTAAGCAGTGGCTTTGTGGATAACGTAAACAAATTCTACTAAACTAAATGTTAAAAAAATAAATAAATAAATTTAAGAGGAAAAGAACATCCTTGCATGTCAAGCCAAAAGAAAAAAAAATCACCAAAGAGGCTGATTTCAAGACGACGTCGACTTATTTTTGTATCGACCTGGAGCAGGCTTTGATTAAGCCTTTTGCTTCAAAGTTTGAAGATATCTCAAAACCCTGGTTATCATCAATAATCGTATTGCATCATGGTTGCTAAAATCTGGTTTTTGAGTGATTTATATCCTGACTACTCTAAATGAATCCTTCATCATAATCAAGACCAGAACCAGGCATATGCATACTACTAAATACGAGGGTAGTCCTAGAAGTACTCGTTGTTTAAAAAGAATGACTACTGTAGAAAGCACCAACCTTAGAATGCTTAAATTTTAAAGTTTGACGACGCTATGTTGTTTACTATTTGTATCACTATTAATAGCCATCAATATGAGAGCTCTCAATGAATTTTTAAATATGGAAAAAATTGGTCATCGATATGTGATACAATATTTTCATTTGAAGGACCTCAATCTAAACACCATCAAAACGGAACTGGATTCTACTTTGGGGGAGTCTTCTCCTGCGTTTACAGCAATAAAATATTGGGTGGCAAGGCCGTATGAGTTGCCAAGACGAACATCGCAGTGATCGACCAATGAGATGAGCTCATCAGAAATGTTGAAAAAAATCCACAAAATGGTATTGAATGACCGTTGATTGAAAGTGCGTGAACAAGCAGATATGGCAGGCATTTCAAAAAGCGCTGTACATCACATGTTGACTGAAAAATTGGACATGAGAAAGCCGTGTAGGGTCTCGAGATTACTCACAAGGGAACAAAAACAGCGACGTGAGGATGATTCAATCAAGTGTTTGGCGAAGTTTCGCAGGAATAAAGCCGAGTTTTTGCGCCGATTCATAACCATGGATGAAACATAGGTTCATCACTTCACACCCGAGACGAAGGAACAGTCATAGCAATGGATTCAAAGGGCAGAATCGGCTCCAAAGAAGGCGGAGATAATTTTCATTGATTATCTTCAGAAAGGAAAAACAATCAATGCGAGCTTATTGCAGCGTTTGAAAGATTAAATCACGAAAAATCGGACGCTGCACCAGTTCACTCATTCGTCTCCGAGATGAGTTTGTTTCATCACGCTCTCTATTCCTCAGATTTAGCCCCCTTGGATTATTTTCTATTTCCGAATTTGAAAAAATGGCTCGGTGGTAAAAGATTTGCCAACAGTGAAGAGGTGGAGTCTGCGATTGATGGCTATTTGAAAGAGCTCGGCGATTCTCACTATAAACAGGATATCGAAGGACCGAAGAGAAATAAACATATTTTTCCCCAATTTTTTTTGTGTTTTCTTTGTTAAGTCGGGTAGTTCTGGGACTACCCTCATAACAACATGGGTAGAACTGTTGGCTAATAAGCAAAAGTTGATCACTCCACGGATATCATCTGGTCTGGTTCACTAAATTTTGTTTATGAATTGCAAATGCCATATCTGATATCAAACCACAATCTAGCTAGATCTAACAAGATTTTCCGTTGATTTACTCTGAGCTCCCGAAATATATCCAGAAATATCTCAACCTTCTCCTTACACACAATTGAGAAGCCAGGCTTTTTTTCTAAAGAACTTTTTCATCTCTGGTCTTAGGTTTTAGTAGTTCGCAACTCAATCAACAATTCACGCAAATATCAAATAAGAATTTTGTGACTAGGCCAACTAAGACGAATGAACATCGCTTACTGTACACAGCGAAAAGGGCTCACGACTTTTTCCGACTCTGAACGGCGACTGATTCATAGCCAGATGTTTTCACGTGCAGAAATTAGCCATTATCAGTTAAAAGAACGGTGACGACAGGAATTATTTTTACTATTTTGCGGTGTCTGGCCTGAGAGTCGAATCCAGACCCTAAGGCGATTGACTACTTCGCGCTTAACCCATGCACCATAACAAATAGTATATTGACTTAGGACTATAGAAGCCTCATTGAGTTTATATATTAAGCGGATATTGATTAGATGGGATTACCACCTGAGATGGATAACGGTAATTTCCAATATAATTAACTATCCCACACAGCTTAGTGATTAAGAAGGACTCATCGTTACTCTATAGAGGTTAAGCTCGAACCTAAGTTGAGACAATATTGCGAGAAGACACGCTACGTAAAGTAACACAGACTTTGAATCAGCAATTTAGGAATCACCTCATCTCAAAGCAGAAACAATCAGCTACTGGATGTTGGGAAAAAATTCTCCAAAAGCCACATTAAATAATTAAGAAAAAATGGATACGATCATGATCACGATTACGATTAAGCGATATCAGTGATCTGATTTTTGCTATTTAAATATGTTGTAACAAATCAGAGGAAAGCAAACAAACTGTGTTAATAGGGGGTGAGGCATAGTAACCGAAGAAGAGTTATTGTTAAGCACCTTTAAACTGCGCATAGATGGTTCAGTGTTTTTTGCAGACGTTAAAGGAAATCATCCAATTAGAATAGTCCCAGTTTCAAACTGATGGTGATACGTTCCACATCATATAAAATACAATCCATTCACCATACCACCGAGAGTGGTTTGAGAGTCATTGGTTCAACAAAATAGTAATCCACTACGGGTAGTAGAGTTACACAAACAGTGGGGAGATCATATTCAATGTTATAGAAGCCGGTTTGGTTAGCTTTTTCAGACACAAATAACAAGTTTTTAGATGATAAAAGCCATTCGGATCGGGAGTCCAAAAACCCACATCAACAACATATTCATGTGCATGCCCGTATATAAGCGTCGGAACTTACTAAGAGCGTTAGTCTCTGGATCATAGATGAGGGATAAATCGTATGATCGTGCGGCTAATTTGATAAATAAGCCCACCTTGTCGAGGCTTTTCAAGGAATAAAAGGTATGCATTGAAAGCGTTTAGTAAAGTCCGGTTTTTTACGATGAAAGAGCGTGTTCTTAGTCTGGGGATCATATGCAGATCAGGGGCATATAGTACGATTGCTAAGTTTACGACCACTTATTCAGCCTTTACGAGTAAGCCAAGTTTATAGATTTCTAACATAAATGTAAAAAAGAAATATGCTTAATAGTCACAAGTCATTCGTGGTTGTAAGTTAATCAGGGATATGAGACTAGAAAATATGACTAAAGGTGCCCCGTTTCGTTTCACTGAAAAGACTGCAAAAGCAAATGATATCAACGGATTTTTGCGAATGGAAACAATATACGTACGAGAGCTGTTTGATGAGTAGTACCCGGATTGGAAGATAATATGAGTGCACCATTCATTTAGTATAACCTCTTTTAGCACGCCTGTCAAAATTTCGTGACAGTCCGACGCTTAGTTTTGTTTTGACACTCATTTCAAAACATCGTCTTAGTGTTTTTTTGAGACTATTGCAAAAGAGCAGTATCGCTCAGTGATCCAATTATTGTTTTTGAGTGGCAAAACCTGCGAGGAAATCAAGCCCATTCTCGATGGTGTGTATGGGACCCATTCACCTTGCCCTACAACCGTTTACCATTGGTTCGCAGAGTTTGGCCGTGGCCGCACGTCGGTTTTTGTTAAATCGCGCCCAGGTGGCTCAAATACGGTTACCACAGAGGATACCGTAGAGAAAATCCATGATCTCGTATTGGCGGATCGCCAAGTGAAAATTCGCGAGTTGGCTGAGATAGCAAGCATCTCAACTGAACGCGTTAGCCATATCCTGCACGAGATTTTGGCCATGAGAAAGCTATCCGCGCGATAGGTGACGCGTTTGAACACACCGGAGAACAAGCGCTATCGTGAGACCACTTCAAAGACGTGCTTGGCCCTGTTTCTGCGTCGTTTCGTGACCGTCGATGAGACATGTATTCATTGGTACACACCAGAAACCAAAGAACCACCCTCTGAACGTGCTCCGAAGAAGGCGAAGACCGTGCTTTCGGCCGGAAAGGTTTCAAAACAAAACTAAGCGTCGGATTGTCACCAAATTTTGACAAACGGACTAAAAGAGGTTATACTAAATGATGGTGCATTTTGGCTCCGTAGCGCCACCTATCTTCCAATCCGGGTACACATTAAACAGCCCTCATATGTACTTCCGATTCTAAGATTTGAGTGGAATTGTGATATCCGTGCACTTAGTTGTTTTTTTGAATGACTTTTTGAACATCAAATCTAAGCCGCTTCCATGGCACGAAATAGATTCAGAGCACGTTGCCTGCCACCAACATGTTGTTTTCTCTTAATGAACACTTCCGTGATTAAATCCAAAAAAACCTATTATCCCCTCGAAATGGCATCACTAAACCAAACACAAGCCGAACCACCTCCTTCAAAATGTACAGCACTCGAAAACAAAAAGACAGTTGAACCAAAAACAACGACAAAAACGGATACAACATTATTAATATAAATGCCCTCTCTTGTGCTCTGCTCTAAACGAAAATTCATTTTGATTTTCTTTGTGATATCCAAAGTTATTATCCTGACTACCGCACCATACCGTTATTTCCGCTGCCGTCACTAAAACCGACATGGCCTTAGCTTTTAGCCCATAGTCCGCACATAGCAGCACATAGCATAGTACCTACGTAGCCCTTAGCGGCTTATGCCTTTTTGTCAGGACGGATAAAACTGTTCGCTGCTGTTGCTACTGATGCTGTTGTTGATGTTGATGATACTGTAGGTATACTGGATGCCGATTGTGTTGCTGTTGTTGCCATCATTTGTGCCAGCTACACACACCTAAGATGAGCAAACTTCCGGCTTTTCTTCTTCTATGTATCTTTTCTCATCTGATACTTCTAACTTTGAATACTTTGTCGTCGTCGTCGTCGTCTTCGTTGAAGTTGTAGTTATAGTCCTCCTCCGTTGCCGACTCATTCATTATATTTCAACAAAACAAAGCACTTTGTGTGTGCAAAAAAAAAAAATTCGAAAAAAAAAAACAAGAAAAAGAACAGGGAAAAACATTTCATCTACAACAAAATCCTTCGTATCTAAAAACATTGCCCATGTTGCGAGATGTGTTTACCAAAAACAGAGGCCATCTGTCTCCTCGTCGTACACCACTTCACCTCCTATCGTCCTCTACCACATCATAAAAATTCAAGCACTTGAAAACATCAGCAACACTAGCAGATATACAAAAACAGAAACAGATACACAGAGTTGGGTAGAAAGATATATAAAAAAAAATACGAGTATATATGGAGATACAGAGAAACAAGAGACACTCCCACTAGAAAATTTGTACGCTTATACGAGCAGAACTAAAGCAACAACTCACATGACAGTTTCGAATAGATTTTTGCCTCATTCCTTCTCAAAAACCACCCACTTACTCGTACCCGTACTCTTACTCTTACTCTTACCACCCACCCACCACTTTACCTACTCCTTCTTCTTCATCTATCTATCTTCATCTGGTAAAAAAAAAAAAAAAAACCGAGGCAAGGGAAACTCCAACCTAAACCCTAACTCAAATTCTCTCTTGCTATGGATAGAACAGAGATATCTTCTACTTTTCGACAGTGGGTTCCTTGTTACTTTTACTTCAGCTTCCGTCTGTCTTTCCTTTCCATGCCTTGCCATGCCTTCAGATGTTGGCGTTGGTTGGCATGGCGCGGTGGTTCTTTTCTGATAGTGTGGTGTATCTTTTCTTCTATCTACAACAACGATAGAGAAGACTAAGGCAACGTCGTCAGAGAGGACACGGCAGCAAAAAAAAAAAAAATAAATAAATCGAAATAAATTGTCGGCAAAAACTCAAGAAGAAGCAAATTCTAGCAGATACTCGGGGGACATCAGAAACAACCAACCAAACCAAACCAAACCGAACTAAACAACCGACGCGACGTTCCGACTGACGGCAGAAATTCTTCTAAAAAAGCTTTTAACAGCAGAAGAAGACAAAACAGTCGAGAAACGACAACCACAAAGGGAAAACGACAATGACGATGACTATAACGAAAGACACACGCCGCCGACTAAACGACGACGACAACGACAACGACGACGATGACTCTCTTGATAGTAAAATACGATTCCAAGAGGGTGGAGAAAAACTGCTGCTGATGTTAGATAGGTGGGGGTGGTTGTAGCTTGCTGAGATGAATCATAAAGCAAGGGGGATGGAGCAGAGCAAAGAGAAGTGTAACGAAAAAGCGTAGCGCACAAGACATTAATCAAACATTTTTCAGCTAAGAACAAACATTTTTCAGCTAAGAACATTCCTCTTGCCCTCTTGTCATTTTTCACCCACTTTTACAACCACCTTGTGTATCTTTTCTCTGCCCAACTCCGTGCCTGTGGCTGAGGATTTTCATTTTTTTTCTCTCCTACCATTTTCCTTTGTTTTGTTCCGCCACATTTGCGAGAAGAAAAGCCAATTGCCAGTAGTCAGTAGTGTTGCCAGTTGTGAAATGAGATATCCGATAGGCTTTTCCCAAAGTAATCACATTTTTTTTTTTTTTTTGAGTTAATCTCATATTTTATGTGGGCTTCCTCAAGGGTCAGTCCTTGGGCCGCTACTTTTTGTTATACTTTTTATGTAGGAACATTTGGTAGGGGATCGTCCCCACTTTATTTTTTCTGTTTTAGTTTGATTTCCATTCAGAACTCCACTGTCGACAACAAAGAGTAACTGAAATAATAATAAGACGATAGGCGTGACTTTGGATCGCTGTTGTCGACCATCACTAGAAGAACCGCTGACTGGTACAACGTGGGAAACATCTTCAAAGCTCCATGCTTACAATATATAGAAACAGATTGAAAACAAACATAATCCTAACTTTTAGATATTCCTTCAAAGAAAACCGTAGACTAGCGGAAACTAAAGACTGACTTAGAAATTCAGAATCAAATAAAAAATTTTTACAACAAAGCCAAAAAACCCTCAAGGGTATAGTGCCTGTATTTGAACAATATTTGATTAGGGCTTCAAGATGGATTGGCCAAATAAAAACCGGCTGACGAAATACGAGTAGTTCTTTTCATTCGTTGAATGAAACGGGGTTGATGAACTCCAATATCTGTGTGTTGAAAGATTATGTGGGATGTGATCGAAATATGTATGGCATACTTTAGGATTTTAAAGGGAAAGAGCATTTTCCCATTTTGCTCAGCCTGGCAAATCATCTGTAGAAAGTTGGTATAGACAAGCTAGTTCCAAACTGATACTCTACGACCTTCTTTTCAACCGACTTTAGGAGCGCGTTTTACGGTATTCGTCGTGGGAATCTCCACAATTCAGCTAAATTTACAATCTAATCTATGTAGGATCTAGCTTTGGGATTCTGGCAAGAAAATTGTACACGTTAATTTTGGTTTGTATGAAGTTTGTATGAGGAAGGCGAAGAGAGGAGTAACAGTCTCGACCTACGGCTTCTTTAATAGCAGCCTTGCCTGGTAAAGCAGAATGACCACAGGCAGGGCTAATAGCTTTGCAAAGCAGCTCTAGATAAAGCTCAGATTTTTCGGGGTTTGGCGGACTGATTAAAAAGCATTTGATAGAAGATGAGTTCAACACCTTTTGTCGTATACTGATGGGTGCCTAGTCCTACATATACAGGGTGAATAACTCGAACTCCAACTTTTTAAAATGTTATAATTTTTTTATTTTTTGATAAATTTTATTATGCCAAAGCAAAAAATTTGGGAAAATACATCAATTTTCAAATTGTATCAGTAGTTTTCAATATGTTCACCTTTGGCGCAAATAATGGCCTTGAGACGGCCGAAGAAAGCATCGCACGCTGCACGCAAGTGGCTCTCCGCTATTTTGGCCCATTCCCGGCGAAGTGCTTGTTTGAAGTGGTCCAAACTTTGGTATTTTTTAGTGCCAACCTTCGCCTTCAAAATACCCCAGACAGACAAATCCAACGGATTTGCATCCGGAGAATTTGCAATACAAATGAAGTGTGGAACATTGTTTTTTAACCAATCTTGGTTGACGCGCGCTTTGAGACGGTGCCGAGTCTTGTTGAAATGTCCACAATCTCCGACCGAAATGATTGTTTGCCCAAGGCTTCAATACTGCTTCTAAGACAGTTTTACGGTATACGATCGCATTAATTTCGACACCACGGTCCAAAAATACGAGCGGAGAGCGACCATCGGCGGTTTTGGCGGCCCAAACCATCACCATCGGTGCTGCCTGCTTTGTGGTGGCCGCCCGAAGGTGTAAATTTTCGAAGAACCTCTCTGGCAAGTAAGCTCGGCCATTTTGTTTGTTGACATATTGCTCGATAACAAATGGCGACTCATCGGAAAAAACCAAATTCGGCAACTCACCACTTTTGTGCAAGCGTAGCAACTCCTTCGCTCTTTCGACCTTAACTTTTTTCTGTTGCGGTGTAAGATCGTGTGCTTTTTGGAACTTGAATGGCTTGAGCCCAAGCTCATTTTTCAATATGTGTTGCATCCGTTCCAACGATATGTTGAGCTCACGAGCCATTTTTCTTCCACTTCGACGCGGATTTCGCTCAATTCGAGCCTTCACTTTCTGAACCATTTCTGCCGATGTTGCTGTTTTTTTATGACCACCTCCATGGCGTCATGCAACGCTGCCAGTATTACGGTATGGTTCGGGATACAAATGATATATTCACGTTGGGGTGCTGGAGGACACTAACAATAGCTACTTGTGGTTTTTCAGCCAAATATAAAGCAATCACACTATCACGTTTGAATTCCATCGCGAATAAAAATTTTTCAACACAACTGAGACGCATATCGTTTAAAAGGCTTGTAAATAATAAAATTATCAGTCATGTGTCAAAATTTGAGCTCACTGTGATGAACGGTTTGGAAATTGTAGCAGTCTGAGGTCGGTTGCAGTTCGAGTCATTCAGGGTGTATGTTACCTACGAGGGCGGGTCAATAAGTCCGTGCATTTTTGAATTTCTGACCTCTTTACTGAAACAGCAACACTGCTCCTGTCAACAGGCATCTGTCAGTTGACTCCTGTCAAAATTTAAACTTGCTGCGTCAGTTAGTTTGTGTTTGACAGCTATTTTTATCAGACTACTCACTAATTTGAGGAGAAAATGGAAAAAAGTGAATTTCGTGTGCTTATTAAGTGCGAAAAAAAACCATTACCGAGACCAAGGCTAAGCTTGATAAATACTATGGGGACTCTGCACCATCGATTTCAATGGTAAAAAAGTGGTTTACTGAATTTCGTTGTGGCCGTACAAGCACTGAAGATGCCGAACGTCCTGGACGCCCAGTTGAGGTCTCTACACCCGAAACAATCGAAAAAATTCACGATATGGTGTTGGCCGACCGAAGATTGAAAGTGCGAGAGATTGTGGAAGCCGTAGGGATCTCGCATGGCTCAGTGGTTTCAATTTTGAATGATCACTTGGGCATGAGAAAGCTTTCCGCAAGATGGGTGCCGCGTTTGCTCACAGTCGACCACAAACGCAATCGTGTAACAACTTCACAGGAAGGTTTGGCGTTGTTTAATCGCAATATGGAGGAGTTTTTGCGCCGTTTTGTAACCGTGGACGAAACATGGATCCATCACAATACACCAGAGAACAAACAACAGTCAAAACAGTGGGTTTCTAAGGGTGAATCGGCGCCAAAGAAGGCCAAGGTGGGTTTGTCAGCCAATAAAGTTATGGCGACTGTTTTTTGGGATGCACGCGGGATAATCCACATTGACTACCTTCAAAAGGGAAGAACAATCAATGGGGAATATTATGCCAACTTATTGGACCGATTCAATGACGATTTGAAAAAAAAACGACCTCATTTGGCCAAGAAAAAAGTTCTTTTCCACCAAGACAATGCAAGGGTGCACACATGTGCAGTTGCCATGGCAAAAATCCATGAATTGGGCTATGAATTGCTCCCTCATCCACCCTATTCTCCAGATTTGGCTCCGAGCGACTACTTCTTGTTCCCAAACCTGAAGAAATGGCTTGGTGGAAAAAGATTTGACTCCAATGATGAAGTCATCTCGTCATTTTGAGGACCTCGACAAATCATTTTTTTTGGAAGGGATAAAAAAAATTGGAGAAGCGTTGGACAAAGTGTATAGAGCTCAAGGAAGACTACGTTGAAAAATAAAATTATTTTTTTATCAAAAAATCTGTGTTTTAATCAAAGTCACGGACTTATTGACCCGCCCTCGTATATTTTGATGACGTAGTGTCAAATGTAAATAAGGTAGGGGCTTACTGAAAGAATTCCATTGAGCATCAAATAAGTTGTGTTGCAGTACAACTTTTTTAGTGTACATTTGCGGGAAAGAAAGCCAATAACCTGAGATGAGCCACTTGAAGACCAAAACTCACATCTAGATAAGAATAGCAAAGCAACTAAATTATGGAAATTATGTTTCCAAAATTCTTTTTTATTCAATACAAAGAGGATTGAAAACGACATACATATACAATACGTTTCTATCAAGTAATTTACGACTTTAGTCAACTTTCTTCGTACACTGGCAGCGGCGTGAATAGGGTCATCCATCAACATCATTTTAAATCAATAGAAAAACGAAAAATTTTTATGAAAAATGATGATCTGATTTTTATTTTAATCTAAAGTACAAACTCTGAGGTTAGTAACGGTATTACAATATCTGTCAAGTGACTACAAGTTGTATTGGCGTTGACTTTATCTTTAACATAGCTCCAAAGGAAAAGAGCTAATTGTGTTAAATCGCACGATATCGCCGGACAATTGAAGTCTCCATTTCGAGAATCCACACGTCCAGGAAATCTGTCACGCAATGGACCCAAGGTTTCATCACCTGTGTGGCATGTGTCGCCGTCCTGCTAAAAATAGTTCCTAGCATCAATTCCAGGCAGAAAAAAGTCGGTCAACATCGTTTGGTAACGCAATCTATTTTCGAAGAAATATGGCCCAATGACACCGCCAGTCGAAAAACCGCACCCAACTGTCACTCGTTATGGATGGAGAGGTGGTTCCACTATTTCGCTCGGGTTTTCGGAGCCCCAGATGCGATAGTTTTGTTTGTACCCAGGAAAATGAAAATGAGCCTCATATCACTCAGAATAGTTTTGCGTAAAAAATCACACATTTCCAGCACCTAATCGACATTGTCAATGGTCTGCTGGTTTTAACTCTTGTGACTCTTGTGTCAACTGGACACAAGCATGCAGGCGGGTAGGCCCAATTCCTGTGATCGTCTCGAAATGGACACGCCTGAGTTTTCAGTTACACTCTCAGCTAAGGCGGCAATATTTTCAGCTGACCTTGCCAGACGAACACGAGTTGGAGTCTTCACATAACTACCCTGTCAGAGAGGTTCAAATTTATCGATTAAATTTACTATACCAGTGCAAGAAGGCGCTTGATGATGATCTAAAGCAGTACGAACTTTACGAAACGAATTTTCACTAATTTAACACGTTGTGTGAGTGTGTATCGATCCACATTTAACGACTTCCTAGTTTTTACTTATGAATGGTTATTGCAATGGTAGTTGAATGTTGACAGTTCAACAACGGCGCGAAGTTTTAAATGACACCTCTTGTTGTATGAGATGTTTAAATCATTGTCGAAGTCTCCAGAACCGATATAGGCTTAACCAGTCGGCTGTCTTACAGGCGGAGACATACTCGTACACAGTGCAAATGACAATGGACGATATTGTAAGGAATGGTTATCTTCGTCTATACCGACAACCAAGCAGCGTTTAAGGCCTTACTGAACCGTCTCGACACCGCCAACTAAGTCTTCTTTAAATGCAGTCTACTGCATACTACTGCTATGCATTCTAGTGTGCTAAGTGGCGCTTGCTGTAAGAGTGATGATGATATGGCGGAGAACTTCCTCAGTCAGTCGGAAATGCATAGAAGGCAGCCGCCACAAGTTCATGAAATTTAAGCATTATGCCTTGTTTATATAAAGGATGATTTTTTTGCTCCTTAGTTTTTCAGTGTTATATTTTGGACAGCTTACGCGTGATTCGTGACATATGTCAAAGTTAAACATGCTCAGTTAGCATTGCCATTTCATCATGGAAAGACTTACACCCGAACAACACTTACAAGTTATTGAATTTTGATAAAATGTGAAAAGTGTTTTTCGCGCACTTCGACCATTTTACGGTCGTCATAATCAACCTACTGAGCAAGCAGTTCCAGCCATAGCCACCAAATTTCGCACCAGTTTCACGCTATTGGGCATCAAGTCACCTTACCCGTATGCGTAGAGCGCGTACTGAGGAAAATATTGCTGCCGCAACCTCAGGCAATACAAGAGCTGCCAATGTACCCGGAAAAAATGCACTATTTAGTGCGGTTTATGGCACGGCGGAATCATTGGCCCGTATTTTTTCAAAGAGAACAACGTCAATGGCGCCCACTATTGTTCAATGATTTCGAACTTTTTTTTGCCCAAAATGCATGAGCTAAACCTGGTCAACATGTTGTTCCAGCAAGACGGCGCTACACGCGAATCGATGGACCAATTGGGAAATGAGTTCGATGAGCAATTTATGTCTCGTTTTTGACCGGTGAATTGGCCGGATAGATCGTGCGATTTGACGCCTTTAGACTATTTTTTATGGGGATACGTCAAATCACTCGTCTATGGCGATAAACCAGCGTTAATTGCAGCCTTGGAAGACAACACTACACGTGTTATTATACTAGCCAGTATGCTCGAAAAAGTGATTCAAAATTGGACTCTCCGTATGGAGCACTTAAAACGTAGTCGTGATCAATATTTACATGAAATTATCTTTAAAAATGAAATGGCAAATATTGGCTTATTTAACTCAAATAAAAACTTCATACGCTTTTGCAATTTTCCTGTTTTTTTTTTGACAATTAAAAACCAAACTTTTAAAAAATCACCCATTATAAGTCTTGTGGTAAAATCTGACAGTAAGTAAAGGGTGTTTTTTTTAGAGGTGTACAAATTCAATATGAAATAAAACACTTGAAGCCAGTGTTAATGTCTAGGATATTAGCTTTATTTAATAGATAATTTTATGCCATTAGTGTTTAAATACGATATCGGGCATATGCGCGCCACGACTACCTCGAATGAAGCGCAATCCTGGAGTCCAATTTTCGACAACTTTCTCGAGCGACTGGGGCCGAGCAACACGGTGAATGTTGACTTCCAAATTGTCCAACATATCTGGTTTCTCGACATAGACCAGTGACTTCACATACCCCTAAAGAAAGTAATTTAAAGGTGTGAGATCACAGGAGCGTGAAAGCCAGTTCACATGTCCATTACGCGAAATTATGCGATCAGAAAATGTATCCCGCAATAACGAACGAAGAAGTCAGAAATCATATTTCTATAGCGCTCTCCATTGACAGTAATATTCTGGCCGGCATCGTCCTTAAAGAAATATGGGCCGATGATTCCACCAACCCATAAAGCATACCAAACAGTGAGTTTTAATGGTTGTAAGGGCGTCTCGACAAAGGCTTCTAGGTTTAACCAAAAATGGGCCTCATCGGAGAACAAAATTTTGTGTTGAAAATGAGGACCAAGCTGAATCATGTTTTCGGCCAATTCACCGATTCTACGACACGTATAATGGTCACACGGCTTCAACTCTTGCACAAGCTGGATTTTATAAGCTTTTAAGCCAAGATCTTTTCGTAAAATCTTCCACAAATTGGATGGGCATAGCTCCAATTGCTGTGCACGATGGCGAATCGCTCCTCAACACTGCGCTCCACAACGGCTGTAACTTTTTCTGTTGGCACTGTTTGTCGTCTTTAGGGATGGGCATTATCCACTAGAGTGAACGTGGCGTGAAAATGAGTCATCGTGCTCTGAATAACTAGCTCAGATAGATGATTATGTCAACCGTAAAATGGACGTAGCGCACGATAAGTTTGGCGAACCGAACCATGGTTTTCAAAATAAGTTTGCCCAATTTTCACACGTTGTTCTGACGTTAAGCTATTCCACGTAAAATGGCAAAACACATTATCAACTTTCAACTGTCAAATTAACAATCTGTAGAAACAATGTTGCCAGTTTAAAGACCAAACCTCTAAAAACACCCTTTATGATACAAACGAGAGAGACTCACTCAACAATCATTATTCTTTCGATCTAAGGCAATTTAGCTTGTATCGTAAAAGGATAAATGTTAACGAAGGAAAATGAGGCACTGCCAATATGTACTAGCACTACAGTTCGGACAATGATTGAGACTCAACTTAAATCAAGTTGATCTAGCTCAACAGACTCTAGTTTAGACCACAAAATTCGGTTGTTCTCGGATTCATTCGAGCACCTCAAATTTGAATGTCGGCTGTGGTTCCTTTTGTTTTTCCTGACAAAGCGTCTGTGAAAAGATATAAGGTGGTACAACTTGATCTGGTATACTCGTACTTGAGCAACATACTCGTAGCAAACATTTTACTATACTGAAATTTCTACTCAACTGGCAACGCTGTTTAAGACCACAAAAGCAGCAATAGCAGTGAGTGGTAGTAGGAGATAAACTCGCGTGGGTTGTCATAGAATGAAAACTGTCACTTATGATCGCATCACAAGGCTTGAACTTTACTTGGCCTCTCTTCTCCATACTCTAATCGATCTATTTGCTAATGTTTGCTTTGGTGAATGGCGAATGTGTCTCTGTCCAATGGCGAATGTGGTTCTAATGGACATTGTTATGGCTATTGTTTCCCTCGTCCTCTACTAATCCTCATTCTCATCCTCTTCCCTAGACCAAGTGGTGTGTGGCAGTGCCCCCTAGAATGGAACATTATCTCAGCGCAAACAAAACAAAATTTCATTGTGATTTTTGCGATTAGATATCCGAATCGAAAGGGGGTTGTGAGAAAATATACTCGTACACAGAGAGAGCCCACGTTTTGGTTAACCTATACGAATACAACATCAAAAAAAAAAAAAGCGAGAAAAAAAAAAGTCCAAAATGACAGACAGACAGACAGAAAAGTACGAGTAGAAGCAGCAGAATGCATTTGATTTGGTTGACTGTGCCGGCTGACGACTGTAGTTTTGCCCACCCTGCTACAAAAAATCATAGACTTCCCAAGGGGGTGCTATGGAATACGGTTCAGCGAATATCTTTCGACATTTATACAAGCGCACAAACACTTACATCATATACAATCTGTGCACGAGTACGAGAGTATGTAAGTGCGCAATGTTGTTGTTGTTGATTTGTTTGTTTTGTTTTTTGTTTTTTTTTTTTTTGTATTTTCTTTTCTTCTGTTTAAATAGTAAAAAGTGAAAGTAGCGTAAAAAGTTCTCTCTTTCGTCTTTTTTTTTTTTTTTGTATATTTCATGCACTTTCGTTCGTGCGTTCTCGCGAAGGTCATTGCATGAATGAAGTAATACAAAAAAAAGAAAATAAGGAGGAAGAAAAAAAAAAAACGAAACGAAATAATAAAAATACAAAACCCAACAACAAGACGAGAGTAATGTGTGTTTGTTTACACTCCAGAACGCCGGAGGGTATTTACTGGCTATAGAATGCTACGTTCTTCCCCCAGATCATCTGCACCCTAACTTGGGTGGGAATATGAAATTCATTTCACCTATTTTGCATCTCAGATCTGATGAATTGTTAATATTGGAGTGCATCAAAGGAGGATTGGCTATGTGGTCTGGAAGTAGGGTCCACAAAGTGCATTTTCATCTCTAGTTGGAAGAAAACAAAAGCGCATATCAACTGGTGGGTTAGAGTCGACGAAGGTGTTTGGTTTTCAAAAATCAGTGAAATGAACTTCTCTGCCCGACTGGTTGACCCAATTCTTTGGCAGTAGCTCTCTTTATTTACAACACACTTGTTGGTTTGTGACTGCTTTTCACAAAGCACGCCACTTAAGGCACAGACTTCTACTACATTATTCTTTGAGAATGTAGGCACGCATTCGCATATAGACACGATATAGCTGGGCTCTATGTGGCACTACCTTGATGATACAGATCGATCCGAAACACGTACTTTTGCACAGATAAGAACTCCAAGTATGGATGGATATCAACGTCATTCAGGGCACAGGACTTTGCGTTTCCCAAAAGAAATTGGTAGTTCCAGTTTACTAAGTATGCTATGAGCATTGTTTCATCTATCATATCCTGCCAATCATTTGAGCAAAGTCGAAAGGAATTTGCGAATTTTGCTAACACTAGGCATAGACGGACACGAGAACGCCATTGAATTGACCAGATGGGATTCAAATTTTCGCAGAATAAGGATTCCTTTTGGAATCACGTTTTTTTACCGTCTGTGTAAAAAAAAAGGCCTACAACCAAAGACTTTTTTTCTGAAAACCAGACAGACAATTCTTATTCTTCCCTTATAGAAGGGGATGCCTTGTTTGGCACATATTGTCGTAGATTTACAAATATGCACAAGACAGAAACCCTGGCCACTTTCTCGCCCCCAAATCTTAAGTATGTACCTAGTACTAGCAAATTTGTCGGTACACGAAATGAGCACATTCCTTCTTAGGAACCAATGAACGCATTCACTATTTAACAAGCGACATTTATGCAAAGTTCCCGCGTAAAAAGTTTTTGACTTGCAATCATGGAATGGACCTCGTTCGAAAATCATTTTGGCCTGCAAAAATGCGGCTACGAAAAAGTGCGCAATCTATCGGATGTTGCGGCCAATGAAAATCACACGTACGGTGAAGTTATTTGAGGATACTGGGGCAACAGTCGAACGTGGAAAATCCGGCCGCCCGCGCACTGTGCGAACGCCATAAGTCATCAAAACCGTGGAGAATCGAATCATGTCTCGGGAGATGGATATTAGGAAGGACAGTGTCGGGCATCTTAAAACGATATTTTTTGACTCAGCGCATAGAAGAGACACACCACCGGCCACTTACTAACAGAAGCATTGAAACAGAAACGTAAGCCAAAATCGAAAACGTTGCTTCGCCAGTACGCGAAGAACGGTCGGTCACAGATGAATACTTTTTACTAAGGAAACAATTTTCACCGTTAAAGAATCGTTCAGCAAACAAAACGATAGAGTGCATGCTCCGACATCGCAACGTGCGTCCGTTCCGAGAGTTGAACATGGTCACCGCCCAGCTTCTGTGAATATTTGGTGGGGAGTCGCCTACGATAGAGTCACCGAGCTCCATTTCTGCGAAAAAGATATCAAAATCTCGACGAAACTGTATCAAACGGATGTTGTGGAGCCCTTTAACACAACACTACTCGCAAATAAACCGTGTATCTTTCAACAAAACTCCGCTCCAGCTCATAAGGCAAAAACGACTCAAACATGACTCAAAGACCATTTCATTTCCACAGATGATTGGCCATCTGGTAGCTCAGACTACGGTCCTTTCTGGAGACTTATGGCTTGCACTGCTCGACGTCTAAGTATTAAGTCTTTTAAATGCGGCCATCTCATGCATTGGAAAATGTTCCACTGCTCAGACGAGTACTGCAATCAATGAGTGGTCAGAGCAGCTTCGCCGTTGCTGACAGGCAAATGAGGGCCATTTCAAATAAATTGATCTACAATGTGCGTGATGTCCAATAAATAAAAAAAAGTTTTCATTTTATTAGCCAAAAACCGTGTGCCAAAACATTTGCACAAGTACAATTATTTGATTTTCTGATCCACTGCAGTTGTCACTGCGGCCTTTAGGATATTTTTGTGCTGGAACTCATCAATTTGAGGCCACCAGACAGGACAAAGAGCAACCAGTCAGGTAATAAATGACTTTCTTACCCGTGTAATTCTTTAACCATTACTCCAATATGTTAGTTCTTATTCCAACTTTTTCGGTAGAACGATGAGCTTAGAGTTAGGATACCAAAGTAGGGATTGTCACCTACATATGTACCTTTATTTTTGGCCCGATGATGAACATCAATTTAAGACCAGGTATCCAGCAGTCTAAACTTGACTTAACTAGGAAGCCAACCATGAAGTGAAAACCCAGCGCTGCTGGTCGTACCGAGTATGTTTAGGATGACATCTTTTATGCTTGTCTCGAGGTTGAAGTTGGTGCACTTGAACACATCTCTAGCGTCTTCGAAACTTTATCATTGGGACCAAGAATTTCAGCACTGACACCATACTCCAGTTCTCATATACTCGTATGTACAGAGTGCGCCATCTTTTATGTCGGTATGTAAACATTGAATAACTTTGACATTTATCAACCGATTAACTTGAGGAGACAACGTCATGCCGTTCATCAACGCTCAAGACGTTCCAATGAGCTGGTGTTAAGAGAGAGTGTTGCCGAGAACCCACATGTGTCGTATCGTCGCCGCGATTAACATTTTGGCGATATTGGAACCACCTAGCGGCGCATTTTGAAAGATGATCTGCATTTGTTTCCGTATAAAGTGAAATTGTCTCAAAGAATATAAGACAGACCTCCCACGTCGCTTGGAATACGGTCAAACAGTCGCTCCAATGGTTGACATTGAACCTAATTTTTGAAAGCACTCTCTGGCGCCGTTAACAAGCAAAATTGCCGCATTTGGGGAACGGAGAATCCACACGAGATCCATGAAACAGCATTGCATGACCAAAAAGTGAATGTTTGGCCGGCGTTGGCGCCAAAACCATCATTGGGACATTTTTCCTCAAAGAAAGAGAAACCGTCAATGGGAATCGATATCGCTGGATGTTGGGCCACAAATGTGTGAAAGAGGTCTGGACGGTTACGGATTTCAACAAGATGGTGCGGCATGCGACACTCCAAATCAAACAATGCAGTTTCTGCAATGAAAATTCCATGGGCGTGTGCTGTCAAAAAATGGCGACATTGACTGGCCACCCAGATCTCCAGATTTGACCGCCCCGGACTTGTCTTTCTGGGGTTATTTGAAAAGCAAGGTGTACGCCAGCAAGCCTCAGACCATTGACCAGCTGAAAGCAAACATTCGTGTCAAAATCATCGCTATACCGGTCAAGAGATGCTTGAAAAAATGATAGAAAACGCAGCAAAAGGCGGCTACAAAGTATCCTCAGATTTTCAGTCTGCACGATTTGGTATTTTCCTGGTATTCTCAAATTTTGACACACCCAAGTAAAGCCAGTCGGGCATAAAGTCGGATCGTGTTGATCATTTCTATTTCAGGAAGATTCGAGAGACCAGTCAAGAAGACCAGTTGTTTTCCCCTGAACGAATGAGTCTTGTCGCATTCGGTAGTACTATTTCTTTCCTTTTTTTTTATAAATTAAATTTTGGGTCTAAAAGTCAAAATGACTATCAGCGTAATATGATAAAATCCATCGCTATCGACTCTAAATTGGAATACGATGACATTAGCTCAATCTAAGGGTCCCCTTTTTTCTAATAGAAATCTACGTCCACTGACATTTGTGGAAGAACTTCAACAAATACGCATCAATAACGATTGCATTTATATTCCTTCGGAAAGCCAGTCAACTTTTTAATCCATAAAATCATCGAAGTTAGAAGCTTGTATCAAGTTTTTGGAAAGACGTGGGGCCTTGCTTTTGTCTGAACATTTCAAGCCACGTTGAATTCAAAGTATGATAGAAAATGGAAACACATTTGACTTTACTGAATGCGTTATGCCCCTTTGCGAAACGTAATGCTCTGATGAAACATCTATTCGTCTAGGAGGCTTCACTGAAGATGACTTGGAACATTTACTACGTACGTAATTTCTCTGCAAACACAAACAACTCCTACAGCCCCAGAAGAATTACGGAACGTAAGACCCCAAAATATAAAGTTCATTAAAAATTTTAATGCCAGCTGGTTGAAATACATTCGGTTGACTAGCGTCAACCACCATTGACGCCATAGCTGGATGTAAATTGCAGTCCTTATTAAAAAAGAGAAGACAGGAAGTTAAATAAGGCCACTAAGAATGAAGGCACTATTATTGTTAGTACAAGACGACAGCAATCTACCTCTGGCTTTGTCGGCAGCATGGGGAAACTTGGACTAGCAGGAATTCCTCCACATAACCCGAGTCATAATCAGATGGCTATATTAAAAATCATGCAAGACACGGCTTTTGGCAATTTGTAATTCCAGACAAGATAAGGATGTGAATATCTGGCACAAATATGTTACAATGGTAAATACGTAGAAATGGCAATAAACTTTGTCGATCGTAGATACTTCAACCTCTTGTGAATTCAAGCCATCCAGTATTACATATTACAAAATTATTGATTCGAAACGCTGCCCCTCTCTTGAGTTAAGTTGCAGATTCAACTTCGCCTCATTTGATAACGTACTTAATATACACTATGACAACGATTTGAACGCTTGAAGTCTTTTTTCTGTCAACTGCGGTTCGCAGAAAAACCAAAGATTCGCAGACATTTTCAAATCAAATTGACAAACTTTTAAGTCAATATCTTTTCCAAATCAATACAATTACAAACATGTGCTGATGATTTTGATATAATAGGAAGGGAAGAACCCCGCGATCTGTCAATGGAGTAAGTCACGAGGACAGAACTAAATATGTTGAAGATTAAGGCACATAGATCCCCTGTCTCTGATTAGCTACAGCTTCATTAAGACCAGTGATCTGGTCCCTTGTTACCCGGAAACATGTGCTGCATCAACCAGATAATTATGAATCCCAGAAACACAAACCCCATATGGCCAACAGCACGTTGGATTGTACACGGATTCAATGTGATCTCCCATATGAAGCACTACACCCTGAATGACTCGAACTGCAATTAACTTCAGACTGCTATAATTTCCAAACCGTTCATGACAGTGAGCTCAAATTTTGACACATGATAGATAAATTTATTATTTACAAGCGTCTCAGTTGTGTTGAAAAATTTTTATTCGCAATGGAATTCAAACGTGATAGTGTGATTGCTTTATATTTGGCTGGAAAACTACAAGTAGCTATCGTTAGAGCCCTCCACCACCTCAACATGAATAAATCATTTGTGTCTCGAACCACAGCTCGTTACCGTGATACTGCCAGCGTTGCAAAACGCCATGGAGATGGTCATAAAAAAACAGCAACATCGGCAGAAATGGTTCGGAAAGTGAAGGCTCGAATTGAGCGAAATCCCCGTCGAAGTGGAAGAAAAATGGCTCGAGAGCTTAACATATCATTACGACGGATGCAACACATACTGAAAAATGAGTTTGGGCTCAAGCCATTTAAGTTCCAAAAGGTACACGATCTTACACCGCAACAGAAAAAAGTTAAGGTCGAAAGAGCGACGGAGTTGCTACGCTTGCACGAAAGTGGTGAGTTGCCGAATTTGGTTTTTTCCAATGAGTCGCCATTTGCTATCGAGCAATATGTCAACAAACAAAATGGCCGAGCTTACTTGCCAGAGAGGTTCTTCGAAAATTTACACCTTCGGGCGGCCACCACAAAGCAGGCAGCACCGATGGTGATGGTTTGGGCCGCCATAACAGCCGATGGTCGCTCTCCGCTCGTATTTTTGGACCGTGGCGTCAAAATTAATGCGATCGTATATCGTGAAACTGTCTTAGAGGCAGTATTGAAGCCTTGCGCAAACAATGATTTTGGTCGGAGACCGTGGAGATTTCAACAAGACTCGGCACCGTCTCACAAAGCGCGCGTCAACCAAGATTGGTTAAAAAACAATGTTCCACACTTCATTTCTTCGACACAATGGATTGCAAATTCTCCGGATGCAAATCCGTTGGATTTGTCTGTCTGGGGTATTTTGAAGGCGAAGGTTGGCACTAAAAAATACCAAAGTTTGGATCACCTCAAACAAGCACTTCACCGGGAATGGGCCAAAATACCGCAGAGCCACTTGTGTGCAGCGTGCGATGCTTTCTTCCGCCGTCTCAAGGCCATTATTCGCGCCAAAGGTGGACATATTGAAAACTACTGATACAATTTGAAAATTGATGTATTTTCCAACATTTTTTGCTTTGGCACAATGAAATTTATCAAAAAATAAAAAAATTATAGCATTTTAAAAAGTTGGAGTTCGAGTCATTCACCCTGTAGTATGCTGGAAAGCAACAACAAATTAGCGGTGGCGTAAAGCACGCTCACCACAAATCCGCTCCATACCGCGTATACGATGGCACTTGACGTTTTTCTGCACCTTGTACCGCTTAGCTGGCTACAGTGCGCTACGGCCCATCAATTTGGCTACTTTAAGGGTCAACACAATTCTAACAGATTTACTCCTGACGTGCGACCCAATTAATGGCAGATGGAATTGCTTCCTGGGTCGATTCCAAAATTCTACATGAAAAGGGATAAATTGTATAAGATGTAGTAGCAAGGACAAACTAAATTGCTATCGTCCCAGATGGATGTGGCATCTTCTGCGCAGTTCCTGATTTGAATGTGTCTGAGTTATTTTCGGATACAAGGATTGTCTTCCAATCGGAAGCTTTAGCTGTTCGTAGGGCGATACAGCTTATGCGAATGGGTTCGATATCTACATCGTTAGCCAGGTTATCGCATAGTATTTCCCAAAGTAACATGCAGACAAAACCGAATAACACTATGCTGAGCACCAGCGCACTGGATGTATGAGGAAACGAGCTAGCCAAAGAGGAGCGGAACTTGAAAGGAAGTGAATGTGGTGGAGGAGGCCAAACGA
Source organism: Volucella zonaria (assembly GCA_963966105.1). Taxonomy (NCBI): domain Eukaryota; kingdom Metazoa; phylum Arthropoda; class Insecta; order Diptera; family Syrphidae; genus Volucella; species Volucella zonaria. The sequence continues at coordinate 35,820,760 of OZ014530.1, read as the reverse complement.
AGATCCCGAGGTTCGGTGTTACGACGAAGGAATCATCACAACTTTGGCATTTCTTCTTCTTCTTCTTCAAGTTGATGCTGAGGCAGCTTCTTAGTTCACCACGGGCTGTAGCGTCATCAAAAGCATCAAACAAAGTACGTAGCCTGTGTCAAAACTTTCAACGACTAGGTTTTTTTTTTATATAAAATCGTAACTAACGTTGCCGACCTAGAGACTGTATAACCTGCAAATCTCATTTTAAATGCACAAGGACATTTTCCCGTCGGATATACTCGTAGAAAAGCATGACGAATGATACAAATAAAGCGAACTCGGGCCGGAAACTGAGCATCTGAGAAATCTTACTAGACATCACAAAAGTCACTGCAGCTGAAGCCCAAGAAAAGTTGAATAGGCTAATGAACGAGAATCTGGTCCATCTACAGTACAATTGCAATTACAAAGTCTACAATTCAATGGCTTCTATTAAAAATAAACATTTCTGCCCGCGCGGATTTATTGCTCTCTTTAATCACTATGCCGTCAACTTTAATTAGCATCTTGTCTATGAAATTGTAGACAGTACAAATTGCTTAAGCATGATCACATGGCAAAGAGTGATTTTGTCCGAAACGTGCAGCTCATAAAACTAAGTCTAAAAACCATAATCCATGGGGGCACGTGGTTTTGGGATTTCACTCTTTTTTTAATATCAGAAACATCTGATTCATCTCAAAATCCATTCATTAAAATTCTATCCTCGTCCTTCAAGTCAACTTCAAATTATTTTCTTGGCATTTTATTTGCTTTGGAATAGCAGCGCAAAAGTAAACTACAAATAATACCCTCGTCCAATTAAGTTTTAAATGAAAACAAAACTTCATTCTCGTACTTTTTTCAGAATTGTATGAGTAACAACTCTGCATCCGCTAAGCACACTTAGTCATCGTTACAACATCCAAACTCATACATACTCGTACACTTAATTGCGTCAATCTAAAAACGCTAATCATAAGATACCTAATCGACGCGTATAAATACAACAAAAACGACATAAAAACAACGTAGAAAAATAAAACAGCGCCTATTCTATACTTCTATCGTATATTCCAGTAAACAAGATTCCAGATCGCAACATTGTCGTATTCGTACATTTCGCATTCTGCTCTCTATGCCCTCCTCCTTCTTCAGTTCGGGCAATGTTGTTCGTTCGGTTCGCCTTATCAATGACTCAATTTCAAGTTCCAGGGAAAACGATGTTATTTTATTTATTCTCATTTATGAGTATTATTCAGCGGAACGAACGAAGCTAAACAAGAATTCGCAACCGCAAACGCAATCGAAGTCGAACTCCAAGTCACCATCACTATCGCAATCAACCAGAGTAACCACTCTCGTACTCGACGAGCAAATTCAGCGATCATAATGTCATCGGATGGACCGCCAACCAACCAACCAACCAACGGACAGACGGACGAACGGATAAACATTTATTCGAGTTGTCGTGTCGCACTGTTTGTTTTCGTTTCTATGGGCCCGTCGGAGCCGCGGTGACTGATATCATTTATTTTTCACTCAAGTCTTATACACTGCTGGCTGATAACATGTATTCGCGCTAACAGACGCGCCAATTCAGTTGGAGCGCGCAAAATTATGCATTCTCAGCGCGCACTCAGCTTCAACTTGAAAAAAATGTGGCTTTTGTGTGAGCAAGCGGGTCTTTCTTTTTATCGCGGCGCACACGTTTGTGAAGGCTTTTTATTTCGCGCAAAATGATATATTCTTACGAGTATGTATGCCAGTGTCCCGACTGGTGTAAAGTCCAACGCACACTGTAATATAAAAAGCGGGACAGAGTCTCAATTTCAAAAGCTAACCGCGCTGCTGACATTGTCGCAATGTTCGCGCACAAACCTCTCTGTGGAACATGTGCTAATGTTTTTACTTTTTTTGTTTTTCAACATTTTTCCGCTTATCGTAGAGTTCGCGTGTTTGCTTTTTTGGGAGCGGTGTTTTTTATTTTATTATTCGCGAAAAAGAAGGTCAATTTGAAGAGCCTTGTTTTGGTGAATCGAATTCAATGGACATTTTGGGAATCAAAAGGGAGTGTCACATAAGGTAGACGGACGTAAAGTATTGTCTGATCCATGGAGTTGGGCACTTTCATCCTGGTCAGGTAACATATTTCATTGAAATCTGAACCCGCCAGTTAAAATATCAACAATTCATTCGCTCATTAGAGATGCATGGGGCTCTCAGCACGTGTACTGCATGCCAAAATCAGTAGAAAATCTCGCTTTCTAATGGGCACAATCTGTTATTCAAAAGAAAAGTCCTTTCCTGTTGGCTAATAAGCTAGGATTAACTTGTCCTTTATTTTGCTTTGACATATATTTGTCACCGCGTCTATGGAAAATCTCGAAACGACAAGAAGATATAAATAAGGTTACCACCGCCACACTCACATGACAAATATAAACGGATATCTTCATACCTGTTATGAAATAGAGTAATCCTTGTTAAGCCGAGAATCCTTATACGATGACCTGTATGTAGAGGCCCCGCGCAAAACTAATTCCTTTCACCACACTAAGGATCCCTGACGAAGTAGGGTATCAAGGTTGCGGCATATGTGGATGACACAGCAATTGCAGTCACGGAAAATTCTGGTGGATTCCGCCATAACCAATCTTTCAAGGTAGCCACACAAAGAGCCCCTTGGGATTAGCCCAGTAAAAACTGAGATCGCGAGAGAATATGCTAAGTAACACCCATAGAATCACCAAGAATTGACGGCGAATGGCTATTTGCTCAAAACCCTAAGTATCTACGAGTAATCTAGAGTAAGAGATAGACTCAGCTTAGAATTTGATACCAAATAGTCTATCATTGAATTTTATATGGGTAAGACAGCTCAAAATGCAAAAAGACATTGCAAAACCGAAAACAGTTCAAACGAACCAGGAATGACTGCAACGTCTTTCTTAAGCGTGTAAAATTCCAATACGACCAAAAACTGAGCCAAAAAATGCTACAATGTCCGAAAGGCAGTACAAATTTTTGGTCGTCCGTCAAAAATATTACGAATTCTGCTTCATCCTTCTTCCCAACGCTCATTTACAATGACATTCCAGCTGTCAGCTCTTTGGACAAGGCCAATCTGCTTGCTGCACACTTTGCGGCCAGCTCAACACTCCCAGATTGTGCTTTGTCTCCGTCTACACTTGAGTGCGTCAAATTTTAAGTGGGACAAATCCACTTTCGCCCTCGTGTAGTAGCAAGAGTACATAAAGATCTCAACATACATAAATCCGCTGGTCGAGATGGTATATCTCCCCTTCTTCTGAAGAGGTGTTCTTACACGCTGGCAAAATCACTGCGTAAGCTTTTTCATCAATCCTATTCTTTAGGACTCTTTCCGAGCAGATGGAAAACAGCATTTGTCCAGCCCATCCATAAAAAAGGCGAATCTTCCCTCTCCTCCTACAGACCCATTGCACTTACGTCCCTTCTTTCCAAGGTCATGGAAACCTTGATAAACCGTCAGCTCATGAAATATCTCGAAACACGAAAACTTCTTAATGACCGGCAGTACGGCTTTCGTAGCAACAGGTCCACTGGTGATCTAATGGCATGACTCACTGAAAAGTAGAACCAAAGCGTACATCAATCTGGTGAAAGCAAGATAGTTGCGCTTATATTTCTAAGGCATTTGACAGAGTTTGACATCAGAATTTTTGTTGAAAGTACGTGCCTTTGGGACCGACGATTCTCTTCTCCGATGGATTAGAAATTACCTTACGGAACGTTCAATTCAAGTTGTGTTGGATGGTTTCAAGTCTGATATTCACAAAATAAATGCTGGTGTGCCGCAGGGCTCCGTTTTGTCTCCAACACTCTTTTTAATTTTCGTCAACGATCTCTCGTCTGCTACTTCTCATCCAATATATTCCTTTGCTGATGGCAGTGCTTTCTGCTTTTCATATTCGCTCCTGGACTCACGTCCCTGCTCTACGATAGCGTATGTTAAGATCATTAAATTCTGATATTGGCAGCATAACTAATTGGAGAACCACTAACAGAGTAGAATTTAAATGGCACTTACATCGTCGAAACCGAAAATTTTCCATTCTCGGTATGTGTGTCAGTGATAACTTACGTTGGAATGACCATATACTCGGTGTCGTCAAAAATGCTACGAAATGTCTACATTTCCTCAAGCGATGTAAGAAATACTTCACCCCCTCTGATCAGGCCTCAATATATAAGGCGTTGATCTGACCGAAATTAGAGACAATGCCCACATCTGGTCGAGTGCGCCCGAAACATCTCTGCACCTGCTATAAACTCATAGTTTATACTAATATCAGTCAGACAATGGACACCCTTGAAGACCGACATAATGTCTCATGTCTCACTCTGTTTTAGCGCTATTTCCACCACCAGTGCTCCAAAGAAATCGCTAGTAGCATTCCGCGCCTTCAAACTTTTAGCCGTAACACCCGTCTCGCTATGAATACTCATCAGTATACCCTCAAGCCCACTTTCCTACGTACTCTGAAATATCGTGATTCTTTCCTAAGCCGTACAACTCACTTATGGAATGCCCTGCCTAGCTCTTTATTCCTCGTCATTATAACCTTCAAACATTTAAAACCAACATTCACCGGTACCACTCTTACTAACCTCCCTGAATTTCCTTCGCCCGCGCTGTGTACAAGCATTTTAAGCGTGTTTAAATCCCTTGTAGGGCGCGCAAATTATAAAAAAAAAAGCCAACGCCTTGGCACAGAATGTCAAATAGGCATTTATTCCATCCTCAGACCTGCATTGGAAATCCATGTCCTCCTGATTCCCGTTGACATGTTCGTCAAACTTCAAACAAACAAGCCAGAAAGAATCGTCATAGCTGACCTTGGATAAGATCAGTCACACCGGAATCCCATTAGGCAACTCAAGCATCCCAGATAAGATCGACTTAATGTTCAATCATCACATGCTGCATGCCAACTCATTTTAAAAGCGGGAACGATAACGATATAGCAATCCCGCGATTATGCTTGCCTCTAACAAGTTCTACAACTTTCAAGGTAACTGCAAGGCTTTGACTTACAATAATGGGACGACGAATGTCTATGAAACCAAAAAAAAAAGCACGTGCTTGCGAGAGTTTACACTCTTAAAATGCACACAGCACGGACGAAGCTTATTTGCCTTTACGAGTAAGAAATCCCAATCGAAAAACAAATTTATTCATATACAGGGCAATACAAGATGAAAACCGCTTCCTAGTAAACACAATAATAGCCCATTGCACCAGCGGTCTCAACAAAGACAACATTAGCTTAGAAGTTCTACAGGGGACTAAGCAACAACAACGTGAATGACTGTAATTCTCAAATGTAAAATCAGCACTGAAATTCGCGAAGGCTCTTCATTTGTAAGGTTAGAGTGGTCATCATTTGAAACTTAGCTCAGTTGTGAGATCACAGAAGAAGCACAGGAATTTGTTAACGAATTTACTAAGGTCGGTGACTTGTATTTTGACGGAGATCATTCAAATCTTGGAAGTGGTAACTGTCTAGGAATTCCATTTCGATGCATTGCAAAGGAAATGCACCGCAGATTCCTCTCTTTTTTTATCCCTGCAGCTTCCGCATCATTATATAGAGATTGATCAGCTCTTCAAGTCATTCCGAATATAAGAACATACGTCTGCCATATACATAAGTCTAGATCTCTCACGAATACCCCGATGAATCACTTATTGCTGTCCTCGGGGGAGGTGGTGATCAGAATCTGGCCAGCTCTCACTGGTTATAATCTGTAACTATGGAAATCAGGAGCCAGAGGCTTGGGTTCGGTTGACCCGTGGTAAAAACCTAGTCCTTTCAGTTGGCTCAATCTGGGATTGCAAACACACAACCAAACAATGGAAGATGTCAAGGTAAGTCGTGGTGAAGTTCATGCCTTCTTTCCTCATTTAACATTTAATTACTTTGCGTTGGCACACTGTGGGGACCCTCGTAATTCACACGTGATAATCTATCCGGAACACAAAAGAATGTGATTCGTTTGCGGTCTTTTGCCATCCTCAATTTTTTGGTGTTCGCTGTTAGAAATATCCAGGCTGCCAAACTGAAGACGAAACAATGTTATGGTAGCCTGAAGGATTGGTGTATCCAGAGAACATTCCCAAGTCAAATCCTTTGGTTGTTTGACTTCATGACTTCACAAGGTTTCGATTCGCTTCTTACTGAAATCTGGGGATTGAAGTCTATGCTGAACTCGATTTCAGCAAATTGAAGGTCGGTTGATTTGACAAGGTCGTCACGCAGCGGAAGCAGACGAGCATGCCCTACATTTAACTGGTTGATTGCCGGCCACGCATCGGTGCGAGGTCTGGCCGTCAAGTTTTTAAAGACTCACTATGTAACTGAATGAAATTTAAATTAAACTACGCACCGGTGCGTGTGTGTATTATTGTTACCTTACTTATTGCATTTTAAAATTTATGTAAAGTAGTCATGTAGCACACGATTGGGCAACAAATTTTGAGTTGAAAAAAAAGAAGAAAAAACGGCCACCGTAATGGTGTTTTAGTGTGCAGTAACAACATTTTGGGGGCAGCTATTGAGTTGATAATGTACATACATACAAAAGTAAGGACTTTTCTAATGACCGCGGTGTAAACCGAGATCATTTCTTTTGGTTTGTAACTTGAGCATAGGGCCTGGCACCTTTGTGCGAGCGGAAGACAACTAGAGTTTTCCTTCTAAAACATTTTCTTTCCATCTCAGTTTGCTCTCTAGAATGAAATGAATGAAACCTAGATAAGAGGGTATATCCAGAAGTACCCGACCTGACGTATAGATGGCGGTTGTTGTTTAAAAAGAATGACAATTGTAGAAAGTACCAACCTTATAAAGTTTAAATTCGAAGTTTGACAACGCTATGACGTTTAGTATTTGTTCGGCAGCCATCAATAGTGAACGCTTTCAATGAATTTTTAAATATGGAAAAGTTTGGTCATCGCTTGAGTGACACAATACTTTCATTTGAAAGGCCTCAAACCAACCAGTGCCGCGATTACTCGTGATGATGTTTCAATCGACATTAAGCGAAGTTTTAAAGCCGAGTTTTTGGGGTCCATCACTTCATACCCAAGATGAAGGAACAGACAAAACAATGGACTCAAAGGGAAGAATCGGCTCCAAAGAAGGCGAAGACAGTTCCATCTGCAGGCAAGGTCATGGCGTCAGTTTTTGGGATACGTGTGGGATAATTTTCATTGATTTCAGAAAGGAAAAACAATAAAGGACGTGTACGTAGTCCTGCCATAAGTTCTGTTACACAATTTCCACCGCTTATCGTTCAAAACTTCTTGCGGGAATAGAACTTGTACTTGTCAGTTTGGTATCAGTTTGCAAACATTAACATGGAGTGGGGCGTTAAAGAAGATCGAGTCGCGGTAATAGCGTTGCATAAGTGCGGAAAGAGTGCTGGCCAAATTTTCGAGTTGCTAAAACCACTCGGAATATCGAGAATATTCGTTTATCGGGCTATTGCTCGCTTCGGCGAATTGTCTGGAGTAGAGGACAGGCCAAGAAGTGGTCTCCCGACCGTCGTCCGTACGAATGCGGTAGTAAAGGCAGTGCGTGAACGAATTCGGAGAAATCCCCTTAGGAAGCAAAAAGATCATGTCCAAGGAATTGAATATATCAACCAGATCTATGTCTAGGATTGTTCGGGATGATCAGCATATGAAAGCCTATCGCCGGTCCACGGGTCATCTTCTAACTCCTCAACTACAAAAATTTAGGCTGGAAAGATGCAAGCGACTTTTGCAGTGGCACGCGGACAATGGCCATGAAAACATTCTGTTTACGGATGAGAACATTTTTACCATAGAAGTTTTCAACAAATAAAATTACAAAATTTATGCCACTTCATCTAAGGAAGCGAAAAAAGTTGTTCCAAGGGTTCAACGTGGACATCATCCCGCTTCCGTAATGATTTGGTGTGGGATCTCTCACCATGGTTTCACATTCCTCCATTTCTGTGAAAAAGGCGTAAAAACTGGTGCAAAGGTTTACCAAGACGATGTGCTAAAGGGTGTTGTGAAGGGTTTTACCAATACCCCTTTCAATGGATACAGATGGATCTTCCAACAGGACTCTGCTCCAGCGCACAAAGCCGAAACCATGCAAGAGTGGCTCAGAGTCAACATTCCTGGCTTTATAGCAGCAGAAGACTGACCGTCGGGGAGCCCATATCTGGATTATACATTGAGAACATGGCCTGCATTGTCCAGGATCTTCATCGTACGTGCCGCTATAGCCCAATGACTACACGGTTCGGAAGCTTGTGTTAAAGCAAAAGGCAGTCATTTTGAGTTGATCTAATTTTTTTAATAATTAACATTGTGGTCTAATAAATGAAACAATTTTGAATGCAATATGTTTACTAGTTTTTTCCTTATAGCGTTTTATATTTGTATCAGAACTTATGGCAGAACTAGGTGTTGTGCGAACTTATTGCAGCGTTTGAAAGATGAGATCAAGGAAAAAGGGCACCATTTGGCGAAGACAAAAAAGTCTCATTTCATCAAGACAATGCACCAGTTCACTCATCCGTCATCGCGATGACCAAAATCAATGAGTTTAAATTCGAATTACTTCCTCATGGACCATATTCGCAAGATTTAGCCCCTTCGGATTATTTTTTATTTCCGAATTTGAAAAAATGGCTCGGTGGTAAAAGATTTGCCAACAGTAAAGAGGCGGACTCTGCGGTTGATGACTACTTTAAGGAGCTCGATGATTCTCACTATAAACAGGATATCGAAGCTATTGAACATCGGTGGGAAAAGTGTATTGAACTGCAAGGAGACTACGTAGAGAAATAAACATATTTTCCCCCAATTTTTTTTTTGTGTTTTCTTTGTTAGATCGGGTACTTCTGAGACTACCCTCGCATGATGAGGAGATTGGGAAATCTCTCATAAATACCGATACGTTAAACGTAACTCGGAAGATAGTGGACGAAAGTTTAAAGTTGTCGGTGTAGGTACCAATCAAAGAGACATTTGTCAGGAGTAGAAGAAAAGCAAAGAGGGCAACACGAGTCCTTCAGAACGACAACGACTTAAACCCAAACAGCTGGTTCAATGAATAGACAAGAGTCTTTGCAACTTTTCCGCCACTTTTCAAAATGGGTTAATCGTTAGCAGCCGGCAACTGCTCATTCTTATGATTGCACCTATCATTCGAGAAGGCAGGTTTCGGAACTTCCATTCTCACAGGAATTTCCGAAGAATTGATCAATCAAATGTCGGGAAAGACTAACAACAACTCAAGCCGTTACAATGCTCCCAACCAAGCAACTCTGCACCGGTTTCTTCACTTGAAAAATTTCCACAATCTGTTGCAATACTCATTGAAAAGAAAAAGTCAAAAACACCATCCAGCTGTTGAAATCGGAAATCCTCTGCCACCATTAAGCATATCATTTTGTACATAAGACAAAACATACTCGCCTATAACACAATACAACGTAACAAAACATAACTCTCAAGCATCTGTTGGTAAATCCCTTAAGCTCGAACGTAATTATGCCACATATGTCAACATAATAACACTCAAGTATTCCCAGAAACATATGATCTGTAGCATCCCTCCAGAATTTCAAACAAACTACCCTCAATACAAACATCAATGTTTCCAACTTAGCCCACCGGTTATGGTTTGGTTTCGTTTGGTTTGGTTTAGCTGGATCCGTATCAAAATCATCAGTAACCGCCTAGAATACAACGAGTACTTCTCCACCGAGCAAACAATAAAGGGTTCCACTCCAAAGCCATCCACTTGAACTTCAAAAAAAAAAAAAAAGGAACTTGTTGATTTGTTGTAGTCGTTATGTCTCCATGTTCTGTAGTCGTCCCATAACTAGGCAAGAGCGGATAAAAATACAAAGGGATTGTGTTGCCATGCAACCCACAGAAATATGGACAAGGGAGAAGGGGGTACCTAACATATCAAGCATAAAACGGCAAAAACTTCTAACTCAAATTGCAGCATAGCGTCGTATTCCTACCCAATCGAAAGTAAATAAACCCACAGACATTTGTTTAAAAGCCATCAAAAGCCATTGCACCGCATTCAAAAGTCTCCTCAAGTTCGACCTACTTTTTCCCAGATAGGTACGACCGCACCTACACATGTTTACTACAGCTACTGTTGGTGCTCTTGTCTGATGGCATGAATTAAGGACCATCTAGCGCCCCGTTCGTGCATTTAAAAAAAAAAAAAAAAAAATGAAAATGATAAAAAAAAAACCGCCGCAAACAAAATAAAGCCGGCAACCTGTTTCCGTAAATATGTATGGATGTATGTAGCCCCCGCATGATACTACCCCCCGTCTGATTTTCATCACTACCACCACAACCCGGTCATGGCACTCTCCCTTTCTATCTTTCTCGCGATATGCCTACATATTTACCTACCCCAATTTCCTTAGCGCCACCAATGTACCGGTACCGGTATCCACAAATTGTTGTTGTGGATTTTTCAAACCTTTCTCACCACTCACTTCTCCTGCTGTTGGTGTTTTTTTTTTTCTTTTCTTTTATGTGTATGTAAATATGTGAGTAAAGAAAAATAATTGAAAGAAAACAACGAAACCAAAAGAAAAGTAGAAAAAAAAAAAAAAAAAGAAAAAAAAAATTAACGAAACGGAAAAAGAGCGCTCCGGAGACCAACCAGATTGATATGGTGATGTGTATCTGCAGATAAAAACAGGGAACCCCTTCTTACCCCAATCCATCGACATCGACGACGACGATGACGATGACGACAGCAACGACCAGGACCCGAGCCAGGAACCCAAGGCTAAAATGAGAGTCGGGGGGGGGCGGATATGACGGAAGTTTGTGTTTCATTCATTATTCTCATTTCGAGAGATTTAAATTCAAAAGAAAAAAAAAAAAAAAAAAGTCCAAATCGAATTGAGGCAAAAGCAGGTGGCTCTATACTATAAATAGATGCACACTATGTGTGGCTGTGTGTACGCCGAATGTAAGCCAATCTGTATCTGCAGCCCAGACTAACAAACTGACGGACACAGACCAAACCAAACCAAACCCAACCCAACCGAACCACCAGCCACCAACTACCAACTACGACAAGCTCTCAATATTTTTCATTGATAGAACACGTAAAAGGGAAAATAACAAATGGAAGCGTGTCGTCTATGTATTGAAAGATCTAAGGGGGGAAGGCAGCTAGGGCAGGGAATCGTTGCTACTTTACTGTGCTATGTCGTGAGAACGCCATTGATATGCGATATCAACGAGATGGCGCCAACATGGCCATGAGACAGACAAACACATTCTGACGATGTGAGATTGAAAATGGAAATAAGGAGGCAAGCAGCAGCAGCAGCAGCAGCAGCAGCGGCGGCGGCGGCGACGACGGCAGCAGTTTAAAAGATACACGCGGAAAGAATTTCATTGAAATTCTCATCTCTTACAAGAAACTTGTTACAGGGTCGCACGAACAAGTATCCGGAGAAATAGTTTAACCCACATTGGTTATCTCAAGCAAGAATGGGTGATTCCATTCATAAAATTTCCTTTCAAGACCAATCTGGTTCAAGGTAACTGCTAATGTATTCCGTTTTAAACTAGAAAGCCTTTAGCGTGCGCTTCACCCCTGCAGTTGTAGCAAGTCTGCAAGCCAGACCAAGTATAGTCATTCAATGGAATCACTTATTCTCATCAAATCCAATTTTCTTAATCAGAGGAACTCATTAAGTGAATACTTAAAATTAAAATTAAAATTAAAAGCCCGACTATCTTTCGTGTCGCTTTGAGTCACATTTGAGAGCTTGTGATGAGGTTACTTGCTTAGGTTATGCATCCTTTACGGCTTCTGGGGCACTTACCATACCATGTCTAACCGGTATCGTGAGTAGTTTCTGATATGTCTCTCAATTCTCTTTTTACGGACTGATATGTCTCGGTAAGCCAACTTCAATAATGCGAAGCAATAGATGTACTCCTATCGCCTGTTCGAAACGCATTTCTATAATCAACTGAAGATTTTGTCTTCAATACTCGGGTGCTCTTCAAACCAAAGTCTTCCTCTTCCAGAGTTCATCCTCATCTGCGGTCGAGACAATACTTCCAAAGTATTCGAAGCACTTATCGATTGCGAAATGATTATTTGTAAAGAAGGGGCAGTCTTTTTTGAATGCACGTTAACTTCTAAGCAACCACGGCTACTTCAGCAACTACGCCAAGGATAATTATCTATTCCCCTGAGCCAAATCGATATGGAGCTGAGTATGTTTACTTGTCAAGTCAATAACTAAGTCGCAAAGTTTCTCCAACAGAAGATACAAGTTATAAACTCAGCCTATTCTGCTGGTCCCGAGCCTTGAGGATTGTATCGCTGTGGCAAATCTATCAGAGACTTCCGAATAGGAAAATTGAAAGGCAAAAATTGTTGTCAATGATGAAATTTACACTTGAAACATGAAGGCTTTCGTGAGAACCGATTTTATAAGTCCCGAAACTACCTAGTCAAGTCATAAATACTGGTACACAACTGAACTCACTCATTACGAATGCAACACTGGGCGCATCCATTTCGTATTGATTGCGATTTGACAGTTGATATCTATGCTTCATTGTGACGTAAAAAGTTTTTGACATTAATTGCTTGCAATCATGGAATGGGGCGACATCGAAAATCGTATTGTTGTAGTTGGCCTACTTAAATGCAGCACGGAAAAAGGTGATATCTTTAGGACGTTGCGACCGCTTGGAATCACTCGCAATTTTGTGTATCGTGCTGTGAAGTTGTTTGGGGATACTCCACGAGACCGTCAAAGATCCGGCCGTCCGCGCACTGTGAGAACTCCGAAAGCGATCAAAGCCGTGAAGAAACGAATCGACCGAAAACCGCAGCGAACACAGAAAATCTTGTCGCGGGAAATGCAAATTTCGCAAAAATCCATGTCTCGCATCATCAAAGAAGATTTAGGACTCAGCGCGTATAAGCGACACACTGGACCGGCCGCATTAAAGGAAGAACGCAAGCGAAGATCGAAAGCGTTACTCAGCCGGTACGCGAAGTACGCTCACAGACAAATTCTATTTACTGACGAGAAAATCTTCACCGTAGAAGAATCGTTCAATAAGCAGAAAGATCGTGTGTATGCTCGATCATCCAGAGAAGCATCCCAACTTATCCCGAGAGTTCAAAGAAGCCACCATCCCGCGTCTGTAATGGTATGGCGGGAAGTGTGCTACGATGGCGTTACCAAGCTCCATTTTTGCGAGGAGTGAAATCATCGGCCAAAGTATATCAATCGACCGTCTTGGAACCCATTATGAAGTCTCTGAACCAATCAATATTCAACAACAAGCCATGGACTTTCCAGCAAGACTCTGCTGGAAAGCAAAAACGACTCAACTGTGGATCAAAAACAACGTTCCGGACTTCATATCACCGGATGATTGGCCAGCTGGTAGTCCATTGGATTACAAGTTTTGGTCCGTATTAGAGGGCATGGCTTGCTCTACTCGACACTCAAATATTGAGTCGTTGAAGCGAGCCCTTGTCCGTGCAGTGGACAATTTCCCCATGCATGAAGTACGTCTCGCAATCGATGAGTGGCCACATCGTCTTAAGTCGTGCTGAATGGCAAATGGAAATCATTTCGAATAAGTTGTTCTAAGATTTGTAGCCATTGAATAACCCAATAAAAACAAAAAAAAAAAAACATTGTTTAAATATTAATTCGTTTTCATTTGGCGCTGATTTTTCTGTGTAACAGTATTTATGTCCCTACTAGGTAGTCTGAACGTCAAATCTGAGATCAGCATCATAAAGTTCAGACGTTTTTAATGGTACATGTGCTCAGAACCTTTTGTCATACGAGTGCTATTTGCGTTTCTTTACAGAGACTTGAAAAATTCACCGTGAACATTTTCGTGCGATGATTTTCGGCATGGATTATCTCAACAACAGTCAGCCGGTCAATCCGCTTCGACTTTTGGTGATGAACAACCATCCCGGGCCACCACCGTGTTTCGCTGGTTTTCCGAATTCAATCGTCCAAAATCCATTTTTGTGCCAGAAAACATCGATGGTGTGAGAACTTATATTGCAGGATCGTCATGGTCCAAAGAAATATTGAAAAAAATCGATCGCGGTGCTTCAAAAGACGTCTATAAAATCTTGACAGGCCAATCATGGAACTATGCCTATGAGACCGAAACTAAACAGAGTTGACTGTATGGGTCTTGAAGATGATCCAACTAAAGTCGTTCGCGCACGAAGCACTTTAAAACAAATGGTCGCCTGTTTCCTCGGAAAAACTGGACATGCGGCCACCGCACCATTAACGCAACGTAGAACGGTCAATCTGGAATGGTACACCACCATTTGTTTGCCAGAATTCTTGGGAGATATAAGTAAAAGCAACCTCAGAACAGAGATCATCCTCCACTACGACAATGCGAGCTCTCATATGTCGGCTCAAACAAGTAAATTTTTGAGCACTCAAAATATCTAATTGAAGGATCATCCGCCACACAGCCCTGATCTGGCACTCAATGGCTTCTTTTTATTCTCTCACATTAAATTGCGGGATAAACATTTTTCAACGCCCGAAGAAGAGATTGATGTATTTGAAACGCATGTTTTGGAGTTACCTCGTCCGGAGTGGAAAAAGTGCTGTAAAAGTGTACGAGTACTCGTATAGATCTTCATGGAGAGTATATTGGAAAACAACAATGTTTTTCTCAAAACTTAAGTAACAATTTACATATCGCGTTGTATCGATAATCCTCCGTAAGATCATAACATTTGTGAGGAGCCCGAACTTCTAGCTTCTAATTCAATTCAGGGTACATAAATCCATTGCAGGGGCACACGCCATAACAGTAAGATGTACAGAAAACAAATTCTATAAGCTACTGGGCACACGCATGTAAATTGGCCCATTTAATGCCTAACCCGTGGAGAGTCTCTAACGTGGAATCTTCAACCAGATGAAGAGCATTGACATCCGGATTACTTTTTTTCTTCTCCTTTCGAGGCCGGTCAGGCTGTGTCTAAAAAAAAATTCTCTTGACTTGGCAATGTACTCCAAGCGCTGGCGAAGTAAACTTAGGGAGGAAGAAAATAGAGATACCGATATACAATACATTGGTCTTAAATGTTTGTAAGTTATAATGGCTAGGAAACAGAGAGCTCGGCAGAGCATTCCATAAGCGAGTTGTACGTCGTAGGAAAGAATCACGATATTTTAGAGTACGAGTACGTCCGAAAGTGGGAAATTATACTGATGAGCATTTATAGCGAGACGGTTGTTACGGTTGAAGTTTTGAAGGGGCGGAATGCTACTAGCGATTCCCATTGAGCACTGGTGATGGAAATAGTGATAAAATAAAGTGAGAACTAAGACATAAGGTGTCAATTTTATCGCACGCTTTTGAATTCTATCTAGTAGCTGCAGAGATGTTTTTGGCGCCCCTGAGCAAATGCGAACATTGTACTCCAATTTTGAGTGCACAACTGCCTTATATGGTATATTGAGGCCAGATCAGAGGGGGTGAAGTATTTCTTACATCGCTTGAGGAAACTGAGACATTTCGCAGCATTTTTGACGACATCAAATATGTGGTCATTTCAAAGTAAATTGTCATTGACACACCATACCGACTATGGAAAGATTTTCGATTTCGACGATGCAAGTGCCATTCATGGATAATGGCTGGATATTTAAATTTCACTTTAACGACAGCAGACAGACAGCATTGTGTTTTGGAAGCATTAGATTCCACTGTATTGATAGTTCCCCAATTGGTTATGCTGTTAATATCTGAATTTAATGAGCTTAACATACCCTGCCGTTCCCTGCAGACAGGCGATCATTGATGAAAATTAAAAAGAGTATTGGGGAGAGAACAGAGCCCTGTGGCACACCAACATCTATTTTATGAATATCAGACTTGAAACGAAGAAGAGAATCATCGGTCCTAAAGGCACGTACTTTCGACAAAACAGTATAATGTCAAACACTGTTAAATAACTTAGAAATATCAAGTGCAACCATCTTGCTTTCGCCAGATCGGTGCAGACTTTGGTTCCACTTTTCGGTGAGACAAGCTATCACATCATCAGTGGCCTTGTTGCTGCGAAAACCGTACTGCCGGTCATTGAGAAGTTTTCGTGTTTCGAGATATTTCATGAGCTGACGGTTTATCTGCGTTTCCATGACCTTGAAAGAAGGGACGTAAGTGCAATGGGTCTATAGGAGGACATAGAACAAGATTTGCTGGACGGATGTTGTTTTCCATCTGCTCGGAAAAAGTCCTACAGAGTAGGATAGATAAAAAAACTTACGCAGTGGTTTTATCAGGGTGGAAAAACAGCTATTCATTAGGGGATCTCTCAGAGATCTCTATTTTGTGAACATTTAAGTTGACATAAAAGCTTTGGAAAGTGAAACCACCAAATCAATAGAAGAACAAAAATTTCATTCAACTCTAAGTAGAGTCTGTGAATCTCATTGAGTGGATATCTACTGGGTACCTGGAAAGACAAAAGTGAAAGGGAATGAGAAAGTAGAATCTTATAAGACATGGTACCTCTTAAAACGCTGAAATGCAAAATGGAATTAATAGCCATAGAACGATCAAACAAAGCATGGATTTCCATGAGCGACTGTGTCATCTTACACTTTTTTTTGGCCAAACCTAGACAGCGGGAGAACACGTACTCTCCTCGGACTCAACAAAGAAGACATCTGTATGGCTACAGGTATCCTGCCTCATAGCCAGGATGGCCACCAGAATAGGGAGCTTCTTCTCAAGATTATTGCAGAAGCTGTGAAAGGAAGAGGAAATATAACCTCCAGATACATACGCCGTGACAAACCACTGGGGTTTGCAAGGACAACTGAAACATCTACATAAGTATGATATATCCAACACCCATCTTGGTGCTACTCAACAAATTTGACTTAGAATCCATTTCATTGTAGGGAAACACTGTTAACTAAAGTTTTAGACAATATTAGTCTCAGAGATAGCGAGACACCAACATTATCACAACACTTGTGCCAAATTTGTAAGGCGAAACATCAGATACAATTGAGGTAACGACCGAAGTCAGCGAGAATCTGCCAAAGAAACTGTTGAGAGCAACATTTTCAATTATCACCTCAATTTCTGGTTGAAGAACCTGAAAAGAACAGATTGTGCCATTTCTATGGAAAGACATCACCAAGTTACAACATTTGCTTTGAAGAAATCAAAAATATTTTTAACAAGTCCTAGAAAAGAGCAAACAAATAACCCGAACCCCTAAGCCTATCGACTAAGACAGCCTTTGACTGTCTGCAAATTTCAATTTTTATTCCTCCAAAGTTTCGGGTTCGATTCCGAAGTCTTTCTGCTTTATTCCTTTGAAAGTTTACCTATAATCCGCCCATTGCAGAGATCGGGGGTTGGATTCTGGCATTCGTAGTATAGTAATAGACGCAGAGTCCTTTCACGAAAGCTCATATAAATCCATTCAACGATTTTTGAAATCAGACCATAGTGTGGACTAATTGGTTAGAATGAATTCTGAAAATTGGTCGAAGTCTAACTTTGTAGAAAGGAAAAAACAACGACTCACCAAACCAGAGGTCAAAGCCTCTGACATAGTCGGTTTCTGCAACTGCATTAATGAAGAAATGCTTTATTTTTGAGTGCCTCCTCAACAAAATTCACGTGCTTTTGACGTTAGAATCAAATGCAATCAAAACAGAAAAAAATGATGCCAAGGAGAAAAAGAGAAAAAAAAAACAAAAAACAAATAACTCTTTCCATTATTCAGCTCCAGCAAACACAGACAAAACATTTAAAATAAAAATGAGAGCAGCCATTTCGTCTGATGTATCATCCTCCTGCTGCTTCCTGATCTTCCAATCTATCATCTCCGAACACCCGTTGAGATTCATTCCAATTCAATTCGCATGGAATAGATGGGAACAAAAGAACGAGGACCACAAAAGAGACCAACCAAAAAAAAATATTGCAAATGCAAAACAAAAATCAGGTACTAGCTCCTCTATTAGATAACAAACTGCAGACAATTCGTCGCCGGTTTTTCCTTCGACTCTCCCTCCTCCTCCTCGTCATACACAACCGTTCTACTCGATGTTGTCGTCAATTCCACATGTAGGCGATTTTGATAACAAAAGCAATCTCTGGCCTAGTAGCACCAATTCAAATGCAGAAAACGGA